>CM034152.1:132135301-133335301 GCA_019776745.2 Taxus chinensis | reverse complement strand
CAATTAATGGAAATATCTATTCTCGTGGTTTTCTAATGGTGTCAACTTTGTGTAATATTTGTTTAATGTCTTTATTTATTTCATTTACTTTATAAGGTTAAATTTAGTTTTTTTTAATGATTTAACTCGGACCTTCAATAAAATTTGGGAACTTTCGCCATCCCGGAAACCCCTTCTCTTCGCTCCCCTATCCCCACATCCCTGAGACTTAGGTAACTATGTGAATAAGGCCCTTTGACCCTTTGCCAAATACTTTTGAAAATGTTTGCCTCTCCGCATTAAGATTCACTGGGCTAACCATATTGGCATTTGAACGTGGCCCTACACAATCTCCCTCCTTTAGAAGTTTGTATTGCACGTTCTAATGCTCACCTAGCACTTCTAGACATGGCGTGACTGCTAATTCATTTTTTGGTTTGAATGATTCGTGCAACACTTAGCTCACCCGCAGCCCCTGTCTAGTTCTTTTCTCATCCTCTTATTTTTATCTTAAATACATCTTATGTTTTCAGCAAAGGTGTTTCTATTTTCCATGGAGGAAGTCATCAAACTCTCTCTTGAGGCAAGGAATCCCCTCTACACAAGGGGTAAAGTCTTCTTCGATTACTCTATAACACCTTCAAACCCAACTTGGTTAGCAAATTATGCTTCTCCTTCATTAAGAAGGGGAACTGTCGTGCAATCTCAACTCACTTGTTGTTAGTGAGTGGTGGACTTGTAGGTTTTGTTTTGAGTCTTCTGCTCCTTTGGTTCGATCTTCACATTTGTTCTTTATCTTCCAATGGCAAATTGTTGGCTGCTTCTCACAGCCTTTGTGTTCCCTCATTCTCTTTCATAGTCGAGTTGATCTTCTTATCTTTTGTTCGTTTCCCTGGTACCAGTAGCTTCTTCTTCCATCTTTACTTGGGATCAAGGGCATTAATTCTTGTTGATAGTCCTTTACCCAGTCCAAATTTGTATGGGCAGCCACATCATGGACCTATTTTTTTTCCTTTTGCTTTGAATGGGTAATTTTAGGACCGAACTGGACAATTTCAGTTGTAATTTCTTAGATCTGAACATTTGAGTTGATCTTCTTATCTCTTGTTTGTCTCCTTGGCACCGGCAGTGTCTTCATCCACCTTTACTTGGGATCAAGGGCATAACTTCTTGTACGCTGATAGTCCTTTAACCACCCCAAATTTGTATAGGTAGTGACATCATGGACCTAAAAATTGCCTTCTTCTGCTTTGAATGGGATAATTTCAGTTACAATTTCTTAGATCTGAACGTTTGAGTCAATCTTTGTATCTCTTCTATCTCTCTTGATACTGGTAGCTTCTTCTTACACCTTTACTTGGGATCAAGGGCATTCATTCTTGTATGTTGATAGTCCTTTACCCGACCCAAATTTGTATAGGTGGTGACATCATGGACCTAAAAATCGCTTTCTGCTTTGAATGGGATAATTTCAGTTGCAATTTCCTAGATCTGAATGTTTGAGTCGCAAAACTCAACTCTTAGCTGTGATGTTCACTCTAGGGTGTGATTTCTAGTATTTTAATTTGTACTTTTCAGTCTTTATGATTTTTATATATTTTTGTAGAGTCGTTTCCTTGGTCGTCCCCTTTTGACTAGGATTTTTAGGGACTTTAAGAAGTCCCCTTTTCGTGCCTCTACATTTCCTCCCCCCTCCCCCCAAAAAGGGAACTTGGTGTAACATAAGTTAATTTGTATCTCCACTTGTTCCTCCACAAGTAAACCTTAGTCAACAACTATCACTTTCAAGATTAGTTCCACTAATTCCTTTCTAAAATTAGATCCCATATTTAACAACGATATAGTCATTGTAGGAAGTGATTAATTTCATTTTCATTATAGTAGCCATTCATACAGAGCTAGGAAGCATGGATATGCCCAAGACCCCCTTGTATCCCCTTTTATATGTATCGGATATGGATACATGCCTGATACGTACCGGATACATCAGGATACGTCACGGATATGTACAGACGTATCTGTGACGTATCCTGACATATCCCGTACATATCAGGCACGTATCCTACAGTAAATATGTCTTTTTTAAGTTTTATTTCATTTTCCTAAGTAAATACGTATCCTCAAGTAAATATGAAATGTAAAATCTTAAGTATACTGTATGTTTTGAAAATTTGAACATGGATCCTAGTATATTTTTCAAATTTCAAGTTTTGTTCGTATTCATGTTGACATGATATTCGTATGTCATATGTATGGCAGCCACATGATCAATAAAAATGCAAAGTCTTAAGTAACTGTATATTGAATGCTTTGAACATTGATTCAAGTTTTGTATTACTATTTCAGTTTTTATGGACTAAAAAATGAGTAAAATGAGTAGATGTACATAATTTTTTTATTTTTATATATATATATATATATATATATATATATATATATTTTAATTTTTTAATATATATGTACGGATGTATCCAAGACGTATCGTATCCAAGGGTTTTTTTAAAATTGTCGTATCCGCGTATCGTATCCGTATCCAAACCGATACTCGTATCCGTATCCTGGCAACATAGATACGGAGCCATAGAATCCTTTGTGCATTCTATATAGAAAGCTTTGTGCATTCTATATAGAAAGTGTTTTCAAGGTCACTTCTTGCTTAGCCTAAAAGCATTTGCAAGGAGAAACTTTTTTGTGTACAAAATTTTATTATACAAGAATTTCTGTGTTAAAATATCAATAAATGGGCAATATGGATTATGGTTTCTGACACTTGGAACTAGTCCTCATTAGACCACATATGGAAGCAAAGTTCCCTGTCGAGGAGTGGAGATTGTCTTGCCATAAAATATTGCTAATAATAAGAGAGCTAATCTTGCTGAATGGGATCATTTGATTTGCTTGATATTGTTACAAGCTAAGTTTTTTCTCATGGGAAAGGTTTAGCTTTAAAGAAGGATAAATTCTGACATAAAACCAAATATCAAAATCCTTAAAACAATTTTGGTTTTTGTTAAAGATACGATCAACTATGGAAGGCCAATTAAATCAGAGTCATAAATAATCGGCTATTGATGGGCAATTAGTTAAGAGATATAGTATTGAAGCCAATGGAGATCTAACAGAAGCTACTGAAGAATCTAGCAAGTTTTAATGTATTCGTAAATGATCCTATCAATTTATTGACTTTGAAAGCTGTAAATGCATTTTCAACTGTTTCCAGTTGTGCAATTGTTTTTCTCAAGTTATTGTGACTCACGAAAGTTGGGAAGATAGAGAAGTGGTAAGCCAGAGTGGTGATAAGGTGTATTTGTCCCTTTGGCTGTCTTTTTCATTGTGATAAGATGTTTTCTGTGTCATTCAGTTCAATTCTCAGTTTGACCTCGAACATTGGATCAGTAGAGATATATGGACCCACACAGACTCCATGCGGAATCCATCTCTTGACAGTTTACCACATAGGGAATAACCTTTAATTGGTGTGAGATGTGGAAGAGATGGAAGGGAAGAAGTGGTTACAGTTACAGGAAATGCTCGGATATGAGTGTTCTGCGTGCATGTTTAGTGCTGTACAATGAGACACCAGAATCCTATGTTCCAATGCCATCTGGATAGAAAGTTTATATACCATTTCAGAGAGGTCGGTTACAGTCTGTTACATGAATTGGAGATGCTGCTCAACTGAGGAAGACATGTCATCCTTCTTCGCAGGTGGCACATATTGAAGGTGTCCATATTGTTGTGATCACTTGTGAGACTGTTGCAGATAAGCGTGGACTGGGTAGGGTGGTAGGCTCCCTCATGCATTTGTTGAGAGATTTGACCGAACAAGGCCTGGTTTAATCGTCTTATTCTTGAAGGGGGAGAAGAAGAGCCTGAGGGAGCTTGCAAATGTCTTCCAGACATTGGTATTCTCTCCGTTGTGCATTGTAATTGGCTGCATTTGGATGAGGTGGTAGGCATGTCTTTATACAACTTTGAATTCTAACTTGAGAGGTTCTCATGACATCTATGGCGTGGTGTACTTCTTCCTCCGAAAAATATTATGGATGAGGGGATCACCCATGGCTTCTTTTGTGTCCATGGTCTCTATGACTCAGAGCAAGGAATGTCCTTGCGACACTGAATTGGAAAGGCAGCGGATATCTGATATTGTCTTCAATTTTTGTTGAGTGCTTTACGATTGACCTATGATTCCTGGTCTTTTCTAGATTCCTTTTGGATGGGTATCTGTGTACCAACTTTGACATAGAGATTTCTCATAAGATTCTTGTCCCCTTGTTTGTGCTCTATTATTTTTGAGGGGCTTGTATTAATCTTGATTGGAGGTGGTCAAATTTCTGAAGGAGCTTAGAACAATGCATGGATGTTGATGTCTTAGTTAATGGTTCTCCCTTATTTTGGGCCTTATACGTAGATAACAATTACAAATTTCATGCACTCTACTCGTTTTACACCTGATGGAGATATTTGTCCACACAAGATTGCTTAGAAATTCTTTCTCAATTCTGTTTCAAATGGTTTGAAACTTTTGTGAATTTTCTTGCATATAAATTTCCATGTTCTTATGAAACACTTCAGTTTAAGAGGAGGCTAACTTTCTGTTTTATCTTTGACGGGGTTAAATTTTATCTTTAATTTTAGCCTAGTTGACAGTGGCTAGCTTATAGAAATCAACTATGCATGTCAACTATGCATGTATCCTTTAATTGAGGACCACTATTTCATTTTATATCTTTTATTCTATGTTCTTCAATCATGCACACATTTTTATAGCATAAAATGTATTTCTTGTTTTCTTAATTGTTGATTCTTCTGTTCATTGTTGCAGACTCATTGTTGTGTTAGAGGCGAGTACATATATCTATGATTTAAATAACCTCAGTATTTTAGATTCAATTGGAACTGTTCCTAACCCAAAAGGTATGAGTTCTACAACAAAAGAGATCTTATTCAATTCTGTTTTTGTTCTACTATGATGCCTCGTGATAAAAAATAATTACATTTTGAGCCTTCATGATATATAGAAGAAAAAAAGTATTGCTAATATGTTATTTACATTACATTTTCTTGTCTGTTGTCTGAGAGTCTATATACATTATTTGAATAGACGATAATTTGTTAAGTAGAACTTTATATCTGTGTTTGATCTATATCCTGGGTAAAAATTTACATTGGAAAATTCATTTTTTCCTTTTATAATCTTTTAAGTTTAATATGGGATTAATATAATATCATCCTCAACATTTCAAATTGCCTCTCCCTAATTTCTAGCACTACTGCTGTATCGGAAGGCTAAATTTGTTAGGTATGAGCTATAAAATGTCTGTCACTCTATATAATCTATGAATATGCTGATAAAATAGGGTGCATGCTATGTGTAATTAAACCAATCAAGCTTCAGATTGTCTCCACTACCTTTTTTGTTGTTTAATTACCAAGATGTTGAACGTTGAGAATTTGAATTTTAGGAGTATGGATGCCTTGAATATGGATACCTACATGCATGAACACTTCAAAAATAAACCTACATGCGTGAACACTTTAAACATTGTTGTTGATGATGTTTTATTTGCGATTGGTGAGGAAAGCATGTCCAGATGGACATTCTGGAAGGATGGGTGCAAATGACAAGCAGGCTAATAATTAATAATACCGGGACACAATGATGTGGATATATACGCGAAATGGTTTGTCAAGGGCACTATTTAACATGGAGTTAATGAGTGTTGAATTAGCATTTTCTCTGTGATGAATTAAGTGGGTCATTTGTGCTTTGGGTAAGGGTGAGCTCTCAGTAACAAGAGCACTTGATTCATATATAGCAACTATTTATAGAAGAATAAAGTGCATTGTGAACTATTTCTGTATTACAAAATCTTAGGTATGTATTAGATTAGTTCTTCTTGTGAATGAGAGCATGCCATTGCTCTTTCTAAAAATCTACTACTGTTTAATTTGTTCTTTCCCTTAGGTTCTATGTAGACATTATCAGTTGTTTAAGTTATCACAGATGCCCTTTTTGGAAACAACTTACAGGAAAGAATTTTACTTATATTTTTTCCTTGTGTATAAAGAATTAGGCAGAGATGAATAAACCAGCGAGGACAAAGTTTTATCAACATAATTCTATCGACAGTTATTCACACTAGCATTTTTCTTATGATAGGGATTGATTATTATTTGCATAAAAGTATTAGAAGCCTTTTTCTTACAATTCTATTATTTGCATGTCGATGATCAGTCACACAATTATTGCATACTCTGCATAGGAGCAGAGCAGCATGACAGCCACATCAAACAGTCAAGGGATGCCACACGAAATGATTAAATTGGTGCTGCTGTTTTGAGGGTGTCTCTTAAAACATGTTGCTGTTTGACTGATGCACGAAATGCCATTTTCATTCTGCAGTACTGAGATATTTGAGAATGGAAATAGACACCATTCACATTTCTAGAGATAAGAGGGTTTTGGAAAGGATGGAGGATTCCTCTATTTGTTGCTGTTCAACAAGAATGCTGCTGGGAAAAAATGCCAAATTCTCTTGAGGTTTTTGGAAGATAGTCTGCAAACATGGAGGGTTTTGTGAAGAATGAAACCATTAATAGAAGGATGCCTTTCAGAAGAGATTGACAAGAAAACTTTTTCCATTCAAAAACAAAGAGGCCGATTTCAGATAGTGTGAGTTTGCCAGAAAAATGATTTCATTTACTAAGCATTTGGAATTTTCACTGTGCAACATTATCAAATACATTTTTGCGATTGACTCCATTTATTACTTAATAATAAATATTCAAGCCATTCCTTCATTGAACCATGTCTCATGAGTAGTCATTCCAAGTTCCAACTACATCTCTCATGAGACTTAACTGGTCCACTTGGCACTCGCTGCATCAAGTGATGCATACATGGGGGAAGAAGTGAGATTGAAACTAGTAAGGATTAAACCATCACATAACATCAATCCTTAGTACCGGGACTTGCACCCAATAGCCGGAACATCTTGGGAGGCCACCCATCCCAACACTTATCTGACTGTTGACTATAATATTGAGACTCTACGAGTCTCTACGAGATTCGCAGAGTCCCGAGCCGAGCCGAGCCGAGCCGGCAGCTGTGAGTTTGGCTAACTCAACTCGGCAGACTCATGATGCTTTTCTTTCTTTAATATTTCTAAACACGATGTATAACTTGATTAAAGCTATGTATATCATTTTAAATTTGATCGTTAATGAGTGTGGTTGACTGTAGGAGACATTGACATAATGCAACCAATGAATAATCAAAGTTAAAGTGAAAATATTTTTCAATTTCAAGAGAAGGTCCTGAGAGTTATATGTGGGTCCACAACAAAACCAACTAACAGCATTATTGGGCACCTTTTCAATCATAATTCCATTTCTTTAACATTGTTGATGTCTATATTGAATACCAATGCCATATTTTGCTATCGATACAATTTAGAGAAAGTTAAATTATGTAGTCCAACATGAGCCAAAGAAGTGTTTTGGTAATGTGACTAATTACACCTGATAGGCATTCTACAATGACAACCGACAGTGGTGGTGAGGGGCTGTAATGTCTATGGATAAACAATTACTGTTGGCATTAAATTTGACATCCATTTGACTGTCATATTGTAATTTCATCCTTAAATTTGACTATCCATTTGACTGTCACTTTGTAGTTTTATCTTTTTGCTTTGAGATATTTTGGCCATATGGTGGAGTTCGGAGATCTTTTTTTCCCAAAATGTTTTTTTCGGGCCCATCACATTGTTGTAGCTAGATTGTTGTCATTTATCACCAATCAGTAGGAATTTTTTTGGAGAAGGTAATGCAATTGTTAATCAATATAGTATACAGAAAATCCAAGAGCCTTGAGATTGATTTCTATCAGCATTTCTTAGATAGATGTATTTAAGATATCTGTACAAGTTTATTATTTTATGAGAATATCACAATATTTATATGGAGTGGGTTGTTGACTAAATGAATTATACGTTAAAATTTATGGCTTTTTAATTTGTTAAGTCATGCTAAGTTTTTATTGAGTTTTTTTGAGGAGTCTGAATCCTAGTAAAAAATGTACGTTAAGAGACAACCATGCCCAAGTTTCAACACTATGTGCTTGAATTTGAAGTTTTCTCCATAGTCAAAGTTCGCTTAGCTTGCTAACCCATTTGTAAAATCTTAGAGCTCCCTTATTTGTTCTTTTTGTAAGCATTATCAAATATCACTTTTTGGGATGAAGTGCATGGAGTACTTAATACTTGAGTCATTCCTTAAATAACATGTCTCTCATGTGTAGTCAATCCTTCAATGACCCATCTCTCGCCGTGAGACCTGCAAAGCATAGGATGTTTGTGGTTTTGATGGTGTTGGCTTGCCTCATTCGGGATGGTGACTTTTGATGTTCACTCTCCATACATGTGGCTACAAGTGCAAAGGGGTCCACTTTTTTGGGGTGTCTTCATAGTTGTATGCTACTTCCTCCCCGCCACATCTCCATTCATCATTCATGTTGATGGGGACCCCTACCTTGACCTCTATCCAAAGATTTCCTTGTACTCCACTATTGGTGATATCATTCTTTTGGGCAATTTAAATGGCCGTAAACCTAAAAAACACCTATTCATGACCTTGCACAAGACGAGTTGTCTTCATGACTCAAATTGCATAAATTTCTTGGCCTGCTCTCCCTTTACATCGTGGCTTTGCTCCTCATTGGTGTGACTCAACATCCTTTCGATGACATGGATCCGCTACTTACTAGCTGTCCTCATACCATGGGGGTACTCATATTACGAGTTTATTTTCCACCACGGAAGCTACACTGGCTTTGGATGTCAAGGGATTTTCTAGAGGAAATGCTTTGCTTCATCCTAGGATCTCCCAACTTGGCCTCTCCGACCTTGGAAACTCCCTGACAAGCATTAACAGATCTTTCAGTGACTGATGATGGCTTAAACGACTCCACTTCAAGCACAAAAAAGATATTCGATGAAATTTCCTTCGTGTATTTATCGGCACATGCTTTTTGTTGTTTTCCCTTCATTACTATTTGTATTGATTTCATTGCCACTTGAGTTAGTGGCACGCTGCTTTATTTTGTCTTATGGACTTCTATTAGTCAACTTCTATGACTCTCTCTTCCTAGAACTTTCTATTGTTAACTACTGTATCCTCAAGTCCCATTGACCTACTTTGGTCATCTATGGACATTAATTGATTTTTTGTCTTTATATCTTTCTCACGAGCTTGAAATTATGGGTTTCTAGGGATTCGCTAAAGAAAACAATGCTCTTAGACATTGAAAAGGAACTAAATTCTGAAATGAAATTCTGCCAAGAATGGCAATATGGATATCAAGAACAGAACATAGCGGTTGATAAGAAGAATGAGAGTAGAATAGAGAAAATTTCAGACTATGATAGCGAACAAAACAAAACATTGGAACTATATAAAAGAAGCATTTCCAGGGGAAACCTCCACAACCTTAAAAAACAAGAATAAAATACGCAATATGATTCTCAAGTACTAACCATTACCTTCTATATAAACCCTACTTTGGATACACTTACTCCATAAGCCGGCCCTACTAACAATACCAAGATAGAAAATAATGATATGACAAGGTCAAAACTTATGTTAGCCATAAATTGGCCACACATATCTCAATACATGTTACAGGTTAAGGGTGTAGCAAAGCCTAGAGACTATACACTACAGCCACACGCAAACATACTAACTATGCTACAATGTTGCATGGAGACTCGTCTCAAATGACTAAAGATGCGTCTCAGAGATTGGTACTTCTCTCAGAGACTAGAATTTGTTGGTACTCATCTCAGAGACTTGCATTTGAGCATTTTTTAAAAATATGGTTTATACTCTTTCCCCTAGATACTATGAGATATCAAAGATAAATATCAATATAATTAATCGTCTTTTGTTGGTGTCTATTATCTTTTCTTTTAAAAGCTAATATTAGGCTATATAATATTGTTTTCTCTAAAATCTACATGTATATTTTAAATAATTTGTAAAATGTTATGTATATATTTTTTCCGCCTTCAGGTACCTATCTCCTATTTCCCTGAAAAATGGCATATCCACGCGTCTCTGTCCCCTTGTACTTGTACCTGTACCCGTACCCATCTCTTGGTAACGATGTTGTGCTGCAACGAGTAAGGGGAAAATGCATTAAATAATCTCAATTACAAAGGTGAGAGTTGGCTTTACCCACAAGCTCATAAGAAGAGGCGTTGATGCCAAATTAAAGTGGTGAAATGACAGACAAATCACTATAGCAGAAATAGGATACAAAACTCCAAGAAGATGCTAGTTTCTTTTGTAAAAGATGCATATGCACACACACACATTTGAATTTATGTATATGTTATATGTGTGTGTACATATAATCACTTACATAAAATAAAACTCAAGCCTATATATAACGTCACATGTTAATGCCACATAAGACTATATATAACTTTGCACATTCCATGGAATGATACATAAGCCTATATATTACTTCTCACATGCCATGGAATGACACATAAGCCACTAATTTATGGTTTGAAGGACTACTTCAAGTGTCGTGTGTGCATTTTGGTAGTTTGTCTCTCATACATTAAAACATTCCTACACATAAATTTATGACAAATTGATCTAAGACCATTATAGTATTTATGGCTGGAAACTATTCAAAATGATTATGTATTCCAACCATGGTTTGTAGACCCAAAAAAAATTGACTTGGCAAAAAGTCGGCATGACTCGACAACTTAACGTATGCAAATTTCTGTAAAAAACATAAATTTTATGCAATTAAAAAAAATCTCTCCAAAAACACGCGAGTATTCACCAAAAACTCGCGAATATTTACCAAAGACTTGCAAATATTCGCTAAAGACTCCCGAATATTTGTCAAAGACTTGGCTTTGTGTGTTCTGGAAAGTTTTCCTAGCATATACTCGGTTAGGGAAAAAACAACGAGTACTAGTTGACTCGGCGAGTACTCACCGAGTATGCATACTATGATTCCAACAGATCTTGAATTTGTTGTTGTTTGTATTTAATGAGTAGGTTAAAAATAACATTGTAACTCGTAGAGAGGGAGATCAAGTGTACAATTGCCAAATTTGTTTATGATTGCATCAATTAAATTGTTAATATTCCATGAGATTTTCACAGGTAAACATTAGGAATGGCCTATGTTCCACCAAGTTTTTGGGACGAGGATGACAGGGGATGGGGGGATGTATTTCTAGGACGGTTTTTTTTGGAGGCCTTTTTTAGGGACGACTATTAAAAATTAATGGAAAGTTTTAAAATATTAGAAACTTTATTTATATGATAACATTGATAAGGCATTCATCATATACATTTTAGAACCTTAAAAGACTAAAAGTTAAACTTAATACATACCATTAGAGCTGAATTGAGATTTCACATAGTATTCAATGTGGATATATATATATATATATATATATATATATATATATATATTAATGAAATGCCCAAGGGCTGCAAGTTTCAACTATAAAATGACAAAAACATAGAACATTATTGTTGCCCCTAATGAAAATTTGCTAAAATTGCATCAAAATCAGAGTCAAAGTCCGACTCAGTGAATCTACGAAGGATTGCCTCTTCCAATGGAACCCCAACCAATTCCTCACGCGCCTCCTCATCAACTTGTGTGGCATCTTCAGGATCAACATTTCAATGTGTTGTCGGAGTTCGGCAATACTCAACTGTTTGTCGATCTTGAAGTTGTAAGGCACTATGCACGACTTCTAACTTCTCTGCTTGTCAAGAGGTAACCTGATGTAGGAGCATCCACGGGATTGAACAATCCTGTATCAAACAAAAAAGGAATTTTTTAATGTTTTCGTTAGTTTGTTTTGTCCCCATGTACAACTGCTAAGCTAAGAGATTTCTAGAGTTTGTTTTACTAAAAGCAGAAAGTTGTTGTAACTGCTTGCCCTATTTAATATTTCAATTTCATTAAATTACATGCTTGTTTTTAGGGGTAGGGGACTACGTAGATGGTTGGGGGCTTTTAGTTGGAGTTTTAATATTTATTTGTTTGGTGATGAAGTAAAGGATAACATGAAATACAAAAAAGGGAGTGTAGTTTTAGTTGAAAATTTATGTGTTATATAATGGTCCAGACTGTCCTTGTATGAGAGGATTGGCTTGCTTTGTGATGGCTCTTGATTGTTGTAGGTCAGAGAATCAATAAAGATTGTCATGTTTATGTTTATGTGATCCGTGCTTTGCATCAAATTGTGTTATAATTTCAGGTGTGTGTTACCTGCACCTGCACCTTAAGCCTATTCCTCTTAATCGATTGGATGAAGTTGTATGTGGACCAATTCCTCTCTGTAGTAGAGGAACCAACAACATGTGAAAGGATGCAAGTGACAAGAATCCCCAAGTCTAGTGCATCCTTGCCATGCCATGCCCACCATCCTATAGGGTTGGCTTGAGCTAATGTGGCTCTATTTGCCCTCGCCTTTGGTTTGCTAAATGTTGGTCCACTAAGATTGACAAAGGCTAGCCACTGTGTTATAATTTCAGGTGTGTGTTGCCTGCACCTGCACCTTAAGCCTATTCCTCTTAACCGATTGGATGAAGTTGTATGTGGACCAATTCCTCTCTGTAGTAGAGGAACCAACAACATGTGAAAGGATGCAAGTGACAAGAATCCCCAAGTCTAGTGCATCCTTGCCATGCCATGCCCACCATCCAATAGGGCTGGCTTGAGCTAATGTGGCTCTATTTGCCCTTGCCTTTGGTTTGCTTGAGCTAAGATTGACAAAGGCTAGCCACTGTGTTTGAAGTAAAGTAGACTCCTCATCATTAGACATCTTTTGAAGGGCTTTCATGAGCCCTTTTTTCACTTCATCAAATGGAGGCACTCTCTTGGGCCGTGTTGCATCTTTGAACATTTGTTTGAAATAGGGAGAACGTGCCACATGAAATGGTATGGCATGGACATAGAAAAATTTGGCAATAAAGGACTCAACTACTTCCCGTGACTGCATATTGAACATCCTAGCATCACTAACAACCTTTCTCTTTCCCTTGGTAGAACCCTTTCCCTTTTGACTATCAACATCCACAGTTAGGGTAGGTGATTGCATACTAAGTTGCGTAGTTTCTATTGACATTCCCTTATTTCTTGCCTCACCCTCCTTATACAACCTACTCACCTCGGCCTTCTTAGCTAAGGTTATTGAAAGGTATGAGCACAAAATAAATTACACAATAATATTCTTCACACTGTATATTTCTGCTAATACAATGGCTAATATATAGCCACGGAGGTAGGAAAAACAACCTCCTACAAAATAGGAAACAAATTACCTGTTTCTAACAAAACGGGTGTAACAAATTTGGTTATAACAAATATATACGACTACCATAATTAATATTGTGAACACTAGATATTATAATTCCTAACATTCACCCCCTTAGTGTGAACATTATTAATCTCTGACATTCACCCCCTTAATGTGAACACGAAGAAGAACCACATTTCGAAGAAGTTGAACCACCTCCTGAAAGCATTGCTTAGACCAGGTACAAACTCCATAGATTATCTCTTTACCCTCGTAAAGGCGTAGTGTCAAGCCGAATTATGCAGGAATGCTCCCTACCTCCTTGGGTTCCTATGGGACTTTCCCTTCCTCCTTGGGCGCCCGAATTCTAAATCTCCAAGATCCACAAGCTTGGCACTAGCTGGATAACCATCCCTTAAGTCTACCTAGAAATCTTCTCCTGCTCCCCAAAAGCGAGTTTTCTAAAAACACGAATCTTCCCCAAAATTTTAGAAAGGGGTTTATTCAGCAAACCATCACACTGCAAACAAGAACACTGAAATGCACTAAAAATAGAAACCACACTGCACACATGGCACCAGATTAGTGTGCATCCCTGTCATTGGTGATTGACGAGAGGTCACTAATTGGCCTCCAACCTCCATTTGCCACCATCCTCCAGTAAGATTCACTTAATATAAAAAGTCTTCAAAATTGTAGTTAGGTTCTTCATCCATTTGTTCACCTTCTGATTTTGAATTTTCTTCGACTATATTTGCTTCGTTTGTTTTGAGTTTTCCACTGAGGATATCTTTGGCTCGAACTTTGCAATATTTAGATATATAGCCTTTTTTCTTACAATAGAAACATTCTAATTCCTCTTTGTTTTTAGAGAAATTCTTGTATTTCTTCTTCACGTACATTGCAGTTTCCTCTTTAACATCTTCTTCAGTCCTTTTTTCTTCAGCTAGAAGAGCTGATATCATATCTTCCAATGAGTTGGAAGGCATTTGACCAAGAGTGAAAACAACGTTACTGTATTTGGGTGACAAACTATTCAGCAGAATAGCTTTTGCATCCTCATTGTCTACTGGAGCTTTGACTTCTGCAAGTTGTCTTAGAAGAGATCTTAAATCATTGATGTGACTAGACATTGTATCTCCATCACTCATTTTGAGCTTGAACAACTAAAGTTTCACAAAAAACTTTGCATTGACTGCTTTTGAATCAAATAACTTGCTTAGAGTATCCCACGTTTCCTTTGAGGTTTTATGTAGATTGACATAATGCAATTCAGACTCTGAAAGGGCAAGGCCAATAATGGCTTTGGCTTTATCATCCCTTGTTTCCCATTCTACCAATCTTGTTGGATTTGAAGTTGCTAGTTCTTGTCCATCTACTATCCTCCAGAGATTTTTGTTCAACTGCATCTGGATCCAGGGGTGAAAATTGAGTCGATTGAATTTTTCCTATGGTATTTCCATTGTAAAAAAAAAATACCTATTATTCACCTAGACACAATTATAACAACAAGATGACAATATTTTGTGACTCTTGAAAAAAAACGACTTTACAACTTTTAACTCTTTTGACTAAAAGGAAAAAATATTTTTGGCAACACAATTATTTTGACATTGACACTGATATGCCTTTTCCTTTAACAGGGTTAACATATCTTCGACAAATAGACTTTTAACATTTTCCAATTATATTAGACTGGACAATATTATGATATACACTTTTAGGACTTTGACCATCTAAGATGACAAATAAATACAAATTGATGTTGAAATATTATGGATACTTAACAAATGTGATGGCAAAAAACAAACTATGGCATATTGACCAAATAAATTAAAACTCACATACACCATCGACTAACAAGAATAAAACGTGGATGCACCGTTTGACACGTGACAAGGAACTCACACAAAAAACAATATCTGGATATGAAATTGCAACATACTAACCCAAGAAGATCGATTTAGCATCCAAACAACACGCTAGGAGATGAAATTGCGTATCCATTATACCATGTCAATGAAATTCATACCCATGTGCGTAGCATGTGAGAGAGAAGTAAATTGCGTCCAAAGGTGGATGGGTGAGAGATTCAATGAAAGCACTGGGCAATGCCTGCAAACTTTTCCAGTCGTTGTTTAAGACTGAGCACGACTGACACCAAATTTATTTGCAGCAAGATCCAAGCTAGGCTGTGATCAACCAGATCGTATTGATTATAAAGAACCAAAAAAATGCTATATGAAATAACTCGATGTTAGGCTTAATGCAAGATCATTACTGTCTAAAAGTATATCTGATTTGAACGATGGTAGTGGACTGGATATGCATAAGAATTTATTACTGCAGAAGGTGCATTTACAGAGGCAATAACAAAGAGACATTGCCTCTCATCACTCATGAATATTTAAAACTACCATAATGCATATGATCGAACTTTGCTTTGATACCAAATGAAAGGTATGAGCACAAAATAAATTACACAATAATATTCTTCACACTGCATATTTTTGCTAATACAATGGCTAATATATAGCTATGGAGGTAGGAAAAACAACCTCCTACAAAATAGGGAACAAATTACCCATTTCTAATAAAACGGGTGGAACAAATTTGGTTATAACAAATATATATATGACTACCATAATTAATATTGTGAACACTAGATATTATAATTCCTAACAGTTATGTTTGTACAACCCTTTACCCCCTGTCCATTTATGCACAAAAGATGAGAGTAAACTCTTGTATAGCTGTCTGTATATTGTCTGTTTCATATATGACATAACAATATTCTAGACCCCCCGAGTTTTTTTCTTGTCCTCGTCTATGGCTATTGTAAATTGTGAAAGCCCTTTGCATAAACTTTGAGGAGTTCAGGAGGGCAATCAAATGGATTATTTGAACCCACAGTCCCTACAACACTTCCACTCTTGGAAGAAACCTTTTTAGTAACAAGTGCAAACAACATAGAACAAAAAAAAAAACCTCCCCGAGTGTCTAAAACTATGGAAAAAATACAAAGAAATTTGTGCAAATAACGAATGGATGTGAAACTTACCTCAAATGATGTATTTCAATGCTCCCTTGCCTTCTACTCATTGTTCTTGTTATGTCCTTAACATTATATATTCATATGATTACTAAGGCTATGTAGTAGAGTGCACAATAGTAACCTTTCATTTATTAGTTCTCAATAAATAAGTTAGGCTGACATAATTAGGATGAAAAGATGCAACCTCATTAGGATGAATGGGTGTGACCCTTCATATTTATGTATATAAATAAGGGTGGGTGTGATTCTCCTAAAGGCATCACATAACATATCATTCAATCATTAATTTTGATTTCTGGAGGTATCCCCCTCGAAGTGGACTATATCCGAGTAATTTGATAAGAAATATCTTAACAAGTGGTATCAGTACATCGGTGTTTGGCAACAATTTTTTTCTACCATATCTTGCACACATCTGTGAATTTTTCAGATATTATTTCAGGGTTGTTATACATGATAACAAATCTTCACACAAAATTTCAGCCTCTTTTGATTTGATTTGCTCGAGTTATTGTGATATCATTGTTTTTTGAAAAATCCATCATATAGGCCACACCTTATAAAATTTGAGGTTGGGTACATTCTTCATATTTTCATATTTAAGGTACTTTATACTTCAAAATTATTGGGTCAAAGTTAGTCAATGGTGGAACATCCAATTCATATATAACACATATTTTGACGGTTTATAGTTACTATTCGCTCTGGGTACTTCCCCCCCCTCCCTCGCCAGATTAATAATAACTCAAGGACTAGAAAACAAGTCACATCAGTAGCCATGCATTTTGAAATAGATACGTTTTCATCAACCATTGATCTCAATGACACTCTTTATTGTCCACCACCTAAAATGAGGGTGACATTCCTGTAGGGATGTGAAACAATGGTAACTTTTATACAAGAGAAATTTTTGGCCCCATTTGCAACATCTTTGAATGAGGGTTTAGATAGGTTTAAAAAGGATATGGTTTCTAAGTTGAAAACCTTAATTAAACCACCTCATACAACCACTCACACACAATCAAACCATATAGGAGGGCACAATCAAACCCATAGTAGGAAAACTCGCCAAAACCAAAAACTCGCCAGACCCCCAAAAAAAAAACTCGCCAAAAACTCGCCAATATTCGGCCAATACTCGGGAATACTCGGCAACTTAAAAAATACTCAATTTTCTTTAAAAAACATAAATTTTAAGCAACACATAGCTACAAAATGTATTAAATGAGCCCATAAAATGTTGGAGAAGTGTTTTCTATTAGATTTGAATACAAATACAATACAAAATCGCATCATCATGCGAATACGACAACCGGCTGATACTAGTCCCCACACTCAGCTGCGTCTCCACGCTCCTCCTAGAAGGCTGCAAATCTGGCTCGATCATGGAACTAGATGATGGCGCTGGTGGCTCCTCTGCTGCATGTTGGAGATCACCTCCAAAGATGTCATCCAGTCCAATATCTCCTCGGAGTCCTGCTAGTGCTTCTCCCTCCATAGCCTCCCTCTCAAAAGAAGCAATCTCGTCTGTTGTGAACGTAGGGTTTTCCTCTTCTTGCCCAGGCCACTCACGGTATGGATCTATCTCATCCAAATCAATGAGCTACTGATGTCGCCTCAACTTTTTTTGTGCGAAACCGGAGATTGTATTGCACAAAAACCAAGTTGTTGAGCCTTTTTTGAGTCAACTTGTTGCGCTTCTTTGTGTGATTAGTCCGAGCACGGGAGAATACTTGTCGAGTTTTGGCGAGTACTCGCCGAGTTTTGGAAAGCTACCCAATATTTTTAATTACTAATCTGTCTACAGGCAATCAAAGCTCATGATTCTTTCAGAAGATTGCAAGAAGTTGCTTGGTCCAAAAAGGTGCAAAAATGGATTTTATGAAAATAAGAAAAATATTGCCATCACTGCGTGGAGCTCGAGAAAATATGCACTTTTAGAGAAAACGACACCTGAAACGGAGCCACAGAATGAAAGTTATGGCACATGCAAGTTTTTGCTGCTACATCTTCCCGGACCCTTTCCAAAAATGGCAAATTTTTTTCTGTACTTGTGTTTTCTTCACCAAAAATCCAAAAAAGGAAAGAAATGCTGTCTTTGGCGAGTTTTTGGCGAGTTTGTGGCGAGTTTTTGGCGAGTTTCTGGCGAGTATTCCAACTATACTCGGCGAGTTTTTTTTTGCA
This sequence comes from Taxus chinensis, assembly GCA_019776745.2. NCBI lineage: Eukaryota > Viridiplantae > Streptophyta > Pinopsida > Cupressales > Taxaceae > Taxus > Taxus chinensis. The sequence goes on along the minus strand of CM034152.1, from coordinate 133,316,731 downwards.
TTTTTGGCGAGTTTTCCTGCGAGTTACTCGTTTAGCATAATTTTTGGCGAGTTTTTCTAAACTTGCCGAGTTTTTGGCAAGTATTCCATCTATGGGATTCAAACCATATAGGAGGGCAAAATAGACCAAATATAGGCCAACCATTCCAAGGGTCAAAATTGAACTTACCAAAGATGGACATCCGTTTGTTCTATGGTACATATGTAAATTCATGGATAATTCTCATGGAACAATACTTTTAGTTACACAATATACTGGATGATGTATTGGTTTACCTAGCCTCACTACATTTAGAATCTGAACCAAATGAATGGTACCTGTGGACGATGAGTGACAAAAAGGGAAGATTATTAATTGGTAGTAATTTGTTAATGGCTGAGCAGCCCATTATGAGCAGCCATGGAAGGGAAGTTACTTCACCCAATTAACGAATCTTAAACAAAGAGGATCCGTAACTGAATATAATGTTGAACATATGCGATTGGCAATCTGAGCTCCATTAGTAACACCTTATTAGAGACTACAATTTTACATCAATGGACTAAATGATCAAGTTAAGCATGACATTCGTTTGTTGGAACCATGTATAGTTAGGAAAGCTATGCAACATGCACTGCACACTGAGCAACGAAACTCGGCTACTAAGAGATTTACACAAGTTCAAACTATGGAATGGAGAGATAAAAGTGCGACTAATAATATTAATAGAAAAGTGGTAAACTCTTTTAACCGAAGTCAAACTACCAAGCTCTCTCCTCAACAGGAGGTGGGAAAAAGAGAAAAAGGCCTATGTTGGCATTGCGATAGTAAATGGTCTGGAGGTCATAAGTGTGTTGGTGGAGAGAAAAGACTCATGGTTATGGAAAATGTGGCATTAGATGAGGAAGAAATTGATAATGCAAAAACCAACAGTCTAACATGAGCATGCTAACTTGGAGGAGAAAGAGATTCCTACTATCTCACTACATGAGTTAAATGGGATAAGCACACCGCAAACACTCAAAGTTGGCTATATTAAAAAGAAAAAGGTGATAGTTTTTATTGATACAGAGAGTACTCGTAACTTCATCAATAGAAAATTAGCTAATGCACTCAACTACTTTGTGTTTCCTTTCTCCAATTTTCAAGTCATGATTGCTGATGGGAAACACCTCTCTTGTGGTGGTAAATGTCATCATATCAAAATATCAACGGGTGACTCTTCTTGATTCTAAAATGTTTGCCATCCCAATTGCGGGAGCTGATGTAGTTTGGGAGTGGCTTACACAGTTGGGAACAATGTCTTTCAATTTTCAAGCCTTATTCATGACTTTTAGTATGAATGGAAAAAATTACAGACTTTGCGGGATGTAGTCACCACTAAGCCAAATTATTAGTGCTCTCATAGGATGGAGAAACTTGTTTAGAAGGAGCTTATGGTGTGGTGGCACAACTACATTTCTTAGAAGCACATAATGTAGAAAATCAGTCTCCATCAACTCTTCAAGCGATTATTCAAAACCATTAACAAGTATTTCAAGAACTAAAGAGCCTACCTCCAATCCAAGATCATGATCACGCAACTGAGTTGATTCCAAGAAGTATCCCTCTTAATATTAGACCTTACTGCTATCCCTATCAAAAAATGTTAGAAATGGAAAAATTGGTCACGAAAATGGTTGAACCACGCATTGTTTATCCCAATAAAAATATGTATTCATCTCCAATGATTACGGTTAGAAAAAAGGAGGGATTAGAGAAGGTGCCCAGACTACAGGAACCTCAACAAGATCACTCTCAAAGATAAGTTTCTTATTCTTGTAATTTATGCATTATTGGATGAATTGAAAGGTGTTGTTTGCTTTACTAAGATTTATGTTCAAGGCACCATCAAATTATAGTGAAGGATAAGGATGTACGTAATGCTACAATTCAAACACATGAGGGTCAATATGAATTCATGGTTATTCCATCTAGCCAAATGAGGGTCACTTGGAAAGTAATCGGTACCAAAGCTCTCAGTCAGATCAAAGTTACCTAAGGTAGATGAAGAAGGAAAGTTCATTATGGAACCTGACTAAGTCATCGAGAAAAGAGTGAAACTGCTAAGAAATCTAGCAATTACAAAATTTCTCATCAATTGGAAGAATTTACCAATTGAAGACACTATATGGGAAGATGGAAAGTTCATGCTACATCTTGAGTTGCTAAGTGTCAAGGGAAACACTTCTCAGAAGGGGAAGGGCATGATATGTCCTTAACATTATATATTCATATGACTACTAAGGTTATGTAGTGGAGTGCATAACCTTAACCTTTCATTTATTAGTTCTTAATAATTAAGTTAAGACGACCTAATTAGGATGAAAGGGTGCAACCTAATCAAGATGAACGAGTCCGACCCTTCATATTTATGTATATAAATATGGGTGGGCACGATTCTCCCAAAGACATCACATAACATATCATTTAATCGATTTAATCATTTATTTTGATTTCTGGAGGTATCCCCCTCGAAATGGACTTTATGCATTTGATAAGAAATATCTTAACAATTCTTTTCTCTTCTCACTGCTGTTTTTCTTCTGTCTTCTTCTTCACAAAATGTAAAATGACAAAAATGAGCTTGTTTTTTATTTTTGATAGTTAGTGTGCTTGTTTTAGGTTTTAGATATTGTGGAATAGTTAGTGTCTATTTGCAATAGCTCCTCCAAGGGACGACTAGCCGTACTTGGTACGGTTAGGGGACATATAGACGTCCCCTGGCTGTACCAGGTATGGCTATGCGTTCCCTGCTCCTTTCCAGTCATATTGGTAACATTTCCGTTTTTTTGGACACTGGGGGGATGTTTTCTACCCATCCTTGAAATGTCCCATGTAGGGGATGCCCCAAAAAACATAGGGGACACCTTCTCGGGGCACATTGGGACTAGTATATCTGGAATAGACTTTGTTGTGTTGTGTTGAAATGTCCCTCTTTCTAAACTAACATTACGAAAGACCCTTGGCCTATTTTGTCTACCCGACGGCTAAGGGGGAAACATAAGGGTGACTTAAGTCATTTTTAAATTATTATAAAGTGCCATTAAAAGAGAGAAAAAATATAAAGCACTTATAATAATTTTATGACTTAATAAAATAACAAATTTAGAAAAGAGAAAAGGCCCATTAAATTTTGTATTCCCTCTAGGGAAAACTGCAACTTGCCTTAGGAAGGGAAATGGGTGAGAAATGAATTAAAAATTCATTGAATGCTGATTGGTCGATTGAGTGGTCACCTTTTGGGTCTCTTCTTTCTTTAAAGGAGGAAGTTGACTTGTTTGGGAGCATTCTATGACCATTTGATATTTCTGAAAATTACTTGCAAGCTAAGTGTTTGTTGCTGTAATTTCTGAGGACGAAAAACCTCAAGAATAGTGGAAGGAAGAATGAAAACTCTTCCTTTGGACTCATCTTTTTGTGTGTTGAAGGCTTAAGAGAAATCTGATTATTGAATCATTATATATATTCCAGTTGGAGCGACCAAGTTTAGGGACTATTTTGGTATTAAAGAGGGAGATACAATTCAGATCTGATTGCTGTATGTTGGAGCTGGATTCCAGTCATGTAAGCTGCTATTTTTGGAGCTTTTTCTGGGGTCCAAACCCTCATTACCCAGCTGTAATTCCAGTTCAGGTCTGCAGATTTTTAATAAATAAAAATCAGACATTTGGAGCTCAGATTTGGTATTTTTCTTTTGCATTAATCTTCAGAAAACCATTGCTTTCATAAAAACCAGAAAGAAGCTTTGTTTAGCATTTTATGTTGTATCTTCCTTCCATGGTACAAGTCGCATTTTCTGTAATAAAATTAGATCTGCAGTATTTGTTTTGTTTTGGCATTCTATTTCCAGTTGGGTTTTGGGAAGAATCCATTGTGCATTCATTTTAGTCCTTTAGGGGACATTACATTCCAGTCATACTAGACACATTTCCGTTTTTTTCAACACTGGGGGGACGTTTCCTATTCATTCCCGAAATGTCCCCTGTAGGGGATGCCCCAAAAAACATAGGGGACGTGTTCCCGGGGTACATTGGGAATAGTATATCTGGAATAGACTGTGTTGTGTCCTTTTAATTTCTATGTTTCGGGTCTAGCTTTTAGAACCCCTTTGATGATTGGATCTATGATAAGAAATTGGTTTCCATTCGAATGTACCTAAATTATTAATGTGATAAGATACCGAGTCAGCCTAATAACTATTTAGTGAATTATAATTAGTTTATCTTGTTATAATACTATAATCATTTGTTAATTCTAACTATTAATTTCTTCGTAACTACCTAGATTTTTAATTAGTTTTTATAACTAAAATATTTATTATTAAATTAGTTTTTGATTTCATCAGTTCTTTTTATTAAGGTTATGAAGGATGGGCTTCCATGTATTACTAATGTTCCAACTGTTGTCACCATTAATGTTGTTAAGTTGCATAATTTCAATAGCTACCCTGAAATGATGTTCTGGCTAAAACCTTCACTTTATCGATACAAATGTCATGTTTTTTTGCAAGTGAATGTTCGTCCAAAGACAACTTTTCTACGCTATTCTATTTAATATCCTTATCATGTTCTTTAACCCTCATTTGGATTGATCTTCCCATTCAACCAATGTATAGATTACCACAAGAACATTCAGTCTTGGACCCTCCAATGTTTTGTTTAGGGTCAAATGTGTCTTTTGTGGCTCTCAACTTGTTTTTCAGGATGTGATGGGTAAAAAGTTATGTCAATGCCTTTCCTTTTTTAGAATTTTAGAAATCTTTTCAATTGTGTTCTTTATGTAAGATAAGTATATTAAATGTCCAACAAATGACCACAAAGTAGGTCAATGGGATTGTACCATACAATTGTCCTTAAGAAAAATGGCTACAGTAATAAATAGATAAATAAAGCATTCCAAAATGCAAGAAAGCAATCCCAACTTAATAATAAAAATGATAGTGAGCAGGTTGAACACAAACCAAAAGCATTTTTGCCTTTTGGGTTTCCTTGTTGCTTCTTCATTGCTTCTTCTTGTGGTAAACCATATATTGGTGAAACAGGAAATTGATCCAAATGAAGGTTAAAGAATGCGACGAGGATATTAAATACGATAGAGTAGAAGAACTTGCTTTGATCAAGCATTCACATGCAATAAAACATGACATTTGCATTGATACAGTGAAGGTTTTAGCCAGAGAAGATCATTATTTAAATTGCTATGTTCCACGGGGACATGTCCCCTACATTTTTCAGCTCGTCCCCGTACCGGGGATGTTTTGGAACCTCGGGGACGGGTAGGAAACGTCCCCTTCCCTGTCCCCAAACTCTTCCAAAAATTGGAAACAGTCCTAGGGACGTCCAAAAATGCAACAGGCGACGGCGGGGGATGGTTGGATGTCCCCAGATACGTTTAGGGGACTTCTAGAAGTCCCTCGACCGTACCAGAGACGTCCAACCATCCCCTGCGCATTTCAGCCTTAAGAAACATTTTTTTTTAAACAAACTTTTAAATAAAAGTAAAGTAATGTGGGGGCCCATAAGGACCCTCACTTGCATTTCTAAGTGCCATAAACCTAAAACAAACATCAAAACCAAAAAAAAAACTCATTTGACTCATTTTTCATTTTGTGAAGGAGAAGACAAAGAAAGAAAAGAGCATAGAGAAGAATAGAGAGCAGCAGTGAGAAGAAGGCAAGAGAGCAATATTCCTACTCCATTAGAGGTATGTTTATCATTCTTTGTTCATTTTACAAATTTGCACAAACTATTTCTTCATTGTTTCATTTTTTTTTATCATAGTTTCAAGCTTCACAAACTTAGGGAAGTTTGCTTTTTTTTGTTTATTGTTTGCAGTTGCAGTTGCAAGGTTGTTGCATTTCCAATACAAAACAATGAGCAGCAGTGAGGGTAGTGAGGGTGAAGAGATTCAATTGGCAACGCAACATAGAGGTAGAACCAAAAATAGGGTTCCTTCAGGGAGCGAGAGTGTTGCACCAACAGTGGGTTCAAATAATCCGTTTGATTGCCCTTCACAACTCCTAAAAATCTTTGCAAAAGGGGCCATTCAATGCTCAAAAGCCTCTTTCACAATTTGTAACAGCCATTAACAAGGAAAAAAAAGAATTCAGGGGGGAGTAGAGTGTGGTTATGCCATATTTGCAACAAAGAATTCAGGGGCAGCTACACGCGGGTTTATTCACATCTTTTGGGCATAACTGGACAAGGGGTAAAAGGTTATGAAAGAATATCATTAGCGGAGAAGACCAAGGTAACTAGGTTGAACATGGAAGGTGAGACAACGAAAAAAAGGATGCCATTGGAGACTACACAAGTGCCTACCCAAAGCGTGGATGTTGAAAGTCAACGAGGAGGAGATTATACAAAGGGAAAGAGAAAGACTTCTACTGTTACAGGTATGTTTAATATAAAATCAAGGGGAGTAGTTGACTCTTCTATTGCCAAATTCTTCTTTGCCAATGCTATACCATTTCATGTGTCACGTTCCCCTTTCTTCAAACACATGTTCAAAGATATAATTATTGTTGGTTTTTCATATGTCCCTCCTAGAGAACACAAACTACGAACCAACCTCCTTGATAAAAAATATTCTAAGGTGAGTGTGGCGATGGAGGAGATGAGGCAAACTTGGATGTAATGTCCCCTTTCCTACGCCATAGGCCCAGGGGCCAACTCGAATCTAGGCCTTGGTCATACCCAAGGGGTTATGGACGTTGTGAGCCATTGGGTATGCAATCTTTTCTATGAGATTTGATCGCCTGTAGGCAGATTAGTAATTATAATTTTCTGTTGACAGGAATACTAGATAGATTTACGTTTTATCGCTGGAAGGGGCCACTTAACCCCTAGTGTTCTAATTTTGCGTTGGGGGTCACCTTTTAGACCATGGCAACTTGAAAGGGAAAAAGCAACTTTAAGTTACTTTATTAATTTGGTCTTCCCCAGGGGAAAGTGCGACTTGGGATTTTTAGGGTTCTTTGGCATGGGAAAAAGTTATAAAAGGAGTGGAGGGATGAAAAGGAGATCATTCATGCAAACACTTATATTTCCTTTCATGTGCAACTGTTGTTTGCAATTATCCAGCTTGTGGAGTAAGATCCCACGGGAACCCTAGCTTCGATGGTGAGAGATCCATCCCTAGCTAGTAGGGCACTCTTCGGTGGTGAGAGATTCACCCTAGTTTGTCATTTTTGGAGTTGAAATCAAAGTTGTTCTTTAAAAATATTTTCAAAGGAATTCAGTGAAGGGTTTTAGAGGATTTTGGGCATTTTTGGAAGAGAGATTTCTGGATTTTTCAGGGCAGATCTACGACAACCTTTTTGGCAAGGTATAACATCAGTTTGAAGGCATTTGCAAGGGTTTCCATCCATCTCCTAGGTGGGGCGACTTGTTTTGAAGATTGCAGATCTGTTTTGGAGGGTTTCCACTTCCTCAAATTCTAACTTGAAGGTTGGGATATCATGCTCCTATATTTATAGATAATATTTCCAAGGTTCCATAATTTTTGCATCTATATTCCGGGAGATTAATTTTAGAAGTTTTCAACTGTTTAGGGCACGCTGTAATTTTCTGACAACATTCTGTTATTGAAAAAATTCCAAAAATAGTTCTATAATATCTATTATTGTATTAGCAAGCTCCATTTAAAATTTCAAGAGATTTGAGCAAGTATTTTTGGAGTTATCAATTATTTTATGTTTGCTGCCCTAGATTTAATTTTCTGCAAAAATCATATTTCTGTTTGGCTGCAATTTGTCTATATTTTGCATATTTTAAAGTGGTATCCTATAAGGGATAATTCATTAGATACAGGTGGGTTCTATCATTATGGATGGGTGGACCGATATTAAACATCAACCACTCATCAATATCATTGTCACATGTCCTGCTAACCCTTATTTTCTTAGAGCTATTGATTGTACTGGGAAGAGGAAGGATGCAACCTTCCAATTTCAAATTTTGAAGGATGCCATAGAGGAGATTGGGCCCTCTAATGTTGTACAAGTAGTGACTGATTCAGCCCGTGTATGTAAGTTAGCTGGCACGATGGTAGAGGGTGCTTACAAGCACATTTTCTGGACTCCATGTTGTGTTCATGCGTTGAACAACGCATTGAAAGACATTAGAAAGATAGATTGGGTGAAGGCAGTGGTGGCAGAGGCTAGACGCATATAGATGTTCATTTGCAGCCATCACACCTCACTTGCTCTATTCAGGTCTTTCTCGAGGAAGGAATTCCTCAAGCCCGTGGACACTAGATATGCCAGCTATTTCATTTTGTTAGAGAGGATGCTTGAGGTGCAGGAGGCTTTGCAATTAATGATGGTTAATCAGAAGTGGGGTAGATGGCCAGAGGCAAACACTTCTGAAGGAAAAGGTGTGAAGCAAAAGATCCTCGACGATGATTGGTGGACCACAGTCAAGTAAGTTATTGCTGATTTTATATATGTAAGTTTAGTTTTTAATTTTTAAATATTTGTATCCATGTTTATAACTTGTAAATTAGTTTAGTTTATCATTGTTGAATCTTAATGCTTTCTAATTTTTTGTAAATTGTTTGCAAATATGTTTGCTCCTTCATCTCATCTGTAGTGGGGGTCATAAGATATGTCGATACAGACTCTCCTAGTCTTGGAGAGATTTATGAGACATTTGACAGCATGCTTGGACAGATGAAGCAAGCCATTCATAGCAGGGATCCTACTTTGGGATTTTATGAGGTGCATATTAGGCCCATTGTGACACGGTGGTGGAACACAATGAACACCCCGCTTCATATGGCAGCCTATGCTCTAAATCCCAAATGGTATGCAGCATGACCTAGGAGAGTGCCTCCATCTGATGATGAAGAGGTGAAAGAAGGGCTCGTGAAAGCCTTTTGAAAGATGTACACTGATGAGGAGTCCACTTTATTGCGGACCCAATGGCTATCCTTTGTCAATCTCTGTGGACCAACATTTAGCAAGCTAGAGGTGATGACAAATAGAGCTACATGAGCTCAAGGAGACCCTATTGGATGGTGGACATGGCATGGCAAGGATGCACCAGCCTTGAGAATTCTTGCCACTTGCCTCCTTTCACAAGTAGCCAATTCTTTTGTCGCAGAGAGGAATTGGTCTACATATGGCCTCATCCACACAGTTAAGAGTAACCACCTTACCTCTCGACAAGCAGAGAAGTTAGTAGCCGTCATAGTGCCTTGAGACTTCACGATCAACAGACTCCTGAGTATCATCAGACTCCAGCGACACGTTGGGATGTTGATCCCGAATATGTTTCACAAATTGATGAGGAGGCACAGGTGGGATTGCTTGGGGTTCCATTGGATGAGGCAACCCCTCATAGTTCCAATGACTCAGAGTCTGATTTTGATGCCACTTTAGCGGAGTTTGATTAGGGGTAGCTATATATTTTCATTTTACTTTTCTATGTTTCAGACATTTTGTTGCCATTGGGCATTTCATTGTAATTGAAACTTGAATCTTATGTGCAATCTCAATTCAGCTCCAGTTTTATGTATTAAAGTCTAAAGTTTTATGATGTGTGTGATGAATGTTTTATTAAGTTTATCAATGTGTTATACTTATCATTATATGATTATTCATATGAATATTTGAAATTTCCTATATTTTTAAGGTTAAATCTAATGTGAAATCTCAATGCAACTCTAATTTTATTTATTAAGGTTCTATATTGTGTGAGATGAATGCTTTAGCAATGTTATCATATGAATATTTGAAATTTCCTATATTTTTTAAATTTTCCCTTATTTTTTAATAGCCGTCCCTTGCCGTCCCCTAAAAAAAGGCCTAAAAAAAATCCGTCCCGGAAACGCGTCCCCCCATCCCTTGCCGTCCCCGTCCCGGAAACTTGGTGGAACATAGGTAAAATGCCATTGATGGGAGGAGGCTATCGAAATTATGCAACATAACAACAAATATGAATAGAGACAATGGTTGGAATATTAATAACACATGTAAGCCCATCATTCCTAACCTTAATAAAAATAATAGTCAACATAAAAAAATAATTTAGAAATAGCTATTTTAGTAACAAAAACTACTTGAAAATGTATGTAATAGCTAAGTTGAGCTCGATAGTTAAAATAAAAAATTTCAATGGTATTATAACAAGACAAGTTAATTATAATTCATTAAATAGTTTATAGGACGATTTGGTATCTTACCGAATTCTATATATATATATAATACATTATTTTACCATAGATTCAAACATCCCTGAAGAAGGGTCTAGAAGCTAGAATAGAAACATTGAAATTAAAAATATACACAAAACATTCAATTCAAGATATAATATTTATAATTTATTAATATGTCATGGCATAGGATTAACTGGATTCTCACTGATGACAATCTTCATGGTTTGGCTCCTTGAAGCATATATTTATTCAATTTTCATATGGTTTTGTGAAGATTTTCTTTTTTCTCATGACAAATAGTCATTTTCAATCATGTATCAAGCTATGTTAAAATGAAAGTATGATGATATTTTAGGTACAGGCTAGATTATATGCGTACGGTTAAGCAATTTTTACCTTCATACTTAATTTGTGGCTAATCTGTTTGTCTCTTTTGTAACCTTGTGATATGAATTTCTAATTAATCATGGGATGCAGGTCTTTGTGCTTTTTCTCCTGAGGAGGACAGCTGTTATCTTGCTTTGCCAGCGAATACAGATAAAGGACTGGTGTTGATTTACAATGTCAATGAACTTCATTCACATTGTCAGGTTGGTTTCAGTTTTGAGCTTTACCTTCTAATTCATGGTGATTGGATAAATTTCCTATTATACTGGAAAAATTATGTTAGAGCTGGTTGAGATTAATTAATTTGCACCTTTATCGAAAGTTCTATATGTTTGATTGACACGAGAATATATGAATTTGTCATACATTTCCATTACCATGGTATATTTGATAGTTTGTTGAATTATTAACAAGGTTGTCTAGGTGCATACTTGGCAAAATTTGGGCCACACCGACACTATCAAATATGAATGCACCTAATTTTGTACCCTAGATGCACCAGTGCTTCCTAACACACCCAAGCACCTCTAAGAGCGTTTTCCCAACTTTCAGAAGCACCTTTTTTCAAGAAATCATTAAAATAATTTAAAAAACCTAAAAAGCAAATGAAAAACAAACGAGTCTTGATAATGGACTTTTAAAGTTAACTTTTCTTGTTGATCTCGATCGACCCACTGATACAGATATCAAGATTGAGTAGTTTCTTGAACAATTGGTGCATGGTAATGATTTGAATGAGGGTCTCCCCACTTTAGATGATTAAGATCCTCTTCCAGAATAGCATTCTTTCTTGTCTTGATTTATGACTGTTACAGTATTCTTGTGTAGATGACAAACAACAACGATATGATTCTGTAATTTTGATTTACATGTAGTAACAAACAAATCTTGAACACATCCAATAATATGTCATGGTTGGTTCATGACATATATTGATGCACTGATTTATATGAATATTCATATAACTCATTTATAAAGTTTAATGATGATCTTAGATTCTTATGTTTCGAGTTTAATGTTAAAGTGCAACCATGCTATAGGGGTCCACCCCTTTTATACCCGCGCTCCCTTGCACCTGTTTAGCAAAGATGTAGGGTTCCACATTTGTTGTTGTGTACCTGTGCCCCCAGCACTGTTGCACCCATGTTATTTTGATTATTAATCATAATGTATCCGTTTGTGCCAAATAAATATCTTATTTTTGCTCCACTTGTCTTAGAGGCAAAAGGGGATATATTCTAAGTTCAAACTCAAAAACAAGAGCATATTTTTTCTTTTCCTTTTCCCTTAGGGATGGAATTGGGCAGGTTTGAAGATGTCACTTTAGCTCAAATTTCATGATTGAAGTGTTTCTATTTTGTGAAAATCACCTAGAAGTTGCACCTAGCCTCGTTGCCCACAAATTTGCAAGAATTTACTTTATTGAAGCCAGTTATGACAGTGTTCCATGTGGATGCACCCCTGCTGCCTGCCCCACTGGAAGCATTGGGGAAAAGAATTCCCCCAACCCCCCTTCTCTCCATCTGCCCCCTAGAGGCACTGAGGACGAAATTCCCTCCTGCCCTACTGGCTTGCCCCGTGGAAGCATTGAGGATGTCCCTGGGCATTTCAAGAATGGGAAAAAATCCCCGTGCACCCAACTGCTGCCTGCTCCCCCAACAGCGCCCTCTGACCCCACCTCCCCAGTGACACTGACCTGTTTGTTTTTTGACAAGCCATTTCAAGGATTTGTCAGCCTCTTAGGTAGCTGCCCCAAGATGTTTCCCTATTTTACTGTTTATCGGGATGTCCCATTGTGCCCAATATGTATGAGGGACATCCTTGTTTGCGGATGTTCAAGGGTCATGGGAACATCTGGGTATCTCCCACCTGTACGTTGCCAGCAGACAAGAATGTCGTGGGTACTTCCTAGTGTCTCCCATTTGTACACCCTGATCAGCCAAGGATGTCCCTTGAATGTACTGGGGACGCTACAACAAGAAATTTGAATCCAACTCTTCAGAATGTCTAATGATGCTTAAATATGCAAATGAAAACTTAAAAGCTATAAGTTTTGTTGTGTGTGTGTGTAAGGTAGCAGATTGACATCACAGCTCAAATTTTTTCTAGACTTTTATCTTGTGGGATTTATTGTTGTTTCTACATGGCAGATAAATGCTCATAGGTCACCATTGGCAGCCATGGCTTTGTCGTCTGATGGAGCATATATAGCAACAGCTTCTGAGCAAGGAACTGTTATAAGGGTTTATTTAGTGTCACGACCTTCGGAGGTAAATGATTTCTGTAACTCACAATATCTGTCTTCTTTTACAAGATAAGCCTTTTAAATTGTGACTTCAGAAGGCAAAAATTCTATGAAGCACGAGCAGAAACATTCTAATTCTTTCTTTTTTAAAGCATGCATTTTTCATTACATCACAAAAAAATAAAGATGTGTGAAAGAGTAAAACAAGTAGTCATCTAGTAACCAAAATGAGTTCCCTTCCAACATAATCAAGAATGGCAAACACATAGGCTTTGGCTCCAAAATAAGTGCCCTTTTATCGGGTCAAGATTGCTAGTCTTATTTATCAACAACTTACTGCACTAAAGTATGCCTTCTCCATTGTCATCAAAAGATTTGTCATCTCAGCATTTCTATTGTTTTAATTGTAGAAATTCACTTTTCGGAGAGGAACATATCCAGCGGCTATCCATTCTCTTTCATTTGGACCACCATCACAGCTTCCTCGTTTGCTTGTAGCAACCAGTTCCTCTGGTTCTGTACATGTTTTTACCCTTGGGCTGATGACAGCAGAGAGGTATAAAGTTGGAACTTATGTTGTTTGTGTTGTTAATGTGTTGTCTTGCACCAAGTCTTTTATACTTAATCCACTGAATTTATAGATCTTTACTTCTGTAAACCTCTTACAATCTCATAGACAGAACAGTAGTTGTTCATTCACTCTTTTGCTCTTTGTTGATCCTTTTCTTTCTTTACTTATTTTTGTTAGAATTGAAGTCTTGCCCCAACCCCGGTATTTATAGCTATATTTGAGTTTGACCTTGATTAGGAGATATGTTAATAAAAAGTCACAATATTTTTCATGAAGATGATTAAAGATTCTTCAGTGACCACCTTGAAGTTATTCGATGAAACAATCATTTGTTTGTTTGAAAAAGATATGGAGATTAGTGTTTTTGTCTTCAAATTTCTGCTCCACATGTATGTCGAAGCTGCTGCTGAGAACATTAAAGAATACAAATCTCTCAGAACTGACTCTCCCTCTGATACATCAGGATTACAGGTAATTTTTATCAAAAGAGATAGGGTTTGGAAAATCTGTGTACTATCTTCATCAATGGTTAATTCCACTGTTGCATGGAAACAGGTACAATATCTGATATGGATACAGAAAAATTTCACAACCACTAGGTATGGATATAGCTGGTTTTGTAATTTAGAAAAACACTTACACATATATCCATGCACACTCTCAAGTCTCCCGACCTACAAACTATTCACTGCAGTGTTCGTCTGTGAAAGAAAGCTTGATAATTGATTAAATTTTGGGCTGGTTGATTTAGAGGCAATACTTAATACACGAGTAAAATGTTTATAAGAAATGTGCAAAGCTACTTAGCATTATTGCTGTCATATCTTAATCTTCAACATCTCTTTTCAATTGGCGGCAAAATGATCTCTACTGACTTTCACCTTTGCTGAATGATCTGAAATAGAGTCACTCCCTGCCATATTAGTAGAATAAATTCGATTCTTGAGATATAAAGCCCTAGTCTTATCATATGGCTGACATAGATTCTTCAAGTTTGCCCACAGATTAGACATACTGGCCCATTTTGAACATGGGGCATTATATTATCATCAACAGATAACTTTGTTAACATTATAGCATATCTGTTTTGTTTTCTTGAATTTTAAAACAACTTTTTAGTATTAATGCACTTTCTTCAATATTACAAATGTAATCATATTTGCAGGGGGAATGCACTTCTCAGTAGTGTCTCCGATATTATTTGTTTTGCATATAATAACCTTGTTCAAGCACTAAAAAATTTAACATTTGCTTAAGTATTTGCAGGAACAGACGATCTACTGGGTTGCTTGCAACTGTGATTCCAACTTCTCTAAATGATGCATTAGAACCTCCTTATCACCATGTTGTGCTTCACAATGTACTCCCTAAAGTAGTCAAGAGGTGTTTGCACCATTGCTAGCCTTGTTTCTATATTTTATATTGCCAATTTTAAGTATCAAATGCTCATTTTTGTTCACTACATTTCAATTGTTCTCTTAATTAATTCTTCTAACCATTCAGTTACGGATTCCTAATGTTTGGATTTCAGTCGTGCGATTGTTTGCAATTCCGAGGAAGTTAGCATGGTAAACGGGATGGGTTTGACAACAAACACATTAAGGTAGATTTATGTTTAATGTTAATTTTGTTACGTATATTACAGTTTCACTAAGTGGGCTAACCATGTTCATTTAATCTCCTATAAATTGTCTAGAAGGCAGGGACATGATCTTACTACTTGTATTTTTAATGCATCACAGGGCTCAGATACTTACTATTGCATATAATGGCTATTTTAATGATTATAGCTTCAGTCTGAGTCAAGACGGTAAATGCTCGTGGAATTTAGAAAGAGAGTGCAATCTACTAGCAAGTCCTTCTGAACAAATTTCAGTGAATTTTGTAACATAACATGTGTTCATGTAATGTTTTCTTTTCAGATAATTAATCTGCTCTGGAACATTTATTCATAATTGTTTCATTCAATTCTTTATGAAAGAAGGGAAAATGGTTGTAACAAATTAAGGATTTCTTACAATGAATTCCTTTTTACTGATGGTATGTAGTGCATGGCTTGTAAAATAATCCTAGCAATCATCCTATGATGGCATTATGAACGACTTTTTGCAAGAGCACAGCAAGTTAGAACAACCCCAAACAGTCCAAGCGATTCAGTTATCCCTCTGGGCAAAGAATGTAATTTAAATATATCTTACAGTAGGTTAAGTACACTAATTTCCAATACGGTCTGTAAATATGTACATTAACCTTAAATATTTTTAATGTAATTTAAAAAAAGAAGAAGATGCAACCTCTTAAACTTGCTTTTTTATATGCATGGTTGAATTTTATCGGAAGGCAATGAAAAATAAACACAAACAAACAAATACTCGTGAAATTCCATTTCATTGGATTGAGAATAGTTTTTTGGTTTCGTAATTAGCTAGCTTTAGAAAAAAATATTGATTTGTCAACTTAATTTATCATATTTGTTTCATTAATTATGTGTTGGTGGCAGTTGGGGGTGATGGGCTGTAATGCCCATGAGTGCGTTCACGTTTAATTCTAATTTTAAATTTGGTGTGTATTTAATTGTCATTAAGAAATTTTTCCTTCTAGAAAAGACAATCGAAAAATCGTAATCTTGGCCATGTGGTGGAATTTGGAGCCTCTTTTTTTTTTCCAAGCTTTACACATTAGTGTAAGTAATTGACACCATTTGTCACCATCTAGAGGGAAATTTGTGAAGAAGATAATGAAATTATTAATAATTGTGCTATACTAAAAATTGAGGTTACAGATGTTAATTATCTCTCTATATTTTTTAGATGAATGGATTTAAGATATTTGTGTTAGACGTAATAATTATATAGAGAAATAAAACAATATATTGTGTAAATATAACTTTCTTTTATTATATAAAAAACGATGATTTTATTTAACTAAAAATAAATTTTAATGAACAAACAAATATCACAAATTTAAATATGTAAAACAACAAATGTTAAATTGCAATAATAGTTGAGGTACCATCTTCTATGCTTTCATGTAAATGTGCAAAAACTCGTAATTCATAAATGCAACAACCTAAACGAAATTATTGTGTATTAAAAATTTGTTCAACAATGAAATTATGCTCTTGCACACACACACTCAATTGGAAGTGAAGTACTTGTCAAATTGCAAGGAAATCGAGTTCAAGTTTGTCTGACAGACGTACAAAAACTCAAAATAATTGATGAAGTAACATCTAATATTTTAGAGGGTTGGGTCACTTCTACAAGATGTTGCATATTATGACTTTTCTCCTAGGATGTTTGGATTTTTGCAATGACAACTCGGGTTGGGCTTCCCAAATAGTTCAAAATTGGTGTCGTTCATAACAAGCAACTTCAAGCCCAAAAGCTGACTTAACCAACCTAAATATTTTGTGCATTTGGGGGGAAAATAGTAACAATAGACTGCAAC
This sequence comes from Taxus chinensis, assembly GCA_019776745.2. Classification (NCBI taxonomy): domain Eukaryota; kingdom Viridiplantae; phylum Streptophyta; class Pinopsida; order Cupressales; family Taxaceae; genus Taxus; species Taxus chinensis. The sequence goes on along the minus strand of CM034152.1, from coordinate 133,299,899 downwards.
CTCTATGAGTGGATAGTTTGTGCAAAAGTAAAGGAAACTATTTCTAAAGCGACGACTGTATATCCATTTTCCAATCAGATTAGATTCTCTACTATGAGAAGAAAGATAAGGTGGTCCATTAGGCAATAGTCCCTAATAAAGGGGATAGTCATAAGCTAGTGAATTTAAATCTTATGTCAATAAATGCTCTAATTTGATACATGAAAATGGATTTTAATGGTGCATCAAGTGGAAACGCTAGCAACTGTCCCTTAGGGCTCTTTCTTAGTAAATTCACAAATAATTCATGTCTCGAAACAAAGAACATGTCCAAAACAATTGGATTGACCAAAGGTTTAAATGGATTATAATGTAGGAATATCTTTGGATTGATTGGTGTGTTGCATAGATGTTGTTTGTTTCTATTTTCCATTTTTGGATTACATTTGGTGAAAAAGTGTAAGCGGACTTGCACACTAGTGGTGGGGGCGGACTTGCACACTAGTTGTTGCAATTGTGCACCTTAGCGTACCAAAATAAATTTGATGTAATTGTACAAATTCTAAAGAACATTGTCCTCTTGGTCTCATTATGACAATTTGATGTTTAAAGAAGCATACATTACTCAAGGTCAGGTTCAGCCCTTATTGCACTGCACACCCTATTTGCAATGATCCACATCTAGTTGCACACCTTGAGAATATTTAGAGGACTACTTGGCGAGTTTGATGCCTGTCTATTTTGGCTACCAATTTTTGTTGTAAGCTTCCTTGGGTTGAATTTGTATACTTCATAACATTCATGTTTGTTGTGTAGCTCATTTCTCTAATAGATTTGTAACATGTGAGCTTTACATCCATTGCACATTTCACTATGTAAACCCAAGGGAATTGTCGTTATCTTGAAGGTTCAACATATGTGGAAGATTTGGGAGTAATGCTTGAAGCCAACTGATTATGTATTGTCATTAAATGACTACGAGTGGATCAACGATTTAGAAGAGTGTCGATGATCTTGTAACAATTGTTCATGTCAAGTGGTGCAAAATAAACAACATGCACGTGAATTGATCTTGTAACATGCAACCTATCTTTTACATGACATTTTTTGTTGCTTTACAACATAATATCTACATCTTCTTGTAATATCTTATTGTGTGTATAATGATGTGCATATGCATTTGCTTGTTCTATAGAAATAATAGAGTTCAAGCTTGGATTTATTGGTTATTGTAATTGAGTTTGGTTTGGAGTAGAGAATAATAGCAAGCCTACGAGTCTTTTAGAGTGAAATAGTATTGTGTGGTAAAGAATGCTTGTGTCATATCATGTGCTGTAAGAAATTTTCCGTGCATAACGAATATAACGAGTTTCAATGTATGCGATGTATTCAATTGTTGCTAATAAATGAAATAAAAGTTTGTTGTGAGTAAATTTTTAACTTCCATTTGTGTGTTTGTATGTCTCCCTATCCATGACTACATAACCCTATGGTGTACCTTGAATAGTGTATTGCGTACTTTACAAGTGTAATTATAAATAAGTTGGGGTTAGTGGCATCCTGTATCATGTCAACCTACCCATATGTCATGTGTTGATAGAAGTAAATAAAGTTAATGCCTTTTGCATCTAGTCAGTCAAGCAGACAATTTCATTTACTTGTCTATATTGATAGGTTTTTATCCTTCAGGTGTCTTTCAACACCACCTCATATATGTGTTTTTATGTAGAGTTTATATATTATTCGAGCATGGTCTTGTATGCATAATATGACAACCCAATCAATCAAATCTTTAGGATTAAAACTACTAGAGTAATGAGTGCCAATTCTTGCTTACCTCCCATTTTGGAAATGGCATTAATGATCCTTTCCTTAGGTTTTGGTTCCACCTCCAATTCTAGCAACTAGTCTTTGGGGGTTTCTTCATCATCACTTTCTTATACAATAATTCCTCTGTTATGGGATGTCTTAGAGTGAAGTCGTATTGTGTAGCAAAGAAGGCTTGTGCCATACCACATGTAGTAAGAATTCTTCCTTACAAAAAAGAATATAATGAGTTTCAATATATGCGATGTTTTGAATTGTTGCTAATGAATGCAATAAAAGTTTGTTGTGAGTAAAATTTGAAACCATACATGTGTTTGTGTATGGCTCCCTAACCTTGACTACATGACCTTGTGGTGTACCTTGCATGGTTTATTGTGTACTTTACAAGTGTAATTATAAATATGTTGGGGTTAGTGACATCATGTATTATGTCAACCTACCCCTATGTCATATGTTAATAGAAGTAAACAAAGTTAATGCCTTCCATATTTATTCAAGCAAGCAAGCAATTTCATTTACTTGTTGTCTATATTGAAAGGTTTTCATTCTTTATGTGTCTTTACGTTATATATGTGTTTTTGAGTAGATTTTATATATTATTTGAGCATGGTATTGTGTGCATAATATGAAAACCCAATCAATCAATCTTATGGATTTAAACTACCAGAGTAACGAGTGCCAATTCTTGCTTACCTCCCATTTTGTAAATGACATTAATGATAATTTCCTTAGGTTTTGGTTGCACCTACAATTCTTGCAACTGGTCTTCAAGGGTTTCTTCATTTCACTTTCTTCTACAATAATTCCTCTATTATGGGATGTCTCCACGACTTCCAATGTGGCTTGAAATGTTTCCAATACTTCAACAAGATCTACAATTCGTGATGTTCATCCTCCTTTTTCAAAGGATATCTCTTTAGGAGCCACTCTTATGCTCTTGGAAACTATACAAAAAACTTTGCCATGCAGGAATTCAACATACTCTCTACTCAACTTTATCTTGCAAAAACTCAACAAGGTAGGATTCTAACCTTCTCTGATACCATGTGGTGGTTGGAAATTGACTAAAACAACTTACCACTAATCATTTACTAAGTGAACAACCTTAGACCATACAATTAAGGATCATAATGCTCAAACGAATACACTCACTAGTAGAATATCATAGATCATATTTTTTCCACTTTCAATGGGGAATTCAGAACATACGAACAACACCAAATTCCCACTTATTATAAACTACAACATATGCAACAGATACAATGTCCATCCCTAAATGGACATGATTTAATAATGCATCCCTAAGTGCAACACTATGCACTCTTAGAAGGCTACTATAATTTTCTATGAAGAAGAATCTAACACCACTCTTTAACCAACCTCTAGCTAATCAAGCAAACGAAGTCCCCACATTCAAAATAAACTCATCTCTTTCTCAAGACACCCATTACAAAATTTGTGAGCAATACACAAAGCTTGAGCTGACATAATGGAGGTAATATGATGTGTATATAAATGGGTGATAGACTTTGCATACGGGTATTCTCATCGACATGAATTTTTTTGCTACACGAGAGGTGTTAATGTGTTCGTGCTTAGACACTTATCATGGATTTATAGAGGACTTGTCAAATGTCATAAACCAAATCGTGTGCAGAAGTTTGAAAATATTTGTAAGCAAAATATTACATAGGAATTCACAACAAATCATAAACATATAAGATTGCATGAGGCTTCATGGAACCTCACAGACTCCTGGAGTTACATGAGAATTTAGAGTCAAAGAGGGTTTGGAAAAACTTTACAGACTCTTCATTCAAAGGATGGTGCACATATGTGTACAAATATTCACATAATTTTGTAGATAACAAGGCTGCAAGAAGTGCACTCCTGCATGGTTGCGTGTGTGAACTCAAAGAATTTGGATTCTGCAACATATTAAGGTCTATACAACTTATCACTACCTTTGTTTTTGGTTGATGCAAGATAGCTTGTGGATCCAATGTTCATGCATCATACAACTCGGGTAAGTGAAATGAACCATGAATTCCTTCTCATGAATGTTTTGTGAGCTCTTCTATGTACTTTAGGTATTTGGAAATCTTGGACGAAATCATCCAAAGTGCATCTTCAGTTTCTCTATCCTTCCACTTCACTAAGTATTCCTTGTACTTGTTTCCTTTTAACTTCTTTATGATCCCAAAATCGATAACCATATCAATATCTTCTCTTACCTTCTTAAGTAATTGTTATCTCCAATCCACAATTGACAAGTCAATTTTTTTTTCCTCCAACATTTTCTCGTCCCTCATGATAGGGGTATAAATTTACTACATTGAATATAGGAAAGAAAAGATATCAATCCCATTCAAATTTTCTATCTCATATGCATTCACATAAATTTTCCTTGGAATCTTGCATGGCCAAATATTCTTCCACATAAGCTTGTCAAGTGTTCCCCTTAAGAACCCTTATTTCCTCAAGTGAGCTAAAACCATGTACACAATTGAATTTCTTATTCTTTTCTCTTGAGGTCAATGTGTTGTGTAAAAAATGGATCTGATAACCATGTAGGAATAGGGAATTCCTAAGAAATGAGAGTTATAAAGTGTATACTCACTCTATTATAATGAGAGTACCATGCAAGGGTACACGAGAAGGATAATCCATCATCCATTGTTATAATACAATGTTTAGGTCTCTCTAGAATACACAAAGAGATGAGGGGTATAAATAGCTTGTGCAAGAGCAAGCTCCTATTTCTTTATTGGACACATATTGGGCACAAGTGAATGCCCCATATAGAGGTGACATTAATTAATAGCGGTGGAAAGTAATTTTATGGCATTAATTGTACAATTATCTTAGTTTAAGCCTATAAATGTGCATAAGGCACATTTAACATAGAGAAGCTAACCTACGTTAATTTTAGTGTACACAAAATATTTCACCAGCATTCCCCATTGATTATAACTTAGGGAGGCCTATACACTACAAGAAAGGTAAGAATACTATGGAAATGGGTCCCAACAACTAGATATAATGAGGTACGTATGCACGTTAAAGTGCACTCAAAAAATGAGATAGGTCGTACGGTCTCTCAAAAACTAGTTAGCCAACATAACTGATTGGAGGTTCTCCAAGAAGTAGTAAAACACACATGTTGTACAACATAAAATTGAACAAGAATGGGGTGATTCATCACTCAAGAGATGTGTACTGGATGGGTCGGAAACCATCCCTATCACTAAAGAGACGTGCACTAGATGGGTTGAAAAACATCACCACCATTGAAAAATGTATAGGCTAGTTTAGAATAATTAGCACCACTAAAGAATACTTCAGATGGGTTGAAAATCATCACCAACACACAATGTGCAAGTGAATGACCAAATGGTGAAGAACTCCTTAAAGAATGCATTGGATGGGTTGAAAACCATCACCAACACAAAAAACACAAAATAATTCAATAAATAAATTCCATCTACTAAAGAAACTACTTGTAGTAGATGTTGATATGATTCAAATATAATGAAGGAACATGTTATGCCATAAGAGAGTGATATTGCCACACATACCCCACACTATTGTTGAATGAATGAAAATGGATGTAAATATCTATATGCGTGGAGCTTACAAATCTAGTAGTTAGTCATGGAAAACTGACAGATGCATGTAATAATATATTAGATATAGAGAATGGATATTGTCAATATGCCAAGTAAGTGTCAAAGATTACATAAAATTTCTCACAACTAGCTAAAAATTATAGAATGGATTTAATGGTGATGGAAAAAGAGGACCTTGAAACTGAATAAGGGTGCACGAAAAAAAACACATACTCACATGACATTAGACAACCTTGAAACCCTCAACAATTTATAATTATTGTGATTATAATATATACATCCCAAAAAACATTAAATATTGTCATCATTGATATGAGATATTCTCTAAGTAGGGGAGCACTACTAGGAAATATGAAAAGTATGGATGATGTGGCTAAAAGGTAAGTAAACCATGCCTATAAATTCCATGCAAAGAGTACTAAAAATGCCACTCTAACTGATTTTAAATCCATCCCAAATGAACTTTTATGGTAGAATATGATGCTTACATGTGATCTAGTGCCATGTGCACACATAGTGCATGTAAGGAATCATCTGAATGTGTCAAACTCTCATGCTTGACACAATTTGAAAAGATGTCATGTTTCTCATGCCTGAAAAAATGTTCTAAAAAAATTATGTTCACTAAATACCCTCATGAAGAGTGGAGGGAACAAAAATAGGCGAGCTCATACAAAGTGGTCCAAATGAATGTAAAACACATTCTCAATGCCATGAAAAGAAATATAGGGAACATATTAGATGGTGAAAACAATGCCTTGTAAGTGTTTACCAAATCTATGCTAATATGACATACATAATAGAGTATGTTGGATAAAGAATTAAATTATATGATTTTTAAATGAGCATATAATATATGAAAAATTAGTGCACCAAATACAAAAGGAAACTCATGATTTGGTGAATTAGAGTCGAAAGGTGCATCACAAAGACCATAATCAATTAAATAAGTGTATTGGGCTCAATGGAAGATGTGTTCAATGTGTCAATATGACATTGAAAGTGTTTAATTATGTCTTATAATGAGTGAATGGGGAAATTTTTTTGTAAATGAGTTAGAGAAATAAAGAGTTTTACTTTAAGTTTTTTATTATCTTCAACAAAATTAACCATGTCCTACTGAACTACACACACTTCAAAGAATACCATGTCATTTTTTGATTGCAGGTTATCATTATCCTATATGTGGATGTGGATGTCTTGGCACAAATCCATTATAATGAATCAAGGAAAAAAATAAATGCCTTAGAAATGACCTCAAATATGAAACACACTCAAAAGATGAGAAATCCCCCCAACTACTTATAAGTACACATTTTTTACAATATTTTACACAAATCTAAGATGAAATAGACCCTACTAAAAAAATGTATTGCACACCCAAAAATGACCCCCATAGTAGAATAAGGCAACACTATAAATAATGTGTTTACAATTTGACTTCTAGTTCAAATTTTACAAAAAGGATCAAAACTACAGCCTTGATATAGAATGAAACTAATTAAAGTTATAATATGAAGAGTGCAAAACAATATGCACTCACCAAAAAACCCTCAACCAAATCCAATGGATAGATTAAAATTTAGGGCTCCTTAATGATCTAGAACATGGGAGTTGAACATAGTACTAATTTTTTTTTAATTAAGTTCTGAAAATTTAGTTCAAAAAAATGTGAAAAAGATCCCACCATCATATAGATCTCAAAAAACAAAAAGGTTGAAAAATAAATAACCCTTTGAGACCTCTTGGGTCAAAAATTATGCCTCCTGAAAGCGTGCAACTCAAAAAGGAGGTTAAATAGTGTAGGTTGAGCACTAATGTCACATCCCTCATTTTCATTTTGTTGTGTCGCAAGAATAAGTTGTGATATATAAAGTGATTTGAAAATGCAAGAGGATTGACACCATTGCGTAGCTGAGTTTGCAACTATATGTACGTACATGTATCATGAAAATGATATATATATATATACTATATATATATATGTATATATATATATATATATATATATATATATATATATATATATATATATATATATATATATATATATATACTTACCCGTATTTGCATACCTAACCTCGTAACAATGCTCGTCGTCATGAATTCGTGGAATACTTAATTTTTATAACTTATTTTTATTATACTTGGTTGTATGAATTTACCTTACCTTGCTATGTGCGATTATTTTGTAACATTTGTATGTCACTTCGTTGTTGCACTTGTTTGAATGATTCTACCTTATCTTGCTTGTTGTAGGTAATGAGTTGATAATGTTGGTAAATCTATTACATGGCCATATTATATTATTTCGGTATTGAGAAATAATTATATATGTATGGTAGGACCAACCTTCTTGTGTAATTACAACAGTCTTAGACCGTAAAACATTAAAATGGTATTCTATACAAAACAAATAAGGTTCGGCATCATCAAGGTAAATATTTATTTAAGTTTGACTTAAATGATCTCCCTAGAACTAGTGTAAATGTGTTGTTTATTTTCTTAAATAGAATTGGACCAAGTATAGACGACATTATTATAGTCTTTTTCCTTGTGTCAAACTTAATATTCGATTTGATTAACCTTCTTGTGTAATTACAATGGTCTTAGACCGTAAAACATTAAGATGGTATTCTATACAAAACAAATAAGGTTCGGGATCATCAAGGTAAATGTTTATTTAAGTTTGACTTAAATGATCTCCCCGGAACTGGTGTAAATGTATTGTTTATTTTCTTATAGACTTGGACCAAGTATAGACAACATTATTATAGTCTTTTTCCTTGTGTCAAACTTAATATTCGATTTGATTGACTGGAAATGGTCATGGACCATGTGATGATGGCATTAAAACTTCAACAGTTGATGACCATGGTCTTTGACCATATCATTAACAAGGTAAATGTATTGGTTAAGTATTGAGATCTAGTACCCATGACATATTTTAAATTGTTCTAAAACTAATGGTCTTCGACCTTATCTTATTGCATATATAATGTTTTATTTAAATCAATAGTTGATCGACCACACCATGCATTGAATGGTCTTCGACCGAACGATTACGTCGTGCATGTGTTTAGTGGCTAAGCTTTGGGTATTTAAATTTATCATTGAACATATTCCACGCCATGAAAACTTGGTTAATATTTAAGTTTTATTAACTGGTCTTTGACCACTCGTAACTCCACTTGGAAATGGGAGGGAAGTTGGTCATGGGTGGTGGTGAGCTATTCAAAGCCACTACATGGCACCTGCCAAGAGTTAATGGCATTTAAGGAAGTATCTATTTTTTGGGAACAACGAAGCTTGTGGAAGAATCTATGGCATGCAACTTGGTTTCATTTTTATTTTATGATGTTTGATTGGCTCCAACCCTCCCTTTAGTGAGCTGGGCATGATCGTTTGGAGGCTGCTCTCTTGAGATTTTTGTGGAAGTATTAATGGCATTGTTAGCTAAATATAGTGTTGTTTTTGGATTATCGGTGTTAAGATTATATAAATATGGAAATAGATCAGAGGGTTTTGTTGGCTCGATTTACTTTAAGTTTTTGCAAGAAATAATAAGGGGAAAATTTGCAGAACTATTCAAGTTACCAGACATGAATTTCTTTAACTCTTTCTCATGTTGTTACGTCGATGAAGCGAAATTAAAAGTGTTTTTATGTTTGTTACGTCGAATGAATGATTTGAAAACAAAAGTGAAATTTAGGAAAAGTCTTTGTAAATATGCGTTTAATCATGGTTTTGGGATTTTAAATGTGGTTTCTTTATGCAACAGAATGGATTCTAGGTTTGTGCTTGATCTTCTTAAATCATTAAGAGAATATGATATTTCTAGAAAGAAACTAGATGGGTTTTGTGTATAGTTCCCTTTGGATTTTGTAGAAAAAGATACTTGTGGTTGTGTGATTTAGTATACTAATTTGCGTTCGAAACCACCATATTGTGAACTAAATGTTCTTTTTTTATATAGATAAACCCTTTTGACTGGAGCTATGAACCAGATGAATGCTTTTGACCGGAGCCATGAATCAGAGTACAATCAAGATATATCAATTAAGCTCAACAATTAGTGAACCACGAGCCGCCACACTTGTACACACATTTAGCGAATCACTAGCTGCCACACATGCACACACCACCAACGAACCAGGAGCAAGTGAACCAAAAGCCACCATGCTTCCACACACATCTAGTGCAGGTATTCTCAATCTAAAAACTATCTCAGTGAAAACTAGTTTGCTAGCCACGCCACTTCGGACATTACCACCCCGAACGGAGATCGTGCCTTACTGGGATTTGGACCTTGGTGGAGCTGGAAACAACCACCCGAATTAACCGTTCCATCCAAACCCCATCGACATGAACTAAATGATCTTTGCTTTCTATTATCTAAATGTATTTTTAGACTGAGTTGTGCATAGTGGGCAACACAGGTTTTGTCGTTTGAACAATATTTTCTTCCTCGTAAATGTGTAAAGGGTAACTGATATCCACCCGGACTTGGTTTAAGCAGTTGATCATTTACAAGATTATGACAAATTGTCTAACTTGCAAAATATTATTGTTACCTTTTGTGGGTGTTTTGCTGTTAGAGTTTTCTTTCCAATTTATACTTCGGGACATAGAGGTTTTGTTAATAAATGTTGGAACATAATGATTAAGTGGTCTGGCCAACCCTTAATGTATATGGGTCCATCACTAATATATATGTTATTATTAAATAATATGAAATATTTATATTTCTATTATTAAATATGTTAACCTAGGTATATACTTTATGTTAAATATTTAATATCATGAAATGATTATATTTCTAATATTAAATATTATAAACCTATGTGTATGTGTCAACCATTTTAGGTTGAAAAGGTGGGTCGGAAGACATACCCAATCACCTTATATAAAAAGGATTTTAGGTCCTCATTTGATATATTCGAGAAATATATCAAAGGTGTGCAAATCAAGTGATTTGTTTTTACCCTTGATAAATAGGGTTTTAAAGGAGGAGATGATCTTACTAGATGTAAAATAAGTTCTCTGAAGTAAAATGTTATTTTCAAAGTGATTTTTACCCTATTGGGGTTTCCACTATAAATATTGTGTTATTTTTTGTAAGTATTGCTTTATTTACTTATGTTATGATGTAATTTTTATTTAAATATTTATTATAACATTATATAATTTTATTAGAATCCTCAAATTTTAACATCGTAATAGAGCGAGATAAATTAAATAAATTAAGATCAAATGTTTTGTATTTTATTTATTTAATTTGTACAGGTTTTTTCAACCAACCCGAAAGGGTATTTAAAAGTATCCGGTCCCCTTTCTTTTTTTTCCAATTTATTTTGGCACCACATTTGCACAATTAAACTCTCGGGTAAAATTTTTAGGATTTTTCAATTTTAAATCCCTAATTTTTTTGGGGGAGATGTAATATGATATGATTCTTACTTTCATTCACATTTTGTATATTATATGGAATTAATGTTTGTTTGGAGATTGATGTGTGCAATTATATGGAATTAATATTTGTTTGGAGATTGATATGTATATAGGTGAAAGATGCTTCAAATATTTACTTGCGTGAAAATCACATACAAAAAAGGAAATGATTTATTACTATATGAAATAATTTTCATGTTTTCTATAATTTCAAATGTTTGCAGGTTAAATATTTCAAAAAGTAAATTCATACCCGTGTTCTTTGGTCCCCTATAAAAGGATTCAATTTGAAAAACTATAGTTTATAGTTAATTTATAACTATATCCTATATAATTTGAAAACTATATATTATTTATTTTTTAAATAAAAATATATATAACACATAATAAAGTTTATATAATAATTTATATAAACATCATATTAAAATATATATAGTTTTGGAAAAAAAAACTATGTATTAAAAGCCTTAAACTATATTAAAATTACATAGGATTGAGGGAAGAGTCAACAGACCATATTTTAAACCTAAGTTTAAATCATATTTAAACTTAACTTATAAATTTAGGCATATATAGTTTTTTAAAAAAGAAACAAACCTAAGTTTGAATCATATTTTATATATATGGTTAGTTTAAACCGCTTAAAATAGAAATTTTATTAGATTTGGTTTATATATGTTTTAAAAAAAACTTAAGTGTTTATTTTTTTAGTAAGGGGGGCTGTGTTTATTGCTTGGTCATGAAGGGATTACTTTTTAAATCTTAATACTTATTAAATAAAACCTAGCATGTGTCCCTAACCATTTATATTAAACATGTAAGGGCGCGACCCCATTCATTTATATCTTATAGTTTGTAAAAACTATATAAATAAACTTATTTACATGTTTTCTTTTATATAAGAGTGAGAGTGGAGAATAAAATGAGATAATATCTCAGGTATAAATGTGGAACTCTCAAGTATAAATGAAGAATTAAAAAAAAGGCTAGTTTATTGGTGGCTCACGTGAAGTGTGATAAATATTTATTAAAATGGTATTTTATTTCATTGGTCAGATGAAATTACTCGTCTCCTCTGTAAAATATGCAGGTTAATCTATACTCTCATAAATCTACTTGTACATGGTAAATTTTTTTTAACCTGGTCTATGTCTTTTAAACCCATTTAATAAGGGTTATGCGTTTTTTATATAGAAATATATACTATAGTTTATAATTTTTATGAACTATATGTTGTTTTTTATTTACATTCTATAAATTATATACATTTTTTTTATAAAAAATTGTATATATTTTTACATTATAAATTATAATAGCTTATTATAATGTATTAAAATATAACCTCCCTAGTATTATACAGAAGAAGAAATTATAGAATTTCAAATTTTAGAAATACACAACAAGTTTTATTTTTATTAAATTTGACGGTCAAATGACCGTCATGGTAGATCAAACATAAGACAATATGACGGTCATTTAGATGTCAAATTTAAACTCGTAGGTTCGAGGAAACTTTCAATGTGTTAAAATTGACGGTCAAATGACCATCACGATAGACCAAAAAATAAGTCATTATGATGGTCATTTAGACGTCAAATTTAAGTTCGCCGGATTTGTTTATATTATTTTTTTCAAAAATTTGATGTTGTTATGCATTCTTAGGGGTCTCTTTTTCACTTCTATATGGTCGAAAATATTTTTTATATAAATCAGGGGTATAATACATAACCCTTTATATTGCGGGTTATTATTTTGATCATAAGAAGTTAATTAATATGCATTGTAATAACATAATTAGTTATGATCAAATAGTTTCTTTAGATCTATAAAATTTAGATATGATTATATTAAAAGTGTTGTTTTTTATTATTAATAAATATGTATTTAACTATGTGGTACATTGTATATTATAATGGGGTGTGTTTTAGAAGTTTAGGAAAATAATGGCATCCAACTATTTCTATCTTGACAAAACCCATTTCTTAAATGAAACCAACTACAACATTTGAGTCAAAACGTAATTTATGGCGAGGAAACTTTAGATGATTATTTCTGGATCTAAGGTTGCTCTTACCGGTCGTCAAGAAACTATAGTTAACATGAATACATTCTTGCAATGAATGCAGGAAGCTCTTTCAATGATTCTACGCAATGTGAACGATGAGTACCTTCTACACATTGGTAATATCGAACATCTGAAAGAGGTATTGACACAACTAGAATCCATGCATGAATGATACTTGATATATCAATGATAGTAATGAGAGTACAATAGCTGAAGGAATTCAAAGAAGTAGTCTGTATATTTTTTATGATTTCTCTTCAGCATCTTGTTTTATATCTCAAAGTTTGAATAATTCAAAACTATGGCATGGAAGGTTATGACATGTTAATTATCGAAGCTTATATGAAATGTCTAGATATAATATAGTAAAAGGTTTACATGTGTTCTCGTTTTCTCTTGAAATTACTTCATTAAATGCTTCTAAATGATGGTTTTGATTCTAATTTAATAAATGGTCATGATGATGTTTTGATGTTATAGATGTTTCTGAAACTCTTATCTTCTTAGATAAAAAATTAAATTGAGCTCAATCTATGTTAGAAAGTTCAAATCTTATTAACCTTAGGAAAATAACCAGAAACCATCATATGTACTATACATTAATTACCTTGTATAAACCTGAGTCGTGAAGTATTATATGGTTTAGGTGGATATACAAAGTAAAATATAATGTTGATGATAGTATTAACAAACATAAATCTAGACTTGTTTTTAGAGGTTTCACTCAGAAACCTGATATTAATTATGTTGAGACATTTCCTGTAGCTAAATGAGTACTGTTAAGGCCTTATTTGTAATTGTCGCTCAATTTGGGTGTGAAATCCACCAAATAGATAAGAAAAATACTTTTTTGAATTACGATTTAAAAGAAAAACTTTACATGTTTCAACCTAAAGAATTTGAAGAAAGTAGTAAAAAAACTATGTTTGTAAGTTGAGAAATCTTTGTATGGTTTAAAACAAGCTCTTAGAACTTGGTAGGCGAAAATTATTTCCTTCTTTAAACTGTTAGGTTTTGTTAATTATTTTTCTAACAATGATATATTCATTAAGCAATACGACTCACATATTATCATTATATGTATATATGTTGATGAATTGCTGATGATTGGTGACAATTCTGATTTAATTCATATGATTAAAGAGAAATTGAAACAGTACTTTAAAATGAATGAGTCAAGTCTCTCACATCATGTTCTTTGTATGACTGTATTTCATTCTATTTTTATTTTTCAAAAGACAATATGCAACCATTGTATTGAAAAAAAGTTTCTTATGATTGATTGTAAACTATTTTCTACTTCAATGGAAGCTGGAATAAATATTGACCCTAAATCTGCATATAAAAAAGGTTGATCCTATTTTATATACAATGTTAGTTGATAGTTTGATTTATCTAACTATAACTAGATCAGTATTTCCTATAGAGTAGGAATTACTTCAAGGTTTATGCATGAACATTTTTTAGAGATAATTGAAATCTTGCAAAAATAATTTTTAGATATTTGAAAGGAACAATCAATTATGGGCTGCATTATAATAAGAATGAAAATTTTATCTTATATGGATTTTGTGATTCTAACCATACTGATGTTGTGTTATAAACTATACTGGATATGTGTTTAATTTTTTTGGCGTAGGAACCATTACTTGGAACAACAAATGCAATCAACAGTCTCCATTTCTTCTACTGAAGAAGAGAAGTACAATAGAAAAAGTAAAGAATTCATGTGGCTGCAATGACTGTTGGTAGAGATACACATGGAAACTAAAGGAAATATTTCTCTTCTATGTGGTGGTTAGAGTTGTATTACTCTTGATTAGAATCCAGTTCAACATCAGAGGATGAAGAACATTTAGATACATATACGCTTCACCCATGAGAAGGTGTAAAATGATGAGATAAATCTCAAGTTCATGTTGACTGAAGAGCAGGTTACTGACATCTTCACAAAGTCCCTGAGTGCTGCAAAGTTTTGTCACTTTCGTGAAAAGTTTGGATTGTCAGAGTTTCCATTGAGGGGGAGTGTGCATGACAATGTCACCTCCTAATGGAACTTGGTTTTTGTAAAAGACCTTTAGGCAAGTGTAAAAAGACCTTCGGACATGTATACCTCCTCGACTTCTTTTTTAGAAAGAAGTGTAGAAATATCTTAAAGGCGGTCTTCAGTAAACTCTTTAGTGCTATTGAGTTTACTGGTAAACATCCAGTACAAACATATTGTTAAGGAGGTCCTTGATTGTAAAAGACTCTTATATGCTTGGGTTCAATAATCTTTTATGAGAACCTGTGAGAACATGTAAAACTCACAAATCATACTTAGCCATTGATCATGGGATGATATTTGGGATTCCAAATCCTTTTGTACCAAAAGGTAATTTGAGTATGATGAAGGTGTTATAATTCCTTCAACCGATATACTATCCTAAAACCTTTATGGTTTAAGGATTGTAAATCATGTAGTGTACCACAGGCAGGTAATTTATTGACATAAGTTATATTATCTCACTTAACATTAAGTGAGAGTGTTGCAACATAATGATTAAGTGGTCTCGCCAACCCTTAATGTATATGGGTCCATCACTAATATATAGGTTAATATTTAATAATATTTATATTTATATTTATTTTTCTATTATTAAATATGCTAACTTAGGTATATACTTTAGATTAAATATTTAAAATATCATGAAATGATTATATTTCTAATATTAAATATTATAAACCTAGGAGTATGTGTCAACCATTTTAGGTTGAAAAGGTGGGTCGGGAGACATACCCGATTACCTTATATAAAAAGGACTTTAGGTCTTCATTTGAAAATATATCAAAGGTGTGCAAATCAAGTGATTTAGTTTTATCCTTGGTAAATAGGGTTTCAAATGAGGAGGTGATCTTACTGGATGTAAAATAAGTTCTATGAATTAAAATGTTATTTTTAATGTGATTTTTACCCTATTGATTTTCCACTATAAATACTGTCACATGTGTTCTTTATTTTCTGTAAGTATTTCTTTATTTACTTATATTATGATGTAATTTTTATTTAAATATTTATTATAACATTATATAATATGTAAGTTAATTAAATCCGTATTTATTAGAATCCTCAAATTCTAATAATAATTACTTTCTTAAAAACCTTAAGTGTGATTCTTTCGTGAATTGATAAATTCGTTTCCTGAAAATTATTAAAGGTATTCATAAATACTAATAAACTTATTATCTCAAATGGGTTAAGATGATACAAATCTCTTCTTACATTCTTGTGACTAGTTTGTTCTTGGAAGGGAGTTTGTGTGTTGAGTTTTGTTTATTGATAGTCTGTTACTTTACCTTTAATTGCAATAAATTGAAAACATAGTTCGATAGTAGCTTCTAAAAGAAGTTGTAAGTTATTTGATGGAGTATGAGAAGTCTCCTCCATCGATTGATTTTTGAACTTCTAAGTTTAATAGGCTGATTATCCTTTTGATAAAGTGTTTCATTAAGTTGGCCTCAACAAGTTTCAATATATTTTTCTAGTAGATTGATACGATGAAACTATTGAATGTGCATTCTGTTTCGTTTGGGAATGGAAAGTAATGCTTGTTGAAGCTCACTGTCACATTACGTTAATTTTACATTATTTATAATAATGATAATGATAATTTGTGACATTGTTGTCTGTGGATATATCAAACGATGATTGTTTATTATTTTTCCATTTTGTGTTTGACAACAATTATTTTGTGGTTGAATGTACCTTGAATGCATTTAGTATAGTTTAACATTCTTAATCATTAATGGATGAGAATGATATCTTGGATTATGTTGAGACATTAGTTTAAAATGAAGATTATTGTTTTACAGACATAGAGATCTTACTTGATGCTATTAAAAGATGTTGTTTGAAACATTGTATGCATCATTAGATTACTTTACTTTGTATTTATATGTATACTTAATAAGGTATAAGTATGATTTAAATTGTATCTTAAATAAAACTTATGTTGTTCAATTTATCTGTCATCTAACAACACGACTCTTATCTTGGCAGGGCATGGAAAAAGGGATGTTGGCATGAGAGGAGTGATGGTGGCCATGCCGTGCCAATCTGACCAGGCTGTGCCTCACTCCATACGCTCCATAAATTCTCTACTAACACTCTTAACTTCACTTCCTCTGCCTCTTCTCCATGTTTCCTTCTCCACCCCTCTCCACCAACACAATTATTCCCCCATTTAAATTTTAATTAGATCTCATTTTCATTTAACTCTTTATTTAATTTTTATTTCATTATTCTATTATTTCATGTTCGCTAATTACTACGAATGCCAAAACAACACTTAGGAATGAACAAGAAGAGACAGAAAGAGGGAAAAAACGATACTACATTTCCATCCCCTTATAAGAGCATCATCCTCGATGCGACACAACACAAGTGTTAGCTAGAGGAATATCAAAATCTAAGCTAGAAATACTGAAATAATACCCAGGGAAACTAAGCTAGAAAATATAAAACCTTAATGTACAAAGAGGGTTAGAAGAGCCTTAGTTGATTCACAGAGGTTGCTGGACTGTGTCGCAATGGAGACTAGTTGAAAAAAGATGGAGGAGTGTCGCACAGAAGCTTGGAAAAATGTAGATCCAACGAGTTTGACTGGAATGTGGCACCTGGAGAAGGATAGGGCCGCTCGTGAGTGCCCTGGTTTGGATTTTGGGCACCCTGATTTGCATATATGCTTAGAAAACCTCCTCTTAGGTGTCGCAAGAGGTTCACACTTGCTTGAATTTAGTCGCGTGTATGTCGCTGAATTCTGTCAAATGTTTGTGTAAATCTGGAATGAATAAATCACTTTCAAAACCCCAAACAAAGCATCAAACCCTAAAAAAGAAAGATGCAAATGAAGGGGTCAAACTGTCCTCAACTGCCAAAATGATGGACTTATCACTGAGTGTTACACTACATCTCAGACCCAATGTAGTTTTGTGTGTGTGTGTGCGCGCGGAATTGTGCCCTAGGTTACTTTTGTGCCAGTCACACTTGCAAGTAGCTAGATGTAGAATGTAAATAATGTGTGCATGAAAACAATAGACTCTTCTCATATGAAGTGTGATGTAGATGAACCAACCTTTGTCCCTTGTGATGGAGCTAGATGGATGTAAATTGAGCTATAAATGCCTTTGATGGATGCAACTTTACATGGAGATAGTAGATGCTTAGTGCTTCGTCCCTTATTATGGTCACATAACTTTATATTTATATAATTCTTTTGCTTCGAATTTCACAATTAACCCCGAAAAGGTCGACTACCAAAAGATAAAATTCTCAAACAACTAGAAATGACCCAAAAGGTGAGAGTAAAGTACAAAGAGAACAAGAGTGGCCAGAGGGGACGGGGACGCCTGGCGCTGGCGTCCTGGCTGAGTGCTAATATCCAGAATGACAAATGAAAGGTGAAAAGACAAATTGAGCAAGTAAGAGTGCAAGATTGAAGCAGAAACATAAAGCAAGTAAAGGTGGCCAAAGACATGTGTTAATTAATACTTTTCTTACTTATGAATCATGCAAATAGTAGTATGTGATTAAGACTAGATAATGACTCAAAATGCGTGATTTTGTGTCTACAGAGTGTAGTAAAAGTATGCGGTGTTAATTTTTCCCATTCAGCTCAGTTGTACTTTGTCGCAGAATCTGGGATTTTCAATACAAACTTGTAAGGGTGTTTAGTAAGGCACTTACTTTTTCTGGCTTGTTATAACCTCTTGCAAGGAGGTTTAATCTTGTTTGAAAAATACATGCCATTTCCTCTTGGGATTTGATCTTGGGTCATTTAACTTGTAAATGTAAACTACATCCTCACCAAAACATCAATCCACAATGTTTGGTAAGGCACTTGATTTTTTTTATCTTGTTAACAACACATACGAAGTGCTTGGTAAGGAATTGCTAAATTTTTAACTTGTTATAGCCTTTCTCAAGCAAAGATATATACTTTCTCAACATAGACATGCCATTTATTGTTGGGAATTAATCTCAAGTCAATTAGTTATTAAATGTGAGTCCACACCAAAACACCAATCTATGGTGCTTGGTAAGACACATACAATTTTTTCATTTGTTATAGCCTCTCTCAAACATAGGTTCAAACTTGCATGCATTCCTTGAGTTGGGCGATGTCGTAATGGAAGTGCCCTCTCACTAACATTATAGTTAATTGGTTTTTTGGTTTTAATACAACTTCTAATTCTTTATATGACTCTAAAAACATGTACTGAGTCAAAAATCAAGCTCACATTGATTAGTGGACATGGTTCTCAGTAACATATAAACCCTAGTATATCATGATCCTTGTGCCAATAAGGGTCTACTACAGTGTAAGTTCCCTCTCACTAACATAATGGTTGATTGCTTGTGGGATGCATATACTTGTTGACTTGCTACCCATGTCATATAACCCTCTTTAGTGCATGTTGAAATCACTTTTACGACTCTAAAAATCATCATTCAATCAAAAAACTAATCCCACGTTAGGTGGTTGGCCTAGCTTGCGGTCATATATAAACTCTAATATATCATGGTCCTTTTACCACTAGGGGTTACACCCCAATGGAAGTGACCCTCTTACAAATACAATGGTTGATTGCTTGTCGGATCGGTATGTTTGCTTCCTCTATTTTGCCCTCTCCACCCCAATGGCTTTAAAAACACCACAAACATCCTTAACAATTACCTCTTCATACATGCCTTATTACCTCGGTCAAAAATATCTCTTTAGAGTATGGTCCTATGGAGGGGCTTCAACTCCTATTCTTGCAACAAAAGGACCTGTATTTCTTTTTTAAAGCTAGCTACAGGAAATAATATAATCTAAGCCTAAAAAATTGGAGCTCCACTTATTTTGCCCCCTAAACTTAAAAGGTAGCTAATTTTCGTCCATGTAGAACTTAACATGCATTCTCGCCATTATTTTTTGGTGATTTTAGAGGAAAATATGATTTTTATTTACCTATAAAAATTCAATGGGATCCTCTAATATGTTAGCGGGTATTGATAAAGAAAGTAACAAAAAAAAACATAAAACCTTAAAACCATTAAATACTCCTAAACTTTTTCAAAAAGGGTTGAGATAGTTATAAAAACCCCTCTATAGAAACATGACCTAGAGTAATCCACCTTGAAATTGCTTGGACGACTCTAAACCTAAATATCGTGACATAACCATTACATGGTACACCTGCTTTGTTATATCCCTCCCCGCGTACATTGCATCGTAGCAGCAATTGCTAGTTGTTGTACTTTACCTAAACCAAAACATTCCAATGGAAGTGAAGAATGGGAGAAGTGGAGGAGAGGAGGAGATGTAGTTGCAGATTTGGAGACCAAATCCAAATCTGAATCCAAATCTGAATCCAAATCTAAACCCGGCTCGAAACTATCTAGGTATGAGTTCAGACGTCTCAAAATCGATGATAGAGCGTGTAATTGAGGTAGACAGGAAATGGTCTCTCTACATTCACAACATAAGAATACCAAGGGCGTTCCTGAAAGCCCTTGAAATTTCTGGAGATGGGGTTCTGTGGATCTCTGCAATTACTGCCCTCTGGCTCGCCCCATTTCCTTTTCCGGCCTTCCGAAAGCTCAGGTGGGTTTTGCTTAATCTCTTTATGGGCTTCCTCTTTGATCTCCTTGTAGTAGGGTCTCTGAAATCTATCATCAGAAGGCCCAGGCCAGAGTACAACAAAGGCATGTATTTGGTGGTCTCTGTTGATCACTGGTCATTCCCCAGTGGCCATGCGTCCAGGGCTTGTTTTATCGGCTCTTTTTTATGCTTATGTCTGCCAATCTTGAAAGCCCAAATGGCAGGATTTATTTCTACTAATCCAAGTATTGGGTTTGTTAGGATTGTGGTTATAGTGATAATGGTCTGGTCCATTGCCACATCCACTTCAAGAATTTTGTTGGGTAGGCATTTTGTGCTTGATGTTATGGCAGGTGCGTGTTTGGGGGTGTTGGAAGCTTTGATTGTTTATAATCTGTTTTCCGTGTCGGAAAGGGTTTCAGAGACCTCGTATCTGTGGGTTGTGGGCAATGCCTGTAGACATCAAGCATATTTGCCTTATTCTTTCTGTAAGGACATTAACACAGGAATTTAATTTATTCTTTGGTTTGAATCTGATTTAAATTTTAAGGTCCTTTTTATGCAAATTTTATGCTCCTCTTTATGCACACTTTAATTGATCTTAAGTTAGACCCTTAATCAATGACTGGAGCTGAATGGAATTTATATTTTTTATATTTGGATGAAAATTAGTTAGCTTCTGGATCTGCATAATGAATACCAAGTACCACCGATGTCTAAATAAAACTACTGAAAATAAAAAAGAATATTGTCTGGAATTGGACTGTGTAGGCGTATTGGTAAGGCACAGGTAACCGACATACCCTACTAAAATCGCAGAAATGATATTTGAACAGGAAAGCAACCCCATCTCAAAGTTTGGATGTTGATTTCCTGTTCAAATATCATTTCTGTGATTTTAGTGGGGCATGTCTGTGCTTTGCATTCCCGTTGGTGGAACATAGCAGATTACTCATGGCCTTGTTCACGAGGTCAAAGTTCAAACCCTACCCAGTTCTCTCTCTTATATATATACACTAAATTGCCGGATTTGGCAAAAATCGAAATTTGCTGAATACCAAACATGCCTGAATTTTTTTGTTGGAATTCATTAAAATTTGTTAAAGGGATATTAGCCAAAAGCAAAACCAACATTATCAAATGAACAAATTTGGGTGTCTACAGTAACAAGTCCCTCTGTTGTGTGGCATTTTCCATTCACTCCTTGAACACGACTAGGAGTATGGGATCTTCCATCATGGGTGTATCTCTTCAAATTGTATACAACAATTTCCATTTCACAATCATTATCATCTTTTTCTTCTTAAGACAACTTATATTGATTTCGACACCATATCCCTGGAGAGAACATTTTCTTCAAAAGCTAGCAGGTTTTATGCAAATTTTGTCTTCAGTTCAGTCATGCTTCTGAGTAAACATGTAATTGAAAATATCAGTTATAACTTATAGCCCCTTCCTTTTTTATAGGTAAAAAATAGGTTGTACCATGGGTCTCCACCCCTACAATAGAGATGTTTGTTGCGAATCAGATGATCATAAAGATCAGAAAATCAAGGACCATAAAAGCCAGCAAATCAGAGTTTACATTAATCATATTTGGCTTAACATTAATTTTCAATACAACATACAAACAATATATTAATCAGATAATACGTGATGAGCATTCAAAAGCTAAATAAAGGATGCGGCACTCCCAATTGATCTATAGTGTTGTCAGCAGGAGGTCGGAAAATTTGTACCACTTGATTCTGGCTGACTTCCAAGAACTGCAAACTGCTACCTGATTTGTGTTTACCAAACTTATACTTTTTTCGCTTGTAGATAATGTTACTAACCATGCAACTATTGGTAGGTTGCATTTCATATTTGATTCAGTATGCCTTTCTGATCTGTTTCTTCAGACAACATCAATGATCTATAGCAGATCAAATTCACCATCCATAAACAATCAGAAGTTAAGACTGTACTAATGTTTCTTGGAGTTTCCAGGACAGGGGTATGGGGGATGTGTTTACGATGCAGATTTTTTTTTTTGTGAATTTTGGAGACACCAGGGGGGAGGGGAATGGCAAAGGGTTGCCTAAGATATATTTAATATATCAAGAGAAATCATAAATAAACTATTTTATAGCTTTTTAATTGTATAGTTAAACTGTTAAACATCATTTAGCATTCCAAAGAACTGAGATTTGAACAACATCATTTGACATTCATATATATATAGTAGTTTCTACTTCTCCTAATATAATCTATTCTAGATGAGCATGACAGGCTCATACTAAATGTGGGGAAATGAGGCTTCAATCTGCCTTTCAAGAGGCGGGCCAACGCAACCCTCATGTTGATATGGTGGGGTTTGCAACTTGGGCAGAGAGATTGTAATGGGAATCAATAAATATGAATATCTAATTGTTATTATTATCAATGATCTGAAAATAAATGTTTGAAAATGCCAACCAGTTTTTATTTTATTTTACACCAAAAGTTTTATTATATTTTTTCAAACAACTATTGATGTGGAGGTCCTTGGTGCATCCCCAGCAGATTGGGGCAATCTCTCAATGTCTTGGGGACATAAGGATGCCCCCAAGTACCTCCTCCCCCCCAAAGTAGGAAACGTCTGCAGTACACTGAGAAAGTTTGGTACTGTCCACAGGACATGAGAGAAAGGTTCAGAAAAGGGGGATGCGGGGATGTAACCTCTATCCCCATGCTTCTGAAATCTTTGGGACGACCCCAAAAGGAAAAGGACATGTCCCTGTGGAACGGAGGAATGGGCACACCCATTACATATCAGCATTGCAGAGCAGGAATCCTTACTATGTATTTGTCAATAGCAGTGTGTCTACCATACTCAGCCTGATAATTACACCTTAACCC
Organism: Taxus chinensis; assembly: GCA_019776745.2. Taxonomy (NCBI): domain Eukaryota; kingdom Viridiplantae; phylum Streptophyta; class Pinopsida; order Cupressales; family Taxaceae; genus Taxus; species Taxus chinensis. The sequence continues at coordinate 133,276,443 of CM034152.1, read as the reverse complement.
AGATTAATAGCAAGAATCATGGAGTGCGGAATGCCATAGTTTAGACTTTAAAGGTTATGTTTCCCTGGGAGCCAAAAACTATCCACAACCTTGAGGGCAGTAACAGGGGCTGTACCATATGCTGAAGCTGATTGGTTGGTGCAGTATGACAAATGACAACCCCTGATATGGAGAGTGAAATTGGGGCCACCCATCGAAACACTCCTTATGCCCTGTATCCTGAAATACGAGTCTTTATATGGTAATACATTTCAGCCTTCAATATCCACTAAAATAAAAAATTCACACTTGAGTAAAACTATTAATTCTACTAAGTATGACTTCCTTTATAGTCTTCAAATGCCGTGACAAGAATCCATCATCGAACCATTTACTTTTCTAAGCCATCATGATATAAGTATGAACGGAGATGTAAACAGATGAGACAAGAATGTTAAACCGATGTCATATACCCTGACAGCGGAACTTATTCTCCAGACCTGATCAATCATGATTGCAATTGATGCAACACAACAGCCAGTTCCCCATTACCAACTGAAGCTAATAATTTGTACCAATATTAACACTTTTAATCTGTAAACCAATCAGAATTGCCAAAATTTGGCAGCCAGAGATGCATGTAAGCAGCCATCATCAACAGATTCAATATGATAAAAGCTAATCAGAAAAACCAGAAGGAACACTACCTGCACTGACTGAAAAAATTTAGCTATAGAGCAATCGAAAGTCATCATCTGAAGATAACTGTTCTGCACCAAGATCATCTTACCAATGCCTACGAACCAACCTGGCTGCACCAAAATTGTATATGGGCAGAATGAAAGCAGGCTAGCAACCAGAACTAAATTCCATCCAGAGGTAGATGTCTTATCCATCTCTGAAAGCAATATTCTTGGCAGCAACAAACCGCAAAACAAACTCCATTACAGCCGGTAGATATAAACCAATAAAAATTTGCTGCCAAAAGAGAATTACTCCTCAATGGAGGAAGCTACCACGGAATTGGGTGTAGGAGCATGAATTTGATCATCGTCATCCTTCATCAGCTAAATCTGTTGAGAAGAAAATCGTTCATCAGCAATTATCAGCCCGGCAGAAGTAGGCCTAGATCCTTAATGAGTTTGATATGGTTGTAGTCCTCATGAAACATTGTTTTGCGTATTAAGCTAAACTCTTGATTAGCATGACTTACCACCTCTTTTTTGCCAAGTAATCTGCAATGAAACCTAGCTTTACGTAGTTGAAGCTGACCAACTATGAATTGAATCACTTCATTGAGTTGGCACTGTTGGGATTAATTTATCTTGACGGAATCAATGAATGTTATCAAGTCTCCTATAACTAGATTCTTCCACCCATGGCTAATTACGCCGATAGGCATTTACAAATGGACACTTGGTGGCTGTGGTTGACATATGTCAGCAGGCAGACGATGGATATGCAGTGTGGGCAGTCGTTGACGCATGGTGCCATCACGACCATATTCGCCCCCAAATCCTAAATTTAATTTTTATATTATGAACCCTAAATTGTGAACTCTTATTGTGAACCCTAAATTGTGAACTCTTATTGTGAACCTTGTAGGCGAAAAGATACTCAGTGAAAAGGCTTTCCAAGAATTGACACCTTCGAGAAGATGCTAAAGGGATTATTCAAAGCATGTTCATTAAAGGTCTCTTGCACCCTCACGTTGAGGCCAAGCCTCAAAGACCTATCCTCTATGTTGTCAAAAGTGGGAGTAGAGATGTTGAGGTCAAAGGCTCTAATCTCCACCATAGATGTAATAACCTTGCTTAATAAAGTTTGAGAGATTGGAGAATGTTTGATCCATGAGAATGTTTGAGGATGATCATGGACTTGGGCTTTTGGATGGAGAGCACGAAGTCCTTGGGATTGTAGAAGCCCCTCAGAGGGAGGTTGTTTCCCTCCTTGACGTGCTCTAGGGTTTTGTCTGCACGACTTGTTGTGTAGTTGTAGATCGAGTTGGGGAACTCCTTATTTGCTACAGTTAGTGCTAGGTTATTCCCCATTACTGCTAGCTCGATCATGGCGACAATCTACCAGAATTCTAACCAAACCCTAAGATTTGGTATGGTGACAATCTGCCTGAATTCATACCAAACCCTAAGTCTTGGTATGGTGACATTTCGACAGATTTTAAAACAAATTATGGTGACAATCTAGTGGAGTTTAAACGTAGCTATGGTGACAATTTGACCAAAGTATAGATCAAGCTACAATGACAATTTTGTGGAACAATGTGACAATTTGGCAGAGGTTAAAGCAAGCTATGGTGTCATGTTTGAAGAGCTAGTGTAGAGGGTCGAGTCCAACAGAGACTTGAGTGAAAAGATTCACGACACGCTAAGCAAGAAAAGCCTTTAAGAGCTTCTTCCTTTAGAAGCATCCCTAGATTTGGGGTGGTTTAACGAGCTTGTCAAGGGGTTTCCACGTTCGAATTTATTCATATGTTAAATTTACTTGAGGTTATAGAAGATTTAAATTTATTCATCACGTCGTTGGGCTTTTGGATGGAGAGCACGAAGTACTTGGGATTGTAGAAGCCCTTCAGAGGGAGTTTACTTCCCTCCTTGATGCACTCTAGGGTTTTGTTTGTGCGGCTTGTTGTACAGTTGTAAACCGAGATGGGGAACCCCTTATTTGCAATGTTCAATGTTAGGTTTTGCCCCATTACCACCAACGCGACCAACTTGATCATGGCGACAATCTACTTGAATTCATACCAAACCCTACGTCGTGCTATGGCAACATTTTGACAGACTTTAAACAAATTATGGCAACAATTTGGTGCAGTTTAAACCAAGCTATGATGACAATTTGACTAAGTATAGATCAAGCTACGTTGACAATTTTGTGGATCAATGTGACAATTTGATAGAGGTTAAAGCAAGCTATGGTGTCATGATTGAAGAACACGCGTAGAGGGTCGAGTCTGATAGAGACTTAAGGGAAAAGATTTACGGTACATTGAGTAAGAAAACCCTGTAAGAGCCTCTTTCTTCAGAAGTGTCCCTAGATTTGGGGTGGGTTAACGAGCTTGCCAAGGGGTTTGCACGTTCAAAGTTATTCATTTGCTAAATTTAGTTGAGGTTATAGAAGATTTAAATTTTTAATTCTTATGCTTTTGGGTGCTCTATGGCGTTGGCTTAGAAAAATGGCCAGACAACATTACCCAAAAGATGCTGGTGGGAAAGGGTAGAAGCGTCAATCTTTCTTGTCTGTAGGGGATGGTGAAGGATGTTAGGAAATCATGATAGTATTTACATGGGTTATTATTATTAGTCGTATTAGTTGATTAGAATATACTATTTTGTGAGTAATATTGTTGTGAGTTACAACAATATTATGTATATAGGTATTTGTTAAATTTAGATATTTAGGGAGATTTATTGGTTAGGTAAATCTCCTTATTCATAGGATAGACTTTTTCTATATATATGTATTCTTGTCTAATGTAATTCAGATCGACATGATATTAATGTTTGGTGTGCAAATTTTGTTCTACAATTTCATTTGGTACCAGAGCCAGAGTTCATTCGAAATGAAAGACATGAGTTCTTAATGAAATTTCTTCTTACTCCAACTTTATGAAATTCTTGTCAAGAAAATCAAAGGGTGAATCTTCACGGGTCGACTAATACATGTGGCGCTGTTAAATATTTAAAAGACCAACGCAGTGCTATTGATTTGCACATTGCGGTTTGTATTTGGATTAAAGGAAAAGGAAGGTTGAAAAAAAATGCAGATGTCCAAATAATAGCATATCTTTGGTATTAATCTTGATTTATTCTAGCTGTTGATTCAAAAAGTTTTGCATTTTATTCGTAGCCCTGCCATTAACAAAGTCATACAACGTTGGAACCTGCATGTTGCATGCGAAATTCTCTTGTTGGAACTATCTGCGTCCACGGTCAGTGCATTTGCACAGATCTATATGGTGCCTTCCATTTAAACTTTTTCTTGCATTTTCACCTGGGATCCATGAATGTATGTACAACTGTAGTTATTTGTTTTGTTTGCATTGGGAGACTGCATTCCTCGCCTCCACATCGATTCGGCCTAGTTTTGCACTTGTTTTGGTCTTTCCTTAGCATCTAGCATTGGTGCCTTAGCGAGGAGATGTTTAATTATTTCTCAATTTTTGGAAAGCATTGGTGACTCCATGCAGGGCCTTCACTCAAAGTCTTTGACTGCGGCCACAAAAGAAATGTCTTATTAGTTAGTTTATGCCACCATGTTGCATTTATTTATATCAAGATTCGTCCTGGTCATCACAAAAATTCAACAGTCCATGCATATATTAGAATCATGGATAAGCTAAGTATTATCGAGAAATTTGAAGGGCGAGATTTCCACACATGGCAAATCTAGATGCGGTTGCAACTAATAGAGAAGGATTTGTGGGATGTCGTAAAACCAAATGCAACACCACCAACAGATGCAACGAATCTCGCAAAGTGGAATAATAAGGATCAAAAGGCCTTGGGTACTATTGGCCTCGGTCTATCAAAAGCATCCATGCATCATGTGGACTTCTCAAAGACAACAAAAGACACTTGGGACTCTTTAAATAAATTGTTTGGATACGAAGCAGAAAGTGCCTAGACAACATTGAAACAAAGATTGTATGAATTGAAGATGGATGAAAATACAAAGATGGCAGATCATATCAGCAAGTTCCACTCCCTTCTTAATCAGCGTGTGGGTATTAAAGAGAAGGTAAAAGATGATGATGCAAAAGCAATACTTTTGAATAGTATGCCTTAAAAATTATCTCATATGGTTTTCACTTTGAGTAAGCTAAACATTGGTTTAAGTGTCATTTCTACTATTCTTGATCAAAATGAATATTTAGAACCTGAAGAGGAGGTTTTATATGTGTGCTTTCCATCCCCTGGTACGATTGAAATGAGGAGAATGTGCATTTTGGAATTTGTGAACAGTTGTATAGGAGGGCAGTTGAATTGGAGTGATCCTCTGACTGTCGAGATCATATGACTGTTGTACTTCTAACATCGATCAACCGATGAAATCTAGCGTTTATTGGAAGTGAAAGCGAGAATTGTTGAGTTCGCATATGTAGGTGATAGTATGTACATGGGTTATTCTTATTAGTCGTATTAGTTGATTAGAATATACTATTTTGTGAGTAATATTGTTGTGAGTTACAACAATATTATGTATATAGGTATTTGTTAAATTTAGATATTTAGGGAGATTTATTGGTTAGGTAAATCTCCTTATTCATAGGATAGACTTTTTCTATATATATATATATATATATATATTCTTGTCTAATGTAATTCAAATCGACAAGATATTATTGTTTGATGTGCAAATTTTGTTCTGCAATTTCAAAGGAGATTGCTAATGCCTCCACTTGGTCACCTCCTATTTTGGCCCTGCCTCTCCATGCAAGATACCAACACAACTAATGGAATGTATTTGTGTTCTAGTAGGGAGTGGTGGCACAATAAAGAAATGTAGCTTTTACTACATGCATAAAGCAAGTGGATTGGACTATTGAGCGGCTCCGCCAAATCATGTACGAAAGTGGTTGAGTTAATTCCTTTTTTTTTTTTCGAAAACCCTGTCTAGGAGTGACTTTTTTACATGTTCTAAATTTATCGGTATAGTGATAACCATATAATTTAATAATTAACTAACATGTTCATGTCATGACATGATTTGGAAAGCATTTGAAACTGTCGACCATGTGTAATTTGAGCGAACTTATTTGAGCCCTTTTTTTAATGCTCTGGCAACCGGATATTTATTATGATCTTTTTGGGCGGATTGTCTTCTATTGTTAAGTGAAGCTGAATTTTTAAACCGTGAAATATTTATCGTGGCAAAAGAGAGGGAGGAGGTGGACAAGGTTTAAATCTAAACACATGGTTCTTTATATATTTTTGGCTTGAATCAATGGTGCCTTCTTGTAAATTGTTTAAAATCTAAAATCCACACAATTCAAATGGATTAGTTACGATGTCCAAAGTTTTCTTCTTAAATGCTTTAACGAATAGGACTTTTAGGCCTCAAATTGATAGATTCCACGAGAGCATTGATGGTTCTCCATTGAGCTCGAGGTTTGTGACAGACCATAAATGGATCCCATGATTCTTTTACCACAAGATAAATACAAATGTTGAAGATAATTATCTGTGTGGCCACTGAAGGCACTGAATTGAAGTTGGTCAATGGGAGCGGTAATGGAAAGAAACATATACACAACCATTTTATTTAATCGAACTATTGGAAGTGGACCTTATACTTCGAAGAATATTGGCCGCCAACTTAAAAACCTCAACGACTTTGTAACTTTTTTGGTATCCCTGTAATCACATTGTTAACACATTCTTTGCCCCAAGAATATATATATTCTCCCATAATACTTACACAAATGTAAAACAAAGGATACATTTAAACATGTGTCCTAGGTGCAACTATATCCAACAAAAAAGACCCACCACTTTCACAGAATAATAATCACAAACTTGCAATTCTCCTATCGTTGTGTAAGAGCAACCCCTCGCTAGATTCAATATGCTCCTTCACCTGTAGTCCCACTGGAGGTAAAATCTGGGATGAGATGCCAAATCTTTTACGGGTATAGCGATTACGTTGTTGGCCTGGTCGATAAACATAGGATTGCACTATTTAGCCTTTCGATGGCACCCATTTGTGTCCTAGGCAGAGAGGCTGGTCGACTAATGTCATCACAATATTTTTTGTTGTTGCCTTAAAATAGGGAAACTTGCACATGTTCAAATCCATCATGTTTATGTTGTTTCATGTACGCTTGAAAATCAACACATGACTCCAGACGCATGCGATCTCCCGAGGTCGTTCCAGGACAACTGAGAATGTGTAGGAATGAGGGAATGCTAATAAATGGCTATAGGAGAATCAGGGACCCAAAACAACTAGTGCGAGTTCCTATGAGCTGAGTTGGCCAAAGGGGAATTAGAGACTATGTATGGATAACATAAGTTCCCTATTGTTTGATTGTCAATTTAATTTGAAAACTAAACTATGTTGAAGGTTCATTTTAAATAACTGAGAAAAGTTAATCTAGCTTATATAAATGACAAGTGTGTTTTAATTAGCTAAATTCATTCCCAATTAATTAGCCAAAACGAAATGAACAATCTAATCTATTTGTCTAAAAGGAAATGCACTAAAGAAAATTAACTAAACGAAACTAACATTTACCTTTCACTAATTAATTAAAATAAAGCTAATCTACAGACACAAACAAAGAACTAATTTAAATGAAACAGTCTACTTCTAACAACAAATAAAACAAACAGGGAATAACCATATGTATCTATTGGAGGATATGAAGCTTAATATAATTTAAACAAATATGTTTTCTAATTTGTAATTGTGGATTTCTACTTCTTCTAATTGCTTCACCTCGGAATCACGGAAAGAAATAATGTTTCTTAGAAGCAATTTCTTCTTCCCCTGCGACTTCTCCGGAAAAACACATAAAATGCATAGACTAACTGATAATAAAGAATTTAAATGACAAACGAAGATACACAAGCTTCCTCAAGCTTGTTGCCCTTGCAGATCCATATGGATAAATAGGGAGGAAGATTTCGATGGAAGTTTGTTCGTACACAAATAAAACTGGAAATAAAACACACATATATTTTAAAATGAATAAGTAAAGAATTTCTTGCACAGAACCTTACTTCAAATTATTTCCTGGGAAAATTCACATGGATAAGCCGAGAAGTGAAAGGAACGATAAGAAGATTGTTCCAAGATGCGATCTCAAATGATAATAGCACACCACATTAGATATGCAAAAACAGAAGAGCTAAAATATCATATATGTAAATCTATCATAATCCATAATGCTCAATACATTACAATAGAATGACTTGAATTATTCAATAAGAAAGATGTACATATAGGAGGAAGGAAGTGCAACTACTACCTAAATCAGTGGTGAAGAACTCTCAAACTGATACTAGCTAGTTAAGTTAACTCCAAAAGACTAGTAAACTAACTTCACAAAACTGAGAAACTAACTCAACACAACTAGTAAGCTAGCTCCACACAACTAGTACACCTAACCAAGCTAACCCAACAAGAGTAGGGCTAACACAAGTGTAAGAATTATCTTATAAATAAATAAAAGGATAAATAATAACCTACACCAACACCTTCCCATAAGCATAGCTTAGGTGGGTGGAAAAGAAGGTGGGTCTCGACAACAAGGCTTGATGAGGTACCCACGTATAACAACTGGGAAAATTGGACACCACAAGGTACCCAAAACTAGTAATAACAAAGTAGAGAGGGAAAAATACTATTGCAAGATATCCTCAGAAGCTCAGCTCCAAAAACTCGTACAATGCTGAAGAAGTGTGGTGCGCAGTGTGGTCTGAATCCACTGCTCGATCATATAATTAAAAAACAATTGACACTGGGCTTCACCAAAATAGCTCCATGCAAGGAGATTGTCAATGGAGTGATGTCGAAAGTGAAAAACAAACACCAAACATAATTTGATCAACTGCTACAAATAGGTGTGCCACGATCCAAGAATAACTAAGGCAACAAGGTGGACACGAGATCCAAATAAATAGGAGTGCCACGATCCAAGAAAAGCCAAGGTAACAAGGCAAGGACACGAAACCCAAAGAAGCAGTATCAACACCACACCCTCCCATACTGCAGAATGGGTAGAGTGATACCACAGATCTGTATGAGTTGTCAAAATCAACTACTCGAACACTAACAAACTAAAATTGAGCTCCACCAGAATAGCTCCCCCACAAGAGAGACTATCAACATGCCCAAAACAAGTGTCAAAAATATAGATCCAAAATATCTCAACAAATAAGAGATATAAATGTATACACCCACATATACAAGAATGTAATACCCAAAAGTTTAGGACGTCGGGCTCACCCGAAATTGCGTCCATAAGTAATCAGAACACCCTCTCGAATTTGACACTTTATAATTGAGTGCATGTAAATATTACAATGAGTAACAATACCTTTTACATTTGAAATATGTGCATAAAAATGTCACCAATGCGTAGATCTTGAAAAAATACACAATTTAAAAAAAAAAATCCCCTTAATCCAAACTACAGATCAAAAGTTATGAGCTATAGAAGGTTTTGCTATTAAAATAATATTTTAATGCTGATCTTTTTTTTAAAAGGTATACGTGACACCCAATGTCCAAAGGGTAAAAGAGTGCATTCACATGATACATGCTTGTGACCAAAGGATAAAACCCTGCGCCCAAAACCTAAAACGTCAAGTGGATAAAAGACTGCATTCAAAACATAAATATCTAAAGGGTGAAAGAATGCATCCAGAAGGTGCACGCTTATATCTAATGGATAAAAGAATGCACCCAGAGGGTACAGATCTGCATCCAATAGATAAAAGACTACATCCAAAACTGAAATATCTAGAGGGTAAAAGAATGCATCCAGAAAGTACACGGTTATATCCAATGGATAAAAGAATGCACCCAGAGGGTACAGATCTGTGTCCAGTGGATGAAAGACTGCATCCAAAACTGAAATATTCAGAGGGTAAAAGAATGCATCCGAAAGGTACACACTTATATCCAATAGATAAAAGGATGTACCCATAGGGTACATATCTGCATCCAGATTTGATTGTCTCAAAATATGGTCAAGTTTACATTCGATTATATGGTTTTAGAACCTTCCAAATCCAATTCCTCACTCCATTCTACATAAAAATGCATGCTACAGAAAATTGCTAAGAAATTTCAAATACATGAAAATAATAAACCCTTATTTGCAAAGAAAAACTTACATATGGATATCTACATCATCTATAGCTCTGATACCATGAAAAGAACGATAATAAGATTTTTCCAATACGTGATCTCAGATGATAATAGGACACCACATTAGATTTGCAAAAATAGAAGAGCTAAAATACTATATATGGAAATCCATCATAATCCATAATGCTTGATACATTACAGTAGAATGACTTGAATTATTCTATAAAAAATATGTACATATAGGAGGAGGGAAGTGCAAATACTACCTAAATAAGCGGTGAAGAACTCCTATTAATTGATATTGGTAGTTAAGTTAACTCCACAAGACTAGTCAACTAACTCCACATAACTGAGAAGCTAACTCAACACAACTTGTAAGCTAGCTCCACACAACTAGTACACATAAGCAAGCTAACCCAACAAGTGTAGAGTTAACACAAGTGTAAGAATTATCCTAATAAATAAATAAAAGGATAAATAATAACCTACACCAACAAGAAGAAGATATCAATGGAAAACTTCTTACGATATGTAAATTCTACTCCTTAAGACAAATGTATCTAACAATAGTATTCTAAAGAAATGAAATGTTTGAAAGAATTATAAATGCACCCCAACCTGGATATGTAGAATTGTGACAATATTCAAGTATGGTGATGATTTCTTTGGTCTCCTCAGCTTCCTTTTTAGAGGTGAAAGTCCAATTGATCTAGAGAACAAAGTTGACTGGTTGTAGAAGAAATTATGAAGATGCTGGAGTAGACTGGTTCTAGGCTAGCTAGTCACAAATGCAGGAAGGAAGCAACAAAGCAATGATCAGAGTTGTTTGTGTACTTCTTGGTAGGAAATTGGCAAAGTAACGATGCAATCAAAATAAAAAATCGCCAACTCATGATACAAGTAAAATTCTAGCTTTTATAGAAAAATGGCAAGGAAGAAGTCTAGTACAATTGCCAACCAAGAAATACCAGATCATCCTAAGAAGGGGTAGTCAACATTCTAATAATAGGAAACAAAGAATAGGAGTTCCATACATATTCAACAAGCCAAGAATAAGGTGAAATGGTTAAGAAATGGGCGAGAAAGACACTCGAAAATTGGAGATACGCGTATTGAACACATAGTTCAGATTCTCAAATAAATGCACATGGAACCACTGGTCTACGCAGAATGGTGGTTACGTAATCGCTTGTCTAGGTAGACCGGTGGTTGCGTAACCGCCGTCGCGGTTGCTTGACTTAAAGTCACAACAACTTCGCAACAAGTAGAAAATGGTTCAAAAAGATAGAAAAATCTAAGACAAAGATAGGTAAAGAAAAATAAGCATGCAAAGAAAAGGGGGGAAGGATCTGGACTTCATCGTTTGTTATAGAGAAGAGTAAATTATCATTGGAGACTTTTACCTTACTGCCAATATGGCACGTGTATAATTTTGGGTACATACATATTGCCCCTCAAAAAAGCGTTTTAACCATGAAGAGGTGTAAAACATGAATTCCGAGTATGGTGCTCCCAAATGGGAGAGTTAGAAATTATACCTTCGTCACCAATGTGTTGAAACCACGCCAATCCAACCTTCTCACCACCTACAAAAGAGAGACATGAATTAAGAGTAGACATAAAACATGATTAGAAAAATACTCAAAAATAACACGACAAGATTACGTACCATGTCCGCGAGGATGAGAAATATATGTGCTCCAGCATGCCGGCCCTACATACACTCACTCAAAACAATGTCAGAAAATCCAAATATATGTTATATATCTGTCATTTTCACTATTATTATAAATCATTTGTGTTTTGCAAGTTTATTGAATTTGGAGCTCCTGGTTTTTGGCAAATGTTTCATCCATGAACATGGTTGAATTGACAAGGATTCAGAAATGATGGTGACAGTCCCAACGAGAGTGGATGATGCTTAGGAACATGTTAGAAGCAAGAGATTCAATCTTTTTGTGTTAGGCTCTAGGTTTTTCTTTTTGAACGCATTTGAGAAGAACTTATAGGAAATTAGTAACTAAAGCTGTCGTAACGGGTCTCATAGAGATGGACATGCCTAGGGCCTTTATTGCTTTATAACATTTTGATGTGTATATCGATTTTTTTTGTATTTTGAGTTCATAGTGAGCATTTTGACCCCACTTACCCTATGGTGTGATGACGTTGTACACAAGAAACTTGACAGATTATACATATATGCATATTGACATCTTTTTGGTTCGGCATTCCTTTCTAAGAGTTGATTTCATTATGGTCCGTTCTATCTGTGCACTCTTAGATGATTTAGAATTTCCGATGTTTTTCATGTATGCCATGGATGATTATGCAACACGATAAACAAAATGATGATGGATATGAATATGCATGTGACAACAAATTGTAATTAGGATGCTTTGTTTTTCAAGTAATATTTAGTATTTCTATTCCACTGGAAAAATGTGTTGAATGCAGTATGATGATAAAATGAACCCACTCCATTCTTAACTCCACGCAACTAGTCGGATGTGAGGGCTCATCACCAAGAGCCAAGAAGGACGTGAGTTGTTTGACTTGAAGAATGTGAATGAAAGTGATGACCAAGAGATAAGACTTTAACAAAGATCCATTTAGAAACTTGTAACTCAACCCTTATCAAGATCAACTACCTAGCTCAAAATGAATTCTGCTTGCAAGTTTGACTAGACTTAGATCCATAGATGGCCTATTGATTGACATGATTCGGTTTTGAGGAATGAATCTCTTCTAACATACACATCTAATTCATTTTCGCGGGGATTTCATATTTCAATGCACTTTTTATTTATTGTTTTATTTAGAATTTTGGTTCTTAATTCGACCCCTTATGTCTTGCCCCATGCTACTGATAAGAAGCATGAGCTCATCACTAAGAACAAGACATAGGCGAGTAAGGGCTCTTCCCTCCTATCACAATCTCATGCTACCTGTAAGAAGCATGAGCTCATCACCAAAGATTGAGAAGGAAAAAAGTGTAGTTATTTGCAATAAGAATGTTTCCTTGTATTTTATATTATTTTTTTGTTTTTGATTGACTTTAAATTGTGCTTTTTGGGAAGAAACGCTTGCCCCTAGACTCAACCCCACGTAACTGGTAAGATGCGAGGGTTCACCATCAAAGGTTGAAATAGGTGAACAAGGTTCCAAGTGAAATGTTTAGAATGTTTTTGTCATACGAGAGCTTTTGAGGGGAGGATATATCATCAAGAGGCTTCTAGAGAAAACCATGGGCAAGAAACACCCGAATTGGAAGAAACCATGAAGAGAACTAAGCATGCAAGTCCTTGTAGGATCAATGTCAAATTTTTGTCTCATGAACGAAAGTGATAACATATATTAGATGATTTGAGGATATAAAATTAATGTTGAAGAGATATGATTGATATATTTGTCAATGTTTGGAAGTTTTAAAAGTTACTTGAAAAGTAAGTTTCTAGCTTACAATTTCAACAAGATGATAATGCAAATGACAAAACGGTATGAATGCAATGATGTACAATATGGAAATGCAAGTGACTATATATAGAAACATTTAAAGTGAAGTGAGGTTACCAACTCACCAAAATCCTCACCCTCTAAAGCACACATATGATACGGAAGATGTTTTAAGTTTTCATTTGCTTGACAAGGACCTAACACTTTGGGTTTAAACTTACAACCCTTGCCTACTATCGTATCTATTTGAACATCTAATCTTGGCGTGAGGCCGTCCATTTGTACAAGGCCTTTGTAAACCTCTTTGTCACGTTTTCGATATATAATGTTCATATGAGCATGATGGCATTGCTCAACTCTGTTCCCTACAAAGGGAGTAGTGATTGTATTTGGCATTTGTCACGCTATAGGGTCATGTCTCATAGACACGATAAGCTTGGTTTTTGACATGTTTGTATCTAGACCAAAGTTTAGAATGAAAGAAGCCCTAGAGATGGCTTTGATGGGTATCATTTTTCTCTCAAAAGCCTCTTCTTCTTCTGCTATTTCTACCATATGTATGTATAAGAAATTATCAGTAGGAAGAGAGGCTAGACCAAGGAAATTGCCAATTCCTTGTAGTTCAAAGGGGAGTAGAATCAACTCATCACTTTCTAAGAGTTTCATAATCTTCACTATAGTTTTTCGTGGATACGGTTTCCATAGATATGGCTTTACCTTTATTCGTCTTTTCCACTTCAAATGCTTTTAAGTCGTCGACCTCAACTTTCAGAACATTCTATGTGGTCGCGACCAATTCTTTTGATGGAAGCAGTTTGTTTAATTGGTTTGTAGGGAGCACATATTACGAATGAACCCTTGGTTTCTTCTTGAGATTCTCCAAATTTATATCAAATGGTTTAGGATCCCCTTAAATAACGATGGCCTTTCCCAAATGGAGAAACCTAACTTCTTGGAACAAAGTGGAAGGGATAGCCTTTATCCGGTGAATCCACAATCCACCAAGGATCATATTACAATTAGTCTCCTTGTCAATGATGTCAAACTCTATTAAAATAGTTTTCAACATGAAGGAGATAAGAACTATAGTTCAAATTGAGGTAGTCTTAACACTGTCAAATCCTCACAACGTATTTCTTGTAGAGGAGCAATTAGTCTTCCCATATCACAACTTCTGCAAGAAAGAGAAGGGAACTACATTCATAGTATCCCCATCTGTTGAGTTGTGGAGCTCAATTACTTCAATTTAACATGATATATTGAAATTGCAAGAAAACACAGTAATCGACATCAGTCATGGAGGGACCATTATCGGTCACCTATGATTGACATTAATTAGGCAAGGAGGAACCGACATCGGTTAGGGCTAACCGACGCCGGTTACCTGTGCGAGAGTATCTTATTTAACTCTCGGGAATTAAATCTAATTTTAACATTAAAATAGATCTATTGATTGTAATTGCATGGATAAGTGCCCTAAGTTTGTATATGCCTATATAATCATAAAAGCTAGGGTTTAGAAAGAGGATTGTAAGAATTGATTATTATTGTGAGAATAATTGTGAGAGAGAGAAATCCTAGAGAAGAAGGAGAAACTTGAGACAAAGAAATTATTTTACATCTGAGAGGTGTGGAAGGTTGTAGATCTTAAATTGTATATCTTCTGAAAGTTTTGGATAATATATTAACTTGTTTCTTGGAGGATGTAGCCCACACTGGGTGAACCACGTTAAATCTAGGGTTGATTTATATATCTTATTTTGTATATTTCTTATGGTAGAATATCTACTTTTATTGCATGTATACTTAGATCTGATATATTATCTATACAACCTTGTGCTAAACCCAACAATTGGTATTAGAGATTTGTTTGAGGGTTTTATGTGTTAATAGATTTACTCATAAAGAGTTTTTTGATTGAGTGGGAACTACAACAATGGCAGAAAAAAACAAATATAAGGTAGAGAAGTTTGATGACCAAAATTATCAATTATGAAATATGCATATTGAGGATTATCTGTTTCAAAGAGATTTGTACTTACCGCTGGATGAAAATTCTAGACCTATGAAGATGGCTGATGAAGAATGGAAGATTCTTTATAGAAATTATTTGGGATCTATAAGACTGAGACTAACAACATCCATGGTTTCTAATATTACATAAGTGACATCTACGGTAGATTTAATGAAATCTCCTACTAATTTATATGAAAAACCTAGTGTTTTAAATAAAGTTTATTTTATGAAGAAATTATTTAGTTCTAAGATGCATGAAGGTGCATCTACATCTAGTCATTTGAATGATTTCTAATCTATTGTAAATCAATTAAAATCAGTTGATATTCCGTTTGATGATGAAGTGAATTTTTTTTTATTCTTATGTTCTTTGCCTGATAGTTGGGATACCTTGGTAATGACTGTTAGTAATACAACATCTGCTAATAATATTTTAAATTTTGATGATGTGGTTAGTATAATCTTGAATGAAGAAATTCATAGGAAAAGTACAGAAGAATCATCACCTGGAAATGCTTTGAATGTAGAAAGCATAGGCAGGAAGAAATAGAGATCCAAGAGTAAGAATAATAAGAAACCAAAGTCGAGGGATGAAAAATCTAAATCCAAATGTAAGTGAATTACTTGTTAGAAATGTGAAAAGAGAGAACATGCAAAGAAATATTGTTGGTCAAAGGATAAAGAGAATCAACACCCAGACAAAGGTAAAGAATTGAATAAGGAGGTAAATATTGCAGCAAATGTAATGCAATATTCTCTTATTCTTTCTTTGGATAATAGAAAAGAATCATGCGTTTTATATTCAAGAACTTCTTTCCATGCAACCCCTAATAAGGGTTATTTCAAAAATTATGTCCAGGAAAATTTTGGGCATGTTTATTTGGGTGATGATGAACTTTGTAGTATTACTGGTAAAGGGGAAGTTCATCTAAAATTACATAATGGAAATACATAGGTATTGAAAGATGTGAGGCATGTGCCAAACCTCAAGAGGAATCTTATTTCTGCAGGGAAACTGAGTGAAGTTGGTTGCATTGTTACATTCATAGCAGACTCTCGGAAATTCACCAAGGGTGCTTTTGTTGTGGCAAAAGGTAAGAAGGTAGGAACATTATATTTATCTACCCGTGTTATAGATTCTTTTTCTGTGTTAATCTACTTCGGATTGAGATGCATACATACGACATAATCGGTTGGGCCATATGAGTTAAAAAGGAATGCAGATCTAAAAGGTTAAGGGTAAGTTATCAGATTTGAAAGATTTATATCTTAATTTTTGTGAGCGTTGTATCTTTGGAAAGAAAAAGAGCATGGGATTTCTCAAAGTTGGAGAAAATAAGAAGGAACAAAAATTGGATCTTGTACACTCATATGTGTGAGGACCAGCCCAGGTAGCTTCTCATGGAGGATTCCAATATTATGTTACTTTCATTGATGATGCTACAATAAAGGTATGGGTTTATTGTATTAAACCTAAATTTGATGTTTTTGAGACTTTTAAAAGATGGAAAGCCCTTGTTGAGAATGAATCAAATACTAAGTTAAAGTGCCTTAGATCTGACAATGGTGGTGAATATTGTAATAAGGCTTTCAATTATTATTGTTCAATGAATGGAATACGTAGAGAAAGGATAGTTCCAAGAACACCACAAGAGAATGGTGTTGTAGAAAGAATGAACATGACAATCACAGAACGTGTTAGAAGTATGAGGATACATGTTATATTTCCCTTGCAGTTTTGGGCAGAAGAAGTTGATACGGTGGTTTATTTGATTAACCGTGAACCTTCAAGTTCACTAGATGGAGGAATACCAAAGGAAGCTTGGACTGGAAAAGAGGTAGATCTTTCTTTCCTTAAAGTTTTCGGTTCAGAAGATTTTGTCCATATTGATAAGGAAAATAGGAAAAAGTTGGATGCAAAATCTAAGCGATGCACTTTCATTGGTTATGGATATAGTGATTTTAGATTCCATTTTTGGGATTTAGAGAGTTCTAAAATTATTAGGAGTCGTGAAATTGAATGAAATGAAAAGAGAATGTACAGGGATCAAATTTTGGTACCTAATGATGAACCGGTTGAGAAATCTATGAATGAAAATGAACTCTCGGATTAAAAAATAATACCTATATGGTTGCACAGTAACCGGTGTTGGTTGAACCCTGACTGACATTGGTCACCTGAACCAATATCGGTTACAGAAGAACCAAACTGACATCGGTTAGTAGAACTGACGTTGGTTACAGGTGAGCGGTGCTGGTCACTGTTAGAATTGGAAAAAAATGTCTAGGAGGTCTTGAATGAGCCTTTAGTACCCCAAACTTCTGTGAGAAGGTCACAAAGGGTAAGCAAACCTCTAGAAATATTTACACCTTCTATATCTTATTTATTATTGAATGATAATGGTGAGCTAGAAAGTTTCGAAGAAGTGACGCATGATAAGACCCATGTGCAGTGGGAGAATGAAATTGATGAGGAGATGGACTTATTGGAACAAAACCAGACTTAAGATTTTGTTAATTTTTCACCAGGTAAGAGGAAATTGCAAAACAAGTGGTTTTATAGGGTCAAGGAAGAAGAGGCGTGAACATAAAAGATACAAGGTAAGACTTGTAGTAAAAGGATTTACACAGAAAACAAGTATTGACTTTGGTGAAATATTTTCTCATGTTGTTAAAATGATTTCTATACGTACTGTATTGAGTTTAGTTACAGTATATGATTTGTATTTAGAGAAACGAGATGTGAAAACAACTTTCCTTCATGGTGATTTGGATGAAGAGATTTATATGCAACAACTGCTTGGGCATGAAGTCAATGGTAAAGAGAAATTAGTGTGCAAGTTGAAAAATATTCTATATGGGCTCAAACAAGCTCCAAGGAAATGGTACATGAGGTTTGATAGTTTTATACATGCGCATGGTTACTAAAGATGTGAATTTGATAATTGTGTTTATTTCAAGAAGCTTGAAAATGGGAGCTATATTATTTTGTTACTATATGTGGAGGATATGCTTATTACAGGATCTAGTATGCGGGACATTAGGTGAGCTTAAGGGAAGTATAGCTCACACATTTTCTATGAAGGATTTATGAGTTACAAAAATAATCCTTGGTATGCAAATACACATAGACAAGAAGAACAAGAAATTGTATTTGTCTCAGGAAGCTTATATCAATAAGGTGTTGGAAAGGCTTAACATGCAAGATTCTAAACTGGTGAGTACACCTATGGCTAGACACTTTAAATTGAGAAAAGATCAATGTCCTTCATCACATAAGGTGGTCAAATACATGACTCGAGTACCATATGCTTCAGCAGTTGGAAGTCTCATGTATGTTATGGTTTGTACCAGACCAAACATTGCACAGGCAGTGGGAGTTGTGAGTAGATTTAAATCTAATCCAGGTAAAGAGCATTGGAAAGTAGTTCAATGGATTCTTAGATATTTGAGAGGGACATGTAACATGTAGTTATGCTATGGAGGTTCGGATATTTCTTTATACGGTTATTTTGATTTAGATATGGCTAGAGATCTAGACGGTATAAGAAGAACTACTAGATATATTTTCGCAGGAGGTGAGATGATAATTAGTTGGATTTCAAGATTACAGAAGGTGGTGGCTTTATCTACTACAAAGGCAAAATATGTTGCAGCTACATAGGTTAGCGAAGAGATGATATAGACGAGAAAGTTCATGAAAGAGTTGGGAAATGAACAAGATGATTGGAAATTGTTTAGTGATAGTTAGAGTGCAATTCATTTGGCAAAGAACTCAACGTTTCATTCTAGAATGAAATAAATTTAGTTGAGGTATCACTTCATACAACATGTATTAGAGGATGGACAATTGAAACTGGAAAAGATTCGTACAAGTGAAAACTCTGCAGATATGTTAACGAAGCCATTAACAAAAGAGAAGTTGGAGCTACACTCCACTTCTGTTGGCCTTCCAGTTTGAGACTTGAAGATGAAGAAAAAAAGCTAAGGAAAGGATCCAAGAATGATGTTGTACATATATAGTGTAGTAATTTATCTCCAAGTGAGATTTTGTTGAGTTGTGGAGCTCAATTACTTCAGTTTAACATGATATATTGAACTTGCAAGAAAACACTATAACCGACATCGGTTATGGAGGGACCATTATCGGTCACCTATGATTGACATTAATTAGGCAAGGAGGAACCGACATCGGTTAGGGCTAACCGACGCCGGTTACCTGTGCGAGAGTATCTTATTTAACTCTCGGGAATTATATCTAATTTTAACATTAAAATAGATCTATTGATTGTAATTGCATGGCTAAGTGCCTTAAGTTTGTATATGCCTATATAAGCATAAAACTCAGGGTTTAGAAAGAGGATTGTAAGAATTGATGATTATTGTGAGAATAATTGTGAGAGAGAGAATTCTTGGAGAAGAAGGAGAAACTTGAGAGAAAGAAAGTACTGTACATCTGAGAGGTGTGAAAGATTGTATATCTTCTAAAAGCTTTGGATAATAGATTAGCTTGTTTCTTGGTGGATGTAACCCACACTAGATGAACCATGATAAATCTGGTGTTGATTTATTTATCTTGTTTTGTATATTTCTTCTAGTAGAATATCCACTTTTATTGCATGTATTCTTAGATATGATATATTATTTGTACAACCTTGTGCTAACCCCAACACCATCATCAATCATAGCTCTCTTAATGTAATTTTTGTAGACCCGAACGTGCATGTATAAGGCAGGATCTCCTCTCTGAGAGATTTCAATGTCAGATGTCATCTTGCTTATATCAAAGACAAACTTGGTATCCCTATCACTTTGTCCCAGAGGATGTATGTCAAAATCAATATGATTGATTTGAGCCCTAGGTGGAGGAATAACATGAATTAGATGACCAAGACACAGTGTGTCTAATAATGCAACATGATACGCAGGGGAATTCTTCAAAAAATCTAGAAATGAAATGTGTAAAAAGGTCTTGTTCAAATCCGAAATCAAATCATAAGCTCTTACAGGTTTTGAGACTATAGGAGCATCATCCTGCAAGAGAGAATGAGTGGGAAAAGGTTATGAAATGTACTCACTTTTCTGAGTTGTTGCGTTTTTTTGTATAACCTATAACTCAACTAATCCCAAAATATTTGCATTGTTGTTTGATCCTAGATTAGGGGAAACTCGATAGTTATCAGAAGTTTTTGCCTTATGGTCGTTGTTCCCAACGAGAATACCCTTGTTTACGTTAAGAGGATCTATCTTGCTATCCTCGAGAATTTTAGGGAACGGGTCTTGGTAGATGCCTAGGTTTGCATTATGAGGTGTAACACGTCATGTACAACTAGGTTGTGAGGTTCCTTTAGGATTTACTAAGAACATATCTACAAAAAGTTACCTTTGGTTTTCAGGGAGTCTTTGAATGAATTTTTTATAATCCCTACAAGTTTAAGCATCATGATCAAAAAATCAGTGAAAACCGTAATATAGATTGGGGTTATAGTCTCTTGGCCTTTGATTCGAGTTTTGTTGTTAGTTATAACCCCGGTTGTAGTTTTGAAACTGGTTGTTATAACCATAGTTCATTGTCCCTTGGCCAAAGTTTTGGTACTGGTTTAGGCTTTGGGTTTGAGCCTATTGAGGAGGAGGACGATGGACGTCAACCGTGTTAACAGAGGAAACTGAATTGGGACCTCTTTGATTTCCCATGTTGTTGTTATTGTTAGTGTTACCATTGTTTGTAAAACCAACATTATTTTCGTTATTAGTAAAACCATATTTAGTAGCACCGCGATTACGATTCAAGACCATAGGTCCTTGGTTGTTGGTTCCATTGTTTTGATGGTTTGCATTATTTTGATTAGGGGGCACATATTTCCCATTGATACCATAAGTCTTATGCCCGTTGTCAATGGCGGCTTGATCGATTTGGAGCTCACCTTCCAACACTTCTTCATAACTACAAAAAGGAAACTTTTGGAATTACTCCTTGGTCTCTCGGTTAAAGGAGTGAAGGAAGAGGTTGCAAAGTTCCATCTGGTCCATATTAGGCGCACTTGCATAGGAATAAAGAACTTGACATCATCTCTGGATGAAATGGGCAGACAATTCATTTTGCTCCTTCCTGATATGTAAAAACTCCCTTATCCCTGTACGAAGCAAATTGTTCATGTCAAAAGCTCTGATGAATTCAGAAACAAGTTGTTTAAAGGAATGGATGGAAGCTTTCGGAATCTGATAGTATCAATCTAAGGTGATTTCCTCAAGAGTCTTCGGAAATATATTAGCTACCAAAACATCCCAAGGAAGTAATTCCCTAATGACAGTAGTGTAGGCTTTGATATGAGAATTCAAATCTCCTTCTCCCTTAAACTTGGGTAGATCAGACAACGGACATAAAATCATAACACCCCATATGGTGAAGTCAAGGGGTTCTTTCAAATATTCAACATAGGTACCCATTGCGTAGGATTCCACCATTGACACTTCTTGATGAGGGGGAGGAGGAGGAGGAGTTGGATAAGTTGTAGTGTAAGCATTGAACCAAACGTACAAAGCTCATTGATGCTATGTATAAGGAGTGGGGAAGGTGTATGTGTCCATCTGAGAGGACTTTGAATACATATGCAAGTAACGAAGAACAACACTAGGATATGGGCTACTGGACGTGAAACTAGGGAACGATGCATTGCTCAAAGGATCGACATTTGAGAGTGCACTTTTGGCCAACCCTTGCATAGGATAAACGTGAGATGGATGAGGACCCATCCCTAATGTGTCAAACCCTGTGAGAAGATCACATGGATTTGATTGCAATGGATAACCTTGTTACAAATGATGTTGCATTGGTTGTGTGTTGGTAGGGGTGTATCCTTTTCCGCCTACATGATACCCAGTGTTTTGTCCTATTGCATAAGTTAATTGTAAAGGTTGGGAACTCTCTAGTTCTGTAATCCTCCCTACCAGATTAGAAATGACATCATGGGGTGAGAATTGAGTCCCCTGTTTGGGTACATGCTATGTAGGGTTTGGTTGAGAGGAAACATGATACCCCATTATAAATTGTTTGACATTTTCGGGATTTGTGGCTGACATTGTCATCTTGTCCAAGGACTCATCTATTGTATGAAGGGGATTAACAATTCATGTAAAAATGTCTTCTTACGACGATTGCATGCTAATGTAAGGTTTAGAAAAGACTCTTCGGTAAGGACTTGTTCCACTTGTAAAGGTCATGTTGTTTGAATTGGAATGACCATGTTGCATATTTAAAGGTTGATCGACCTCCTCTATCCTCATGTGACTGATGGGGTGTGAGACATAGCCAGGGGAGGTTTGCATGTTGTTTGTGTAGTTGTTAACCCATCCAAAAAGGGAAGGGGATTGTTGCGGTTGAATGTTGGTGTAATATCTATCAAAGCCAAATGGCCCACCAAATTCTTGACCAGACATATTTAGGGAGGTATAAATACCTGCCGAAATAGGGGAAGAAATGGAAAGGTGAGGTAATAACAATGAGAGAGAAGGAAATAAGAAGGAACTAATACTTCACGTTGTGTTCACCGATTTTGTACAATTGAAAATCAACATGTGGCTACAGACGCATGCGTCCTCTCGAGGTCATGTCGAGACAACTTGGAATGTGTAGGATTGAGGGAATGCTGATAAATGACTATAGGAGAATCAGGGACTAAGAACGAGTAGTATGAGTTCCTACAAGATGAGTTGGACAAAGTGAAATTAGATGTTATGTACGGATATCGTAAGTTCCCTATTGTTTGATTGCCTAGTTTAATTTGAATTCTAAACTATGTTGAAGGTTCATTTTAAATAACTGAGAAAAGTAAATCTAGCTTAAATAAATGACAAGTGTGTTTTAATCTTTTAATTAGTTAAATTCATTCCCAATTAATTAGCCAAAATGAAATGAACAATCTAATCTATTTGTTTAAAAGGAAATGAACCAAAGAAAATTAACTAAACAAAACTAACATCTACCTTTCAGTAATTAATTAAAATAAAACTAATCTACATAAATAGAAAAATAAGTAATTTAAATGAAACAATCTAATTCTAACAACAAATAAAACAAATAGGGAATAGCCGGATGTAGCTATTCCTATATTGCAAAATATGACGCTTAATCTAATTTAAACAAAGATGTTTTCTAATTTGTAATTGTGGATTTCTACTTCTTCTAATTGCTTCGCTTGAGAATCATGAGAAGAACTAGGGATTCTCAGAAGCAATTTATTCTTCCCCTGAGACTTCCCCAAGTAAAACAAATAAAATGTAAAGACTAACTGATAATGAAGAATTTAAATGACAAGCACATACACAAAATCTTCTTTCCCTTACAGATCCACAGGGATAAGCATGGAGGAAGATTTCAATGGAAGTTTGTTCGTACGCAAATAAAACTAAAAATGAAGAAATGAAACACACAAGTATTTTAAAATGAATAAGTAAAGAAGTTCTTGCACAGAGCCTTCCTCTAAATGCTTTCCCAGAAAAATCCACGGGGATAAGCCAAGAAGAAGATATCAATGGAAAGCTTCTTACGATATGTAAATTATACTCCTTAAGAAAAATGTATCTGACAATAATATTCTAAAAAAACGAAAGCTTTGAAAGAATTATAAATGTACCCTAACCTGGATATGTAAAACCATGACAATCTCCAAGTATGGTGATGATTTATTTGGTCTCCTTATCTTCCTTTCTAGAGGTGAAAGGCCATTTGATCCAGAGAACATAGTTGTCTGGTTGTAGAAGAAATTATGAAGATGTTAGAGTAGATTGGTTGCATGCTATTTTCTCATAAATGCATGCAATAAGAAACAAATAAATGAACTGAGTTATTTGTGTATTTCTTGGCAGGATTTTGGTAGAGTAACGGTGCAATCAAAATAAAAAATCTCCAACCCATGATATGGGTAAAATTTTGGCTTTTATAAAAAAAATGGTAGGGAAGAATTCTAGCACACTTGGTAATCAAGAAATGCCAAATCATCTTAAGAAGGGGAAGTCAATATTATAATAATAGTAAACAGAGAATGAGAGTTCCATATGTATCCAACAAGCCAAGAATTAGGTGAAATGGTCAATAAATGGGTGAGAAAGACACTTAAAAATTGGAGACATGCGTACAAAACATAGTTCAGATTCTTGGATAAATGTGCATTGAAATGTAGGTCTACACAGATTGGCGGTTACGAAACTGCTGGTATAGGTAGACCAGTGGTTACATAACCACTTCAGTGATTGAGTGACTTAAAGTCACAAAAACCTCGCAATAAGAAGAAAATGGATCATAAAGACAAAATCTAAGACAAAGATTAGGTAAAGCAAAAAAAGCATGCCCAGAAAAGGGGCAAAGGATATGGAATTCATCGTTTGTTCTGGAGAAGAGGAAATCATCATCGGAGACTTTTATCTTACCACCAATGTGACACCTGTGTAATTTTGGGTGCGTACATTTCCCAGTATGCCTGCTCCCAACAATCACTATAGAACTGGCATATTCAAAAATAATGATGTGGTTTACTATTTCAATTTTGGCAATTAAGGTTTTCCTTGCCACATGGCCACTAACCTTGTAACTATGACTCCCCATAACCAACCATGCTTGTCTGATCCCTTCAACGTGGCAAAGGAAAAATTTATTACTCAACAATATTTTTCCTTCTTCCTCCTGTAATGTTTCTCCTTTGCTCCTCCCTATCAGCGTATCCATTACACTACTCATGTGCGATTGCTAGTTGTGACATGTTATATCCTCATTTTTTGAGATACTACTTCTC
Source organism: Taxus chinensis (assembly GCA_019776745.2). Lineage (NCBI taxonomy): Eukaryota > Viridiplantae > Streptophyta > Pinopsida > Cupressales > Taxaceae > Taxus > Taxus chinensis. The sequence continues at coordinate 133,251,367 of CM034152.1, read as the reverse complement.
AAAGAATTCTTCTTGTGATTTAATTTTTTTTAAAGATACATCTGTGGGATGTTTTTTTTCTCAATTCTCTCTAGATATATCTTCGTTATTGACCATGCCTTGGGTGCTATGCTAGCAGATAAAGATCAACATTGTAGGGAACAAGTTGTCTACTACATAATCCACACACTTCATGACTTTGAAACACATTACAATGAATCAAAAAAGTTGTGTTATGCTTTGTACTTTGCAAATTTGTCACTATCTCCTTAATCATAAAACTTACATTCTCACCAGTTTCAATCCTCTTAAAGCGATGCACTTTAAACCATACCAAAATGATTGTACCACTCGTTGGCTCATGCTCATGAATGAATTTGATCTGGAATTCATATCACATAAATCTATTAAAGCATACCTCCTTGGGGGACTTCTATCCCTCTATCCTTTAAGCTCATTTTCAAATGCCCTAACAACATGGCTGAATATGAAGCTCTCATCATGGGTATCTAAACTTCTATAATGCTTAGTGTTCAAATTTTGGACATGTATGAAGACTCTCAACTTGTCATCAACCAAATCAAAGGAATTTACCAATGTAAAAATGTAAATTTACAAAAATATAAAACCATTTTTGAATTCATCTTAGAATCCTTTGATCGATATACAATCTGACCAATTCCACGATGTTAACATAAATTTATGGACACCATGGATTATCTAGCCTCACTCATCCCATTATATATTGATGATTTCAAATTGTCCATTTTTTTTTCATAGACTAAATCAACCATCTCACACCAGTGAGCTCCCCTCTATACACCTTATCGAAGAAAATCAAATAGATTTTTGGTACATCAAATCTATGATGATCTCTTTGAATCAAAAATACCATTCAACCTATCTAAAAATGCTAAAATGATATTTTCTTCAACATGTTAACTGATACATCATCATATGGGGGTGTTCTCTATAAATGTATTTAATGGCCTCCTACTTCGATGCCTCAAAACTCATGAATCCACTAAAGCTATCCAAGAAGTCCTTGACAGGTATATTTAGTGGACACTTTAGTGGTATGGTTGTTGCTAAACACATCCTATGAATGGGCTATTACTGGCCTACTCAATCAATATTAGTTGCACATACATCAAGAAATGTGTTAAATTTCAACAACACTCCAATATCACTCACATTTCAAGTCAGGACCTACAACCCACTCAGAATTTATGGCCTTTTTCACAATAGGGATTTGACCTCATTGGCCTCATCAACCCTTGATTATCATAATGACATCACTCTATCATCAACACTACTGAATACTTTAACTAAATGGGTGGAATATTCCCATAATCTCTACTAAATGAAATAATATCATCTGATTTCATCTATCAACATATCATATGTCACTTCCGATCATCCTCACAAGATTATCACAAATAATGGAAAATATTTCAAAAATAAAAAATTAAAATAAATTGTGTGACACTTTCAACATCAAGTTAATCTTTTCATCTCCTTACTATCCAAAGATGAATGGTCAAGTAAAAGCTTCTAACAAAACAATCAATAAAATCCTCATGAAAACCGTTGACAAAGAAAGCAAAAATTGGCATCTCCAAATCCTATTTTCTCTATGGGCCTACTGAAAATAGCATTGTTACTCCTAAAGGTGTTATTCCCTTCTCTTTATTCTATGGCTCTGAGGTATTTCTACCCCTTGAAGTTCAAATTACATCTTTTTGTGTGTCCCTCAAAGATTTTATCTCTGATGAGGATTATCATCAAGAACGTATAGCACAACTTTAATTGTTAGATGAATGCCACCTAACAACCCTTAAACATCATCATGTCTATCAAGAATGCATCAAAAGAGCATATAAAAAACATGTCAAAGAATGTGACTTCAACATTGGTGATCTTGTCCTCAAAGAGAATCAAAATGTCACTACTCTAGAAAGGAGTAAATGTGGAAAGTTTTCCCCTAACTGGATTGGTCCATATGTCATCACTCACAAATATGGGTTAGGATACTATTGCTTAGCCTCCCTTGATGGTAAACATGAAAAGGAACCTATAAATTCCTTGCACTTGTGGCCTTTCTATTGTTAACACATCTACTTTCATGACATTAGTCACAACAAAGATATTATTCCACCACCAACCTATCATTTACTATTGTAATGATTTGGAATTATGTGGTCTTCCATCAATATCTTATAATTACACCTTAAATATGAGAACCACGGCTCTACTCATTGCATTTTCCACATGGACAAGTTCCTCCTTAGTAGGAAACCCCACAATCATTACTCCCATCTTTCCCTTTTCTACCTAACTAAAAACATGTTAAAGGGTACACATGTGTAGTTTGTACACACCTGTTTTCCCTCCTCAAATGGTCTATTAGGCCTAACCTCAGCTTAAAAATAAAAGTCAAAAATATACATAAGGATGCACATACTATCAAAAATATATAGACTGTTCCCTCAAAGGACAACTAATCATGTTATATCAAAATACAAATGACCCCTTGAAGGAAAGCTGTCAATCAAATATATATTGATCCCGCAAATCTAAAGTTATCTCTGAAAAATAAATAAAATATGTAGACCCCTCCCTCGAAGGATGGATACCCATATTATTACAAAAATGATTCCCACATTGATCAACCTTCATATCAAAGTAAAAAAAATCAAAAGCATCCTAGGAAAGCTTCCCGCATTGATCAACTTTCCCATCAAAAGAAAACTTCCCACATCGATCAGTTTGTATAGTAAAATATAGTTGGGGAATAATCCTACAAGCCATCATAGGATAACCCACTCTCCCCTGTAAAAACTACATGTCGACCCTTCCCATGTTGAAAGAAGGTATATAAGCTCATTTCCATAAATATTCATGATCCTACATGTGAATAACTATTGCTAGTTATATGTTAACATTTGTTATGAGGATTCAATTACATTTTCATACATATTTAATTAACCATCAAACCACATATGTATCAAATATAGTTCAAAAAGTAAATATTTCACATTTATTCTTAAACATGATAAATATATTTTGAAACATACATCAACATCACTACATTTGAGTCACATCATATCAAACATCAAATATCAAATATCAAATCTATCAAAGCAACATTTACACATCTAACATCATATCAAATACATCTAAATACTATTCAATATTTAAAAAACATCTCATCAAAAATTCATATACAACATCAACATCAAATAAATCAATAACACATGAAACCAAAATCATAACATCGTATCAATATATCTCATCAATATGTTTATACAAAATCATCATCAAAAGGGATCATATAAAAAATCATCTACATCTAATTCATATACAAAACCCACATATTATGTGGTAAACTCAAAATCAGATACTCTATTGCCACCTTGGCCTCCTGCAGCTCCTCTATCAGGCCCTAGATCTCTCTAAGGTTGTGTGACACTCTGTCAGTGCTCACTTGAAGTAACCTGATGAAATGATCTACACTCTTGAAACTCTATCATAGTGTGGATCATAACAAGTAGGCACTCTGCTCATCAAGTGCTCATAATATCTCATCTCTTCCCTAGCACCCAATACTACTCAAGAGTCACAAAACCAGGAGGCCCCATCTGTACCCTCCTATTATGGCACTCCACCTATAGGTACTAATTCCTACCCTATACTAGGCCATTCTCCCTATGCTACACTCTCTGTAGCCTTTGAAGTTGTCCCCACCTCTCTATATTTCACCCATAATGCTTCCCACTTGTCGGTGATATCTATCTCACTACTACTAGATATGTATCATGCTCTAAGTGTGCCTAATTTCTCTCCTATGCCACAATGTGTCTCATTCCTAGACAAGAGGTGTCTCGCTCTACCACCATCCTATCCCTCTCCAACCATAAGTGCATCAAAATATTCCTATAACCTAGCCAAATCCTCCCCACATCACCCTCCTCCCCTCACTCTCCACCCCTCTTCCTCCTCCCCACCCTATCTCCATGAGTGGCCCACTGTTGTTTCCACCACTCACTAAAACCCTCCACCACCCCAACATCATCTAACATCATATATTGCCCTCTGGCTCCCCTACCTCCTCCAGCCTTCCTACCTCATCTTTTTACTATTGTGTAGGGAAGTACCTCTCATGGGAAATCATCTTGCCGATAGAGAATCAGCTCACTAGGTATCTGCTACATAAACCTGAACTTACCTCTGCACTCGAGGAAACTATACCACTTCTATCATCTCTACCCTCTTCCCTGAATCCACCGTACACCCTGCCTTAATCCCACCAACTCCACATCCATCCCAGACCATGCAGGAAATATCACATATGGTTCTCCATACTACATCATCTATGGATAAACTCCATAGTCTATCAATATAGTACATTCTTGATCTCTCTCTACTCCATCATCCCTCATCTAATCAAATCTCCATCTCATAAATCCCACCACATACTTCCCTGGGTCTCCTTCCCTCCAAGGTAGGCCTGGTGGCCTCACAACAACTATGTGATCATACACCTAACAATGCAGTGGAAACCCCACATCCAATCCATACCTCCTCCCAGTCACAAACATCCATAGCTCATGGTATACCTGAGCCAACAATGCACAATCCCAGGCATATATTGTTTGATCTTCCATAATATCAGCCAATGACACCCACAAGTGTCTGAAGGAAATATTCACCCTTGAATCTGGTAGTGTATAACATGAGATAGCCAACATTACCACTGACATCAACCGGTTTCCTGACACCTCTGCATCATAGTAGGTTTCAATATGAAAGCCCATGTTGTGTATCTAATATCTGGGGCATCATCTCCATATAACCGTCTCATCATCGCAAGATGGGCCTCTTAGGTTATGGGCACTATTTGCTCACCCTAGATAGGAAATCTCAGGATCCTGTACACATCCTCTAAAGTAATGATCATCTCACCAGTACGGAACCAGAATGTCTTGTACTTGTAGCTCCCATCTATCTATCAATGCTACCATCAATCCCAACATCTCAAGGAATCCACTGGTAGTGGCATAGAATCCTCCTAAACCAATGGTGTCAATTGGGCCCACTCTAGCATTTTTCACATCTCCTCTAATCCTCTCCAACATCTCAGGGACTCTATCACGAAGGTAAATGGTGTCTCTCACCTACAAAAATACACAAAAAAACACATCACTTAGCAACTTCATAAAAATTTAAACCAATCACCGCCAATCACTAATTTAAGATCGAGAGTTTTCCTTAAACTAATTGATGACATCCACCTACATTGTTTCAATCGTATGATCATTGCCTGATTGGGTGTTCCCACCCCAAAATTTTAAAAACCACAAAAAATTAAAATAAAACACAAAAATAAAAAAAAAAACAAAATTTAAACTACTTACCCCTCTCTTCTGCTTCCATCTTCCTCTTCTGATGTCACTACTCACCTCCATCTCTCAAAAAATATTCACTCAAAATGAACTAATCAGAGCTCTCAAATCGTCAAATGACACATTCATAAATGAGCCATTTGCACGTTCCCATCTTGGCTTATATATTTTTCATTTTGGAATTTCATGTGATAATTTAAATCACCGCTAATCACCTATCCCAAATGTGATGAACCATAATCACCACTGATTTCAACCCTTTTTCTACATAACTTATCTAGTTTTGTCACCTAGACCTTTCTAATCACATCAGGATACCATAAAAAATCTTAATACCTTTCACTTTGATGCTCAACACCTTGTCAAAACTTTGTTTTTGAACCATATATCAAATTTCACACACCCTGTGGATGTTTCCTTTGACATGTTTGGTCCCATGGCTTCACACATCCTCACAAGAGTGCTCCTATTGGATCCTCTCCATGTATTATTCTTCCTAAAGAACATGTTTTTAGGTGTTCCAAATTAGGTCGACCCTCCAGAGGCCGTATAATGTCCCCTACAAAGTGTTTCCAAGATTACTACCATCTCTACATAATAATTAATCACAACATTAATTATTATAAACCCATTTCCTAACCTCATTTAAAGATTTCTAGGAATTTAAAATTTCTACTCAACTACCCACCTACTCTACACCTACCCTACATCTAGCTTCTTCATGTAATCACACCTCTAATCATCTTTTAACCTAGCCTAATCTTAAACTAATCATATCCTCCACCTCTAAATCTAGAGGCTTCTATTTCTAGAAGCCTCTCTAAACTTATTCCCTTGATATAATTTAAAATTCAAATAAAATATTCCTCCCTCCATTGAATTTCAAGTTCAATAGAGACTTCTCACAAATTCTAGAAATATCCATTCTAGAAATTTCTAAACCTCTCCTCAATCCTCAACCATTGATCTCCATCCCATTTGGATCCATCCTCACCCTCCATTTCTTCTCCCTCAAGCTAGAAATTAGCATGCCACCCTCCATGAAAGCCAAATTTGAAAAATCATAGCTAAGTGCTATCAAAATCTCTCAAGAAGCTTTTCAAAATCCATCAACTATTCTCAAGCAAATTCTCAATTTACAAAGTGGAGGTGCTACCCATTTGTGTCCACAAAATTTGAAACAAGCAAGTTTAATCAACCATCTTGAGCACAAAAAAAGCATAAAGGGAGTTCTTCATTGGTAAGTAAAAGGTATCGCATTCTCTCTCCCTTCCATATTTCTCAATCTGAGGTAGCATTTAGGAGTGTTAGATTATGAATTAATTTAGTTTGGTTTCTAGATTGTATTTTCATCTAACTAATCTTTTCCATTTACATTTTGGCGCCCACTGTGAGGCTTACCCCCTACTTCTTTCTTGTTTTCAATATCACTTCATCCCTAAAAAAAGTTGCCAAAGTTTGGAAAAAAATTCATTTTCTTTTACACCTTTAAATTTTGAATTTTCACGTTCATCTATCGTTTTCAGCACTAATTAGTGCCTATGCCCTATGCTTTGGTGCATATGCTATAAGGATTAGAGCCTTTTGACTTAAATTAGTGATTTTTTCCCATGTCTAATGTTTGGTTTTGCAAGATTGTCATTTGGTGCCTTTGTGAAACCCGTGGCGCGTATGCAAAATACTTTGGCACTTCTGACTCACATTATTATCTATGCAGGTTTTAGTGGGTATGCTCTAACAATTTATGCCTATGCTTACACTTTAGTGCCTATGTTCTATTTATATTTATTTTTCTATTTTAGCACCTTGTCCTGTCTTTTAGCACCTTTGCTTCGTATTTCAGTGCTTTTGACTGATAATATCTGTTTAATATTAGTTTAGCGCCTTTGTTACTTGAAGTGGCACCACCTTTGACCTGTTTTAGCGCCTTTGACCTGTTTTAGTGCCTTTGCTGGAATAAAAGTGTACTTGGATCTAACTAATCTAACTTTGCTTCTAAGTGTTTTTGGTGGTTGTTTGTAGGCTTTAACATTTTGTTTTCACAGAATTATTGCAGAAATAAGGGGAAACTTCGCCCATTTTGAAACTTATTTTGTGTTTATCTAACTTGTGGTGGTTGCAAGATTTTTGATTAAATAAAAACTGCTAACCACCTTGTCTTACAACCTGAGCAGTCGAAGAATAGTGAGGTTATAAGTAAAAACTACCAACCTTTGTGTTGTAGGGCCTCCTCTTGAAGACCCAATCACATAATTTTTATCGTTTAATTTTATCTTGTATCTATCATCTTTTTGGCGTGTTTTTGCATTGTTCCTTGTTTAATCCTGAAGGTTAAACCATGTATGCTCTCCTCTCGCGTCCTAGGATGATCTTGAGGATCAAAAATGGCTAACCTTCTTCCTTTTTCTATTTTTTGGGGGTAACATGATGTGGAGTGACATCCACACACTTACCATAGTCCTAAGGCTCTCATGACCATGGGTTTCATCTTCACATACGTAAACACACCCCGTGTTCCGGCGGGGTATATAAATTCTTGGAGAGTTATTATTATTGGTTAAATGCTTGCTTGTTTTAAGAGCAGTGTGAAGTGAGGGTATTCCACATCCCAATACATAGGCCTTAGACAACATCCTTGCAACACAGACTTGGACCCCACGTACTGCAAGGTATATTGGGGACGCCTATAGTAAGCTTGTATATCCTAAATTAGGAAACCTTTTTAGCCACATATAAAACTATAGTGCAAGGAGGCCGTACTCCCCAAGATCACTCACTAGTCAACCCCACAGTGACACATAGGTGGAGATGTAGTTTGTGTCACCATCATTGGTGTGTGGTATTGAAAGCGGGCTATATTTTTATTGCAATCCCACTTGAGCAGTTAAGGTGTGCTTGCATGTTTGTGATTGTTTGAGTGTTTTGTCAAAACTTGTATACAACCCTCACACTAGTCCTTATTATCAACCTATACACATATCATTCATCTCTTTTGACCACATCATTTGACCTCGATTTTGCTATCTCCATATATTTTTTACCATACATCATTCACCATACACCTTCGACCATATTTTTGTCACCCATCATCCACTTAACATCACTCACACTTTCTTGTTAACATAAAAAAAATAAAATAATAAACTTCTCCTCATAATCAACAAACTTTACGACCATAAAAGACATTTACAAACATCTCCCCATATCAGCAAAAAATTTAAAAATCAACTTACATATCCCCACTCTATATACGTAACTCATCCCACAACACCTCACCCAATCTAAAACACACATTCATCTCATCACCACAAAACTTTTGTTTAATCGTATGACGTTTCCTGTTGACATTATAACACTTACCTGGGCCCAAAAGATCCTAAAGCTTATTACTTCACACATCCTTTCCTAATCATAACAATTACTACATGTAAAACATCTTCTCATCCTACACATACGCCTTCATGACAAAACATCTCATTTAAGATTTCCTATTAACACGATTTATTGAATCTTATCAATCGACACCTGGAAATATGAACACAATATCCCTATCTCCTATCTAGTCATCCAAATACCTCACACATTGAGGCACATACTAATCCATTTCTCACCAAGGAAAATCCTTCTTCAATCCTCTCAATCCTTCTTCAATCCCCTCATCTTACAACAAGGTTCGATTGTTGAGATTGTACATTGATCAATAAGGAATCTTATCCTTTCTTCATCTACATATCTCTTACCTACTACATACACCTCCATGCCATATTTACATCTAAAAAGTACTAGGATCTAATGAAACCTATAAAAAGAGTTACCCAATCCCAATAAGGAAACGATGATGAAATAAACTACCAACTAAACACAAAAAAAAAAATGACCTATTCAATAAAAAAAAATTCAATGCCAATGTGGAAGAAAGTTGCACCCGAGGAGAAGATGCAGAAACAATATTCAATACCGGTAGTGATGATGATTCTAGCACCTACTTCACCTAAGGAAGGGGACGATAGATGCTTAATTGATTCATTGACAAAAATAAAGATGCTCTCCTCCTCCAATTATATCATATGAGAGCGAAACTTCCTTTTGATTACACCCATGACCAACTTCATAGTCTCCTCCATGATGAGAATGAATGCATCAGAAAATTACCACCATCCCCACTAAATCGCAACCCAAACAAACCAAATCATGGTAACCATCACGCTGTGCGTGGATGAGATAGTGGAGAGATCACCCATCACTCTGATATACCTAAGGAGGACGTATTATCCAAATTATAACAAATGAGTAACCAGATTACCCAGTTGGCCTTCCAACTTGATCCATAATGACCAAATGATCATGTCTCTGAACATTCGCAACATCCTAATTTCAACATACCACCCACCAATCCCCAAGAATCCACCTTGGAGCAAGAAATAAAGTCTATGAAGGAAAAAATTCAAGGGTTTTAACTCGGAAAACAAAGACAACAATACAAGTTTGAGGAAATTTGTCCTTATCCATTTGATCACAATATCCTACGTGTCCCTTTCCCCCCATACTTCGAACCACCCAATTTTGAAAAAATTAAGGGGAAAGGTGATCATCATAAACATGTTAAGGAGTTTTACATACTATGTTAGGAGGTAACATACAATGACTCCTATTTATTGAGAATCTTTTCATGAAGCTTAGGCAGTCCTGCTCTTGAATGGTTCCTCTACTTTCCCAAGGGTTTATCACTACCTTCCTCGACATGTCTGAATTTTTTTTCAAACACTTCTCATATAATGTGGAGCATGATGTCACGATGATCTACATATGCAATACTAAGCACTGTAATGGAAAAATATTTTCATCCTTCTTACAACAATGGAGAACCATTGCCAGCCATATCCCGGAAAAGAATTGGTCACCATATTTTTCACCAACCTCCATCAAGAACCAGCTTTCCACCTACAAGTCCATTGTGCTGACACATTTTACGACATCATAGAAAAGGGAATACAGATAGAAAAAGACCTAGTTTCTAAATGCCTCATTAAATTGTATTCCCATGACAACTACAATAAAACCAATCATCCTTCCATGTCAGAGAAGCCAAAATATTTCAACAAGAATAAATATGTTGTCGGTGATAGAGTGATAAAGAACAAACATGTTCAACATGTCCACAAATTTTTTGTCATATCTGTCGCTAAAGGTCAGCCATGATCTAAAAAGAAGGTCATACACCCCACTTGGTGAATCCATTGAAACAATCCTTGAATTTTTTTTTGTTTCCAATATGGTAGTTTTCCTTCAAACCCAACCGATTGATGAGTCCAGATATAAACCCTCTTGGTTCTAGGAGAATGAATATTGCAAATTCTATAAAATCAAGGGTCATGTCACCACTATGTGTATGAAGATGAAAAACTAAATTCAAGACCTGATTGATCAAGGTGAAAATGAAATCAAAGACAATGAATCCTATTCCTCTCAAAATCATATGCTAGGAATGTATCAAAATCAACTTCCCAATCATGGTCAGAACCACGCTTCAAATCAGGGTCAACATAAGTCTTGTAAAAATCGTGAATCATCCCACCATCAGTCCAATCATATAAAATACAGATGTGTCACCTTCAAATATGAATCTCTTGTTGGCCATATCCACCATTACCTTCATCAAGTATTCACCATTAAGCTCAAAGGCCCTTCCCAAAACTCTCAATGTGTAGTTACTACTCACAGGAGCCGTGTAGTGGTTTAAGGGGTTGCTCTCTCTTCCTCAAATCCAACTTCACAAGCCTAGCACAATATTATTGAATAACTTGATAGCAACCCTACTAAAATTTCCAATATGGATCTTCTCAAAAAATCCTATGTAGACAAAGATATCCTTTATTGTGCTCTTTAAGAGACTTGCGTCCCAATAGATATCAACCACACTCAATTCCAAGCTCTTGTTGCTGATATTTACTCTCATCCAACGCTCCCACTCAATTTCAATCAGCAAGACTTGCTGCTATAAGGACCAAACCATAATATGCCTCTTTACATTGAGGTTCATGTTGAAAACACTCGCGTTAAATGAGTACTAGTGGTCAATGGGTTTGGAGTCAATATTTGTACCCTATCCCTCATTTAACGCCTAGGGTATGATAAATAAAATTTTAGACAAGAAATAATTACTATCAAATCATACGATAATATTGAAATAAAATCAGTGGGTACTCTCTACCTTCCCATCAATGTGGGGTCTGTCATACTGCCCACCCTGGTACACGTTGTGGACATCCAGATCCCCTATAATTTATTGATTGGATGCCCCTAGATCTATGAAATACATTCAGTTCCATCCACGTTACATCAATGCATCAAATTCAATCATGATGGTGTAGAGGTCACCATCCATGGTGACCCTCAACCCTTCCAATATTTCCAAGTGCTTGAAGCACAAGGTTATATGGAACCATATTGTCCCATCACTGAAACTATCACTTCACAATCTCCATCTCCATCGTCATCCACTACTTCATATGTTTTACTTGACAATATTCCATCCACTTCACGTCACGCTTTATCATCATCTGATCTCATCTTACCCACTTCATCCACATCCACCCCTCTCCTACCCAATTTGCCTCTCAATCTAAGATCCACAGGGTGTGGAGAATATCAAACATTTAGTATTGAGCAACTCCCACTCTCACCAAAATAACATGGCAGGCTTGATATGTGTCAAACTAAAAAGAAAGCATATTCATTGGGATCCTCCACTTTTATCAAGTTTTGGTATCTTGTCGATGAGTACCTCGATCCATCAAATGCTACATGGCTCATAGACAATTCTATACCATCATGCTTCTTGAATAATGAATATACAATTCCTAAGCATATGATGATTCGTATGGGTTATTTTGATCGAGAAGTAGGATGCAACGAACAAGGCATCCCCAAACCCCCTGCTTTCATCCCCAATCTTGATGGCCATAGATTAGGGTACCAACCACTTGATGAGGGTATCCATGATGACCTAAGTGGCAAAAATGAGATACTTGAGGAGGCCATAAACACCATTGAAAATAGCTCCGTCTATAGCCAATACGAAGAGATTTTTCCCACAAATATTTTGCACGACACCTTCATTCTCGTCATTGACGTCGCTCTCACTTATCCCCAAATCATCTAGTGGGATAAAAAATCTGACCATATTCCTCTTGACACATTTAAGAATGATGAAGAAATTTTTGAGTTTATGGGAACTCGGGAAAATATACCACCCAATGACCACAAAAAAAGTTTCAAAATATCTCTTTATGATGATGCCTATTTTGGAGAATAGGAGCCTATTATACTTATACAATACTAATCCAACATCTCTCATCCTTAATCCTCTTGCCATATAGACAAGGATGATCCCCTTGTTGAATTATTTGAACACCCTCCACATCTTGAACATGATCCAACTATGGATCAACTCCTTCTGGATCCTAAAATGCTATAAGATGGTCCAACATCATTGATTGAAGAAACCATTGACATTAACATCGGCACTAAAGAAGACCCTGAGATTCTCAAACTGGGGGCATATTTATCTATAGAAGAATAGGTCACCTTTACGACACTTATTGAATAATTCTCATACGTATTCGCATGGTCCTACGTAGATATGTATGGACTTGATCCATCCATGGTGGTTCATCATCTAGTGGTACGTAAAGACGTTAAACCGATCAAACAGAAGCTCCACATTATGCATCCAAAGGTATCCATACTCTTCAAAGAATAACTTCAAAACCTTATTGACATCACATTAATCTGGCCCATCAACTATTTTGAATGGATCTATAACATCACCCTAGTAAGAAAAAAGGCTGGGGGCATCCTCATTTGTACAAATTTCCATGTCATTAACAAATCTTTCCCTAAAGATGATTTTCCATTGCCAAATATTGACATGATTTGGATTCTACATCTGAACACGAAATGTTATCTCTCATGGATGACTTCTCTGGATATATTCAAATCAAAATAACAGAAAAGATCAACATAAGACCTCTTTTACTATGTCATGGGGTACATTTTTCTTTCAAGTCATGCCCTTTGGCCTTAAAAATGTTTGAGCCACGTATCAATGTTCCATGAATGTCATCTTCCATGAAATAGTGCATGAAAATGTTGATGACATTATAGGAAAATTCAAAACTAGAGAGGAACATCCTATGGTTATTCACCGCATCTTTAAAAGACTCTGAGAATAAAAAGTCAGACTCAACCCCAACAAATGTGTTTTTGGCGTCACATTAGGCAAGCTACTTGGAATCATTGTCTCATGTCACGATATTGAAATTGATCCAGAAAAGATCAAAGATGTTGTTGAAACTCCTCCACTTACCAATTTAAAATAACTCAAAATTCTACAGGGTAAAATTCAGGCTATTAGGAGGTTTATAGTGCAACTTGGTGATAAGTGTCATCCATTCCACCATTTATTGAAGAAGGGAACAACCTTCCATCTGAATGAAGAATATCAAATATCTTTTGATAAAATAAAAGAATATTTTCTACATCCTCCAGTTTTAGTGCCTCCCACTCCAGGACTTCCTCTTTTACTCTATATTTCAGTTACTCATCACACCTTGGGAGATCTCCTTGTGCAACACAATGTCATTGGAAAGGAACAAGCCATCTATTATCTATCTAAAACATTCATTGCATATGAGCTCAAATATACCTCTATCGAAAAATCATGTCTTACCATTGTCTTTGCCTCTCAAAATACACAACATTATATTTTCAATAATACAATCAAACTCATTGCTAAAGAAGATCCACTCAAATACCTACTCTTAAAATTGGCTTTGACAGGCGAGATGACTAAATTGATTATACTCTTGAGTGATTTTTACATTGAATATGTTAATAAAAAATCTATCAAAGGGATAAATTTTAGCAGATCAATTAGCAAAAGCTCCAATTTAAGATTCCACACCACTTGGTACATGGTTCCCAAATGAATCAGTATTCACTATTGACAAATCAGATAACTGGAAATTATACTTTGATGGCTCCCTCACGCATCATGGTTTAGGAGCAGACATTCTATTTATCACACCTCAAGGATATATCATCCCTAAGGCCTTTCAGCTTGTTTTCCCACGCACCAATAACATAGCTGAATATGAGGCACTTGTCGCTTGGCTCAGATTGGCCATCCAATGGAATATCAAAACACTTCATGTCTTTGGTGGTTCACAACTCATTATAAAACATGTCAATGATGAATACTCAACCAAAGATGATAAAATTGTTCCATATAAGCGAATGGTGGTTAATTTCAAGCTTTATTTTCAACACATTCAGTTTGAGAAAGTTCTACAAGTAGGAAACACGTCAACAAATGCAATGGCTACTATTGGTTCTCTCTTAAACATGCCTTCAAATGCTCATGATTCATAATTCTTGGTTGAACAACTTATGGTTCCAACATATGACATCCCTGAATCTAAGATGGTATGTGAGATTGTTGGTCCCAACTTTCCATGGTATCACGACATCTATACCTATCTCCACAACCATATCCTTCCACCTGACCTTCCTCGCAACCATCATAAAAGCTTCATACAATGCGCATCCAGATTCACCATCCTTGGTGGCACTCTATACTATAGAAGATATGAAAAAAACATGTTACAATGCCTTAAATCCCAAGACGTCAAATTAACAATCAAGGAAGTGCACAATGTCATATGTGGTGCTCACACTAGTGGTGTGGTACTTTCCAAGAAACTTCTGTGCACCAGCTACTGTTGGCCTACAATGGAAAAAGATGCATGTTCGTATGTCCATAAATGTGTTCTATGCCAAAAGCATGCCAACCTCATCCATGCACCCTCACAAGCTTTGCATCTCATCACCACTCCATGACCATTTGCCACATGAAGTCTTGATCTCATGGGAAAGCTTAATCCCACCTCATCTGATGGTCACAAATTCATTAGTATTGTTTTGGAATACTTTACTAAATGAGTTCAATCTATTTTGGGTTGAATCTATTTTGCTCACTACCCTACGTTACCAGAAAACAAATTTCCAAATTTATCCTTAATCATATCATTTTCTGCTATGGTATTATATCTGCCCTTACCACGGAAAATGGTAAATCATTTAAAAATTGAGTAGTCTGTGAACTTTGTGACTAATTCCAAATCAAAACTCAAGTTTTCCACCCCATATTACCCACAAGGAAATGGCTAATCTGAAGTGTCTAACAAGACACTAAAGTACATCCTCGACAAAAGTTTTATTGAAGCAGGATGCAACTAACATACAAAAATGTATCCTTCCTTATGGGCCTATCACACATACATTCATACCACCACTATCTCCACTCCATACTCACTTGTCTTTGACACTGAATCTATCTTTCCTGTTAAGATCGAGTTCCCTTCCCTCCATTTCTCTGTCTAAAACCTCATCAAAAATGAAGACTATCATGTATATCAACTTTAAGAACTAGAGTTGCTAGATGAGAAACACCTTCAAGCCTTATACCATCTTAAATATTACAAAACTTACATGCGCTGACACTATGGTAATCGCATTAAAACCCACAAATTTTAAGTTGGTTACCTAAACCTCAAAGAGAAACAACACAATACAAACGCCAATCGTGAAAAGAAAGAAAAGCTTAAAAAATAATTGTCTTAGACCATATGTCATCACAACAAAGTTTAGCTCAGGTGATTATAAAATTGCTACCCAAGATGGGTATTAGTTGGATGATCCCATGTATATTATGCATCTCAATGGATTTTATGCCCAAGTACCCACCATCATAACTCACAGAAAAAATTCGTCCAATGGTGAAAACCACTTTAGTGGCACCTTGGGAAAGTACCATGGTGAAAACCAGTCTCCGGTGCTATGATAAAATAGATACTACATCCACTAGCTCCTTGCGTACACAGTGTCAACACAGTAGGGGAAAGCCTTTTTATCCATACCCATCATCCATTCCTATCCAAATTTCGATCCCACTATCCTGATATAGAATTCTTCTAGTCCTGAATACGATAGCACAGGCTCTATCATGACTGGGAACACTATCTCTGATCCCAGTAAAGCTCACATTGTCTATATACAAAATGTTGGGAATCACAGAAAAATCCAAGTCTCTACGATAAATACCAAGATATGCAACCATTATAATATCCTAAGGCTTTCATTCCTCTTTACCCCCCATCTACCTGGTATAGTCATCTCCTCTTCTTGTTTCATTTGCTTTCCTTTTCTCTCTACTATTTCTCTTTCATGTAAGGGGAATGATTCACGTTGTAAATATTTATACAGTTAAATTACTTTTTAGATTTATTTTTTATAGTGAAATTTTACAAATCCCATAAAATCTACCATTTTATCCATAGTCCACCATCGTATACCAAATAAAAAATATGGCACACAGCTCATCATCCATACTACACATCTAATCATCAAAATACAAAATTTGAACCACATAAACATCCATAATCATCATTACCTAAATACACATAATCCATCTACACCTAACAACACATCATCAAACATCATCCGAATTCATTAAAATCATCCATCTATCAACACCTCATAATCATTTTATCATCACATACTCTAACCATATACCACCATCTAACACTCAACAGTACATCATCACATCGACATACCATTTAACATCATAATAAAACTCCATCATACCTATCCACTGATTTTACATAATCTTAATCATGTGACATCTCATCCACATCAATATATCAAAAACATTAATCAATGCATCATCATAAAATCATAATCATCATCACATCATCAATCATCTATACATCATCAGATCACAATAAAACGTACATCATGATAAGATCATCATATGTGTTATCCTCTATATATCCCAAATATCACAAACATGGTCTTTCGATACATCTAATCATAATCATATAATCTACATCATCTGACCATCATCATCGTCATAAATATTATATAGCATCTAACAACAATCAAGTATGTCACAATATAACCTAACTCAAATCATCATCTATCGCCTATCTCATCAAAAAATCATACATCACATTAGCACTACATCAAATTATTATCTAAAACCATATCCAACACACCATCTAATATCAAAATAATGTGTATCATAAACCATCCATCTAAACTCATAAATCAATCTCAATTTTTTCATCAAAAATGATTACATGTCTTTTACACAACATGACCGATGTAATACATTTGAATATCAAAAATATCAACACAATATATATCATCATAAAATCATCACCTTCTTGGTCATCATCGAAGATCAAAATAAAGTATGCCATATCATCATCAAAATATTCATAGATCATCAACACTATCATCATCATACATCATGTATCATATATACAACATTATATCACTCACATTACACCGAGATAATCGTATGTAAATGTCTTGCAACCCCAATCAAGTCTCGACCCGCATAACGACTGACAGTTGTCTCATCAAACCATCACATGTGTTGACATCCAGACTGTGACCATCATGGTCAATCATATACATCATGTCACTACTTAGGAAGCCTCGAATTCTATGATACATTCATGTTATATGTAAATCTCAATCTGCCAAGTCCTGACACTGGCATCCCTACATCGATCTATTTGTACTCAGGGGCATCATACCACATTTCCCCCTCCACATGTACCCCCATCTTGTCTTCAGCTGTAAAACACTGGCAGTACTCCCCTGAATTCTATATCTAACTACACTCATATCCTCTCGGCTAGGTAGGCCGCATATTTTAGGTCCTCATGTAGCCTAGATAGTCACAATGCACTCATAATAACAAATCTCCTTAGCCACCAGCCTGATGCTTACCCAATGTCATTGTCTCTCATCAGGTTGTGGCTATATCATATAGCTCCATCCGTAGGTGGGCTATCTCCGCACGTCTGAATCACTCTCTCCATCCCCTTCCATACTTGATGTCTAAAATACCATCAATGGCCTAATTGTTATATCATGTCTAAATCTCCCTGTAAGTGAATTATCTCTATATCTCTCACTTGAGTCTCAGTATGTCATGCTATCACCCTCTGTTATCATCTGACCTGCCAAAATTAATAACATAATACCTCTCCAACTTAAATCCCATATCTATCTAAAGGGAGCCACACCTCTCACTCTCAGGATGGATATCTCTACTGCTTAGGAACACGGGACTCAGTCCTCTAATTTGTCAATTTGTGCATAAAAATATGATCCCCTGTAGGACCTACACCTATCAAGGACTTGTACTAGATGACCTTAACAACCCTTGCACTTGTAAATCTTGTACTAGATGGCTCCTACTATATTTTCCTATGATGTCCCAATAATCTATAATGGCCTAGTAGAATCATCAACCTCCATAAAAATGGACATCTTGTCCTATCCAAATTCTAGTCTAGTCCATCCCTACACTAGCTATTACGTGTACTGATTGACTGCTGCATCTTAGAGGACCACCCAATATGATAATTGATGGTGCTCATGGTAACTCCTCATCTTGCCCCACTTGTGGTACATGTACTACTAATGCTTGTCCATATGGACTCTCATCCTGTATACATGTATCTACATCTAGGCACAAACCTCATCCCTCTTAATGGTCATGTAATCCTAGCTGGGAAAATCCCCTACCACCACTCCTCATATCCCTGCACCATCCGTGGATCTGCTACATATGGTAAAGGCCTCTACTTGGTCAATCTTGTACCTCATCAACACTAGCCTCTAGCTATATCTGTTGGAATCGTTCTCCCTAATTATCCATTTTCAAGGTGGTCCATGTGTGAATAAATGGCGACCTGTAGGTATATCCTATGTAATCCCAAATTGCCAAAGGATGCGATCTGGACGGTATCGGTCAATCATGTATGGGTGATCCCGTACAAATAAAAATGGAGTCTAGATCCTTCTCACTTGTACCTGATCCCCAGCCCATGCCTTATACTAATGATATCAACTACCACATAATATCTCCTACTTGTAGCTCATTTACTGCCTCACCTATGGTGATCCGTTACCCCTAGCTACTCTCTCCTACCCATATGCATGTGTCATCCATACACCACGGGCTCTCCCATCCTATCCTATCACTGATGATATCAATCCTACCCATGAGTATCGTGCTCATAGCTCCAGATGGTAGTATGTGATCAATAACTACTCCCCCTCGAGTAGGATACCCTTTGTAAATCACGGTATAAGGGCACCAATACTACAAGTTCCCATGCATATACCATCTCTGACTGCCACATCGCAAATACACCACATATATAAATTCAATACTAAAATATCTCCCTCCTCCATCAGGTAATAAAATGCAATTGATCAGGGAGCATAACAACATCAGAATCCACTCTAAATAATCCTCTCTAAAATACACTCCCAAGTCTATCTGCAACCCCCGATGTGGTGTACCCTCTACATCTATCAACAATCCTAACTACGCCCTGGACCTATCCACATGCAACACCACCCACTCTCCCTCCACTAGAATCTGGTAAATATGATAGACATCCTCTAACGTCACCGTTATCTCCTCTATCGGTAACTAGAATGTGCTAGTGTCTAAATGTCACCTCTCTGTCAATGTGGTCAATAAACCTTGATATTCTTACATAGCTGACATCATCACCATAGGTAATAATCTGATAACATATAATAATGTGGCCTCCTCCTCCTCCACCTACTGAAGTCCCCATAATAATCTCATTAATGTGGCATATCACCGATACCTAATCTACAGAGTATCTTACGCCACCTGCAAACACCAAATCACGTATATAGGTCCCCACCACCATTCTTCACTTTACCCTCTATCCCCATTATTCTACTCTATTATCCCTTAAAATACTCTAAAACCCCCAGCCTCTGGCAAGGACACAACTTTATTACATAGGCATCGCCTTACAGCACATAGGCGGCTAAGCCACACACAGATGTTAAACCTAAACATAGGCGCCAAATCTAAACATAGACGTCAAACATACGCATAGCTTCCATCCCTTATCCCTTCTCACATAGGTTCCGCCATTTATGGTGTAGGCTCCAAACCATATCATAGGCACTAAACTTGCGCATAGGCGCCAAACCCCATCCCTACCCCGACCCATAGGTGCATAAGCACTAAACTTTACCCCATCCACTCCCTACAACTCATAGGCACCACATTATAGCACATAAGCACCATGTTAGATTGCATAGGCACCATTTCATGTGCATAGTCACCAATATCTACCCCTCTTTGCGCTAAAACTACCCTGAAAAGACCTAATAAATCCAAAAAATGCACAAAATAGAACACAATAAAAATCAACAAGATACTTACCATAGGTCCATCAATTGTCGGTCATTGATACTCCCTCAACAGATCCACTCGGTGCCCCAGAATCCTTAAATAGGCCATCTTTCTCTCTCATAGGCTCTCGTCTCTTTATCGCATGCAATGAAAATGACTCGCCATGTGGTCCCTCAACCCCTTATATACAACTTGTGATGCCCTAAATTTCCCCCCAAATGCCCGTCCTCTCACCCCGTTCATCCGTTTTTCTTCGTTTTTCCTCTTATCTTCCCAAAAATTCCCCACATATTGCCCAAACTCCAAAAAAATCACCAAAAAATTAAAAAAAAACAAAAAATTCAAAAAATCCCCAAAAAATTAAAAAGTCCTTATAAAATCATAAAATAACAAAAAAATCTTAAATTCTAAACAAAATTAAAAAATCAAAAAATCCTAAAAAAAAATTTAAAAATCATAAAAATTCAAAAAAAATCTATTTTTTTAAAAAATAAAAAAAATAAAAAAGTCATAAAAATAAAAAAAATAAAAAATCGTCAAAAAGTAAAAACAAATTGCAAAAATCAACAAATCGTCAAAATTTCTAAAAATCCAAAAATCTTTCCAAACATCATCAAATTTTCAAAATTGTAACAACCATAAAACTTCCCAAATTTTCCAACAATATCACACCTCCTCCACTCCATCAAATCCACCAATCCACCTCATCCCATCAATTTTTATTTTTTCTGCACATGTGATTATGAGTGTTTGGTTTATTTCTTGCATCTTTTCTTTTTGGCTGATGATATGAGGACCATCTTTTAATTTTTCCAATGATATGAGGACAAAGGCATTTGACAATTCAATCATCATGGTCTTTATACTTTTATGGGTTTTTCTCTATGCCACATTCATTACATTGTCAATGATGAAAACATGGACAATCTTCGACAGTACCCATCCCCTTTAATCATCATCCACTAAGTTATTTGTCTAACATCATCATCCTCTCATCTAATTCTTTATTCATCCACACTTATCACTCTAAATATTCTCAATCACATCTAAACAATCGACCACCCCAGCCAATATCCAATTGAGCTTCAAAATCCAAACCAAGAGCACAAGAGTTACGTGGTGCAATGGTACCGAAATAAATTATATCGAGCTAACAGCCAGTCAAGCCATGTTTGAATCCCTAAGGTTTGTGCTTCGGCAGTGTTCCTGACTAGTCATACATCCAATCCTTTAATCAACCCATCCTAACCCATTTCATATATCGTTGACTGGGGCACCCAACCAAATTCATCCAAACTGATCTTCTCGGCTAGGGCATCCAATAATCCCATCAATCAACCTAGAATCATCCTCTTGACTTAGACATCAAACCAATGAATCTAACCCCCCATTCACCTGGTCATCCTATCATTTGGCCACCTTGGCAAGGGCATATTATCATTCAAAGATTTCTCTTGATCTCAACACTTCTCGTATGCTTCTACTAACATGACCTTCTCTTCATTTTGAGCAGTCACCTGACTCATTTCCTCCCTACACGTCTCTCGAGGGGAAATTACCATCCTAGAAATCTTTCTTTCTTTAAACGTTCATTTCTCCACAATGATCCTTTAAAGAGGGGGACAATGTAGACATCTAAAATTTCTACATAATAAATAAATAAATAAAATACCTATTAAATATTATTAATTCTTAATATATTTCTCTCATCTATCACTAACTCATTATCCCACAATTCCCATTTCAAATTTTTAATAATTAATCACAAGATCAATTATAATAAACCCCTTTCCTAACCTCATTTAAAACATTTCTAGGAATTTAAAATTCCTACTCGCCTACCCACCTACTTTATACCTACCCTACAGCTAGCTTCTCCATGTAATCACATCTCTAATCATTTTCTAATCTAACCTAATCTTAAATTAATCATATCCTCCACCTCTAAATCTAGAGGCTTATATTTCTAGAAGTCTCTCTAAACTTCTTCCCCCCATAGAATTTAAAATTCAAATAAAAGCATCCTCCCTCAATTGAATTTTAAATTCAATGGAGGCTTCTCACAAAATATAGAGTTCTCCATTCTAGAAAATTCTAATCCTCTCCTCAATTCTCAACCATTGATCTTCACCCCACTTGGATCAATCCAAACCCTCCATTTCCTCTTCCTAAAACTATAAATTGGCATGCCACCCTCCATGGAAGAAAAATTTGAACAATCATAACTAATTGCTGCCAAAATATCTCAAGAATCTCTCCAACATCCATCAAGCATCCTTGAGAAAATATCCAATCTTCAAAGGGGATGTGCTGCCCATTTGTGTCCACAAAATCTTCAGCAAGCAAGTTCAATCAACTATCTTGAGCACAACAAAATCATAAAGGGAGTTCTTCATTGGTAAGTAAAAGGTATTACATTTTATCTCCCTTCCATCTTGCTCAATTTGAGGTAGTGTTTAGGAGTGTTAGATTAGGAATTAATTTATTTTGGTTTTTAGTTTGCATTTGCATCTAACCACTCTTTTGCATCTACATTCATAATTATCATTATTATCCTTATCCTAAGTACCTTATAAACTACCATCGTAAATCAAAATTTACCCTTGTAAATCTCATTTACCCGTGTAAATCTTATTTACCCTACCCTAACCACTTAAAACCAACCTAGCCTAATTTACCCTACCCATCTTAACCCCATAACCTCTTCCTACCCAAATCCCTATCCTCTCATCGCTTTTCAAATAACCTAAAACCTCGGATGGCAAGTGGTTTCAACCATTTTTCATCTTTCATTTTTTGGTTTGTAAATTTTATGGAAAAATTGACAATGATCCGTGATCATCGGTGATCATTGTAGACATCGTCGATTTTATTTAACCAACACCTTCCTCCATTTTCCAGTTAGTCAGAATTTGGATGTGAGGATGAACTGTTGCACCTGCAAACAATGTCATCATGCTTTAAATCATCAATACCCTATTGCCTAAGTATTGAAGAGAATCACTAGATCACCGGCCAACCCTTTGGAGCTCTATCAAACTGCAAACAATCAACAAGGTTAGTACAACATTCTTTATATTTATCAAGCTTGTTTTTATGCTCATCATAATATTTAATCAATTTTCTACACCATCTTTCATAGTCCCTTCAGGCTCTGTCTCTCATTTTAGTAATTTAGCCAATCCTTAAGATATTTGTAGTTTACATACTGATCGTCTTTGATCGGTCCCTCGACCTCTGTTTCCTTCATTAATCTCATAAACACTCCTGAATATCTGTTTTTTGAATTTCACAGGTTTTTAGTATCCTTATAGTCTATTTCAACAATGTCAATTCTGTCTGGCATAAAAAATTGTCTATTTTATCAGTCTTTGTCAAAAGTTAACATTTTGTCCACGATTGTTGTCGATCCCTATCTTTTTAATCATCTTTGGCATATACCATATTTTTTGCAATTTATCTTGATCTAATTGGTTGTTTGTAAGATGTATGTTCTGTAGATGACTACTCCAGGTCCTTCACACCCAATCACCAACATATATGATTTCCCTATCTTCTAGTAACCGTTTGCGTGGGAACAATTTTACATTTTCCATGAACTCAGTCTGTGCACCATCACACTCACACCAGAGATCAAAGATCAGCTAGATCATTCAAAAAGAGTGAGAAGTCACTAAAGAGTTATAGTACAACTACTTCAAGGATTTCAAGCTTGTTACTACCCTAGCTTGGACAACTTACAATTCTAAACATGATCTTTCCACGCCCCTTGATCTTTAAATCATGGTTATCATGTATCTTATTAAATCACTTAATTGTATCCAACTTGACACCCTTCATGGAAGTCCTTCGCATTCTTGGGATCGACATTCACCGAGAAATTTGTTATCATCCTTATCTAATAATTATTTGTTTAGTTGTCTTTGCATATAAGTATCCTCACTTGGTGATAAGAGGAACATATTTCATTGTTTGCATATTCGATCATCCCAACATTTTGATTGTCAGCATAGGTATCGATAAACCATTCCCTATTTGATTTTTTGGTACTTTTAGTATTTATAGTGCCTAACTAAAAAACACCATAAATAATGGTAAAATAAGAGGTATTTTATAATTGAAAATTTGTAATGGGAGGGGGTATTAGTAATATAATATTGAGATGTAGATTTGCAAATAAGGGTATTATTTAGTATCCTAGGAACACACACGATAACACATAATTTTACATAGTGAATCCCTGTGGTGAGTACCCATTCAAGTTCCGTCTAGGCTTGAAGAGTCATGTTATGAGGTTAAAAAACATTATGTTGGAGCCCTTTATTTTTATCTTGTACAACATTCAAGGCCTCTTTTTCATCCTCTTGATCAAGGTGTGGATCACTAGGAAAGGAAACTTCAACCACCTTTACTAGGAGAAATAAGTACATTTCCACCCCCAAAATAAATAATCTTATAAGACTATAACTGGGTAGATGATGTTAGTTCCAAGGCTACCACCATTGGAACACCATCATATAATGCTACTGGATCCTCTAATCGTTTAGATTCCATAAACAAAATGAAAAAGGCTTTTGTGACTAGTTATGAGGAATAAGAATTAGAGGAGGGGTAACTATCTTCTTCAACGATGTGAAGGTGGAGAAGGGCATCCTCCTTCCATATTGCATTTAGGACTTCAAAAATTCAAATCCATGTGAACTATTAGAGAACAACAGTAACAACGAAAAGGAAAACCCTCATAATATAAAGACTATGACCAAGAATAGTCAACAACTATTAGAGTAATATCAACAAGAGGGTATTTTGATAAATATCCATAGGATATGAGAAAAGGTAGTGTGTGTGAATAGAAAGGTAGTAGAATCAATCATCAGAAACCCTCTGAGCATGTTACTAGTAGATTCACAACACGATTAATCCTAATTTTGAAGTAAGAGATTTAACAATCTACCTCATACAAGATTGATTCAGAAGATTCAATAAAGATGTTAAAAAAGAGTGTGAATATTTTAGCAAGAGATAATACTATCCCCAAACCCATATCCAATCACAAAGCACAACATATCCTTCATGAATAAAATGGACCATTTGATAAGCTTTAGATCAATAATATTCCTAGAAGATGTTATTTTAGGTTATTATTTATCCTTTTATTTTTTATTAGGATAATTCTTATACTTGGGTTTTACCTACACTTGTTGAGTTGGTTGGTTTAGGTATACTAGTAGTGTGGAGTTAACTTGTTAGTCTTTTGGAAATATCTTAACTACTAGTATTAGTTAGTGAGAGTTCTCACCACTGATCCAGGGGTAGTTGTACTTACCTTCTCCTATATATACATTCTGATTATTGAGATAATGTAAGGGAATGTTAATTATGGAAAAATAGGGTTGTTAATTATGAAGGCACAAATATAATCATTAATGAAGAGCTTATAGTAGACGTGGTGGGCCTGAACATGAATGGTAACAAATTTTTCAACAAAAGAGTTGATAAGGAAGTAGAGACAAAGATATTTTTGGAGGAGAATGAGGAGCTGGAGTTTGTTACTACTGGCATCAAAGTTACTTCCATCTCTTCCCCATTTGATGAAGTTGATAAAATGATGGTAAGATACATCTCTTTGGAAGGCAGATACATTACCGTTCCTCTCAAACATCTTGTATTTTTGAATCATTTTAGGAGGAATCATCTCATCTGCTTCCCATATTTTATCCTAAACTCTCTTGAGTAGTCTATTTTTCAAGTTTAGAAGCATGCAAGAGTAGTCCCCCTTCATCAAGATATTATTCTCCTCCTTCACAAACACTACCTTCTTAAACATCCTACCATTTCTCAGACCTTTGTGCCTCCTACTGCCCCTTCTTTTGAGCCTCCTCCCACTAATCCTATGGGGAATAGAAATTTTAGGTCTAAAAATCCCTATTACTTGCTCAATGCTCCACCCCCAAATAGGGTTTTACGCAGTCATAAAAAAATAGATATTGAGACTACTCACAATCTACTCAATATGGGAGATCACGCACATGGCAATGGCTCTAATAAGGAAATAGATATGGAAGAGAGGTTGAATAGAGTTGGAAATGAGCTGGATGAACTCTAATTAGAAGTGAAACAACTGTCCAAACAGGAAGGAAAGAGAAAGAGAGAGGAGGAGGAGGAGATTGTAGAGGAACAAATAAAAGAAATTTACAAGAAGCTTATCTCCATGGAGATCAGATTGGTTAGCCTAAAGGGTGGGCATGGGATCACTCTTGCTGCCCTTAACTATGCCTATAACTTTTTGGAACAATAAGTTAAAAATGTGTGTATGCTCAACAATATTCTAGATGTAATTTGGGATGAAGGTTCAAGAGAAGCTCAAGCTTTTACCTAACTTGACAAGACATATCCTACCAAAGTCATAACAATCTCCCTTTTCAGTGCACTTCAGAAGATGAAAAAAGTTATGGAAAGAGAAAACAAGAGATGAAATATTTGATGAGTTATTGCAAAGTGGTTGAGAAGTTGTTGTTTTTACGTTGTTTTTTTGTTGCCTTTTGTTTTTGTTTTGGTCATATGTTGAGTAGTATTTCTTACTACTATTGGACTCTATTGTAATATCTGGTTGTGGCTTTTTTTGTGCCTATATTGTATTATTTGGCTATTGAGCCTTTTTTTGTACAAGGGTATAGGCCCCTTTCAAAAAACTATTTACCAATAATAAAAAATGTAAGGAAATGTATGCATTGTATGTGATTTTATTATTAGCATCTGATATATTTTTGTGATCTATGAGGATCTGAAGATGACTGTCTAGGCGCGGTTGTGTGTGGGCACTGACTGGTTCCATTGTTAGATCTAAAAAATGTGCTAAATGGAAGGAGAAATGATTTCTAGGTTTTGTATAGACCAATTTTTTTTTTGGGTTTTCAATGCTTTTTTCTGGAATGAAGAAGTTTTGAAGGAACATGAGGAAAACCAAACTTGTGAATTCTCATGCACACCCTTTCCAAAAATGACAAGTTGCGAACATTTTCAAAACTTTACAAAATGTTAGTTTTCTATAGAAAGAGTAAGTGGATGTGACTTTCTTGGGAACAAATTTCTTACGCTAGAAAGAGTAAGTGGATGTGAATTTCTTGGGAACAAGCGACACACCCCAAAACATTAAGATGCCCATGCAATCCTTAGCCCTTGGTAACATGGTGTGGTCCATATATAGCCAAAACACCTAACTTACACCTAGAGACACCTGAGAGAGTCCTATACAACCTCCAATCATAAAAATTGATCAAAAAATCCATTCTACATATGATACAACAAGTTCTTCTCCATCACTTTTGACTTAGGGTTTTATGAGGGTTTAAAACCAGTTTACCTTTTTAACGATTGTTCATAAAAGTATGGGCCTTATTTTAGAAAGTAATTCTTGGAGATCCTTCATAGGTACAA
Source organism: Taxus chinensis (assembly GCA_019776745.2). NCBI lineage: Eukaryota > Viridiplantae > Streptophyta > Pinopsida > Cupressales > Taxaceae > Taxus > Taxus chinensis. The sequence goes on along the minus strand of CM034152.1, from coordinate 133,223,218 downwards.
CCACCAACTTCTTTCAAGATCTCATACTCCCATGTAAGCTTCCCACGTGCCAACGAGTAATAGAATAACCAAATTGAGTTCAGAAATATCACTTCTAGGAACTTGGCAAGAGAAAAAACGTAATAACTTGTAAAATTTTCAACATTGGAACTTGAAATTTTGTCCACACCTTTGAATAAACATGAAAAAACATCTCCAATGCTCACATTTTCTCAAATACAATAATAAAATATGACTCTACTTCATTAGGGCATGATTTCTCAAGAACTAGGTCTAGTAACAGACCTAGAAACCATGTCTAAACCCTATATATGTATTCTAAGACACTTGTGTGCATCTCATCACATCATCCTCTTGTTACCCATGCTCTCACAAAGCTTAAAAAAATCATACATGCATGTACTCGATCATATCATACCTCAATAACCTGACTAGGCCTAAAAAATAAGCACCTTGTGTATGGAGGGAAAAATTGTGTCTAAACAACATGCAGTCCTATCATCCATTCAACTAGGGTATCTAGGCAATGAGTATGACACAAAAAAATACTGACACAAAATGGATAGAATTCAAAGGGGGTACAGGGACCACTAAGACCACATACCCAAAGGGAAGTAACATTTACACTAGGAAAACCTAGGGTTTCCAAGGCCCAATGTCGAAAAATAGGAGGGAAACCTATTGGAGTATCGACACTATGGGGTGATAAAGAATAAATTAGATATACAATATCTATGCTAACCAAAGTAAATCATGTAACATAAAATAAAGAGCTAAATAAAAAGTATGCTAAACTAACATGTACATAAGATACTAGATTAACATGTGCAAAATGACAAGTTGAGTTGGAGCACTTACCTGTTGAGGGGCGGTCCCTGATGCATCTATTTACCAAAGGAAAATACACTGAGAGAGAATAGATTTTACGTGGAGAAGGGGAAATAATCATGTCCTAACTCACTATAGGTGACCTAAGAGTGCAAACAGACTAATCCAACAAGAAGAAGATCCAATCCAAGAGTCAAGGTGTAATAAATCCAAGAGTTCAGTGAGAAGATGCAAGTTTGTGCAAAAGAGCAGAGAAAATGGCAAGTTCTTGTATATATTTGTGATGTTTCTTGTTTTTGTACTTGATATGATTTTTCAATGATGTGATGAAATGCCAAAATGGTGTGCATATATAGGATGCAATCACCCACATATGAAGGTGTTGGCCAGGGAAAAACCTAAGACCAATACTATTGGCCCAGCTGGAGGTGTCAGCCAGAGAAAAAATTAACACAAACACTATCAACATGACCGAAAGTGTTGGCTAGGCAGACCTAAATGTCAAAGATGATAAAAAAACTTTTTCATGGATCAAGTAAGTGGATGGATGGGTGAAAATAAAATCAGGAAGATAAGAGCAAAAGAGGTGCATAAATAGGAAAGAAATCCAGTCTCTCTTCCTGTATCATCCCTAACATAAATGTTACATGAATAACCATACCCCTATCTCAGAACGAGCCCCTTAAGGAACCCGTTCCAAAAAATAGATGCATTTGTGACCTCTAAACAGAAAGAGAAATTGTTAGTAACAAATATGAAAAGATAAAGCATGAAAACTTAGGTGTATATATATGCCCTAGTTATTGATTACTGCATGGTGCAATAATGAAACATGGGGTAGTTAGCAGAAAGAATGATACATAATACCAAAATCAAAAGTAGATGCTGAAAGTAAATAAAGGACTACCTAAAATGAAATATACCCACCAATGCGTACCTGATAGTGTAGGTCATCTTGCCACGTATGGGCACAATCCATGCTGCTAGAACCATGTAGAAGCAAAACTGAAAGGAAACAATAGAGGATCATGAGTAAAATAAGACCAATCACCTAGTTAGGGGCCCATGAGACAGATGTCGTGTCATAGGATCATAGAGATAAGGTGTCATAGTGTTAAAGTCAAATGATGAGAAAGAGGCCAAGACATTTGATAATAGGGTGTTAGGGCATTGTCAGAGAAAAATAAATCCAAGCCAAGTTAAGAACCCAAGTGAGGATGCACAAGACCACAATGATCCACTAGGAAAGGCTAGGGTGAATCAAAGCTAAAATAGGCATAATCAAGACCACGATATTACAACGGTAGGAGATGTCATGAAAAAAGAGAGGTGATGATAAACCCAAGTGGGGCGGAGAGCCAAAACAAGGATAATATGTTTGGAGATGTGTGTAAGACCCAAGGGGTTTTGAGAGCCCAAGCCAAATAAAAACACCGTCGAGGTATTTATAAAGGAGATATCTAGCCATGAGGGGTGAATGATCGGAGTAATAATAATATCGTTAACTTGATTGGGCATGATTCATGAGGTCCTCTATGGCATGTGGTGTGATGACAACCTTTCGGTGAACCTATGTCTATGTGGCAAAGAGTGTATTATCGATCTGAATCTCTAGTCGGGAATAGATGTCGTGGCGTATGTCCTCTAGAGTGTGAAAATATTTAGAATGGAGTGGTGGTTACTATGTAGGTTGAGGTCGAGGGGAAGGTAGGAGGTTCTGAGAGGAATTGACCTTACGCTTCTGAGTGTGTGAAGATGTTTCAGGGATGGGATGCCTACTATGTAGAACCTGACGGTTGGCATCAATATGCACACAATACCCGGGATGAGATAAGAAGATAGAAGCTAAATCAGAAGGCTATATAGCATTTTTCGGTTGGTCATGTTTGACCATAGCTTCAAGCTTCTTCATATGGTGTTAATATGCTCTACAATCAGAAACATCATGCCCTGGAGCCTTGTGCTACATGTAGTATTACTCGGCCATAGAAGACTAAGGAACCATAAGGGAAAGAGGTATGGAGAGAGGTATCATAGGTTATAGAAGGCTAGTGGGAGTGTTTGATAGAGGTGTCGATGTAGCAATGTGTTGCTCAATAATTGAGGCACGATAAATAGGATCATCACCCATGAGGTTGTTTGCATTATGGTCAAATTTGATGACCTGTTCATCTATTTTTGTTAGGAAAAATGGATTGATTAAGTCCATGTTGGTATGTGGAAATGTAGCTAGTAGAAAAATCTGAGGCTCATGCACCAGTTGGGAAGAAGTGTCAACATCATTTGAGGATTCCTCTGCGCTACTAGCCATGGAAGTTGTGTTTTGACAAGGGATGATATAGTCTGTAGAGGCATTTCCAGCTCTAGATTCCATTGGCCATGCAGAAGATATTCCATAGGGGTTGATGGTGTTTACAGAGGCATTGTCAGCTCTAGACACCATTGAACCTGCCAAATATATTCCATAGGGGTCGGTGATGTCTGGAAAAGGAGGATTTTTGTCTTGGGAAGCCTATTGTTGAGGTACATAAGGGTATTGAGGTGTTCTTAGGACTTTTTTATAAGATATGTCAATGGTATTGGTTTCAAGTCTAGAATATCTCATTTGATCTAATGCACGTTGATAGTGTGAAGGTTCTATAGTGCCCACGATATTTTTCATAGGGATTGTATGACATTGAATTTGATAGTTGGAAAAATATTTTTCTAAAGATTGATAAAATTCATTTTGGAACTTTTGTGATATCTCACTCCAGATTGGTGGAGGAGGAATATGATTCCCATGCACACCCACTAGTGGGGGAGGTGTATGAGAAGGCATGCTAGACACCACATTTCAAGATATTAACTGTAACATCTGATTATGTATATGAATCATGCTAGTTGTGGTGGTAGCCTGGGATAAGGCCATCTGTTCTAGGAGTTTGATTATTACTATGTTAATGTCCATAGAAGAAGAGTGACCTTTAGAAATGGATGCTTATATGTGATTATTATTATCATTAGTGGGGGTTTTAGGGGACTCACCCTGATCATTTCTATAGGGAGAACATTGATCAAGACTTATTATTTCTTGATTAGAATGATGCTTAGTTATTTCCATGGTGTTGACAGGTATCCTTTAGAAACCTCCATCTTTGTCAAGAGTAAAACATTTAATGTTGTTAATATTCTTAGTGATGGATCTAGGATCAATTTACTCAATCTCAACCATGTTACACTTAGCTGAGTAACACTGCTTTGATTAATCAGAGGGACAAGGTTGGGACAACAATGTTTCACAAGTTGGATCGGGGCACATGGGAAAATTGGTCCTTATAGGATGGGGATTAGAGTATTTGAAAGCATGAAGAGGAGATGTGGGCACAGATGAATATCTCTTGGAGAAGTTTAGGAAGTTCAACTGTGCTAAAAATATCCTCAAAGACGACATTTTTTCTGTTTGGAAGCTGAAGACAAGATTTTGGCAAACTGTAATTTAGATGCAATCATCCCTGTAGAGAATTTACATAGGGGTCAATAGTGTTGGGAAAGAAAATTAACTAAGACAGACATAATCGACCCTACACAGATTTTACATAGGGGTTGATAGTGTTAGGAAGGAAAATGCACTAAGACATAATTAGCCCTACACAGATTTTACACAGGGGCCAATAGAGCAGGAAGGAAAATGAAATAAGATAGACACAGTCGGCCCTACAAAGATTTTTCATAGGGGATGATAGTGTTAGGAAGGAAAATAAAGTAATACATACACAATCATCAATGCATATATTTTACATAGGGGACAATGTTGTAGGGAAAATTTGATTTTTAGGGTTTATCTGAATTTTTAAGGGTTGAAATGAGATAAAACGGAAAATGGATGCTTTCAACGAGATGTAATCAATCAAAAGGTACAAAAAGAGGTTTACATTGGGTTCACTAAGGATATGGTGAGAAAAAATGTATCTAAACAACATGCACTCCTATCATGCGTTCAGCTAGGGTATCGAGGCAACAAGTAAGAGACACATCAAGACTGACCCATAACAAATAAAATTCAAAGGGGGTACAGGGACTGCTAAGATCACATACCCAAAGGAAGTAACCCATACACTATGAAAACCTAGGGTTTCTAAGGCCCAATGTCGAAAAAGAGGAAGGAACCTTATTGGGATATCGACGCTATGGGGGTAATTAAGAATAAAATAAACATGCAATCTCTATGCTAACCAAAGTAAAGCATGCAACATAAAATAAAGATATGAGTAACAAGTATGTTAAACTAAAAGGTACATAAGGAAAGAGATAAGAGACTACTCTATGCAAACTGACAAGTTGATTTAGAGCACTTACCTATTGGGGAACGGACGTTGATGTATCTATTTTCCAAAAGACAATACACCAAGAGAGAATATATTTTGGGTGGAGAAGGGAAAAAAATAATGTCCTAACTCACTATAGGCGACCCAAGAGTGCAAGTAAATTTATCCAACAAGAAGAAGATCCAATCCAAGGGTCAAGGTACAAGAAATCCAAGAGTTGAGTGATCAGATGCAAGTTGACACAAAAGAGCAGAGAAAATAGAAAATTCATGTATATCTCTATGATGTGTCTTGTTGTTGTACTTTATATCATTTGTTGATGATGTGATGAAATTCCAAAATGGTGTGTATATATAGGAAACAATCACCCACGGACGAAGGTGTCAGCTAGGGAAAAACCTAAAACCAACACTATCGGCCCAACCGAAGGTGTTGGATATGCAGACCTAAACGTCAAAGATGATGCAAAATATTTTTCATGGATCAAGTAAGTGGATGGAAGGGTGCAAAGATAATTAAGAAGATAAAAGCAAAAGATGTGCATAAATAGGACCAAAAGCTATTCTCTCTTCATGTATTGTCCCTAACCCAATGGTTACGTGAATAATGATACCCCTATCCCAGAATGATCCCCTTACGAAACTTTCCTAGAAATAGATGCATTAACAACCTCTAACCTAAAAGGGAAATTGCTAGTAACATATATGAAAAGATGCTGTGTGAAAATTTAGGTGCATACACTTTGAACATAATTACACCAACATACTGACCTCCTCATCGCTTTGTCACTCTTTCCATCCTACAAGAACCTTCAACATACTTCACGATATCATCACATCATCCATCTACCTCAAGAAGTCACTATAACACTCTTACAAGCCATTACACTACTGAAGACACCATGCAATCTCAACAAGATACTCAACTTGACTTGACACTACCAATCAACCTTCATGCTTCTTACTTCATTTGACATAAATGATATTGAATACATCAATGGCAACATCATACTTTTGACATTAATGACAACATACTTCCAACAATCTCCCCTTTTGTCATTGATGGCAAACCTATTGATGATAAAACACAAATAGCTCATTCTCCCCTTAAGGTACTTCACATGCCATCAAATCATTATCTTTCTTTTGACATTAATAGCTTAGACCTTGTCTTCTGAAAACACAATAGGCTCATCTTTTGGTTGGAAACATCAACCAAGTCAAACAAGGTCCATTTGACCTTCTTCATCATTTTTTTGAATCATAACAACTCAAGAACAATCACAACTCTGTATGTTCATGCATATATCCAAATAATTTTCCTTCTGAGTTGAGAGCACAACACATTCTCCCCCTAAAAATGATTACAAAAATAGCTTACCTCAGTACAAACTTCAAACCTTTCCAAGTACCAACCTTTTCAAAACAGAGTTGAGACATCCTTAACCTGCAAACTAATCGTCATGGAAATCTGATCATCTTGACATCTTATTCAGCTCAAAGATCTATAATATCAACAACTCAGCTCCTCCTAAAACATACAATTCTTCATGACTAGTACTCCAAGAAAATATACCAACAATATTGTCATTACTAATCACACGCCTTCTTGAAAAATCAAAGTCTTCTTAAATAAAAATTCATAACTTGCTCTAGAAATAACACATATACCTTCTCAACTAGACTAAGAGACATTGAACGTATCAACTATGATCAACAAACTTTAGACATATATATGAAAGAATCAACATGATTAAGCCATGACATACCTTGTATCCTCAACAAACAAATACTGTATACTTCCTCTTGAGATTTTCAGAGAATACAAACACTCCAAAATAACCCCATACCAGAAAAAGAATATTTTGCACTTTACTCTACCTTATTTCCTAGATCAGTCACCCTTGTCATGAAACCTGACTGTAGAGTCCTTTCAATCCTTCTTGGAGAAAACAAAACATTTTGAAGATTTACAACATAATAAACATTAATCATACATTCCTACAACTATCTTAGATCATCATAAAACTTGTAATCCTGCTACACATATTCATGAACGCATGCCCAATATTTCAAGCCTCAAACACATAATTCAGAGCTTACTCCTGATAAACTCCTCCTAAGACCAATATCACTTTTCTTGAGCATAAAAATCACTTCTCTGTCAACATGGAACTATTATATGTATATTCACTATGTCATACCTCACAACACCAAGACTTCTCCATGATATGTTAGAAAACACTTCAACTCTGTCTTCCCAGATCCGTCCTTCAAATTCGGAATGCTCTAGCACTAGTTACCTGATAACTACATCAACGAATCCTATTAATGTCTTAAAAGTCCTTACAAACCACCTTGATGCACCTTTCTTGCAACATTATACCATGACAATGATTGTAGGGTTAAGATACTACCTTATTTTAAAACATGATACTTAACAATGCACCAAAACATTTTCATGCACATATTTGTTTACATTTTGGTCTTCAAGTAACATTATAGACCAAATTCTTGCACTCAAGTCACTAAATATAAATCATAGCTTCATGGCACATGACTGCAACCCTTTAACCAACACAAGGGGTCACTAAAATTCCCCTTGGTCCAATCACACCTCTTTTGAGCCACACACAGAAAATAAACACTTCAAGACAACTGGGACAGTCATCAAATCAGGATATTGCACCAAAAGACCAAACTAGTCCACCATAATAGCCTTCATGCATATTTTCTCCATGAAAAAACTTTCATACTCCTCGTGATGATGACTCAACCATTCTTCAAATTGCATAACTTGTCAAGACACCTTATTTGCATAATATACAATCATACATGTTACCCTCATGTTTTTCTAGCTGGGATAACACACAATGCATGATAAAAATCAACGAGAAACTCATTATACCTCAATGAACACCTCTAAATTTATTTCACATAGCAACACAACATACCCAAATTTCTCTACCTATAAACCATGTTAGAGAATACCTTTTGCATCTCATAGGATGTAAAAACCTTTTTCTCGGTAGCCTTGAGTCCAACATGACTCCAAAAATGTTTCAAGCAAGATTCAAAACAATCTAAGCCAATACAAAACCTTCTTGGTGTACATCTCCTAGCAACATACCTCCATGATGCACTCCACTTACAACATGACTTTATGAATTGAACAAAACAGATCAAAACATACTTCATTTGATCTTCACACAACTATTTTCTTCTATTGTACCTTTACTAACTTTTTCATCTACTTGCTCGACGTTCATAAACTCTCTTGATGTTCAAGACTCAATTATCTCTATTGGGTCATCAACATGAGCATCACACCTTTCTACCAAAAATGATTACTGTCAAGCTAATTACACACTTCAAGCCTTCATAATTGATCACACGCTTTTCAAAGAAGCACAGACCTCAACAGAGATCTTCATAACTTATCGACACTTCAAATGGTTTTTTTAAGCCACCATCTTGACTCCAACCTTGTCAACAAGCACTTAACTAATATGATTCTAAAAAATATGCCACTGTCAAGAAAACTGGGACTACATAGATCATAAGACACTCAAATCTTCTCACAAATACCTCAAGAAGCAGTTCTTTATACTAGTTTTAAGTTTTTACTGTCATGTTGACCTTCAAATATATTTTAGGAGAAAAAATACTTTTTATTGAAGAAACACAACATACCAAGTCACCAAACATACCTCTAGGTATTCATACCCCTTCTTTACATACTTCTTTTCTTTCAAAATGACTGCAAGGTCTTCTCACAAAATATTCCAAACATTTCAACCTGATTTCATGATCTTTAAACCAAGAACACATTGTTTTCCAACCTTCAAGGAGTATCAATCTTTCATATGCCTTCTTGATACATTCCAATCCATTATGGGACCTTCTTAACACTTTGTAACATACCTCTACTTCTAGTCTAGGGCATCATTTACCTTCTAATGCAACACAACACTATGAATGAAGACAACACAACAACATACCTTAAAACACATCTCTTACCTTTTCATAGCAGCCACATGAATGGAAATTATTTCACTGAGATAATCCATAAAATATCACTATCTTAACTCATTTTTTGCATCACTCTGCATCCTGAGACTAAATCTATGATATTATGTCAACTAGGTCAATATAACCATTTAACTCAATGATAAATCACTTTCATGACTTGATAACTTCATGAAATGCAATATGAGATAATGCAACACCATTTCCTTAGATCTTATAGGATCCCCTATCTCCATGAATCAACTAGACCTTAATCACCTTCACTATCCATATCATAAAACTCTTGATGATTCCAACATAACAACAAAGCAAGACACATACCTTGGAACATATCTTAGTCCTTTAGAAGAACACACCCATGCTTCTATTGACAGATAAATGTCTTCAAGAAGTCTAGAGAAGACATCCCATATAACTTAGGGATCTAAAATACCATAAAATATGGAGATTTCCATATCTCCATCACCTTCTCATTCAAATTACAGTCAAACTTTAGGATCTCCTTACTCTTATTTGGTACATTAGGCTTGATGTCCAACTTGTCCTTCTTCTCTTCCTTTGGTTGTATAGTTGTTAAACACACATGAATCTCTTCAACATATGGCTTTTACACTACCATGTCAAACATTCCTTCTTGATATGCAGAATAATTAGGATTAGGCATGCCTATTTTAGGATCCTTCTTAATCTCATTTGCATAATTTTTCTTCAAGATGGTCTTGACAGTCATAGGTTCCTTCTTGACCATATCAGTAGGATCAAATAATTTGCTATTCTTGACTGACTTGGGCATCCAAAATTTATTAACTTTGGGAGCAACAAACATCTTGTTTTGTCTAGATGGATCATGATGACAAAACCTAACAATGTGACCTTGGTGACAACTATAACAAACAACAATATGCATATCTCTTGACTAATTAAGATTATGATTTATTCCATTTCTCCTCGGATAATTATTTTTGAAGGTCCCCTTACAATCATTTTCTCTATAACCATATTGATTGCATTCATAACAATAACCATGAAAATAGTTTGCATACATCATGACGTTAGGATGCCTTGCTAAATTAGACGTATTGATATTGACCTTGATTGCACTAGCATCATTATTTTGATCTCCATTTAAATTAGGAAAATCATTGACATCACCATTTCTCTTCTTGAAGTCTCCAATAAATCCAAGACCTGTCCTATCACCAAAAAACTTCTGACTACCTAAGAGATCATCTAGATCCTTGGAACTCTTTTTCAAACTTCTCATAGGAATTCAACTTGTTGGATACTTGCTCCGAATCTACCTTCAAGAACCTCATTTCTGATTCATACTTGATGCATTCATCTTATTTTCCTTTTAGAGATGTTGTCACTAACTCAAATTGAGTTTCATACTCTTCTTCTTTGACCTTGAGACAAGTTGTCAGACCTTTAATCTTAGATTCCTTCTCCTTGATGATCTTATTATATACACTATCCATGCTAACTATTTATTCTTCATGCTTCTTGGCTTGATTGAACATGTCAAATTTTAGGGCACATACCTACTCCAGAAGAAATTTCACCATAGATGTTAACTCTTGGTTCTTTTCCCTTAACTGCTTAGTCGTCTTGTGCTTCAAGGATCACCTTAATCTTGTTAAGCTTGCTTCAGAGGCCATGCTATGATACAAATTTTTGGAAGAACAACCACTGGGGGGAGGGGGTGAATCAATTGACATTAAAACATTATTTCACATTAAATTTAGTCATTCATTATCCATTCATCAATTTACCGTTAACCATTAACCATGCATTCAAGAACCATAACCAAACAGAAGAAAAGGAGAAGACATCAACACACAAACACAAGATATAAGTGGGAAACCCTCAAGAGGAAGAAAAACCATTGAAACACATATTTATTAGAGAAATGAATCAAACTTAGTTGAGCACTAACCCAACAAGGAGCACCAACCCTTAGGTTTAGTAGAGAATCAACCCTAAAAGGAGAAACCAACCCCCTAGATGACTCAGCACCAACTAAAGCCACCTAATGTGTTTTTCACATTTGAAATGTTGCTCCAACAACTGATGATGACACTATGAAGCTCTCTTTCCTTCCTTCTTCTCCAAATATTCACTTTAGGCTAACTCACTCATGGGATTTTTCACCAAGTTGATTAGGTCCAATGACCTATCTCTCCAATAGAAATACACATTGTAGCACTTCATGACATATTATCTTCCCTTTCTTGATGGTCACATGGACCTCATACACCTCTAGAGACACCCCTCTAGTTCACACTTTCTCATACTCACCCAACTACAAAATAAAACACCAATAACTTGCTTATATGCATGACTCATGACTTAATTCATCTAGGTCAGCCATCACAGGGAAAATAACATCTTAACGACATAAGAACATCCTAAAAAATCCCTACAAAGGACCATATAGGTCAGAAATATCCTTTATAACCTTCACATCTCCATTAGGAATCAAGAATCCCTAAAGCACTAAATCAACTAACTCGCCAAAACCAGATCATTTGGGATAATAAGATCTTCAAAAAACTTCAAATACCACTCAAAAATGTTTTATAAGACTTCAAGAAACCTTTGTAATTATTCTATAACTCTGAACCATCACATCATGCAAAGACAACACCATTTGGAGTAATCAACTTTACTAGGTCAATGACTTACAAAATTAGCCTTCAAAGATTGAAGCCAAAACCTCGTCAAATCACCTCAACCATGAAACTGTGATATATCATTAGAAATATCATGACCTCAAGGTCATAAAAAAATTCATAGGGCACCATAAATCAGACTGAAACATAACCAAAATGCCTCTGCAACTAGGTCACCTAGAATTGCCCCAAACCCAGTATTGCAAAATGGACTTGCACAGACCTCCTAAGGGCTCAAAAGTTTTTTGAAACCTCTCCATAAATGAATTATAGCTCCCATAATTCCTACACAACCAATTTATTCACCTGGTCCAATGCAAAACCTGAGAGCAATATCAAATTCTTCATAAACTTACCTTTTTAAGTGGGGTCCACATACAACCAAGACACATAAATTACACCTAGAGACACCTGAGAGAGTCATATACAACAAGGCAATCATAAAAATTTATCAAAAATCCATTTTGGGCATGATACGACAAGTTCTTCTCCAACACTTTTGACTTAGGGTGTTACGAAGATTTAAAATCAGTGTACATTCATAACGATTGTTCATAAAATTCTGGGCCTTATTTTCTAAAGTAACGCTTGGAGATCCTTCTTAGGTCCATCCCCAAACTTCCATGAAGATGTCATCCTCCCATGTAGACTTCCCACCTTCCAACGAGAAACAAACAGACCAACTCGAGCTCAAAATCTCACTTCTAGGAACTCAGTATGAGCAAAAAGGCAATAGCTTGCAAAATATTCAACATTAGAAGCTAAAATTTGTCCACACCTATGATTAAACATGAAAAAACATCTCCAATGATCACATTTTCTCAAATAAAATAAGAAAATAGGAATCTACCTCATTAGGGCATGCTTTCTCAATAACTAGGTCTATGAACATACCTAAAACCCATGTATAAACCCTATAATTGTATTCTAAGACACTTGTGAGTGTCTTAGAACATCATCCTCATGTCACCCATTCTCTCACCAAGCTTAAACAACTCATACATACCTACGTGTACTCCATCATGCCATACCTCAATCAACTAACTAGGCCTAAAAAACAAGCACCTTGAACATGTTTGCACCACCAAACTGACCTCCTCATTGCTTTTCCACTCTTTCTAACCTACAATATAACATTAAAAATATTTCATGACATCATGACATCATCCACCTACCTTAGAAAGTCACTACAACCCTCTTATAAGCCATTGCACTGCTCAAGACATCATGCAATCTCAACAAGATACTCAACTTGACTTGACACTCCCAATCAAACTTCAAGCTTCTTAATTAATTTGACATCAATGATACTGAAGACATCAATGAAAACATCATATTTTTGACATCAATGAAGACATACTGGCAAAAATTAATAGTGGCAACCTCGACAAAATTGAACTGTTGTGTCAATATCCTTATTTAACTTAAGGCAGGCCCCTTTGTACCCTTTTCATTTTGTGATTGATGTTGGAGCCCTGAAAGATGATAAGTGAGGTGGCACAAGGATTTTTGATGCACTAAAGTTAGGCACGAAGGAATGCATAAAAGTAGGGAAGACATTGTGTGAAGCCTTACACCCAGGTCAAACATATTCGAGACTTAGCAACATTTTGATAGAATTGGAAGGTAAACGGTTGGAGTAGCGACCAAGAAATGATTTGAAGATAAGGTTGAGAATGAAGACTTAGAGTTACAATCCAAGTCTATTTTTGGAAAGATCTCATGCAAAGGAAGATAAAGCAACATGCACAATTTTTGGTTAATAATAGGATGAGAACTAGAGTTATTAATAGATAATATATTCTTAACGAAGCTTGCATGCTTTTGTAGTTGGCTTGTAATGCACACATAGCTATTTGTGGCATGTGGGCTATTTTGAGGATGCATAGGCAGTGAAGGGAAAGTCCACACCCTTATAAATATGTATTGATTTGCACGGCTTAGACATGCGTGATTGTAAAGTTATGCCATTGATTTACTGATGCACATGATCTTATGGAGTTACTATTGATGTATTCAAATTTTGTGTTTTATGGTGATTAATAAAATGAATATTTGTGGATGGATATTGATTGTTGATGTGTCTAATCATGGGTATGGTATGGTAAATCTAATCTTGATTCTTGTTTAGTTCATTCTTGCATATGGTTGTGACCTAGATCTGTTTATGCTTTACCTTTGAATGGTTATTATGGATCTGGAATGTGTGTTCTTTCATTATAACTCCTTAACAAAGCTGCCATAAAAGAGGGATCTAGTACCCTTGCACACTTTGTGTGAGTGCTCAGATTTTTCTGAGTGATATGTCAGCGTGCCTTGGGCTGTTCTTGGTAAAATAAAATACTACATTTTGGTTATGTTGTTGGGACCTCTTTTCAAGTTGTTGCATGATGAAGATGTATTGGTTGACCCTGGACATTATTGAGAGTTGGTTAGAAAACTTAGGGGAAGAGTTCGCTCATAGATATAATACTAGACCTGATTTTTATGCACACACGTGGGTTGAATAAAATATGTATCATGATCTCTATGAGACGTTGTTTTGTCATTTCCCTATAAAGTTATATGAGTGGCTAGTAGCATATGCATCAAAGAAAAATTGGAGGCATATATCTATTGTTTGGGCATAAGAAGATTACCAGACTTTGCATGATGTTGATTTGACTTGGATGTGCACTTTAGATCATTGGTGGGGTGGTGTTTTGCATAGTTATACATTGGAGTACATTGTTTCTACTTATTCCTATCCAGAGGTTGTTAAGTTTCAGTTCTTGTATGAACCTAGAGGATCTTATTTGTGCACTATCCCTTTAGCAATTAAGATATTGTTCGTAACTCTCCTATGGCTAGATAAATCTCCACCGCGTGTGGGGGCAGGAGAAGGTGTGGTGAAAGATGGTAGAATTGGTAGAAGAAAAAAAAAAGAGGAACGATGAATTAAGTATAATTAAACACATGAAAGGAAATTAGTGAAGAAGTGTGGCATTGAGGAGTCTATAGATTTTTGGAGATAGGTGATGCGTGAAGGATTTGAGGTTCAGACAGAGGACATGAAACCTGAGCATTTTGTATTTCCCCTTTAAGGAAAGCACGAAAGAGAATCCCCTTCATCTCCAGATGAGAGTGCGTTACAAGAAGAAAGGTTAAGGACTATAGGCGCGCATATGATCCCACCTGGCAACCTTTCCCTTGCATTTGGTGTCCCAGTTCTTGAAACAATTATTGATAAATGAGCTAGTATTGGTGATAGAGTAGTAAAAGGTAGATATAATTTTCCTTTGAATACAGAAGTGCATCAAATAACATCTATGGCATCACATACAACAACATCTTTGTTGTTTGGAGGACCAATCAGAGGAATACTTTCTGGTGCGTCATTAGGACAAAGTGCAGGCACATAGAACATTGGAAATACGTTTGGAAGTAGCACAACTTCCAAGACCATGGGAGTTCAATTTCCTAAAACTATTGTAACACAAGGAAATACATCCTCTGGTCCAGTGCCCGCTACAAGGGGAGGATCAGGTGGTTTGGGATATAGTGGATCTGGTGGTTCTAGAGGTAGAGGGAATATTGGAGGTAATACATGTTCTAGATCTGGCGGGCATGGTTCACACCAATCCCAACAAGTTTATTACGAGATGTCTCTTCACCTACCAGAGTATAGAGGTATTGAAGATGCAATTGAGCATGTACACATGTGTGAAATACTATGGTGCGCTAAGGGAATTACAACTCCTGAGCATAAGGAAAGTCAGTTTGCTACCACTTTGCAAGGGCGAGCACATAGTTGGTACAAGAAGTATGATCAGAACCAGACCTGTGTAGACTATAACATGTTGCGTGATGCTTTCTTAGCCGATTTTCATATACTTGAGTTTGAACAGAAAAGCATCGGCGCGCTAAAAGTACATCAAACAAGGTATGACTGAGAGTGTTAAGGAATATTATGCCCTTTTTAAAACTTTGATATCAAATTTATCTTATGATATTCACCTTATCCAGCATGTTTAGTGGTTTTTTGGTGGACTAATAACAATTTTTAGAAGGTCTCTTTCTCATAAGACATTTACAAACCCACGTGAGGCATTGGAGTTAGCTTTGTGCGCTAAGGAAGTTGAGAGCATAGAAACAAGAGTTAGCCTGTTCTAAGTGCAGATTGCATCTATGACAAAAAATTAGAGAACCGATCAGCCAATTTAGCTCATGAGAGGCTCAATGTAATTTTATGTACATATTATGAGTTGAAGGACATACCAAGGACAATTGGCCTCGTAAATTGGTGCACACCATGTTTCTAGATTGTGAGATCTATCACTTGGATCATGATTCAAGTCGGTGCCCTTTGTTGTAACGTGTGATAAGGAAGAACATATCTTGTTATTTTAAAATTTGCAAGTCCCACACTCATGATACAGAGAACTGTAGATTGATTGATCAGATTCATGAGGCTATTGAAATTGGTGTGTGCCAAACCAATGCTGCAAATAATTCTAAGGACCAGGGTGATAATCATAATCAAAATGAAGGGTGTTCTGATGGAGGTGGTAGAGGTAGAGGTTACCATGGAGGACTCAGAGGTTGAGGTCACGGTGGTAGAAGAGGTGAATTCCCACGAGGAACCTATTTCACGTGCGGATCCCCTAATCATTATAGGCGTGAATGCCCTCAGAACATTATTTTCTCATGGTGCGGAAAAAATCACAAGTTTGAGGAATGCCAAAATTTGTTTGAGTATATGATTAAGCAACACAAGCAGGATAAGGGTGTGGGAATGGTTAGAGTACAACACCTGATGGAAGATCAGTGGATGCCAAAGGTAATGCTTGACCCTGAGATGTTTCCTAGGTCAGTCACTACCAGGTGGAGCCTACACGCGCCTGTAGAGTTCCAATCCAAAATCTTGTTACTACAAAATAAGAGGTGATAAAATCAAAGTATCTTGATCCTTCCCATCAGAAAGAAGTATATTAGGAGACTATGGAGGTTATTAAGAACTTACAGGGTGAGATACAATGCTTGAAGGAGCAGCCACAAAAACTGGAGTAGGCGAAGGTAGTTGAGTTGCCTCAGAAAGATGTTGATGACTTAAAAGAGGTTTGTAAGATGCTATGCTAGGAGAATATCATTCCTTTGTTAGGGGAATGGCTAAGGGAGAAGGTACCACACGTTGGATCTGAGTGCGAGAGATAGATATTGCATGCAAACTTACCTCCTCATAGTTTTGAATATGATAAATATGTCACTTTCAATACAGTTGTTGATGGATGGATGTTAAGTAACATACTAATTGATACAAGTGCATAAGTAAATGTAATCACCTTCGAAGCATGGAATCAGATGGGAAGACCACCATTACAACCCTTTTCAAATGTGTTGTATATGGAAAACAAGACTAGAGACACACCCGTTGGAGTAATGAAAGATGCCACTATTACTATTCAAGGGGCCAAGTTTATTGGAGACTTCGAGGTCTTGGAGCTTGTGGAAATAGATAATTTTGCAACTTTACTTGGGTGCCCCTTGTGTTACGCAAATAATGTTGACATGCACTTTAATAAAGGTTATATAAGTTTTGAGAACAAAGAGGAGCATGTCATTATTCCTCTGACAGATGGGAAATTTGCACCTTATGTAGAGCCATTGAGCGAGGAGGATCTTAATAGAATTCAGCTCATGAGACGCTCAGTGGAATTTGGTGTACAGATTGTGAGGTGGAAGGACATACCAAGGACAACTATTGTCGTAAATCAGTGCACATCATGTTGTTAGATTGTGAGATCTATCACTTGGATCATGATTCAAGTCGGTGCCCTTTGTTGTAACGTGTGATAAGGAAGAACATATCTTGTTATTTTAAAATTTGCAAGTCCCACACTCATGATACAGAGAACTATGGATTGATTGATCAGATTCATGAGACTATTAAAACTGGTGTGCACCATACTAGTGTTGCAAATAATTTGAAGGACCAAGGTGATAATCATAATCAAAATAAAGGGTGCTCTGATGAAGATGGTAGAGGTAGAGGTTATCGAGGAGGATGTAGAGGCCATAGTCGCAGCGGTGGAAGAGGTGATTTCCCTCAAGGAACATGTTTCATGTGCAGATCCACTAATCATTATAGGCATGAATGCCCTTAGAACATTATTTTCTCATGGTGCGGAAAAAATCACAAGTTTGAGGAATGCCCAGATTTGTATGAGCATATGAGTAAGCAGCACAAACATGATAAGGGTGTAGGAATGGTTTGAGTACAACGCCTGGTGGAAGATCAGTGGATGCTAAAGGTAGCGCATGACCTTGAGATGTTGCATGTGTTAGTCATTATCCAGGTCGAGGTTGTGCGCGCCCGTGAAGTTCCAAAGAAAAAGCTTGTTACTACAAAAAAGAGGTGATAAATTCAAATTATCTTGATCCTGCCCATCAGAAAGAGGTATATTAGGAGACTATGGAGGTTATTAGGAACTTACAGGGTGAGATACAATGCTTGAAGGAGCAGTCACAAAAACTAGAGCAGGAAAAGGTAGTTGAGTTACCTCAAAAAGATGTTGATGACTTAAAAGAGGTTTGTAAGATGTTACACCAAGAGAATATCATTCCTTTTTTAGCAGGAATGGCTAAGGGAGAAGGTACCACACGTTGGATATGAGTGCGAGAGATAGATATTGCATACAAACTTACCTCCTCACAGTATTGAATATGATAAATATATCACTTTGAATATAGTTGTTTATGGATGACTATTGAGTAATAAACTCATTGATACAGGTGTAGAGGTAAATGTAATCACTTTGGATGTGTGGAATAAGATGGGAAGACCACCATTACAGCCCTCTTCAAATGTGTTGTATATGGAAAACATGACTAGAGCCACGCCCGTTGCAGTACTGAAAGATGCCACTATTACTACTCAAGGGATCAAATTTATTGGAGAATTTGAGGTCTTGGCGCTTGTGGAAGTAGATAGTTTTCCATCTTTACTTAGACCCCCTGGTGTTATGCGAATGATGTTGACCTGCACTTTAATAAAGGTTATATCTGTTTTGAGAACAAAGAGGAGTGTGTCATTATTCCTATGACAAATGGAAAAGCTGCACCTTATATAGAGCCATTGAGTGAGGAGGATATTAATAGAATTTATGTGTGCACAATCAGGGATCCTGAAATTACCGAGCCATGTAAAGATGATGTTATTCAGTGTGATGATGCTTAGTCTATGAGTGATACAATTAGTGTTTCCTTTGATAACTGGGCACATGGGACGTATGAAATGGTTGGGAAAGAGATTAAGAATACAGTTACACACATGATTAGGCCACGTGTTGTTCGATGTTTGAGTCATACCCAAGTACCTGAGTACACTAGTGAAGGAAACCCCAATGTATGTCTGCACATCATGGAAGCTCAGTAGACAGATCAAGGTAGACATAGATGAAATATGTTGACTTATAAATTATGTGGAAGATAGCTACGTGTCAGTGGAATACACACAAAGGCATAACCTTTTGAAGTGGCAAGAAGTGAGAATCGCTTTCTCTACTAGGTTTCTTAGGAACAATGTAACTTCACATATTTATGAATATTTCATGGTAAGGATTCTACTGCACATCATGTTCAGAAGTGTGAGAGACTTTGTATGCAGAGGGACAAGAGGCCTTTCCACCATCACTCTAGCTATGTAAGTTCCATGCCACTCTAAGTAGTTGTGTGCATGCATGGTATATTCATGTAGAATTAATAATGAAAATAATAAACTGGGACAGGAGATGACCTTAAGTATGATTCAAACCTTTGATTATTTTTCTACTAAACCTCTGGTGAATGAAAGCATTATAGATTGTAAAGCACCTTAATGATGAAGGGATAGTGCAAAGGCCGAAGGATCTTCTGTTAGATATGTTTGGGGAACTAGATTTAGAGGCATGACTTTGATGAAGAAGAGACAAATAAAGTACAGCTTGGGCGTGCCTTGGCTAGAAAAAGAAAAACTTAAGCTAGTTTACATAATTAATTATCAAGAAAGTAGATAACCTGGATATTGATCACATTGTTGGTACGCGTGAGGTTTTAGAAAGTGCTGATGATAAGGCATGCAAGCTTATCATGCAAGCCTATGAAAACAAATGAAGGTCAACATTGGAACAAATACATAAGCAAAAGAGGCCATTATTGGTGACTTTTGGTCTGAACAAGAGGTTTCAAATATAATTGAGTCTATTGTGCAATTTCTAGAAATTATTTCCATAGAGGATTATCATGAGTGGAAGGGAATGCATCCCTCTTTAGGTGAGATGAGGATCAAGTTAAAGGAAGGTGCAAATCCTAGTTATAAAGAGGCTTTACACGATGAATCCTAATCTGTGTGTCAAGGTTAAGGAAGAGATTGATAAGATGTTGAAAGTATGGACATCATTGAGCTCATTGAGGATTCAGAGTGGGTTAGTCCCTATAGTGATAAGCATTAAGAAATATGGTGGGATAAGGATCTACATGGAATACAAGGAGTTGAATGTTTCTTTTGTTAGAGATCCTTTTCCCCACGTGCCTTTTACTAGAGGAGATCTTGGAATGTGTTGTAGGGTGTGAAGATTTACTCTTTCGCTGATGGATTCTTTGATTATCATCAGGTGTGAATTGTTATAGGAGGACCAAGAAAATACACAACTCTTCACAACATGAGTGGGAAAATTTTGCAATATATAGTTATGCCATTTGTGTTGAAGAATGCACCTATAGTCTTTTCGTGCATTATTGTGTAAGCATTTGAGGAATTTATACACAAGTTCTTACAGGTCTACTTGGATGATTTAAGTGTATATGGGCTAGTAAAGGATCATTGTGACAAATTGATACTCATGTTTGAGAGATGCAGGTAGTTAAAAATCTCCTTAAATATTGAAAAGTGTATATTTGCTAACACCTTTTGGAACTTGGTTGAGGACATATTATTTGTAGAGAAGGCTCTTTTAGTAGATCCTACTAAAGTTACAATTATCCCATTGGGTGTGGAGGATCCTACCAATCACACTATGAGATGCGTGACAGGTTCTTATTACATACAATTTATCACATAAAGTTCACCAAGGGGTATTCTAAGATCACTCCGTACCCTTAGAGGAATTGTTGAAAAGTAAAGGAAAGTTCCATTGGGATGAGGCACAAGCAAATAATCATTTGAGACGTTAAAGGAAAATATTACTTTCGTGCCCATTTTTTTCTTTCCTTCTTGGGATAAACCATTTTATGTACATGTTGATGCATCTGGCATGGCCATTGGTGTAGTGTTATCAACAACCTGGTGAGATGGGATTATTGATCATCCTATCTTATTTGCATGAGAAGGAAGTGGACACCATTTAAACAGAATTATACAAATATGGAGCGTGAAGCATTGTTCATGATTTACGTGTTGCACAAGGGTTTAGATATTATTTTTTGGAACAACTCCCTTTATATTTTATACATATCACATGGATCTTAAGTACTTGGTTAATAATTCCATTTTGCAAGGGGCACATATACTGGTGGATTATTTTTTTTCATGAATTTGGCTTTACAGTGGTTGGTAAAACTAAGGAAAGAGAAATTCATGGAGTAGATCATTTATCAAGGATTCAACTTAGGTGAGCACAGCGTAGAGCATTGAGGACCATAATAATCAGATGCACAATTGTTCAAATTAAACCACATGCGCCCTCTGACTTAGAAGACATTATTGTATTTTTATGTACTGGTGTGGCAACTTGAAGGGATGAAGAGCACTAGAGAATAAATAACTTGTCATACATGCCACACCTTACATGTTGATCAGTGGATATTTATACAAGTTAGGACGTGATGAATTTTTGCATGTCAGTGTGTAATGGAGCATGAATGCATATTGCTATAATGGACGAAGCTCATGATGAGATTGCAGGAGGAAATTATGTAGGATAATGTAATATGTGCATAAGATTTTACTGGCTGACCTTTTGTGGAAAACAATATATAAGTATTGTAAAGATTAGGCCGGGGTGTGTGATTACTGTTAGTGCCTTGGAAAGCCTAGGCATATAGATGAAATTCCCTTAAGACTAGATTGCACGTGGTAGAACCATTTGAGAAATTGGGCAATTGACTTTGTAGGTCCTTATTTCCCCACCTGTGCGGAAGACTGGGTCGCAGGCTACATTATAACTTGTACATACTATCATCTACAAAGGTGGGAAGAATCAACGCCTACAAAGGATTGCACAATAGCTACAGTAGCATGGTTCTTATGGGAGAACATTATTAATAGATGTGGATGTTCGTTGAGCTTGTCAAGTGATAGGGGTACACACTTTTTGAATGAGGCTATCAAGATTATTATTGGTAGAATTTATGGTGGCGCATCACAAGACAACTACCTATCACCCATATAATCAATGGGAGTTGCTAAGGCTTTTAGCAAGATATTGGGACATACGATTGACTAAAGATCTGTGATGTTGAAAGGAAAAAATAGGACGCTAAAGTCTTTCTTGTACTTTGGGCATATAGGATAACTAAAAAAATACTGAACAATGTCATACCCTTTCAATTAGTGTATTGGCACGAACGCTATTTTACTAGTGGAATTTATGTTACCCTCTCTGTGCATATTGCACGTGTAAGTGGATTAGATGATGATCAAGAACTTGAAGAGCACATTGATAAATTGATGCAGTTTGATGAAAGGTACGTCATTGCATGGTGGAGCTAGAAGACATAAAAGGCCAAGCAGAAGGCATGACATGATAGGCATATTATGAATAAACAGATTGAGGTTGGACAAATGGTTCTTTTGTATGATTCAAAGTTTTTGCACCACCATGGAAAGTTCCAAGTGAATTGGTTGGGACTATATGTTGTAACTTATATATTTTATTTAGGAGCTTGTTAGTTACAGGCGTTGGATGGCACTCGGTTTCCCGGTTACTTCAACGGGAGTAGGATGAAGCCCTACTATAAATAAGTCTTCTTGGTGTTTGTAATAAGGCAACATTTCCATTTATATTATATTTCTTTAATGCATTTCCTATACACGTGTTTCCTTTCATTGTTGTAATGCTTTGTCAATTTAGTTCATTTTTTGTTGTAATAAGCGTGTTTGCGCGCCAATAGCTGATTATTATCAAATTGAGTTCATGCATAGAAGACCACACATACTTTTAGTGTTGGGTGGATCGTAGTATAGAGATGAGAATTGATGGTGCCTTCTTGATACAGGTTGGCTTAGTTGAAGGATTCTTCAGAAATGTTGATGCAAAAGTGGATAAGACATGATACGTGCTGGGTATATGGTGTTATGAAGAAGGCTAAGTAGATTGAAGACCATGCAGGGAAAGTGATTGCATAGTGTAACGTGAGGTAGGAAGTGACATGTGAAACTACTTGGGACATGGTGCAGAGGTTTTGTACTTCAGCGCAAGGAGGCATACGAAGGAGGTTTGTGGCTAAGAATTAGTATAAGCAAGCCAGAAGGTTACAACTGCAACATGCAAGGTGAAGTCGCGAAAGTTGTCAAAAATGAAAGAAGGTACTTTGTTGAATAGTGACTTAAAAAGTGTTTGTTAGAAGTACACAATGGACCGTTGTGGGCTGCAGAAAAGTATAAATTTGGAGAAAGTCCTCCCATGAGTAGATGAGGCTGGAAACCCTCTAGTTGATGACTCTGTGAAGCAAGAATTAGATAAAACTAGTGTTATACAGTTGTGGGAGCTTCCTTTCTTTTCCAAACCCACACACCTCTTTCAGTGGTTGATGTCGTGAGTTCATGAAGACTTCTTCTACTTTACGGGAAGAAGGATGTGTCTCACTGCTCAATTGATTGAGTGAGTCACAGGTTTGAGAAGCACATGGGAAGACATGGCCCTAGATTTATGTGCTACAATAAAAATTGAAAAACGTGCAAATAATTTGAGCTAAGAGAAGGGGGGTAGTGCACAAACAATCGTGGATTTGGATGATCCAGCACTTAGGGTTGCATCCTGACTCGTGAGCTATAAATATAGCATGTCAGAGCGTTGGACAAACATTAATGAGAAATTATTGTACGTGGCCTACAAAATTTCAAGAGAGCACACTACAATTTGGCCCAGTTCGTCGCAAATGGGATTATTGAGGAGGCGAAACAATAGAATGAAGAAGGAGAAAATATTACATGGGGATCTATTCTATTTTTTTATCATGTTTTGGGAAATCGGGGTACTAGATGGACCCAACGACAACATATGGGTTTACCCACTAATGAACCCATCTCTCGCAGTACAATTTTCAGGGTTTGCATGTGATGACAACATTACAAATACATATAAATCCAGAATTAATAAGTGGTATGACAGATTATGTGAAGCCTTTCAGAATGAATGGCACATTCTGCATGAGCTGGCCACAATATTTGAAGATCGGGTATTATTTGCAGTAATGAAACATTTCAACCTTTCTTAGTTTTACATGGTTAAAGGAGAGATGGGTCCATGGTGCAAACTTTTGTTTGCATTCTCAGAATAATACTTGAAGTGCTCCATTAGTAGATTGAAGGACGTGTAAAAGTTAAATTATGATGCAGAAAAGGTGGATTCAGACGTTCATACGTTGCACACCACCTACATATATAAATCTAGGCCCGCATACTTAGAGGTTTTGGAGTTAGCCCTTTTGGACTTGCATCCATAGGTAAATGTGACAATCAAGGGACACATTAACAGAGTGTTTGTACAGTTACAGCCCAAGACTCAATGAGGATTCTAAGTGGAGGTTACAAACTCCACCTTCATACAGTCTAGGGGAACAGGGGTGCCACCTATTCATAAGGTGTGAAAAGAAGAGGCACAAAAGGAAGAGGAAGATGATGAAGAAGAGGGGAAAATTGATACCTCTCATAAGAGAAAGTACTATTCTCATAGGAGCAGCAGTGGGGTCGTGGGGACCTCTTAGCAAGACATCACGAAGTAAGAAAAGAATAAGCGCTCTAAGGCACAAGTGATCTCCACCTCTGAGACAGACAAATTCTAAGTAAGAAGAGACAAAATTTTCCACGCTTAGGGATGAGTTGGAATAAGATCTTGTAGAACAAGAGAAGTGGGTGTGAGAGAAGGCAGCAGAGTAGGCTCGTGAAAAAAAGAAAGAACCTATGAGAGAATAAGAAATAAAGAATAGCCCAACAAAGGACAATTCACTGGTGCAATCGGAGGAGAAAGGAGAGAAAGAGATAGGTGATACTTTTGTCATCAAGGAGGACAAGGGATTGGGGAAAGGTACTAGCACTCCTACCCCAACGAAGAAAAGGACAAAAATGAAGGTGCAAAGGAGGCAATGGACTCCAAGGTCACCACACATGGATTTTGTAAATGATCCAACAAAAATGTTGGAAGCGCACTTCCAAAGTACAATGCCTACGAATAAGTTGCATGCCCGAGAGCTACTAGACCAAGAGGGAGGAGTGTCTAGAACAAAGAAAATGCTTAGTTGGAATTTACATACTCATTCAGAGGAGCATGAATTTGAAGTGAGCAAGTATGCAATTGAAACAATGATATTTTAGAAGAAACTAGGACATAATTACAAAGCCATAGACCCAAATAATTTGACAGATGAGTAGGTGTGTAATGACTCTAATAAGATGGCCTTATAAGTGGTGAGGATAAATTTGGATTCAGACGCCACTGTTCACATCCTTCTCACCAATAAGAAGGAGCGTGAAATAGATAGACTACGTAAAGGGATACAAGGAGAACAGAAAAGAACTAAGGAAGCATATGATAGAGCTGACACACTTGTAAAGAAAATATTGGGACAGTTCCCTTTCTTAGTCAGCCAGGCCGAAACAAATTATGGATATGAGATGGAGTATTTAGAGGATCTAGTAGGGATGCTCCTTGTTAATATCAAAAGTGCAAGGCCTACGGAGGAAGAAATTGCAAAAGAAAATGAGAATAATAAGGTTGCGGTAGAAGCCAAGATCATTGACCTAGAGGACTTGCTTACCTAGCTCAAAGAAGCAAGCAAAAAGGTAGATGTTGGCTTCACTAGATGCCAAAAGTGCAAGCCCTTCGTAGCAATTCGATTAGTGGATGAGGAAAAAAATTTGAAGACTATACAGGAGAAGACCCCAACCATTAAACTTGAACACACTCAGCTGATCACAGAGACCATAACACAAAAATATAAAATCAAGGTGAAGTGTGAGCTACTAGAAATTGACGAGTTCTAGAGTTCTATACTAGAGGATATGGACAATATTGATAGCAGTTGCCCAGCGTTGGAGGTGGTAATAAATGATCTAAAAGGAAAATTTGAGGAGATTACTCCTGACCAAGTGTTAGGGATTGTAGAGGCTGCACTGAGAAAGGCTTTAAAGGAGTTGGAAGAAACTAGTAGATGGAGTAGATGTAGAATTTCTAGAAATCTTTCAAGCACCTTAGCACATTTTGGTATGATGTTCATTTTTGAATTTTTGGAATTTTGTTCTTCTTATGAAAGTTTTTTACTTGGTAAACAGAGAATTTCTGGGGGTGGCAATCCAGCTAGGGTGGGGTAATGTTGGACCCCTGAAAGACACTAAGTGAGGTGGTGAGAGGGTTTTTGACGTGCTGAAGTTAGGTATGAAGTCACACATAAAAGAATAGTAGGGAACGTGTGAAGGCTCGCGCCTGGGCCAAACATAGTTGAGACTTAGCCACATTTTGATAGAATTGGAAGGTGAATGGTTGGAGTAGCGACCAAACAATGATTTGAAGATAATATTGACAATGAAGACTTAAAGTTACAAGCCAAGTCTATTTTGGGAAAGATCTCATGCAAAGGAAGATAAAACAACATGAACAATTTTTGGTTAATAATAGGATTAGAAATGGAGTTATTAATAGATAATCTATTATTAGCGAAGCTTGCATGCTTCTGTATTTGGCTTGTAATGCATGTATAGTTGTTTGTGGAATGCAGGATATTTTGAGGATGCATAGGTAGTGAAGGGCAAGACCCCACCCCTATATATATGCATTGATTTACACAGCTTGGACATGCGTGATTGTAAAGTTATGTTGTCGACTTACTTATGCGCATGATCTTATGGAGTTACTATTGATGTATTCAACTTGTGTTTTATGGTGATTAATATAATGAATCTTTGTGGATGGATATTGCTTGTTGATGTGTCTAATCATGGGAATGACATGGTAAATATAGTCTTGATTCTTGTTTAGTTCATTCTTACATATGGTTGTGATCTAGATCTGTTTATGCTTTACCTTTGAATGGTTATTATAGATTTGGAATGTGTGTTCTTTCATGCTAACTCCTTGACCAAGCTGCCATAAAAGAGGAACCTAGTACTCTTGCACACTTCGGGTGAGCACTTAGATCTTTTTGAGTGATGTACCAACGCGCCTTGGATTGTTCTTGGTAAAATAAAAGACTACAATTGGAACTGAACTTGACCATAAGTCCATTATGGGATGTTTATTCATCTCTCATAATTTTATTTTCTTCTATGTCTACATTTGGATCTAATGCAATGAGAAGACATGAGTCCGTTGCTTATTGGCTTGAGTTGCAATAGTTAGCTAGACCTGAATACCATTACCTTTGCTAAAATATCCCTGAATGTATGCCACATCTCGGAATTCTTCAAGAAAAGCTTGTGGTTGTTTCAAAGTAGTTCAGGGGATTGTGAAGAGGGAGGTCAAGTGGCACATTTTGCTAATTGGATGAGCTACAAAGTGCATCTGAGTAATTTTTGGAGTTCCGATGGTAAATTTATGTTGAATGGACTATTTGCAAAGTGCTTCAAAGTACTCAAGGGATGCTAGGTAGAAAATTTATGCCTATTGGACGAGTTAGGAAGTGCTTCAAAGTACTTAAGGGAGTCCAAGTGGTAAATTTATCTTATTGGACAAGTTGTGAAGTTCTTTGAAGTACTCGAGGGAGGCTAGGTGGTAAATTTATGTTGATTATATGAGTTGTGAAGTGCTTTGAAATATTCAAGGGAGGCTAGATGGAAAATCTATGTTGACTAGATGAATTTCAAAGTGTTGCAAAGTATTTACCTTGCTTGAATTTAATGTAAAAGGTCATGCGAAGTTTTACATCAAGACACGTAGTAAATCCTATAGCTTGCGAGGTGGGAAGCATGAAGGAACCCCTTTAGTGGTGGAAGAAAGTGACTAGTTTGCGAAACATGAAGTGCCAAGTATGACAACCTCCTGTAAGGACTACATGAAGTGTGACATATGAAGAATGGAAGCCTCACACAAGAACTAGATGAAGTACATAAGCTTCTCACAAAGATTTGCAATGATACAAAGTGTGAAGTATGATAAATGCAAAGTACAAAGTGTTGCGAACATAAAAATTTCTAAGATAGATTTAGATTCAAAATATCTTTTTAAAATAAAAGTAAGAATTCTTGAATCAATAAATTAAGAAAGAAAAGTAATGGGCAATTTTCCCAATACTTAGACCAAGTGTAGAGTTCCTACTTAAACTATAATCATCTAGACCCTTGACATGAGTAAACCCAAAAACTAAAAGTGTGGGTCTCCATTTATTAAATAAGAAATTGGGACCTATCATGTTGTGCACAACATATTGTAGAGGGTAGACCTAAACAACCAATACTAGCAATATTATGCCTTGATGCGTTTAAAAGTATAATGGCAACCAAGGGGATGGTGGTGGTATATAATAGTAAAATATGTCAATATAAATGGTCATGTCAACTTTGAAGGTTGTTTGACCATTATACGACATTTTTTCTCCTTGTTATGGAACATTACAATATCTTTGGTATAAGAGTTTTGAAACCTATTTATTTTCTTGAAAAGATTTTGTCAAGCCCTACACATTGGTGCAACTAAGTTGAGGCCATATCACCAATTAACAAAACATTTATGAAAAATATGATGTATTTGACAATTTAAAAATAAATAAATAAATAAAACAAATAAAAACCTTAAAGTATTAACATTTTTCATATAAATAAATTTAAAAATTAAAGATATTAATAAATTATTATTTACTTAAAAATAAAAATATAAAATAATTATGCCGAAGGCGTTCCCCCTATGGTAGTTGACCTTCGGACATTTCTATGATTATGTTAAATTTGACGGACGGTTACATGTCGAGTAAAAAAATAGCTTGATTAATAGTGAACAAGTGTATTATTATTGTGTTTATATGGAGATTCCAAGGTGGATGCGCATGGTCCCGTAGCACACTCCACGACTTGTGCCACAAGTCACACAATTCAACTGGCTTAAAGGAGTTTTTCACGAATTTCGTCGATTCGGGTTTTGAACGCCTTAGAGGGTTATAACAATAGCATAAATCATTACTCACCGAGAGAAACCTGAATAAGGATCTTCTTCAATGGCTGTAATAACAGGAGCTCAGCCATTGGTCTCAGTGCAATGTTTGGCCTATACGTTTTTGTGTTTTTTTGCATTGTTGATGGTTACAGCGAATGTAGAAATCAGAGCATGTTGAGGTTGGAGGACTCAAACTACATGTTGCAGAGATTGGATTAGTTATTTCTTATCATCTAGACCATGTCTTGTTCATCCATTATAGGGTTTTGACTTACTTTAAAAAGGGACATTGATGAAATTTGGGTATAGGCCCAGATGTGCTCTTTCTACATGAATTCCCTGAAATTTGGTATTCATGGCATCATCAGATGATTGCATTGGTAGACATAGTATTTCATGCTATTACTCCTGATTTCAAAGGATATGGGCACTCTGATCAGCCTTCTAAAATAGAGAAAGGAGGCTTTGTGGATATTGTGGAAGATCTGGCCGGCCTTCTTGATCCCTTTGGTATTCAGAAAGTAAGTACCCACAACTCTATTTCATGACTTCATATCTAGATCCCCCAGTTCATATCACAAATACATGTTCCCCTGAGTTTACAGGTGTTTGTTGTGGGTACAGATTTTGGAGCACAGGTTGGTTATTATCTATACCTCCTCCACCTTGATTGAGTGAGAGGAATTGTAGTAGTGGGGGTACCTTATATAAGATCGATTTAAGAATCCTTTTTGAGGGAAAAGCTTCCTCAAGGCTTCTATGTCAGACATTGGGAGGTCTGAACACTCTTTTCCTCTTCCTGCAAAGCCAATACTAGGCCTATATTTGCTAATGGCAATTTCTAAAAAGAAATTATGCATGTAGGATCCCGGAAGGGGTTTGATAGGTAGAAATTTTTCTCTCCACCAAAATTTGGGGCGTTTTCCATTTCCACGAAGGACAACTGTAGGTTTTATATCACAAGACAAAACAACTAGGTTTATATTTTGTTGCAAAAGTGATTGGCATAACTTTCTTTTGTTGGTTGGATTTGATTCCCAAAATTTGTGAAATGCGACCTTGAATTGCAGATCGTGGGTAAAAAAAATAAAGAATGTGTGCCTTGTTTGGGTAGTAAGGCTA
The DNA here is from genome assembly GCA_019776745.2 of Taxus chinensis. Lineage (NCBI taxonomy): Eukaryota > Viridiplantae > Streptophyta > Pinopsida > Cupressales > Taxaceae > Taxus > Taxus chinensis. Next base: position 133,192,946 of record CM034152.1, on the reverse strand, counting down.
TTAATAGTATACTATGAAGACCCTTGGCTGGCTTCCAACTTACATTGTAAGTGTCAAATTTCGAATTTGAATTCAAATACATGTGCATGAATATAGAGGATGCATACCTATTGAACGAGAATCCATGGAAATGGAATATAATTGAATGGATGTAATGTTGTTGCAAAGGAACAAAGGACAAAGGTGGATCCGATTCAAAATTATTAAGGTTGAAGTATAGAATTTACAGTAAATTATGTTATAATGTCTGATGCACTGTTACTTAATGCCACCTAAATGAAGTATATTTACAAATCTACCTTAAGTCAGCAAGAGGATACAGCTATAGTTTATGGTATATCTAAGAATCACAAACCAACATAAATATGTAATCATCTCAACTCATCTTAATGACAGTTAAAAACTCATAAAGATCCCATAATCAAAGCAGATGCACCAGGCAGACCAATATTTGACCTAAAATCACAAGGTGAGGTCTTCATCTTGTAGGGCACTTCCTACAAGAGGATTGACATATGTCTAAAAGACATAAGTCAAATTTATGTTTGTTCTCTTCATCTAGTCCAAAATGATAAATAGAAGGCCCCTATCTTATGCATTTTGGGAAAAAAATCCCTTCTTGATTGTTCAGGCACAGAAGCCCAGACTTTAGCTAGAGTAGAGGCTTTACCTACTAAAGGAGGGGTGCACGTTTCTTCAGAAGGAGTTTTTGTGTGGTGCGTCTTGAATAAGGACTTGAGTACCTTTGTTAATATATGCATTGGTTGCATATTTATGCTTTTGAGGATCTACTTGCATTATTGGGAGTGGGACCTACATGGCATAATTCTAACATCTTCTTCTTGTATCTTGTGTTGTCCATAACTTGGGCACATGGTCTACTTGTATCATCTGCAACTTGGTTGATTGCATAGAAGTCCTCCACGCCAAAGAACATCAATTTTGTCTCTGGAGGAGCTTCTGATCTTCCTTGGTTATCTACTTTAAGGGAACTTGTTTAGGGATCACAAACTAGAATCATTCTATATCATGAATGCTTGGGTGCATTAGCGTAATGATTTTGATTATGAAGCATGTTACAAGGGAAGAACCATTCTGACTCTTGAGCCAAATTGTTATTAATTGGAACGAGCACCTAACTTGCACTGGGTGCTAGAAGAGAAGGCACGGGAGTAACAACTTACAAGGGTAGATGTGCACTAGGATTCCATCTATCATTTTTTTGGTTGGAAAGGTATCTTTTATTTCCATATAGGTTTCACCAAGGATAATTACTTTGGCCATGCACCTCATTAGAATTACCTTTATAGTCTTACACCTATTTATTTTCTAATGATATGACTGTGTTTGATAGATTTATAGTTAGTGTCTTCAACTCTTTATCTTCTTTCTATTGTGATAGAGAGTAGGATGTTGAGGCAACCAGTTGCATGATTTTATCAGGGACAAGAATAGGGGCCACAAAAGGCCGATGGCACTTGTGAAATTTCTTGGAACAAGGGCATAGGCGGTCTAGGAGATATATTTCCTTCCTGAATAAGACCATTTTCTACCCTAACTACAATACTATAAGCAAATGGTAAAGTACTACCTCCCATGGATTCGATCATAACTGAAATATTGTTGTTGAGTGCCTTCAGATAATATAAGAAAGCATGCTGGGATGTATCTCTTACCGCAAGAGGGATTATGTCCCAAGTCTTTTGAAATATGATGTTGAAATCAGTCATCTACTCATTAGGCACCCTCCTTGTTGTTTTCAGTTGCTCCACCAGAGATAGGTGATCTGACTTATCTTCAAACTAATTACAAAGAGTTGTTCTCAACTCATCCTAGGTGGTGATAGATCCAAGTCTCAGGAATTGGTACCATTGAATCACTTTACCTTTGAAATATGTTGCAAGCATCCTGACTACTACATCAATCATGTGTGATCAAATAGAGTGAACACACATTTTCTATATCCTAAATATGCTCCTAAGGAGTGACTTGATTCTCACTAGTAAAGTATGGAATACTCCTGATTGTTTCCATTTGGCATATCATGTTGCACAACTAGCAGAAGGGGACTTCCTCCAGTAAATTTTGCAAATATCCTAAGTGGAGGAGGTGCTTGATGTGCCATTACAGGGCACAGAGGTTGTCTATTTTGAGGAGGAGATGAATGGGTGTGATGCGAAGGAGATGGAGATGTATGCGTGGACTTTCCAGAATGAACTCTTCTCAAGGATAACTAGAGGTAATAAAAATATTATTCAACTCCTATACTTCTTCTTGTATGCACTCTTCTCATGAAAGGCACTCAGGACTACTAAAACAAATATTTTAAAATGTTGGAAGTCACCAGATGTGTTGAAATGAGCCTCTAAAGGCTAAAATACTAAGTCCACACACAAGAAATTAGAGAAATGAAATTTGAGCTTTCAATGCTTGTCCCACTAGGCGCGCTAGAAACTATTTTTTGCTCAAACGTGCACCCACATCTCAGATCTTGGAAGGAACGAGTTGTTTAAGACCACAATGGAACCATCCCCAAGTTGTGGGACCTTGCACACTTAGGAAATATTTCTGGCGAAGGTTTGTCCCTTTATCTATTTCTAATGTTACTACTACTCTGATCCATAGGGATCCAAATGACTCTACTTCATCAGATCAGTTAGAATGAAGAAGGAAAAATAATACATAGAGGTTCTATCTTTATTGTAACAGGACCGCTACTCTGTGTAGAGCGATGGTTACAAAACTGCCACCTAACTAGGGAAGACATCCTAAGACCACCATTCTGCATTAGGCATCGGTCTTGGTTCTTTCAGAAAGAAAATAATATTATGAAACAAACAGCCACAAAATTTGAAGGGTTATCCATGTCTCTTCTCCTCCATGACCTTTCCCATTCTCCTGTGCACAGGAGGACATGAGGAAGGCTATAAATGCATGTTTTTAGAAGAGAACAAGAGCATGGAAGAACGAATGCAGTTGAGAAATAAGTTATTAGTGCTAGAATTATGTTTTGTAGAAGAAAGGAGTGTTGAGACAAAGAAAACAAGTAACTAGGAGGAAGTGTGAGATATTATCTACTTCTCTTTCATAATTATTGTAATTTCTATACTTATTATTTTGAATTGGCCAATAAAAGTGGGAAGAAAGATCTATTTCCCTTATCGACTTATTTTTCCTCCTTTGGAGGTTTCCAGGATAAAACCTATTGGTGTTTAGGAGTTTGTATTATTTTTTTTACTAAAATTGTGGATTCTAAGCATAAAAAAAATTCATTCACTAGCTATCTATGTCATTTTATAATAGAAAGTAGAAAAAAAATGTTTAATTTTTGATTCTATGGATAATTCCAAACTTGAAGAGTTTATAGATCATTTTGGTATCAGATCTAACAAGTTGTTTCACCTTTTTCTTAGATTGTTTCTTTGAATTATTAACAAAACAAATAGGGTAATGGGCATAGGAGGAATACCTGTTTAAATGTAATTTGATGGGTTATTGCATGCGTATGACTTCTAAATCCCACATCTAACCATGAGAGCTTCCTTTTGGCTAGGAGGAACTACCTATAATGAAAACAAAACCACCAGAAGGAATTAAACAATATGGGCAGTGAATTGCCTAGCGTGAGCTAGATCCGGGAAGCATGGTACTTCCTAGATGGTTTCCAGTCCACTATTTTAAACAAATTAGTGCTAAAAACAAGGTAAATCCTATTGTTATTTTAAAATTATTTAGGTATCTCACTTAAAAACACAATGAGAAATAGATCTAATCTAACAAGCTAAGCTAGAATAGAATCCAAGGTGAAGGGATAGGTTTTGGGTCTCTGCAGGCCTGATAAAGGTCTCGGGTAGGTCACAGGTGAGTGAGGGTGAGGTAAAATTAGGTGGTTAGGTCTCTGTTTAAGGCTATGTGGGAAAATAAAGAGACTAGCATTGGTCAGGGGTGACCGACGGCGGTTAGGTATAACCAAGGCTGGTTACTGTGAGATCTAGAAATGTCAAAAAATAGGGTCTTGGTCTCCTTCGTGATTACACAAAGGGTCTTCGTTGGTTGAGATGAAGTATTGGGTGATTGGAATAGAATTTTACAATGTTTTAATGAGGCTATGGAGGTGAAAATGTTGGATAAGGTCAATAGGGAGCAAGATAAACAATTGGTGATAAAATAATGATGAAATGAAATAACCAGGAAAGTATGATGTACTTACTTAGATTTTGTTCCTGAAGGTCTATGTGTGAAGGATGGAGGTGTTGATGATGGGTTTGAAGGCTATAAGTGATCACTAACTGAAGAAAGGCTTCAACATGGGCTGTATGCATGCTCCTCTTTGCTTGGATAGATCATGGGTGGGCTGGCTGTGCAGGAGAGGATGCTAAATCTCCTTCCTTGCATGTGAGTTTTGTTGGGGTGTGGAGCCTATTTTTTGGTCTTCTTGAATCAGTGTTGAAGTGTTGGAGCTCAAATGGTTAAGTTTGGAGACTTCAGGAGCTTTCTGCAGTCATCTGTTGTGACATTGTTGCGACATTGCTGCGACGTTGTTGTTAACATGTTGTTAATTGGCTGTCAACGTCGGGACTATTTTTCCAGTAGTGGGAAGTTGAAAGATCGCGACTTTTAATCTTCTAGGGTCATGGCTTTATGGCTTCTTAGAAGGATTTTAATCCTATAAATAGAGGTGTTAGGGTATCTTAAAGATATCTTGAGTGTTCAAGAGGTCTTGAGTCTTAGAGATCAAGAGGTGATCAAGAGTGATCAAGGTTAAGCAATTGGGTGTCAATTGTGGTTTAGATGTGGTTTAGCATCTTTGGAATTTTGTTGTGAGTTCATAACTGAGAGAAGACTGTGAGAGTTGTTTTACTCTTGTTGATAATAAAATCTGAGCAAGTTCTTGGTGGATGTAGCCCACATTGGGTGAACCACGTTAAATCTTGTCTTGTCTTCTTTTGTGCATTATTCATTTATGTTGTTATATTTCTGCAAGTATAATTTTGCTATATAGTTTCCTACTGTTGTGGTTTGAGGAATTGTTTCCACATATTTGTTCTCTAATTCCTAATAATTGGTATCAGAGCTTTGGTGGTTTTTTGCTGAAGTTGTAAATCACAGGGAAAGTTTAGCTTGAGTGGGAGCTATGGCAGATGAGGGCAGATCGAGGGTTGAGAAGTTCAATGGGAAGAACTTTGGTTTGTGGAAGATGCAAATGGAGGATTACTTATATCAGAAGGACCTCCATGTTCCTTTGGCTGGAAAAGCAAAGAAACCTATAGCCATGTCAGATGAGGATTGGGAGTTGCTGGATAGAAAGGCACTCGGGGTAATTCATTTATGCCTTGCATCTTTGGTTTCTTTCAACATATCGCAGGAGAAGACCATGGAAGGTCTCATGAGTGCATTGGGGAAGTTATATGAAAAACCCTCTGCCTCTAATAAAATATTTTTGATGAAAAATTTATTTAATATGAAGATGTCTGAGAATGGTTCTATTGCTAATCATTTGAATGAATTTAATACGGTTGTGAGTATGTTAAACTCAGTAAAAATTGACTTTGATGATGAGGTTAGGGCTTTGTTGATTTTTTGCTCCTTACCAGATAGCTGGGACAACTTGGTTATGGCTGTAAGTAATTCAGTCTCTAATAACTCAAAGTTGAAGTTTGAGGATGTAATAGGTGTGATCCTAAGTGAGGAAATGTGAAGGAAGAGCACTGGAGATTCTTCTACTTCTGGAAACACTTTGATGGTGGAGAGTAGAGGGAGACAAAAGAACAGAGGGAAAGGTAACCGTGGGAAGTTGAATGATCGTGGAAGGTCAAATTCCAAGAGTAAGTTAGAATGTTGGCATTGTGGGAAGGTTGGTCATGCTAAGAAACATTGTTGGGCTCTTCGGGATAAGAAGAACAAGAAGGAGGAAACTAAAGAGGTAAATGTGGCAGTAGGTGATGTTTGTTAGGATGCCTTAATTCTTTCTTTAGATAATATTGTTGAATCTTGGGTGTTAGATTCAGGGGCTTCTTTCCATGCCACCCCACATAGACATTACTTTACTAATTTTGTTCAAGGTGATTTTGGACATGTATATCTTGGTGATGATGAACCATGCAACATAGTAGGGAAAGGTTGTGTTCAGGTGAAAATGTAGAATGGGAACACATGGCTACTTAAGGACGTCAGGCATGTGCCTAAGTTGAGGTGGAACTTGATATCAGTGGGACAGCTAGGTAGTGATGGTTGTACGGTTAGTTTTACAGTGAATTCTTGGAAGGTTACCAAGGGAGCTCTTGTGGTTGCAAGAGGTAAGAAAACTGGTACTTTGTATTTAACCAATGGTGCTGATTATTGCAATTTAGTTGCTGTAGATGGAGATGCAACTTTGTGGCACCAGAGACTCAGTCATATGAGTCATAAGGGCATGCAGATTATAAAGGACAGGTTTCCCAGATTAAAGGAGTTAGATTTGGACTTCTGTGAGGACTGTGTTTATGGGAAACAGAAGTGGGTGAGATTCCTCAAGGTTGGACCTACCAGGAAGGAGGGTAAGTTGGAGTTAGTGCATACAGATGTATGGGGGCCAACTAAGGTAAACTCTATTGGTGGTTCATGTTATTATGTCACTTTCATTGATGATGCAACTAGAAAAGTTTGGGTATATTGCATTAGAAAGAAATATGATGTGTTTGAAACTTTCAAAAGATGGAAAGCCTTGGTTGAGAATGAAATAGGTCTCAAGTTGAAATGTCTCAGGTCAGATAATGGAGGGGAATATTGCAGCAATGAATTTCTTGATTACTTTTTTGGTAAATGGGATCCACAGGCAAAGAACGGTTCCAAATACTCCACAGGAAAATGGAGTGTCAGAGAGAATGAATAGGACAATCATGGAGTGTGCTAGGTGCATGAGGTTACATGTGGGGCTGCCACTCATGTTTTGGGTGGAAGCGGTAAGCATAGTTGTTTATCTGATTAACAAAGGACCCTCTATGGCCTTGGATGGAGGTATACCTAAGGAGGCTTGGTCTGGTAAGAAAATTGATTACTCATTTCTTAGAGTATTTGGATGTGAGGTATTTGTTCACATTGATAAAGATGATAGGACCAAGTTAGAGGCTAAGTCTGAGAAATGCACCTTTGTTAGATATGGTGAAGATGACTTTGGTTTCCGTGTTTGGAGTCTTAAAGACAAGAAAATATTTCAGTCTAGAGATATTGTCTTTAATGAAAAAGTCATGTATAAAGATCAGTTGCAGGAACAAAAAGAGGAATCAAAGAAAGAATACATAGTGTTAGAGGACATTGTGGACAACAAGGTGTCTAAGGGGCCGGTTCAAGTACAACATGTTCCGGCACAGCTAGTTCAGGTACCTACTCATCAGGAACCCCAAACTCCTGAGGTGAGAAGGTCTTCTAGGGTAAGAAGGGAACCTGAATGATTTACTCCATCTTTGAATTATTTATTGCTCACTGACAATGGAGAGCCAGAGTGCTTTGAGGAAGTAGTGCAGGTGGATGCCAGGAAGAAGTGGGAGCAGGCCATGGATGAAGAGCATAGATCTCTTATGGAAAACCAGACTTGGGATCTAGTGGAGCTACCCAAGGGCAAGAGAGCATTGCAGAACAAGTGGGTGTATAGAATCAAAGAGGAAGATGGAGGTAGGAAACGATACAAGGCCCAGTTGGTGGTCAAAGGATTTACACAAAAGAAAGGTATAGACTTTGATGAAATTTTTTCTCCAGTTGTTAAAATGACTTCTATTAGGACTATTCTTGGTTTAGTTGCAGTAGAAGACCTGCACTTAGAATAGTTGTATGTGAAGACTACATTCCTTCATGGTGAGTTGGAGGAGGAATTGTACATGCAGCAGCCACAGGGTTATGAGGTCAAAGGGAAGGAGAGGTTAGTGTGAAAATTGAAGAAGAGCTTGTATGGCCTGAAACAAGCTCCACGGCAGTGGTACATGAAGTTTGACAGTTTTATGCAGGAGCAGGGTTACTCCAGGTGTCACTCAGACCATTGCATGTACATCAAGAAGTTTCTTGATGGTAGTTATATTATTTTGTGCCTATATGTAGATGATATGCTTGTTGCAGGGAAGAACATGCAGGAAATAAAGGTACTCAAGAAGAAGCTAGGTGACTCCTTTGCTATGAAGGATTTGGGGGAAGAAAAACAAATCCTTGGTATGAGAATAACTCGGAATAGGAAGGAGAGGAAGCTGGTATTATCTCAAGAAGAGTACATAAAGAAGGTCTTGGAGAGGTTTAGTATGTAGGATGCTAAACCGGTTGGTACTCCTTTGGCAGGTCACTTTAAATTATCAAAGGAGCAGAGTCCCAAGACTAAGGAGGATAGAATCCAGATGTCCAGGGTACCATACTCATCAGCAGTTGGTAGCTTGATGTATGTTATGGTATGCACTAGGCCTAACATTTCCCATGCAGTGGGAGTAGTGAGCAGGTTTATGAGTGATCCAGGTAGAGAGCACTGACAGGCAGTAAAGTGGATCCTTCGGTATTTGAGAGGGACCATGGGAGTAACATTGTGTTTTGGTGGATCAGACACTACATTATGTGGATATGTAGATTCAAACATGGCAGGATATTTGGACAGTAAGAGGAGCACAACAGGTTATGTATTTATGGTTGGTGATACAGCGGTGAGTTGGATTTCATGGTTACAAAAGGTTGTGGCTTTGTCAACCACAGAGGCTGAGTATGTTGCTGCCACAGAGGCAAGCAAGGAGATGATTTGGCTACAGTAGTTGCTTGATGAGTTGGGTCATAAGTAGGAAGTTGGGAGACTACACAGTGATAGTCAGAGCACTATTCATTTGGCAAAGAACTCCTCTTTCCACTCTAGGACAAAGCACATTCAACTGAGATATCATTTCATCAGGAAGCTTTGGAAGAAGAAAATTTGAAGCTGGAAAAGATTCATACCAGTCAGAATCCTGTAGATATGATGACCAAGGTGGTCACAAGGGAGAAGTTGAAGTTGTGTTCAACTTTGATTGGCCTTCATGGTTGATAATGAAGGGTTAAGAACTTTTCTCAGTGGAAACAGTCTCCAAGTGGGAGATTGTTGGGGTGTGGAGCCTATTTTTTGGTCTTCTTGAATCAGTGTTGAAGTGCTGGAGCTCAAACAGTTAAGTTTGGAGACTTCAGGAGCATTCTGCAGTCATGCAGTTGTTTGTTGTGACATTGTTGTGACGTTGTTGTTAACTGGCTGTTAACTCGGGACTATTTTTCCAGCCATGGGAAGTTGAAAGATTACGTGACTTTCAAACTTCTAGGGTCAGCTTTATGGCTTCTTAAAAGGATTGTAATCCTATAAATAGAGGTTTTAGGGTATCTTAAATATATCTTGAGTGTTCAAGAGTATCTTGAGTCTTAGAGATCAAGAGGTGATCAAGAGTGATCAAGGTTATGCAATTGGGTGTCAATTGTGGTTTAGATGTGGTTTAGCATCTTTGGAATTCTGTTGTGAGTTCATAACTGAGAGAAGACTGTAAGAGTTGTTTTACTCTTGTTGATAATAAAATCTGAGCAAGTTCTTGGTGGACGTAGCCCACATTGGGTGAACCACATTAAATCTTGTCTTGTCTTCTTTTGTGCATTATTTATTTATGTTGTTATATTTCTGTAAGTATAATTCTACTATATAGTTTCCTACTGTTGTGGTTTGAGGAATTGTTTCCACATATTTGTTCTCTAATTGGATATGTATAATCCTTCAATGTCATTGCCACCTTGGTTTACAGAGATGACCTAAAAATGTACTCAAGCTTATATGAAAAATTAGGATTTTCTTTTCCTCTGCAAGTTCCCTACATGGCTAGGACAACGTAAACCCGGAATTTTTTTCTCCACCTCCTCTCTTGCTATTGTGAATCACCCAACAATTGTTTTTTAATATGCAAGCTAATGGTTTGAATTTTAATTGGTTTTTTGCTAGTACTTTGCATTTTGAATGTTGAATTACAGGAATTGGGGTAAATTGGGGGAAAATACAGATTATACCATTCAAGCTCCCACCCTTTTGATCATGGGTAATAAGGATTATTGTCTGAAATTCAAAGAGATGGAATCTTATATCAATAGTGATATAATAAAGGCAGATGTGCCCAAATTGGAGGTCAAATTATTCGCAGAAGGAATTCATTTTGTTCAAGAGCAGTTTGCTCAGAAGGTGAATCAACTTGTTATGGGCTTTATCAATCAGCAGATGAAGTCTTAAGTTTTTCTCGAAGATCTTTCTACAATGCCATGTTTATTTTGGTTATGGTTACGGTTGTAAAATTGAACAACCAAAGATGAAATTAACTAGATAATAATGTCATTAATTAAAGAATTAATTTGAGGAGTGACACTTGAGTAGGATCCTTCCGTGAGTGACACTTACATTTACAACCGATTATGGAGAGAGCTTCTTTTTCCCATTTAAAAAATTAGGGAAAATCTAATAGGTTCTAAGTTGAAATGTATTTTGTAATCACCTTTTTTAAGTTTCAAGTTTGAATAATTTATTACTTTTAAAATGAGTATTTTATTTATTTTTTATCACATTAAGGTTTTTAACTAGATGGCATTTAATGTGTTAGATGAAATAAAGACATAAATGAAAAGGTGGAAATGAAAATGCGAGAATTAAATTCTTGCATGTCCCATACCTATTCCATAGTTCAAATGAAAATGTAAGAATTAAATTCTTCCATTCTCATACCTATTTCACTCCTCAAATATCTGGAGTCTTTGCTCTACCTTATTGTCTTGATCTCACTCACTTTATCATGTTTAATTGCATTTTTTTGGTATAGGACCCATTTTATAGGGTGTTGTGAATGACTTAATAAAATTTAACGACTTAGTTAGACTTGTAAGAAAATTCTGGCAATGATAGTTGATGTAAAATTTAGTGACTTTGTGGCTAACCAACTTCCTTTGCGAGCTTGCAGAAATCCTGAAGGTAAGAGTTGGTGTTTCGGTTGGTCAGTTCAGAGGAGGTTTCCCTACTATTGCAGTTTAAGGATGGGCTATTTGAGGATCTTAAGGTTGTCTATGTGGGTTGTTTAAAGGTTGAGGTAGAACCATTGGAACAAGATGATGTTGCATAGGATATTTTAGAAAATTTTAAGTGTGTTCCATTTTTTTTTGCCTCTTGAGCTTCAAAGCAAGTTTTACCACAGGTTTTGCAAGTAGCAATTATGGCCTCTTTTTCACTATATGCTACCACTCATGATATAAATTCTCCACATGTAAGAAAGTATTCATGTATAGATGTTTAGTTCAAATAAACTACTTCGCATAACGCGACCACTCATGATATAAGATTTGCAAAAACAATTCCCACAAAATGCTACTACTCATGATATAAAATCTACACATGTACGGAAGTCTTCATGTATACGTGTTAAGCTCAAACAACCTGCTCCGCAAAACGCAACCACTCGTGATATAAGATTTGCAAATGTATATGTATGAATTTGTAACAAGTCTAAAATATAGATAGAACCTTTAAATGAAGTGGTTCATCTATATTTCTACACTTACAAAATCAACCACACCCCTTATCAACATCAATTACAAAAGAAATAACTATCTCTCTAAATCAAATAACATATATCGTTCGACGTTCACATTGCATTGTAGACATGCGATTGCTAGTATATTAATATTACATTTATAAAAAAAATTATATATATTTATAAATTTAAAATAATTAATATTGATGATAATTATGAGGGGTGTTTTTTTTATAAAATATTTCATATTAAATAGGAAAGATTTTAACATGGAAGTCTCTTCTTGAGATATTTGCATCCTCCTCAACTCCACTAACACAAATACCCTTTGCTTAAGTGGCTTCAAAAGTATTAAAACAGAGTTCGAGATTAATGACAGATTCTTATTAACTATTCATGAATTATATATATATATATATATATATATATATATATATATATATATATATCAACAGTAAAAAGTGTTAAATATGATACTCCCAACTCTTCCTTTGCATGACACTAACTTTTAATAACATAAAATTTTCATCAATAAATAACGTTGTCTTTGAAAACTAATTTCAACAACGATTACAAGAGTATAACTTTAACTACAATATACAGTTCAACCTAAAAAATAATAATGGAAAAGAGTTGAATAAGACTTCATAATTTGCAAAAATCTAATGACCAGCCAGCGGAGATTGATTTATTCCGCTGGAAAATAAGATTCAAAGTTACAATGTAAATCGGATCCTCCGTATCCCGCCTGACATTGCTTATTCCTCCTCTTATAAACTTCAAAAACTTGAAAAAGATGGTTAACCACAGGATTTATTATACCTGTGTAAACCCCAATAAATCTGAGCCTAATCTTTTCATTTTCACTGTCAGTAATCGATAAAGAATATACTCTTTTAATTATAATATACATCTGATTATTCTTATATAAAGATTGAGCCGTTCAGCCAATATCACAAAAGAGAAAATGAGTTTTAGAAAACTCAATCTTCACACACCTCCCGCTTCCAAAATCGTAACAGACGATAGAAATATGTTATTTTATTCCCCAACACACCCGTTGTGTTTACGTTCAAAACGTAACCTTTCGTCTTCTGGAACCCTTCTCCTTAGCCTCCTCCTCTAGTGCCTGTGCAACCAGGCCATGGTCATCATCCATGCCAGCTTTGCTGGGTAATGGATGAGATTGAGGATCCATGTTTTTTATGACAAATTCTAGGTAGTTGTGTACAGAAAAAACTTTATCCCTGCAAATTATGACAGAAGGTGTTAGCAGAAAATACTAAGACAGTGCAGTTACTGTACATGTTTGCTGTAAAGAAAAGAGACATAAGGTACTGGATGGTACGTAGGTTTCACACTCATGTCACTTTGATTGCACGTACAGGGCCCCCATTTCCATGGTTACTTCCCCCCTGGTGGGGGACCACTGTGTGTGACTGGGTCTGGACTGGACCACTGCTGCACTCTACCCTCCTCGATAGGACATCTCCACCCTGCCCCACGCAACCACTGCTCAGATTTGACGCTCTCATGCGCGTTTTTTTAAGAATTTTATTATTATTTGTTGAGCTGTGTTGGTTAACTTCATTGCATTTCCCCCCATAAGAACTGAATAAATATTTATATTGGAAGTAGGTGTGTTTCATTCAATTAGCATTGAAATTCTTTTCATTTTGGTACTAGAAGTGACCAAATATCTTTTTTATTAGAGAAATATATGATTGAGTTGTAATTAAGTTACTCTAACATTCCTAAGAAATATGAATGAAAAGTAATTGAAAAAGCATCACATCTTTGAAATGTTTGTTTTGTTATAGGTCAAAAGTAATTGAAAAAGTATTTCTCCAAATGCTTTGTCAATAAAGAAAGAGGTTGAACAAGTTTAAAAGAAGAAAAAACCAAAAAGTGAATTGTATAAATAGATTGTATTATCATTAAATGCTTATACTATTTAGTGTTAAGTGAGTTCTTTTGTTGTCATAATAAAAGATAACAATTACTTTAGAGGAAAAGACATTTATCTAGAAATGACTTAAATAAGGAAGAGTTAAATTAGTTCCCCATATAAAAGGGTAGATTAAATCATTACCTAAAAGATGGATTATATTTCGTCATTCTTCTTTATATTAACAAATGTTTATGGTACTTGTGAGTTAATTACTAAAATTAGATGCCAAAAAATATTGAACATCAAGTTTAAGATTAAAATTGATTATTATGTTATTTAATGGGTCATCTTAAAATGACTTAAATAAAACTAAACTTTAGTGCACATCTTAACTATATTTATTTGAAAAACTCCATAGATATCAATGTCATGGTTCTTACTTCAATTTCCTTTACACCCTATTGATTAACAACTCCATTACCTTCTTTGAAAATTTCTTCCTGACTAGTGACAAATGGCACAAATCTTCATGTACCAATTCAAAAAAATCTTCTCCAAGAAAAAATGTCTTCAAACTCCACAGTACGGCCAATATATCTTAAAACAAAAAGAGAAAACTTCCAACTAAGAGTCAAATGCATGTCAAAGTTAACTATGAAATTATCATATGATAGTGAAATGAACGTCAAATTTAATGTTGACGGTAATTTTTTTATCGACAAACACTTTAATCTCACAACTAATATAAAACACCTATTGATATAATAATTTAACTAAGTTAATTTGTTTTACTTAATTGACAAATATATAATTGCAAAATACACATGAAGATTGTTAATGAAGGAAATTAAAATAGTGTCGACTCAGAGAGGAATACTGCTTATTAATGAATATTATCTTAAATTAAGTATATAAGGAATGAGTAGGAATGACTACTCAATGAGGAATAGAGTCACTAAGACAATTGACCTTTGCCAAAACTTAAATATGGCGGAGTACAATTAAGCTCATCATACACTAAGTTATCTTGAATTACTAAAATCTGCCATTAATTTCCTTTGTGGATTATATTTACGAGTGTTGCAATGCATGAATCTTTACTGTTGAGAGTTGCAGTTCAATTTAAGTTTGAATACCTAATTAACAGGCGGTTTCTATTTTTTTCCAAGACCATCCTCCACATTTTTGGTCACGGTTTTTGCGTGGACGTCAAATCCCAAGCCTCAGTTGCAAGTTGCCCTGGATTGTCTTGGGCTTCAAAATGTAATCTTCGAAAAAGACGCCTCGCTTATCGTTGATAATTGACTTCTCAATCATTTCGAGTTTCAAGGTTATCTTTGGTGTTTTCTTTTGCAGTCGGATGGCTCCACCCAAGTCAGTTTTATGTAGTTGGAATTCAACATTTTATTTTTCCCATGGCAAGATGGCCTACCTCGAAAGTAAGAGGATCTTGCCTATGAGTCGATTTTTTTTCCAACATTCAATGTATAACTATAACTCCGGTGAGGTTTAACACTTTTTTGGTGCTGTTTAAAATTAAAATTCTGGGAGTCAAATTGGTTTCCACAACATACTAATAACGTACACTCAACAACCTTGAAATGGCCGTGACTATCTAGCTTCACATACTAATAACTTACACTCAGCAACCTTAAAATGGCTGACCATCTAGCCTCACATAATAATAACTTACGCTCAGCAACCTAAAAATAGATGCGACTATCTAACCTTTTGATACGCCATACTATACATCCACATATACCATACCATATAATGTCATCATGTACACATTCCTTTAAAATGGCTCTCTACCATAATCATGTAAGAAAGGTTTTTAGTGATAGCTTCAAGTGCATGGTTGCATGAGAGTTAAACAAAAGAGAGATAGGGAGTTTAGTAACATTCCCAACACTAAAGCAGTTTAAAGGATTCCAAGAGTAAAAGTATCGTCATTAAAGAAACAATTCAACCCTCAATTTCAACATATTTCTCCTACATTAATTTGATCCCATATACCTTTAGCTAATCTTCATGTGATTGAGATAGATGTGACAATTTGGGGTTCGATACATTATTAAGTCTTGTGGAAGTAATTAAAAAAATTTCGTGTCAGTCTTGTGAAGGTAACTAAATACAAAACATTTCATTCAAAACATATTTTTCAAGTGGACCAGCAAAACTTATGTATAACACACTAGACGAAAACAGCAAGAACAATTAAAAAGCATTGTCAAAGGAATGTAAAACTGAATTAAAAAGAAGATTTAGATGATAAGATGACGTCTGTCTTAAAGAAACATTTTGACTTTCAATTTTAACATCTTAACCTGGTTAAAATAACTGTAACAATTTGTAATCTCAGACAAGTTTTGACAAAACTTTTAACAATTTGTGATTCTATACACTGTTAAGTCCCATGAACTCAATTAAAAACATTACACTTCATTTCAGTCAGAAACATATAATCCATATTGATCAGGATCACACATTATAGGAACCTAATATATGGTGGATTTTGTGTGTTCAAACACGAATCCTCTTAAATTATTCAATCACTTTCTCTTATTTATAAGAATGACGGTCAAAACAATCAATTTTGGATATTTCCTATTTACATGTACAGTATATAGTAAGTAACAATGTAAATAAGGAATGCTAAAAGATTTGTCCCAAAAAAACTTAGAAAGAGTTGTAGACAAACCTGGGCAGATTGTTAGTGTATTATTTTCAAGTAATGAAAGCCTTTATGAACAACATTTGTCAGCCAACATTTGTAGATATCTCAATAGACAGCCTGCACTTGCCGTGGAAGCCTCACATTGTATCGGATTTAAACTGTTCATAATGTAAGTTGGTATTTTCCTCAGGCCCGTTCAGCTAGAGAAGCACTGATTAAACAAGCATCTGAGCATGCCCACACATCATGTTATCTGCAACTAATCATAAGGATAGAAGACAGTTAGGAATGGAAAAAACAAAAGCTGCAGCTTAAAATGAAAAACATAAATGAGAGTAACCATACAACACACAATTTTTTATTTAAAATCTATATATTGTACATATATATTCGAAAACAATGAATAAATCTGAAAGTTTCACATGCATTCTCAATTGTTTTCAGTTGCATAAAACTTAGTCTGATTAAATATGGCATCTACACACTAGTAACAGCCGAAAGAGAGCCCCTCCTAAGGGAAAATCAAAACAAAAATTTCAATGGGCAATGCTATAAACTAATACTGATATCTTAAATACATTTATCTTTAAAAACACCTAGAAATATTAATTTCAACGTCTTTATCTTGATTTTTTTTTGGCATACTACAATTTTTTTGGTAAATTTCGTACGTATTGATGATAAATGGTGTCAATCTAACTACACCAATATATCAGGTTGAATAAATCTTTTCAAAAACTTTAAAAAAAAAAAAAACCCCCCCAGCTCCACTTTATGGCCATCATATTAAGATTTTTCCATTAACTTCGTCAATAAAAAAGAAAAACTTCTGTGTAACCATTTAAGTAGTTTGAAATTAATTGTTAACCCAAAAATTACAATCCCCTACCACCATGCCTGCCCCCTGTTGCCATTGTAGAATGTCAGTTGATATACTAACACATCTCAGAATCTATCAAATTTTTACTTGAGAGATAAGATGGCCCGACAAATTTGGATCAGTGCCTTATAAACTCTACACTTACAATTGTTATTAATTGAATAAACCCAAGTATGATAGCAGAATCTGATCTTCCTGCGATTTGTTCATTTCTCGTTTTTTAGTATTGTTGCTTCTTTCTTTATAAACCCATCAAATCCTCTCGTATTTTTTTGTTCGTAAATTTTTTTCAAACATTCTACATTATTTTTTCTTTTGAAAACACAGAGGGCAAGGGATAACTTAGAAATGCGTTCATTTTAAGACAACCCTGTTATCTTTTTAAATCATTTCACTGTAATGAACAATGAAATGCACCTATCGAAATCAAGATTCTGTTATCTTTTTCTTCTGCAAACAGTCACACAGGGCGAAAATGAGGAATTATAGCAAATGATATCTTAGAAATACGCTTATTTTAAATAAAATAACTCAGTAGGCACCCACAAAATGTTACGGCCAGAGGGTCTTCTTCACAAAATTTCAGTCATTTCACTGTAATGAACAATGAGCTGCCCCTATGGAATCATGATGTTCATTTTCCAAACCGATTTGACCAAGGAAAAAACAAATGGTGCGACAATGATAATGAATGTCGATTCATTCAAACTATTTGGAACAAATCAAATCTTCTCATGGACCACTTTTTTTTCATTCAAGAGGACATCTTAACTACCAAACAAAGTTTTTGTAGGTGTTAAAGTAAGCGTTGTAGGGTGTGTGGTTCAATGGACCTAGATTAGACTCATGCGGAATATGCTTACTGTACTAGGTGCCGCTATCACATGATCATCATTTACATCCTGACGGTATGATAATCATGATCATCATTTACATTCAGAATGCTCAATAGCCATTTCTTTTCCTTTCTATATACTTACGTCTAAGTTTATTGGTTAAAGAAATAACTTCAATCTACATCTAAATCGAAAACCTAAACCTCTAAATCCTGTATACGGTTCAATCTTTTCCTTTCTTTTATAATACATTTTGTGTGAATCTTTGACTGTCAAACTTGCTATTCATTAGAAAAGAGAAGGCAAAAAATCTTCCACTGTTAAATTGTTAATTAGGATCTTTCAGTGTTATTATAGTACTGATAATTATTATTTTTAATAAACAAACTCAGGATTATATGGATATTGACATCTCTACCTATATTTTAGGTTATGTATAAGTAGAGAGAGATGTCAATATCCATTAACGATACTCGAGAAAGTTCAAAAAAAATAAAATGGTGATAACATTATTTCTACAGATTCTACGCTCTCAATCCCGTTCATTGGCGAAAAGTTGGAATTACTTATATGCTGTTGTAATTTTAGCAAAGAAAAATAATTTTTCTTTGAAAGGTTTATATAAATTAAGCTAAAACCGAGATATAAATATCATTCCGCAGATCAGTGATAATGCCATTATATTCACAGTTCTGTTCATGTTTCTTGAAATTTTGCCCTTCCCTTTTAAGCTAACGAATCTAATTTCAGCTAAACAACAAAATACTCAAGCTTGCTTAAATAAAACGCAATCTATTGAGATTATGAAGAAAGTTAACGAAATCACACGACTAAGCTTAAAAAGTTTCAGAATTTGAGATTTGCACCACAATTTTAGTAAAAATTTCAGAATTTAATAAAAAACTTCTCTATGCATGTGGCGTATAAAATGCTTTAATGCCGTTCCAGAAAACAAAGAACAACACAAAACTTCAGAATTTGCTTCAAATCTTTTCTTGAAATGGTAAATGCCGTTTGAAAAACCAAAGAATTTGAGATTTGCACCACAAAATTTCAGAATTTGCTTTAAATCTTTTATCTGCATGCGGCCGACGTTTGAAATGCTAAATGCCGTTCCAAGAAAACGAATTTGAGGTTTGCACCACACAAAATTACAGAATTTGCTCCAAATATTTTATTTGCATCCGGCCGTTTAATATGCTAATGTCGCTCCCAAAAAACTTTTCCAGTTATTAATGCCGTGCGAGATGCTAAACATCCTCACTGTATACAGAATCTATTAGAAACAGCGCAGATCCAAATTTACCGTTTACGCTTCAGTCGAGCTTTGCCTTATTAAGCTTACAACAAATTAACCGCAGGAAATGCATCATGATCAGTTCAGTTCACAGCGAAACCTGAAAACCTGAAAAAATAAACAAAAAAAAACCGGCCAGCAGACGGAAACAAAAGCCGTAGAACTCACCAGAAGTAAAATGCTCCAAACTGCCGCCGCGGATCTGATCGAAACGGCATACAAGCAAGCAGAAACAAATAGCACTGTAAAATTTATTCGTATAAAATCCTTTTCAGGTGTAAAAACTCTCGCGAATTTCGCGCTCGCGCGCCTAAATTAGAAAATCTCTACACAGCCACAAATTTCTGCTCGAAACCAGGAACCAAATTAGGTATCATGTAAGCTAATATTTCTTCATCATTTACTTTGAATTGCATGAAGCATCGGGCAAACCGCAGAAGCAGAAACAGAAACAGAACAGGTAAGGTCTGGTCAGAATGGCAGAGGCACGCGTGGCACACAATCCTTTCCTGACAGACAAAATCCACCACCTAACCCCACATTAACCAAACCCTCGGCGCAGGATCCTCTGGTTTGCCCGTCCGCTATTTAAAATTGGCGCAGTGAGATTTCCCGGAGTTTAATATGGCAATCTATTTTATTCTATTTCTTTGTTGGTATCGGTCACATGGGCGCCCGCGCCGGCCAGCCTTTTTCATTTTGTTCTCCCTGTTTTTCGCTGCGCCTCGCAAAACGAGCCGGCTTTTAAAATTCATGTTAAGTGTGAACGTGTGTTTCTGAGTTTTTTCTTTCCGTCGTTCAAACTTGGTAAAGCAAAAGCTTAAAACACGACAAAAGCAAAAGCGCCGAGCGTTACTTATCGTTCTTTTTCCTTTGCTTCTTTTTTACTTTTTTAATCTTATTTTATTTGTAGGTGGTAGAGCCCGCGGCCCGGCGCACTCGATTAACGTAGAGAGATATGTTTTGTGTCTAAATAATTGTTGCATTATCAAATGAGGCAAAAGATGGGCAGGTCCGTATGAGCAGGGAAAAAACGGTCTCCGTGCATCTCTCCCATGGTGATGGCGACAAAACCTATTGCCTTTGCATATTATCAAAATTCTCATTTAATTATTCTAATTCACATACAATGTAAAAACGCCTTTTATGTCTAATCACTACACAACCCTCTGAACATAGGTTTTTAAAAAAATAAAAAATTGTTAGTGGATTCTCCAGGGTTAGGAGTTTTGAGGAGCGAAGCTCTAAGTACAATTACAACTAGATAATATAATGGTGGACATGATTGTAGGAAAGCCTCTCGACATATTAATAAAAATAAAATTTCACTTCAAATAAATTAAAAATATATATATTTTCAAGTAAAAAAATCATAATAATATAATGTTCCTTAAATTTATATATACACATATACATATACATATGTATATATTTCTACACATGCGCATACATATATATGCATATGCATATATATTGCTATAGACACACACACACACATATTCTCTCTTTCCTTTCCATATACTTTCAAAGCAACTAATGTTAAATACAAATCCTATTTTAAAATCTCCCTCCTTACAATAAAATACAATTATTTGACTTTTTTTTATACCCTTAAATAATATTTAACTTTTGTCTCTCACACACATATATACACACACCCCTTATTAATATTGTATATATTAATATAGATATTTTAACTTTAGATATTTATTTTACATTTGTTACAATTTTTTATGTTCACATATTTTATATTGATCATATCGTTATCAATTTCTTCACAATTTTTTCTTTTCTTAATTATATAAGTACTATGGTTATATCACAACTTTCCCGAGATTTCCTTGATGATATCTTAATATGATTATTTCATTGCATCAATTTCAACTCCAAACTCCAAAATATGCTCAAAACATAATTTTTCAATAGTCTTCTCAAAATAAAAACATATAAAATGAACGTCAAAATTTAAATATTTAAAATTTATCTATTAAAAAAACATTCACATAAATTTATTGAGTATCCTATCTTAATTTTGTCACATATGTCTATTTCGAGATGTCTTTCTTAATTTTGTCACTTGAAAAAACTCATATGATAAATAACACCCTCACCTCATCTATTAATTTCCCCGTACATATATATATATATATAAAATTAATCAAATCTCATTCCGACCGAGGAACCAGTTGTTTAAGTAAAAGGGAGTTTGGGTGGTGAAGAAAAATGAGGCCAATTTAGTGCATAGAAAAGATCGAAAAGCAATCGTTGCGTGCAGCCTCAAAAGTTGGCATTTATCCGATTTAAAGCTCCCGTTGAGGGGCCCACCAAAGGACTAACGGCCAAAGGAGACAAATTAGAACGTGCATGTGTGCCTATGCTTAATTAAAGTTATTTATATAAATTCAACAATCTAACTATGGACCTTTAGGTCTCCCTGTTTTCCTACATTTACTTGCTAACCATGTTTAGTTTATTCATGAAAATAATTTATAGCATTCTTTTATTGACATTATTCTTGAAATTGGTCATTTGTGGTAAAAGATTAGTTATTTGTTATGGTGTTAGAAATTATTAATTTTAGTTAAGTTTTTATTGGTATGTATTTTTTGACTTGTTTTTTTAACATAGTTTTTATAAATTTTATTGTTTTCAATCTTTTATTGATTATTTGTAATGTCATCTTCTTTTTAACGATATTGCATTCCGCTTTGAGGTTTTCTTGTTTTATCTATGTTTTTTTTTTTTTTTTTATCTCATTTCCATTGTTTTCTCTTCCATCTTCTTATTTTTCAGTGTTTTGGACATCTTATTAGTGATGTATTTATATGGATCCATCCTGCCAAATTGGTATTTGTTTGGTTTTGGGAACTTGTGTTGTGGGCCCTTTTATGCCTATTACGAAGAATAATTTCAACGAAGAATGCTATAGGCAAAATTATTTTTTTGAAAGAGCAAAGGATTTAGTAGTGACTTGTAAGTTTGTGAAGCTCAAAGACTAAAAAAATGAGTTCCTAGACTTTATGTCTCATATAGAAGCATTCGTCATTTTGATACTTGTATTGAACTAGTTGTAACACTTTCGTACTCGTACGGATTTGGTCAAGTGGGTTGCATAGTTCACGCATCGTTCAATCTTTCCGAGTTTGATTTTCCTTACTAGCTTGCCCTGTTTCACTATCTTCCATTGATAATTTCTTCTAATTTCACACAAAATTGAGTATGATCCAAAAAAACCTAATTACCTTCAGCACTTTAATTATTTCATGTTTTCATATGCTCTAGATATTTCAATATTCTAAAATCAGGGTCAAGAATTATATTTACATTAAACTCGATTGAAATGTGTTATGGTTAGTGTTGTGTTTAATTAGTTTAAAAGGACTTTCCATATCTACATTTTGGAGAACTTGACCTATATAGAACATCAAACCCTTAAGGTTTTCTTATTGTGGTAAACCCAAATTAGCTTACATGCTTATAAAATTCTAGGGTGTGATATTGCTTAACTTGGGATATATTTGATTGTTCAAAGGATGGGTTTGTAGTCTTTTATTTCCACTCAAGTGTTATGCGCGCTGACACCTCATTCAGTTTGAACTAAATGCTCACCTGAAGCGCGCGCAGCTACCAGGTCCCTCCTTTGTGTTTGCTTGTCAAGATGTTACCATGCATAGTTGTCACAATATTAAACCAAGTTTTCATTCATACATACTTAATCATTGCATTCAACTCACTTTGGAAACACATATAATAAGGAAACAATCAATCCATGTAAGAAATTACCAATACCAATTGCACCATTATATTGCCATCCTCAAATTCATTAACAATCAGTATCCAACCACAATTATCCATTAATAAACATAATTCATTAAATAATGGAAGTTGCATACAAAACCAGTCAATACACCAATGCACTAGACCATGTGCATGAATATCAATCAAAACATCATGACAACTTAAAAAACTCTAGAACATAACAGATCTTAAACACTAAGTCGTCGTGAAACACAAGGAAAATATATTATAGGGATGAGGACTTTCCCTTCACCAAATGCAGCTCCTAATAATAGGCGCCGAATATGGGGAAAATAGACTTACATGCATGCTTTTACATAATTACTATTAATAGACTGTCCTAATTATATCATTATTTAATCATATTAATAGCGGACTTCATGTGTTTATATGCTTGATCTGGTAGCATATTTCATTTATCCAAAATTAGCACTTTAGTTGACTGTCAAGCCAGCATGCTTTAGGTATTTTCTTGGTCAGACAACCATCCCGTTGTTCCTATGTTTACCTTGTGCTCCACAAATACTAAGTCCCAAATTATGTCAGTTGCATAAAAATATGCTTCGATGACTATATTCACGTGAATTCCTATGTGCATCCCTATTTTGTGGGAAACCTCCGCGACCCTTATACTTAGGAATTTTTCCTTCCCAACATTACCCCACACTAATACATTACTCGTCCTCAACAATAAATTGTTTGAATTATCAAATTTCCAAATGAATGAATAAAGAGTATTCAAAGAATTAACGAATAAATATACGCCACTAAAAAAAAGAGGTGACTCACTGACCCTTACTCATGTATGGCTGTAATAGGGGTCAGGGAACTTCTTTCACCACCCATACTCTCCTAATTCTTGCCACCCTGTCAATAGCCTTGCGTACTACTGCATACATGCACCACTTCAACAATAATCTAGAACGTCCTATGAGGGATCCATGCTCTCTATATCCTCCTTAAGCTCTCGAACAATTCCTGCTAAGTGCTTGTAATCCCCCTCAAATCTGCATCCGTCCTTTATCCAAAATTATCAAGCTTGTTTAATTTTGGTCTCAAAATTATTCCAAACCGTTTTGAGCATCCTCTTCTGTAATTTTGGTTACCTATCCTCTCACCCAAGTTTTCTTCTCTTTTATCTCAACACTTCAAATATATTCATCCTTAATAGTATACCCTGTAAGTGTGTTCATGATCCCGCACGCTTCCTGACAGTACCTATCAGCTACACAACCTTCCTGTCTTTAGTTATCCTTCAAGACTCTTTAACCATAGCCTCATACTCATGCTTGTGCGCAATCCTCTACTTTCTTATCTTCTTCTCAGGTCAATTGCAGCCAACCCAACTTAAAGGCCCTCACACTATGTATGTTGTTCCTCATCCTTGACATCACTAATCCAAGAATACCGTCTAAAGAATCAAAGTAGTGCAACTGTCATGACATGATACTAGTCCTTGGCTTGCTCCAACCAATCCTGAATAATAACGCACTCTCTTTAGTAATGGAATCTGTAATCTTCTCACCTTTGAAAGTGTAAACCCCACACATCCCTTCATTCTTTGTCCCACACCTTAATTGCTTTCACTGTTATACAATATTTTACTCTTTATCAGGGACCAAACATCCTTGCAAGAGTGGCCCCCCTTATCAAATTTCTGCGAGCCCCTTCTAGTTGCTCGATTAAGTCATTAAGGCATTGTTTGCTTGTTCATCCAAGCTCATGGGCCTTACTTCACATGGGTTTCATGAGGAACCTTTCCTTCAATATGCACCTTACACAAGAGGTCTTCAAAATGTTTATCATGTTCATCCATGTGTGTCTGCATGCTCTTGCCAAACCATCTTCTGCTAATGTGCATATTCACGCTCTTTCTTCATCTAGCAACCAGCAATCATATGATCCATCCATACACAAATTCTATTTAGGGATACATAAATTGAAATCTTGTAGCCTCCTTAGCTTTGTATATCCAACATAGCATATCTCTAGGGCACGAGGTGTATCTTCTCTTTCTACTACCAATCCTTCTTCCTGTTGGTATCCATTTCTTCACCTGAATGGACCTCCTTCTTCACTATTATGCCCTTCATGCTTCCCATGAGTGAGCATCATCCTAATTCTTTTAAACAATTCTTCATGTTTCTCTAGTGGCTTAGACCTGCTCCCAATCACTGGCGCACCCTGATTTCATGATAGCATCTTCAATTCTAGGTCCTTCATCATCCTCCACATCGTGTATGTCTGAGTTGTTACGTTGCATGTAACCTCTTTTGATCACCTTCTTCTCATTATCATGCTTATGTACTATGCTTGTGCCTTCATCTCATTTTCCTTTTTCTCAAGCTCAATTTAGTTGGCATTATCCTTCGGTGATCTCATCTCACAGTCTCAGAAGCTCTTACAAACCACCATTTTCCTTATGTGTTTTTTAGCTTTCTTCTATGATAACTTGTTCTAGCGCGACACATTTCATGCTCTGCCTCCTTTCCTCAGTATCATTTATACGTCGACCTTCCTCTTCCTCTCCTCAGAGAGTATCCTCACGCATCCTTGTTTAACTATTTTGCTTCACTTTCAGACCTTCTCGGATCTCTCAAATATTCTCCACATATGTTCCCATCATGGAACTTAGGTCTTAGATAGACACATACACACATCACAGCACAACTCCTCATTTCTTGTCAAAGTAATGAGTGAATTAATGTTATCAAACTCCATGGTCTTCATAAGTTGTCTTGTTGGGGTAGACATACATTTTCCACAGTGAATGATAATTTATCGACCTTTACTGCATTAAAGGACCTTATCTTGTATGCATTCATACTTTAACCCTATTCACATGGGGCTATTTTGGTAATATCTTGTTGTAAATTCAAATTACAGCTTACACTATGGGCTTTTCTCCCCGTAATTCATATAGAATATGCCCATAGAAAAAAGTGTTGATAGGCTGACAAATTTTTCCAACTCTGGTCCTCTCTCTCGGTATGTGCCATTGTGTTCTCAAATGCCTTCTTCACATCCTTTTATACCATCTATCCACCTCTTGCTCTTCTAGGCTAGTACTATTGTGCCATCACAAATGAATCCTGGAAGAACCTCTTAGCTGATGATTTGTGCTACATAGGCATACTCCTCCACATTTTCTCCTTAGGTCCATCCTTGAGTACCCCAATTTCATGGGTTTACTAAAAGAAGCTCGTTTTATTTTACCCCAAGTGGATCTTCTCGGTGACTTATCCACTTGACATGTGTGCTCCTCAATGATTCCCAGCGATGTATTCTTATAATAATTCCTCTTGGCCATCTTCTTCTTTGTGATATGAAGCCATAACTTATTTACTTGCATCCATAGTTCTTGTGCCACCCAATTTTGTGATAAGTTGCACGACCATTCTTGACAATAGGGTCAGTAAGCTTTGTGATATCCATAGAGCCCCTCCTCTTGATATTTCAAGGTCGCGGACAATGATCTTCACCCCATCATCATCCTCCAAGTTAGTTCTAATTCTTCTCCTGAGCTTTGTAGACCATGTAACTTTTCTTAATCAATTGTGTGGTGAGGCCCATCCTTCTTCCCAAAAAATAGAAATATTCCTCATGGACTCATGATATAAGCCATTGATAAAGGCGCTCTCAGGCTTACCAAAGATAGGGGAGCTCATAAAGTTGAAGGGATCCCACACCCTCAAAACTTTATCCGCTTGATCATCATATATGAGCTTATTTTCCACGATCCTCTGGCTCATTCTCCGAATCAACTCAATCTCTATTTCGCACTCATTGGAATCTGAGCGATGATTGAAATCACTAACATTCATCTTCTTACATGCTGAGACACCAATCTTCCCCCATAATAACCTCCTTTTGGGTATTGCATCTTCTGAATACCACTCTTCCTAGTACATCCTCAGTCACAGGCTTCACCTTGCCCTTTCCCTTCACCTTCGGTGGCACAACAGTTGCTAGTTTCCTTGGTGCCATGTCACATAACTAATCCCCACTTCTAAACTATTATCCTTAGGTGCCTTAAGTATCAGATTACTTATTTCCAACTGCTTACCACATTGAATATCCATCTTAACGTGTTCTCTTCAATCAAATATGTGCCCTAATTCTATAAACCCTAGCTTCTACAATTCAACCCTGCAAACCCTTTATCTTGTCACAAATAAACTTCCATGCTGCCCTTCCTCAAACATTCCTTCTAAAGGAGTCTCCTACTCAATCCGTGTTCTCACTTTGATCAAGTTTAGTTGAATTCTCGAGGTTTGCATGTAATGCATTTGCATCAAATTCTTTCACCAATTTTCACTCTTCGCAAACACCTAAAATACTTTTTCACAAGGTAAGGTGAAAATGAACTTTCCTCACACTCCCTTTTATAGGTTTATCATAATTTTTATCTACATTAATTTGCTCCTCACCTACCACCATACTTTAGCTTTAATTATGCTTTTCTATTTTTTTTCACGCTTTTTCCTATACTTTCTTCCATGCGTTACAGTCGTAACCTTCTATGACGACATCACTACTTCCCAAGCCGCATAGACCTCCTCGTGCGTGCTTGCCTTCCCTACGTCAACACATAATCCTCTATGCCACTTTATACCAAGTAGTCCATCTTGTCACTACCTACCTCACGTTACATTGCACGGTCTTTTCCTCGTGTAGTCGTCAACCTGAGTTTTTTTTATCATCACCATCCTTCTCAGCACTTGTGATACCTTTTATTCTTACTTTTCATGCACCCTACAACCAACATCCCACCTTTATACCAACACACACGCACATCTTCATCAATCTTCACCTCTTGTCCAAGTATCAACAAGATCTCTTTTTCACACACTTACACCTGGTTCATCCCACACTAAAAGTATGTGTAGTCCTCTATGCATTCACTCAATAAATAGTAATCAGTTTCCTGCGTGCAAGCACATTTATTACAACAAAATAGGAAAATCAAAACAAATAACTGAAATACAAAAACAAAACATGAAATGGAAAACTAATCTAAGTGGCAATAATGTCTTATTACAAACACCAAGAAGCTTATTTATAGTAGGGATTCAACCTACTCCCATTGAAGTAACCGGGAAACATGGTGTCATCCAGCGCCTGTAACTGACATGCGCCTGATTCAAGTATCTTGGTTACTAAAAAGGTCCCAACCAATGCACCTTCAATTTTCCTAGGTGGCACGAACTTGGAGTCATAGAGAAGGACCATCTTGCCAACTTCAAATGTCTTATTCTTAATGTACCTATCATGTCATGCCTTTTTGTCACACTTTCTCAGTCTTCGGGCTCTAATGCCCAATAACACGTCTCTCATCTAATTGAATTAGTTTCTCAATGTACTCTTCTAAAACCTTTCATCTATCTAAACCACCTGCATGCATGCAATACGCAGGGATGGAAAAATGAATTCAACTGATAATACCGCCTCTGTGCCAAACACCAACTAAAATGGTGTGGCCTTATTCAATCTTTTGTAAGTGGTCCTGTAAGCCCAAAGTACATCTAACACTTTATCATCCCAATCCTTTCTTCCAACATCACAAATCTTCATAAGATTTTGTCCCAAAATCTTGTTGAAAGCTTCTGCAGTACCATTAGCTTGAGGGTGATAAGGGGTGGTTTTATGGTGTGCTACCATAAATTCTGCTAGTTGAATTCTCATTGTCTCATTCAAGAAACGAGTTCCTCTATCACTAGTCAAGCTTATTGGACAACCATGCCTACTAATGATGTTTTCCCATAAGAACCTTGTTGATGTGGTTGCATTGCAATCCTTTGTAGGTGCATCCTTTACCCACCTTGTCAAATAGTCTGTACATGTAATTATATAGTGCACTCTCAGTCCACGTGCACGGGTGGTACAATAGGTCCTACAAAGTCAATGGCCCACTTCTCAAAAGGTTTCATGCTCACAATCGGTCTAAGTGGCATCTCATCTCTATTTCTAGATTTCTCAACACACTGACAATGATCACATGCCTTCAAAAAATCCTTAACATCTTTGTACAAAGTTCCCACCAAATACCAACCATCAAGATCTTACATGCAGTCACATCACCTGCATAATGTCCTCATGTTATTCCACCATGTGCCTCCTCCATAATGGCTTCATGCTCATGTTCAAGTACACACCAACGCAAGACTTCATCTCTACCCATTTTGTACAAGTCACCTCTAATCAGCTGATAAGGTGCGACTCGAATAACAAGTTATTTTTTCTCCAAGGACTTCATTCCTTCAGGAGCCAATCCAGTACGCAAAAATATTGTTATATCTTCCAAATTTATGGCAAGGTTCAACCTAAACAATTACGCATCAAGTTTGATTGTATCCTCAATACTTTGTGCATCCTTGCCAGAATTGATTCTTGATAGATGATCAGACCCTAAATTGCTCTTCCCTGGCTTAACAACAATTGTGAAATCAAACTCCTGAAAGATAAGTATCCACCTACAGATGTGCCCTTGCAAAACAAGATTGTTGACCAAATATTTCAATGCTATATGATCTGTATAAAAGATTAACAGATTAGCCAAAAAGTACTGATAAAACTTATGAAGCATGTAGATCATAGATAGTCCTTGCACTCTGTGGTGGTATAATTATGTTTTACTAGTGTTAACTTCCTGCTTGCAAAGCATATGGGGTGATCCACATTACCTTCCCCATGTTGCACCAAGATTGCACCAATAGCCATACCAAAAGCATCAACATGTACATGAAAGGGTTTGTTCCATGAAGGAAAGTGCCAAATTGGTGTGGTTGTAAACTTATCCTTAAATGTTTCAAACGCTTGCTGTTGTGCATTATCCAATGAAATTTTCCCTTTTCCTTGAGTAACTCTTCCAGGGGTGTGGCAATCTTTGCATATCCCTTGATAAATTTTTGGTAATAACTTGTATGCCCCAAAAATCCACACACTTCACTTTGGTTGGTTGGTTCTTCTAAACCCAAAATTACTACAAACTTTGTGGGATCCACTAACAATCCTTCTTAACAAGATGAATATGAACCTGCACATAAAAGTAAAGGAGGAAATTGATAAAATTCTTAAGCCTGGAATTATTGAACCAATTGAGGAATCTGAGTGGGTTAGCCCCATGGTTATAAGAATCAAGAAATATAGGCAGATCAAGATCTGTGTAGACTATAGAGAGCTTAATGTTGTATGCATCATAGATCCCTTTCCCACCCCATTCACCAAGGAGATCCTTGAAGTAGTCAAAAGGCATGAGATCTATTCTTTTACATATGGATTTTTAGGCTATCATCAGGTGTGTATTGCGCCAGAAGACTAGGAAAATACTACTTTCACTACTATGTGGGGAAACTTTGCGTATATGGTTATGCCTTTTGGATTGAATAATGCACCAAAAATATTCTCGCGCATTGTTTTTTAGGCCTTTCGAGATTTTATTCACAAGTTCTTGTAGGTGTATTTAGATGATTGGATTGTTTATGGCTTGGTTAAGGATCATTGTGATAATTTGAGGCTTATGTTTGAAAGATGCAGGAAATTGAGCATTTCTCTAATATTAAGAAGTGTATTTTTGCTACACCCTTTGGCACCTTACTTGGACATATATGTATCATCATAAGAATATATATATGTATCATCATAAGAATATACCTTAATATTAAGAAGTCTATCTCATAATCTTTGAATCTAACCAAAATTTACTTATGTATCATCATAAGAATATAATACCTTATTATACACACCAAAATTTGGCAATTTGTCAATTGATAATGCCAATATTGTATTAACCCCTTTAATTGTGACTTGTGCATTTATTCTGAGCTAATTTGTTATATTCTAGTCCATTATTAGTCATATTGATAGGGTTTCTCTTCTCATTACATTGTTTAGCCACTTACAAAAAATTTCATATCAGACACAAGTAGTCCATTAGTCTTGATAATCATGCACAAAGATCCAAAATACTGTAGAAATTACTCTGATCTAATACAAAGAATCCATGAAATAGCTACACAGACAATGAAATCAAAAACTCTATGTTATATTTTAATTGATTCACTATTTCAATACACTCCATTATATAGGAGATGTATAATAACAATCCTCACAACAACCTTTGTCTTCATATACAACCATACACCCATATGGTTTCAACCTCTCACCAATATAATAATAAAACAACACTAATTGTTTTATTATTCTAACTTACTAACTTACCACATACTAACCACATTTTACATTTACATAGTAAATATACTTTCACTAATTTACCTTAATAATAATTACACATGTAATTATTATTCACCCATACATACAAATGGAGCACTAAGATATATTTCCTAACAAATACCATGCCTCATTGTTAGACCAAACTATCCAACAATATTGAACCATTTAATGGTTTGGTCTTAGGCCAAATGGTCCCATTATGGGCCACCCAATGGTTAATATATATATAACCTATATTGGATATGTTGCCCATATGTACATACAGATATGTATGTACATACATGTATATTTATCTACACACACATACACACACACACACACACACACACACACACACACACACACATGTATGTATGTATGTACATGTGTACATGTACATACATATATATATATATACATACATATATGTATGATATATATATATATATTAATATAGGTAGGTATGTATAATATAGGTATATATATACATACAGATATAGAGATATATATATATATATATATATGTATCTATATGTAATAATAGATATATTATATATATATATATATGTATATGATATATCTATATTATATGTATAGATAATAATATAATATTATAATGATATATATATATATATAGGTATTTTTATCTATATTATATATGTATAATATTGTAGATGTATATGTATATATATCTTAATATCTGTATATATAGTATATAGTCTATAATATTATATATCGTTATGTATATATATATATATATATATATATATATGTATATATATATGTCAACATATCCAATATAGGTTGGCCTTAATGCAAATCATATCCACATAACCCTATTTAAGAAACTCTAAGATATTCATTATATATATATACATATGTATATGTATATATATACACATATGTTTATGTGTGTGTGTGTGTGTGTGT
Source organism: Taxus chinensis (assembly GCA_019776745.2). NCBI lineage: Eukaryota > Viridiplantae > Streptophyta > Pinopsida > Cupressales > Taxaceae > Taxus > Taxus chinensis. Next base: position 133,160,907 of record CM034152.1, on the reverse strand, counting down.
GTGTGTGTGTGTGTGTGTGTGTATATATATATATATATATATATATATATATATATATATATATATATGGGTCAACATATCCAATATAGGTTGGCCTTAATGCAAATCATATCCACATAACCCTATATAAGAAGCTCTAAGATATTTATTTACTCACCTGGCACTCACCTTGCATTTTCAAGCGTTTCTTAAGTATAAATCACTAAAAGGAAATAAAAAACTATTATATACTTCCCTAATGTAAAATCACACACAATTTAAATATCCTCTACACAAGTTTGAAGTAATATAAACCAGGTCCAGAATTCAATCTTCTCAAATCAAAATACCACATAGCCAAGTAAAGCATAAGAAAGCTAAGTCGATACAAAACAACAATCAAGTGTTGAAATTATTAAATATAGTTACATTCATGTAGTATTATGTTGCATCTCAGATGGATAACTACATGTGTTTTGAGGAATCTTTGTATTATTACATACATAGGTGGCATATGGATTGCACTTCAACCAAACAACTAATATTTTTGTAGGATTATTACTAAATATTAGGGTTTTGGGTCAAGGTGATTGATTTTAGATGGTTTTGCACACATGATTGTGATTTTATATTTCATAGAGAGTCATATATGAGTCATTCATAGATGTCATAAAATTTACAAATCTTCATTTATAGCCAAGAAAAAACTACAAAGAAGGATGAAATCATCCAACAATCTGGTCTATACTAACGGTTCCATCCCAGAGCACAATACACTTCTAGAATAAGAGATGCAACATTTGCAAAAGATTTCCATCTTGTTCATACCCTTATCACACCTGGATCAAATTCCAAAGCTTCTAATAAGATAAATACCCTACTACTTATTTATCAATTTTTTGGAATTTAAAATGTTTAGGCATTTTACTTGACAACCCTACACAACTTTTTGCCATTTCTTGAGAAAGTTGATCAAAATTGTAAAAATTGTCTCTTTGGAAGTACTAACTTGTGTGAAAGGTTTTTGGAGCTCTATGTGGTTTTAAGCTCTCAGATTATAATCATTGGAAATATCTTTGAGTCTACTTCATTACCATGTGATTTAGGGAAGATTCTGGGAGCTTTACACAAGTCTTGGGAACATATTCACAACTGACGCTTTTTGTGGAAACTATGTTCTTAGTCATCGAAAGAAGGTCAACTTGTACAAAAGGTTTCAGAAGCCTCTAGCGGTTTCAAAATCTCAGAACATAGTAATTGGAAATATTTTGGGTTGTACTACATGCTAGTATGTTCAAGATAAAGTTTTTGAGGCATTAGAAATGGAAACCCTTCATGAACGGTAAAGCCTTGGACCTACTGGAGTATCAACTTGCGTGGAAGGTTTTAAGAGTTTCAAATGGATCGAAGAATCATGCCAACATCCAAAATATGGATCTTGGCTTCCATCTCATGTTCTTAGTATTGGTTTTTTTATCATTACAGTTTTTATCTATAGCCAAAAACCACATGCGGCCCTATTATGTCTACTTTAGTCACTTTTGGGTTTTGGCTGAAAAATAAAAAAATAAATCACTTTCAGCCCTTAGAAATTGTGGAAATAGATTTATTGGATGATTTTATGTCAAGAATATGTGTCATATGGCCTTAAAAGTCATACTCTTTCTCTGAGAATGAAAATTTCACCATTTAGTTCCTACTCAAGCCTCCACATGCACTTTTGTGAACTTTAGCTCCTCCTCACAACTAAAAATATTCTTTTAAGAGCTAGTGTATTCTAATTTGAAGTTCAAAGTGTGCCTTGATTCTTTATGACACTCTAAAATGCACTTTTGGGAAGTTCTAGGTTCTAATTTTATGTTGTGATTGCAGTTTTTCACTTAAGGTTCCTGATGGGAACCAAAAGTGAACTTTTGGAACTTAAGTGAACTTTTGGATTGGAATTTTTGGAGCTTAACTAAGTTCCTTTGTTCTATTTTGAAGTTGAAATTCACTTTTTGGAACTTGAGTGAGTTCCAAATTCTATTTTCTCATTGACATGCAATTTCTTAGTTCTTATGTCCTATATGCTCATTGACATGCACTTTTCACTTAAGGTTCGACTTGGGAACAAAAATTACACCTGAGGGTTCCTTATGAAGTTCCAAAATTTTCTATGATTCCACCTATGAACCAAAAATGTGCTTTTGGAACCTTAAGTTCCTTCCAAAAATCAAAAGAACGCTTTGGAGTTCATCATGTCTTGTAAAAGTGTGCCTTCCCTCCAAATCCAGTGAAAAATCACTTAAAGCACCTCCCAATCAACTCAACTCCATCTTATAACAAAAGGGAATTCTCCTTTTGTCCATAAAAGCCATGAAATACCAATTTCATGTCTTAGGTATGGCACAAACGAGATTTTATCATATCTTTAGTTCCCATACTCAAAAATCCTTAAAAGTTTGCACACTCTCTCTCCATGAAAACACCTTAAAAATGATGTAAGATGCAAGGGATGTAATAAGCTAGTTTTTTATCTTCATTTGATTTTTTTGGGAGACACCCTTGTTTACCATAGTTCTTTCAAAAACTCAAATGCTTATAGCTTGTAAACCTCAAGGCCAAATCCCATGAAGCGTTTCCCATGGTTTTTCCTTCAAAGCTACTTCACATTGATCCATTTATCATTTGATGGAGTAAAAGGATTCCTTTTATGTGATTTGATCCATTTTTTCTTAAAAACACCATTCAAAAACTCATTATGCAATAAGAACTTGTTTTTCCATTTCCTACCATTTCCAATGAGAGAATTTTGTAAAAATTGAAATATTTCTTCCACTTGACAAAATATTTCAAGTGGATCAAATATCATGTGAATTCAATAATTATTTATCTCATGGCGATCTAATCAATGTTGTAGTTGAAAACCTTCATTTGCACCAAGAATAGCTGAAAGTTATTTTAGTTTTTCCGGATGACTCAGCAATCCAAATTTCCTAAAGTTTGGAGAAAATTTTCATTTTAAGCACACTATCTATCCAAACCAAAGATTCGACACCTATATATAGATAAGCCACTTGCGTCCTATCTATCTATCTATATTACATGACCCCTATCTATATATTGGGCACTGGGCGTGCGAGATTGCATTGATGATTCATTATTGTGATCTATGCCTGATCTTCCCCCCTCATATCTCAAACCTGGGGGGCAACCTTTCTCCTATCACACTATGGCAGATGGGGCCGGACATGAATCCTTGTGCCTAGGGAAGATGAAGGTTCAAACCCGGGTAGTCAACTTTGCCCTTATCCCAACATATTCATTTTTTCGAATGGAGGGGGCATAAAATTTCATTTGGTTCATAAATTTCATGATGAGGTGGAATATTTGTGGAGATATGGAGGAATAATTTTTTCATGGTATTATACCCGCTTCGTTGGATTTTACATTTTCCCATTGATTTCGATGATAAAATTATCTCAAAATTGGAGCATCACTTCTTATGTCAAGAATATTTCAAACAAATCCATTCACAAGTGATTTGGATGCATTCTTTATCCATGATGACCATATCCATGTTATAGCCAAAAAAATCATCAAGGATCAATGTGAACACTTGAAAAGAAAGAAAAATGCATTTGATAACCTAAGCCAAAGTGCACATGAGGATTGTTGAGCATGAAACATATAGTTTAATCAATTGAGAAATTATATGATGAAAACCATGGTTCTAATGTATTCTTGATATCGTTACCATATTCCATTCAGGAGACATAATAGGAAGTACTCGTATTCTTTATGAAGACAATGTCCATTCAGTTAATTATTGATTCCATCTCAAAAAGAGGAAGTGTTTCCATTTAGAGGATTTCTATATTACTGTTAAGGTTTCTCATAAATATTTATTACTATCAAATCTAAGAGAACTCATGGTGTGATTTTTCTTACCGACTTTTGGACATGTGTGTAGGGTAAATTCTAAGACCCCCCTAAAAAATCATATATGTTTCTAGGTGAATCTATGAAAATGAATTTCTAAATGATGGTGAATTTGAAAGAAATGGCTTTCGAATGGTTTGGTGAATCATTTGATAATGATGTCAGCGGGTAGCAATTTTTTGGCTGATAGTATATGCTATTGGCCAACAACATATGTAATTTTACAAACATCAATTTTTTTACAAGAGAAGTTAAAATGACCGTCTCAATGAGAAATATGTCCTCGCAAAATATGACACAAACAAAAAATTCAAAAAATGTGATTTTTTGTGAAAAATGCAGATTTTGCTAGTTTTGTATGGGATTTTTTTTCAATTTTTTTGATGTTAACAGTTAAAATGATCGTCTCAATGAGAAATTTGTCCTCACAAAATTTTATGCAAGTAAAAAATTCCCGTACTCTCCCCCCCAATGACATTATCGAAAAAATGCTATTAGTCGGTAACATATATTTATGCTATCGGCAGGTAGCATGAAAAAATGCTACCGACCAACACCATTTTTCCATACTACCGGCCGGTAGCATTTTTCCATGCTACCAGATGGTAGAATTTTTTATGCTACTGGCTAGTAGCATTTTTTATGATAGTTACAAGTAACATGTTTTATGCTACCGACAGGTAGTATTTTTTTCTTTTATATGTCAGCAACATTTTTGCATACGACTAGTCGGTAGCATTTTCCATACTATCGGTTGGTAGAATTTTTTATACTATCCACTTACATATATTATGATACCGGCTAATTTAGCATTGTCTTCTGCTACCAACAGATAACATGGTGTATGCTACTAATTGGTTGCATTTTTAATTCTACTAGCTGGTAGCGAAGTATATGCAACTTCAACAGAATAAAATATTAACTGTTAAAATACCTTTAATGTTGGAGGGCTGCAATATGCATTCAATCTCAATCGTTAATGCCCACAGGACCATGAGCACATGTAAAGGAATTATGAAGAAAATTTGATGTGTACTTGATATTCAAAATTATAAATTTGTAATCATTATATATATTAAGGAGAATTTGACAAATTTCAATTTTTAACTAATAACGATTTGAATTAAAAAAATTGGCTATTGGTGTAAACACTTGGTGAATTGGCCCTTAAAATTAACTTGTACCTAGAAAATTTAGGCAAAATAGCAAGTTTTCGACCCCTAAAAATTCACCAAAACCATGTTGGCATAACATTTGGTTAACACGATGATATCCCTCTCCATTACTAGTTTGAGCTTTTGGTGTGATGACAATCGTAATATGGTATCAGATTCGGGCAGTTAAGTGCACTCGACCTGGAGTAGTACTGGGATGGGTGACCTCCCGGGAAGTCCCAGTGTCATTGCCTCCTAATGTCGTTGGGCCTAATTTGGTGAATACATGGTGAGCTCAAGGCTCATGTGGTTGCATCTGGCTCCATCGTGTAGGGGTGTGTTGGTGTAGCAACTAGTTAACATGATGAGATCTCTCTCCATTACCAGTTTGAGATTTTGGTGTGACGAAAAATCATAACAAACTAAATTTTGAAATCCAGAATATTCATGAATTAATGGGGATTCACCACTAAAATTTTCCTTGCACGCGTGATGTGAGTGCATGCTTCCTAATAATTATAAGATAAGTGTTTTCTTGTGTGAGAAATATGATATCATGTTTTTAACAAAGAGTTGATTTTTGCAACCTACCATTTACCATAGAGATGAAGACTTGAAAGAGAGCTATTGAGGCATGCCCAAATATGATTATTCTAGATAAAATGTGGAGCACCATTTCTAAGTCCAAGAAAAGATGTGCTTTGATCAAATAAGCATCCAAAGAAGATCTTCTCCAGTTGCAACATTCATCTCCACGATGAGGGAAGAATGAAGCTTCATCTTACATCATCTTCTTTTGATCACACCTTCTCCCTCTTATTTTCTCTCTAACATTCTATTTCTACGTTGAGAAAAAACTTTTGTAAAAGTGATGTAAGCCACTTAAAGCTTATATTTCTTTGTTGATATTGCACTTTAAGTTGAAAATTCAAGTGGAAATGTGAAGAGTCACTTGTTTTGGATATAAATTGGGATGCTCTCTCCATTCTAAAGGATCAATTTTCTCTCTCTACCAGGTTGTATTCTTCTATTTCTTGCATTAATATTTTCCTCCATTCTCATCTTTTCACTCAGTTAAGAACATGCTAGCATTTTTAATAAGTTGAAGGAATTTGTGCCTTATTTTTGGAACGAATGTATCTTGATAAGGCTTTGTATTTACTTACATTATCTATTTCATTATCTTCTTATGATGTTGTGTTGCAATTTCCTATTTCCTCCAATTGAAACTGGAATCACCTTTGAGTTGTAGTTGATGAAATATGAGTTCAGATCATTAATATAATTCCCCATATCATTTCTTTGTCTTCCCTTACCTACCAATTTCTCCCCCTCTAGTCTACCATTGCAATCACAACAAGGGTATTTCTGCACATTCTCTAGCCTCTATCCACCCAATATATTAGTCTAACGTACATAGTTTCCATCTTCCAATAAATGAGAGCCTCCCCATTCTAAACATGAGGTAATTTTTTGCACGAGTGTTGATGAAATTGTAATTTTTTTTCCTTGAAAAAATATTTCACCATCAGTTTTTGAAGACTCTATTGGGGATCAAACACTCCTATTGTGTGGTACAATTTTCCCACAAAACACAAAAACAATATATTATAAAAAATAAAAAATGGTTTTTGAATCCTATCCCTTGGTCAATCTGAAAATATATTTTCCCACTTGAGTTAGTCATTTTCTAGAAAACTAGAAGATAAGATATATACAATAGGTTGTTCGGAATTCGTGACTATGGAATAGTGCTATGATTCAATAACAAACCCAATCATGCACACAGGATCTAAAAAATTCCCTAAAATCTATAGAAGTGGAAGTATAAACTAGAATAATCCAAATCAAAACAAAGTGCACACACATAACACAATATGTATCGTGGTTCACCCAATGTGGGCTACGTCCACCAAAGATAGAGATCTCATATATATAATAATGAACAAGAGTACAAACCATCTCTTCTCAGAAGAGTAAAATGCATCTCTCCAAGAGTATATCCTCCTCCAGATCTCTAAATGGATCTCCATGAGTGCACTATAGCCGTGACTCAAAACCACCAGAAGATCTCACATAACCAGGAACTACTACATCTCTGAACTGTAACTAAGCTCTTTGTGGATCTGCAACAAGAACTCTCACATGGATCTACCATATGTGCAAATATAACTATGCACCAAGAAGTAAGTTTGTCTCTCCATCACATCATCAACATGTGCAAACATGAAGACAACCTTCTCTACAATATCTAGATCTACATGGATCATCAATACAACATAATTTCATAGATCTATGAATACAAGATCTCACAATAACATGTGGATATAAAAATATAAGACTAGATCTACATGGATCAACAATACATCATGATCTCATGGATCTACAATATAAGATCTCACCAACATGTGGATCTACAAGAAGAAACTCTATGTGCTTTGCATACTATGCAAGCCATTACAATGAGACAATAATTATACAAAGGAAATACAATAGAAGATGTTACCCTCTTCTCACCATTGAGATGTACCTACCATATTTTTACTTGCTATTTCCTTTTGTCCAACTTCTCTGTATTGAAGTTCTGTCTTCATGTAATTTTTTTTCTTATTCTTCATCTTCAACCAAGGAGAATCAACATTCTTCCTCTATCATTATGTTCTAACCCTAGTTTTCTAGCTTATATAAGCTTAGAAAAACTTACGGAACCTTAGCTATGCATTTATAACCTTTAGATCACCTTTACAATCAACCGTCGGATCAAATCCCATGTCTAAAATAAAAAACATAATCACACAGGTAACCAGTGCCGGTTACTCCCTATCGACCTGACTGATGTCGGTTTCTCCCTGACCGATTCCGGTCAATCCCTGATCGATGTAGGTCTCCGTGTAACCTAGTAACTTTGTAATGCATGCTCTGGTGAAGCTATTTAGCTCCACAACATAACATAGGTGACTGAGTAGGTGGTGTTGTAGATCCTAAATTTGAGTTGTAATAAGAAGATGATTTCATACTTGCTCTTGTATAGTTTTAAATAAATTCTACTGGAATTCATCTAGAAGATCCATTTAAATATCCTATTGTTATTCCCATTGCATTTCCCATCTCTCCACCACCACTGAATACTCTTCCTCCAAAGATAATTGTGCCCATACCTTGTGGTTAGAACACTAGTCCATTGGATTTAACTCCGCCACTTCACAAATTACCAAGAGGATAAATAAATTTTTTCCCCAAGTTTTATCAAGATGGAAAAAAACATCCAAATGAAAAAATTATAGCCTTTATCACATCCTATGGTGTTCTTGGAGTAGGAATGAATATGTTCTTGTTCATCTATTCATTGTGTCATTACAAGATGCTTCTGTAGAATGGTTCTACCATTTTCCACCCCACTCAATCACTAATTAGGCATATATAAAAACTAAATCTAAAGAAAGGTTAAATTTGGTGGAATATTCTCATTCCCTTCTTTCTCAATTGACTCAAATGAAGAAGGAACTAGAGGTAACCATGAGATAATGTTTTGGCCAAATTCATAAGTTGATCAGTAAGATCCCTACTCGTTCCCGTCCTATTGCAGACAATCAAAAGAGGTTATTCATAAATGCTCAATTCCTTGAAGTTGGGTTCATATTATGTAGAACTCAACCAAATAATTTGGATAATATTCAAGAAATTTCTATTGAAGTGGAAGATGATCTTATCATGTTAGGAAATATCAAGAACCTTAATTAAAAGATAAATTATAAATATCCTAGACGAAGGAATTAAATCATTGATACAAAATTTGGTCAATGATATGACTACACTAAAGAATCAAGTGGCTCAACATGTCCCATATCGGAACTAGAACCAAGATTAGATTGTTGGAGCACCCCAAAGAATTGATTTGGAGGATACACCTATTAATACAACATGTGAAACTGAACAAGATGAAGTATATCAAATTGTTGAATCAAAACCCACAAAGAAGAGGAATTTGGATATGTGCAATTTTCATCCACTCAAAAACACAAAAAATAGGCCTCTTCCTCCACTACCCAAGTGAAGTACTTGGATCCTAAAAAAATGAATCTATAGAAAACAAATACAAAAAGAGGATCATTTCTACCCACTTCCCTGGAGTCAGCCAAGAAGAAGCTTGTGACCAACTGAAGTAAAGCCACATCTCCTCCTCTAGGTAAGTTTCTTTCCTCTCCCCTAGTTAAATCATTTTCAGTTTCTACTTCTTTTGTTCCTAAGAATGTAATTCCTACTCCTTTCAAGGTTGCCATTAATCCTAATGCATCCACATCTTCATCATTTACCATGTTAAAAAGTCCAAATTCCAAATCTTTGAGTTTGAGTATCTGAGAACTCATGCAAAGAATTTGATAAACTTGTCTAGTTTATCAAAGGAAGTAGTTCAAATTTTGGCTCCATTAATCCCATTGTCAAAGAACTAATTCTCACTCCAAGTAACACTCTTTCTCAGAAACTTCTTGATTCAACATCCTTCACTTATGAGAAAGTATAACCCTTCTATCTCTCATTGTCGATCAATGGATATAAACTAAGTAACTATATCATTAACTATGATGAATATGAAAATGTCATTCCCACTAAATTTTCCAAGGCCCTTGGTCTCACTCTCACTTATGTTGTTGTCCATTGTTACTCTATAGAAACTAAAGAAGTGCCGCTCTTTATTTGGGTCAAATATGTTGAAGTAACATTTGCAGTTTTTCTTGACAAGAAATTCAAGACCGACATACTTGTTGCTGACATTCCAACTTCATATAGGATGTTGTTAAGTCATATTTTATGTCAGGATGTTGGAAAAGATATACAAGTGGATCGGTCATGTTCTAACATTCTAGTCCAGGGTAAAATGAAGAAATTTATTCCTAAGAGGAAGATGAGATATATTGTTAAAAAATAAGATGGCCATGTTGGCCATTATGTCTTAGGTTGTCATTGATGTCAAAGGCCATTGATGGCAAAGGGAGTCAAGAGTGTCATATGAGTCTCAGTGAGGTGTCATTCAAGGTCAAATATGAAGGTTGATTGATAGTGTATTGGTTTGGTGATGCTCTATGGTGTTTTGGAGCATGGTCTAGTAGGCATGGTCATGGTATGTGTTCCCAAAAGTTGGTATAAAGTCTCCACGATGTCAAGCATGTTACATATGATGTGTAAGAGGTGTCTAAGTGTCTAAAAGTGGTCAATAAGGCATGTCTTAGAGATTCATGTGGTAAAGTAGGCCATTCTAGGCCTATTCCTACTCCTAGATCATCGTGTATGGTCTGTTGATATGAGAGATGGAGAAAGAAAATCCTATACAATCTGGGGAAGGTGTTATGATGTTTCATAATAGGTGCATGGTGAGTTTCATTTCATTTCCCATAGGTTTGATGATGTTTCATGGTCCTTAGGAAGCAAGAACGTGAAGACAAGGATAGTACACACATGTAAGTCACTATTTTTGGAGAGTTTAAAGCATATTTGAGCATGGATGAGGATTAGGTCAGTTAGAGGATTTTTTTCATGAAGCTTCACGACAAGTTTCAGGTCAAGATTGTGAAGAAATTGTAAGTTATGTGATTTTTGGTAAAACTGAGTTTTAGAGAAGGCAAAATCAGCTCAATATGGAAACTTAAAATGCTCACCCATTCATGCACACTTTTCTTCTGGTCATGTTCCTTCTAAGGATGTTATTACATGGATTTGAGAATCCAAATCAAGAATAATGAAGTCAAATGAATGTCATACATTTATGAATGACTGTTAACAAGGTAAACTGGTATAAACCCCTAGTTAAACCCTCATAGTGAAATGATATGGGAGAAATGAGTTGTATGGTCACCAAATGGTTAGGGTTTTCTAGTTTGATGATTTGGGATTTTATATTACTCCTAGGTCATTTTTTCATTGGTGGCATGCTCCAGGTCAACTGGTAAGGTACAATTTTACCTCTAGTTTGAAGGAATTTTCTAGTACAGTCATGTATAATAGAGTTCATGATGCAAAGCATTATGTGAGAGCAATATTTGGATGTCTCCTTGATTTACATGAAGTGTTTTAGGAAGATGTAGTGGATAAATTTGATGTTACAGGTCTTTAAAATTTCCCTACCACTTGAGAGCTAGACAATACAAAACCTAGTCTTGGGATTTGAAGGGAGCTTGATGATTTTGCATGTTGAAGTAGTGTTCTATGGAAATGGATAGAATTTTGACACCTAGTATGATGTGTTTTGAGTGTTTGGTTTGATTTGGAGATGTGGTTTATTTCCTAAGCCCTAGTGGCATGATTGGTCCTATTTGGCTTGACAAGAAGGTGACTGAAACAAGAGTGTTGGATTGGTTTCGCCAATGAAATATGCATATGATGGATTAAATAGGTGTGTCAGGTATCCATTGAAATTTTCCAAATGGTTTTAGTGCTTGGAAGTTGAATTTGATTTGTTTGGTCATGTTTCTCTCAGGACTTGTTCTTGACTCCTTAGAGCCCGAGTGAGCAGTTATGGAGATTGATCTATTTAGAAGCCTTATGCCATGATTTGAAAGATTATAATAAGTTGCATCAAATATTATACTTCATGTGATTTCCATTGATATGTGATTTGTGTCTTGATTAAGAATTTAGAGGTATAAATCAACCCAATTTTGAAGACCTAGTTGTGGGGTCTTGAAGCTAGTTTGAGCAGTGTTAGAGGAGACATTTTTGGGTCTTGTGCCATGGTCTGAAGAGTCTAATGAGTTTTATGATTTAGGTTACATAAATACCATATTTTTTATGTGTCATTTGTGTTATGGTGATGATTTTTAGTACTCCATGTCCTTCACTTTTGGAAGGTCATTTTTAGGTGTTGAAGACCTAGTTTGAGATGCTTGCTTCTTGGAGTGTTTCATGATGATGGAGGATGATGAAAATGTTCTTGAGAATGTGGAAGGTGTTTAGAGGTTTTATTTGGGTTGTGTGGATCTGATGGAGCCATGACAAATATTCCTTGTGAATTTTATGATCATTATCCATTCGTTGGAGGTGCAAGCTTGTCTTTTAGGCCTGCTTAATATGCCTAGTGCTTGTTCTTGATGGTGTGACCCATGCCAACCTACTTGGGTCTCTTGGTGTGTTTTATATGAGGTTTGTGATGCTTTTTTATATTTTTCATGAAAAATCTTAATGGCCTTATTTGACATGTGGTCACTTAAGGTGTATGTACAGTATAAAAGTGCATTGTGTGTGCTTATTTGATTTAGTTTAAATGATGGGGTTATGAGTGACCTATAGAAGGTTGAAGAAGAGTGAAGAGGGGTTAAGAATAGAGATGAGAAGAGTGATGAATACTTGAAGAAGATCGAGGATCAGATGTGTAATGGAAATTGATCTATTCAACCCATGACGAAGAAGAATTGAGCGATTTAAGAGAGAGAGGGAATTGACGAGGGTTTGATGTGTTTAGAACTAATATTGGATCATAATCAGTTGTGGGAGAAACATATATTATGTGATCATTCATTTCAAATATTGCGTGATGAGTAATATTCATATAAGTCCTTTTTTATGAGTAATATTAGTAAAGGTTTCTAGGGGTGGGTGTTCCTTCTGAAGTGGGTGTTTCACTAAACAAGTCTTGTGTGATGTGTAATATTCATACTCACCCTTTGTTATGAGTAATATTATTAAAGGTTTCAGTGGGTTTTGTTACAACAAAATTATAGCACTCCTGATAACTCAAGTGTGTGTGCATGGGCCATCATTGTAATCTGTATAACATGGGGTTATCCGTCAAGTTGTGGGACTTGCGAACTTGAGATAACCCTCTGGAGAAGGCCAACTTCCTATACCTAACCTTAATCTAAAATAATCCTAATGCAAGAAAAACACCTAACTACACCTATCCTAACAATTCCAAGGAGACAAGGAGAGAGAGTACATGAAAAGGGAAATCCTACACTAAGGGGGTGGTGATAGCACCAAGAAAAGGGGCGAGATACTTTACCGAGGGAGGAAGAGAAGGAAGATGGAGTTGAGAGAGGCCAGACCATATATGACACTAGCCCAAATCCCTACTCGTCATCAAATCCCTATGAAGCACAACCTCATAAACTTACACGTGATAAATATATGCACATAATATAATACCACAATGGAGAGGTAAGAGAAACATAATAAAAATGAGCTAGGGTTGAAGAAACACCACAAAACATGATTTTTTATTTCTGTAAAACATGCAAAGACCATTACATATGATGCAAAAAGGCATAAATATGATTTCTAGGTGCAAGAGAAGGCTCGCAACTCAATGGAGTTGAGGGAAATTTTTGCAAGAGTTTCCTAAGCTCCTAGAATGTCTCCCTACAAAATGAGGGGGTTGATTACATTATATAAACAATTTTCTAGCCTATCGTCATTAAAGAGGTATGTGCACCCATAAAAATTAACTTCCTGAGGGTACTTCTATCAGATGAAGATATGGATGCCATACTGAATTAAATATGGTTGTTGAGCTGTCATTCACCCACCTACCTTCAACTTTCCTAGGACTAGTAAGGCATCTAGCTATGTGACCCTTCCAACCTCGTCGTACAACAACTAGATCATCTAACCACATGAGCTGTCTAACCATGTGTGTCCCCTGAGCTCAACCACCCAACTTGGGGGGTTAAATTCCATCTAACTTGTAGGCTGTACATTTTTTGGCAGACGCCCAACCTGATGGTCACAACCTTTACACCGTGGGTTGTCCAACTTGGGAGGTTGGATGAAAATCTAATCTATTCGTACGCGTCTAACCTATGACCCAACCAACCATCCATCCAACCTATCCATCCAGCCTCTCCATCCAGCTTGGCCATTTAACCTAGTCATCTAACCTGGCCATCCAACCCAACCTTCCAATCGACCGTCCAACCTGGCCATCCAACATGTCTGTCCAACCTAGCCGTGTTTTCTGACCTACTTTTATTGGCTCTGTAACGGACCCGCCCATCTTTCTCTACAACTTGTCCATCATCCAACTCGATTCCAACTTGCAAGACAACCCGATCAACTCAGTTTGCCATGGCAAGTTGGCTTGGTCAAGCCATCTTGAGATGCCTTTCTCTCTGATCTCTAGAGCTGAATTTGATGGTTGTCTACATGTCCCAATATTTTAGTGGCTAAGTCCATTTATAATGATTTATCCAAATTAACCTTGGGGGATAAATTTGGGATAACATTTTGCCGACCTCTTGGGGACATCTTCTTGCTAGATGAAGAGACCAGTAGCCTTGAAACATCCATTGGGCATGGAGTCAAGCTTACCTTGAAGAACTAATCTTCCTTTTGAAAACCTGTCCCCTAGAATCATGTGAACTTAACATCAATATGAAACCTCCTTGGCCTGCTCTTAAAGATGATTTTGGGATTTTGGATAAAACCTGTAAACTGCCCCAAAATTGAAAATTTTGAATAAGGTGAGGGCATGAAGAACTCTGAACCTACAACTGATCTATTGGGGCTCAATATATGCATTATGAAAGCTGCCCCAAAATCTGATTTCCCTAATGAAAATGCTTTGGCTGAAATTCCAAAGATAGGAAGGCCCCTGCAACTAATTTTCTGATGCAAGAAGGGGAAGAGGAGTTCAATGGTGACTGATCTAGAGAGATGAGGAAGATAAGATCATTGAATAGTATCCCTCAATTTGATTTAGTAATTTTGCATTTGGATTTAATTGTAGACAACAACTATTTCATGTAACATTTAACCCCTTAATACAACACATTTTTCTCTTGGAAACATGATGAACTATGTAAGATAAAACACCACGCAAAAAACTATGTACAAAGGAGGAAATCATACATGCTCCAAGTGGAGGCATGCAGATTGTGCATATGCACTTATTCTACTGGAAGTAAACCTAATTACTCTGTTCTAACTAGAGGAATGGGAAAATTCACACAAACCCTGACACTGGTAAGGAAAAATAGTTTCCCTTCCTTAAAATTTTAGACCATGCAATTGATTTGACAATGGGTATGGTCATGGATGAGAGACTGATATGGATACAATCTTCCATCCATCCTGCCAAGGTATTAACAAAAAAAGAAAATACCTCCTTCGACTGATCTGTATCCAGTTGGAGGTATTGTTGTTGACCCTTGGTGCATTGAAAATCACCCTCATGCTTTGAAGTGAGCATGACTAGTGGCAACTCTAACCCCTGCTCCAGTGAAGCTAGGTATTTTATTGGGAAAGGCTTGATTCTTGTGAGTTTCCCACTCATTTGTTGCTCGACCCCACAACTAGGGCTCTCATGCAGACCTTCTTTCTAAATATGGTTATTTGCAGGCTGATCTATGATTTGTTGTGCCCCCATGAATATATTTGTTTCCACTTTGGTAGATGCTGACATTCCCTGGGTATCCTCACTCCCTACTCCATCATGATATTATGATAAAAGTGTAGCTAGTTCCAGACAAGTAGAAGAATGAGGATAATTACATTCGGTAGGAATGTCTTGCTCACCTTACTATTGTTCCCCCTTGAGGCCTTAGGTGCCAATAGTGTTTAAAAACACTTCCTCCTCCCCGACCTTTCCAATTGGAGCTTCCTTCTCATCTGCCTATGCCTCTTGTTGGTTCATATTTTTCTTTGGGAAATTTTGAATTTCCTCATCCTCCCAATCTGAATTAGACTAGTCACCTATTGATACAAAATTTTCATCCTTGGTAAGAGTGGTCGAGGGAGAGGTGTAAGAAAGAGGCTTCTTCTTAATCTCCTATTCAAGAGTAGGTGTTTGATGCTCAAGGGATCTGATTTAATAAGTTGGGGAAGCCAATTGATCCTCCATAGCATAACCCCTACTCTACTGATATGTTTCCCGTGAAACAACTAAATGATCCTTCCTGAAGCCTTGCTATTTGGGGAAGTGCATGGACATATCCCTCTCTCTGACAACATATCAAGTCTCTCTTTCTATCAGCCTTGTAGGTTATCCTGGTTTAGTTATAGTTGGGTAGAAGGTAGGGACAACATATTAAATACCATAACTCCTAGGGACATTGGTGTATGTCTTATGGATGTTGGGTAGTGCCTTAGGTAGAGATGAGAGGGATCTTTGTGAAGCTTTGGGAATGCTCTAGGAATAAAAAACTTGCTGGGAATCAAATGAAGGATAAGGAAGCAAACGGGCTTCCTTATTTTGGAAAGAAATGATGGATTTTTCTATGTTTGCACATGAGGAACAAAAAACTTTAGGTGGTGGGGAAGGGATTTTAGTAGCATGGATGGGATTTATTTTACCATCTTAAATGAGTATCTTCTCAACTTGGGATGCAATGGAAAAACCTTGAGGAAAACTGCTCCCCCTAGAGATTGAATCAATACAACTAAGACATTATCAAAGGACCTCAAATAGTACAAGAATGTCATACCTTGTGGGGGTCTATATTCCTGTGGGATTCAGTGCCATGTCCTCATGAATATGAGGTTGAAATCTTGAATGGATTCCATTGAAACCCATTGTATTTTGTTGAGGTGTTCCATGAGGAAAATAACATCTACATCCTCCTTAAACTGGTGGTACAGTTGTTCTCCCAACTGATTCCATGTAGAAATGGATTGTGGTGCAAAACTATTGTACCAATATTTTTCCTTGCCTTTGAGAGATGCAACCAAAAGTTGAAGGAAAACATTCTCCTTTGTGATAGTGTGAATGACACAATGGTTGACAACATCCTGAATCTGATCTATAGGGGATTGATCTCCATTTCCATAGAAGAGGGGAAATTTTTTTCAAGGCCACCTTGGGGATGGCATCCAACTACTACAAGTGAAGAGGATTGGAACTAAAATGATGGAATGGAAAATCTCCTTGGAGATCCATTATTGTAGCGGACACATCAAGAACAAGTCTCCAACTAGAGATAATGGACTGCTTGAATCGGTGGAGTTGCCAGATATGCTTGAAAGTTACATCCAAAGGCTGAAACCTTCACCAAGAGCATATCAACTTGATGAAGTGAAATGGTAAGGAACTTCACACCTGTCCCACTGGGCATGCCAAAACTGTTACGACAAAATTACAACACCCCTGATAACTCAAGTGTGTGTGCATGGGCCATCAATGTAATCTTCATAACATGGGGTTATCCCTCAAGTTGCAAGACTTGTAAACTTGAGATAACCCACCGGAGAAGGCCGAATTCCTCTACCTAACCCTAATGCCAAACTACTCCTAATATAATAAAAACACCTAACTACACCTATCCTAACAATTCTAAGGAGACATGGAGAGAGAGAGAGAGTGCATGAAAAGGGAAATGCTACACTAAGGGGGTGGTGATAGCACCAAGAAAAGGGGTGAGATACTTTATTGAGGGAGGAAGAGAAGGAAGATGGAGTTGAGAGAGGCCAGACCATATATGACACTAACCCAAATCCCCACTTGCCATCAAATCCCCATGAAGCACAACCTCATAAACCTACAAGTGAGAAATATATGCACAAAATACAATAACATAATGGAGAGGCAAGAGAAACACAATAAAAATGAGCTAGGGATGAAGAAACACCACAAAACATGATTTTATTGCTTTAAAACATGCAAATACCATTGCATATGATGCATAAAGGCATAAATACGCTTGCCAAGTGCAATAGAAGGCTCACAACTAACTGTAGTTGAGGGAAAATTTTACAAGGTTTCCCCAACTCCCAGAATGTCTCTCAAAAAAATGAGGGGTTTGATTACATTATATAGGAAATTTTCTAACCTACCCTCATTAAAGAGGTATGGGCACCCATACAAATTCACTTTCCAAGGGTACTTCTGTCAGATGAAGACATGGGCACCATACCATATTAAATATGGTTTTTGAGTTGTCATTTACCCACCTACCTTCACCTTTTCTGGGACTCACAAGCCATCCAACCATGTGACCCATCCAACCTAGTCATACAACAATCAGGTTGTCCAACCACATGACATGTCTAACCATGTGTGTCTCCTAACCTCAACCATCTAACCTGGGGGGTTGGACATGTGTCCAACCTGTAGGCCATACATTTTGTGGTAGATGCCCAACCTTGATGGTTGCCACCTTTACACCATGGGCCGTCCAACCTGGGAGGTTGGATGGTCATCTAACTGTCTGTACAACGTCCAACCTATGACCCGACCAACCCAAGCATCCAACCCATGGTCATCCAACCTTGAGGGGGTCTGGACGCATCTATACGTTATCCATTCACCCTAACTCATCCAACCACTGGCTTGTCCATCTTAGGATGTATCAACCTCGGCCAACCAACCCAGTCATGAACCAATCCTATTCGTACACCAATCACCGACCAACCTGGCCATCCAACATGATCCAACTTGGGCCATCAATTGCCATCCAAACCTGGTCTATGTTTTCTAAAATTCTTGCTCACTCTCCACGACAACTCAGTCATCCAACTCACTCTGTCCTCGATCTCCATCTATCCAACTCGACTTCCAATTTCTAGACAACTGACAACCACTCGCCAACTTGAATATTAACTTGGTCGAGCCATCTCAAGTTGTCTTTCTCTCTGATCTCTAGAGTTGAATTTGATGGTCATTCTGCACGTCCCATAATTTGAGTGGTTAAGTCCAATTATAATGAATTATCCAAATTAACTTGGGGGTTAAATTTGGGATAACATGTTTTCTTCGCCTTGATGGTTTCCCACATTATAGCTTGTGTACTTGTATTCTATCTTATCTTGTGCTCTTATGAATGGTTAATACACATCTAATAATCTCACATTAATGGTGTATGGTTAAATTAATGTAATGAATGATGTATGCAAGATAAGGTTGATGAAAGAAAAGTTTTTGTAAGACTAATTCACCCCCCTCAGTTTAATTGGTATCAGAGCCAGGCCTTGTGAAGTAAGTTTAACAACTTGGAGGAGATCCTTGAAGCACATGTATAAAAGGAAGCTCAGTTCATGATGGATTAACTCTCTTGGTTAGAGTGAAAACAAGTTTTAAATCATTTTTTTATACATATGAATATTTATACTTGAGGTGTTCTATTAATTTTCCATGTATCCATCTGTTGCTAATGAAGTGTCTCATGAAGGAGAAAAAGTAGGTTCTTGTGTTGATATCGATTTTGATTTCCCTAAAGCTGATGATGGATATGTTGATAACGATCTAGTAGCTGAACTTGAAGATAAAGAAGATGTATTTGAACATATAGAGGTAAAAGAAGTATGTCTTGAAGCCCTATCCTTTGAGACAAACTATGAAGTGATGCAAAAAAGCCCTATAATAGAGATAACAAGCCATGAAGTGGAAATAAGTATGGTCAAGTCTATGAATATAATTATTCATATAGGGTTTGAAGCCAATAAGGGCTTGACATTCTCAAGAGAGGATCTAGTTGATGATTCATCATTCCTTCAAGTAAGGTATGAGTTGTTCAATGAATAATTCTTTTTATTTAAGAAAATTGATCACATGATTGTAGATGAGTTGAAAATTTCAAAAGGAGTACTATAAGTCGTGTTGAAATATATTGAAGAATGATGTAAAGATTTCTAAGGTTGAATCCATCAAATATATGTCTATGAATTTGAATTGATCCAATAACGAAAATGCATGGTTGTCTTGTATCATGCTTGAAGAAAACTTCAGATGCTTGAAGAATCATCAATAACAATGTACAATTATGTATGAGAATGAAAGTGGTATGAATGCTCTAGAAGATGCAAGGTATGTGGGATTGAGATGGAGTTTTGACCAGGAATCAAGTAGATAGAGTTATTAAGCTACAAGAGGAAGGTAGAAGTCTTGTAGATCTGTAACAGAGGAAACAATCCAGGTTTTTCATCATAAGATTGATAAATTCATATGGGAATGAAAGGAAAGTTCACCAAGGTGTTTGTGCCTAGTTCAAAATATCAAAGAGCATGCTCCTAGGGGGAATCAAGAATCATGTTGAATAGGATGTGTCCTTGAGTATGAAGGAGTCATAGAAACAAGATATTTTTCATGATTGTAAAACAAAAAGGCATGTGTATGATTTCCATTGCTCTATATCTCTCAGAAAAGAAGTATGTGATGTCATGATCTAGTTCAGAAGTATTATAGGTTGAGAAAAATATTGAATAAATAGTCATTTGAATATCTGAGTGACACCAATCAAAGAGGGTTATGTGACTATCTTGAAAAGTATAGATATGTATTTCAAAGAACTATCATTTGATTGGTGACTATTTTTCTTTGTGGTGGTCTGAGTTTTCTCTAAGAAGTTTCATGATAAGGTATTTTGGAGGTATTAAGGAGAATCACATTTCAAAGAAGGTACTATCATGAGGAAATATTGAGTTTTGATAGCTTGATGATTCTATAATCATTAATAAATTGTTCTAAGATTGTATGTGTAAAATTCCTATGAGGAAGGATGTCTGTGTATATGATTTCTTGACTTGATAGAGATAAAAGAAGCTATTTTAAGGTCAAAGTGGTTTCTAAACAAAGTTAGTTTGTCTACTAAGATTCTGTGTTAAGAAAGGTATGATGTTGTTCCATCCAAGGGTTGGTTTTTGTCTTACATATGAAGAAGTATTTATTACATAGTTCTTTCTAATTTTTCAAGGAGGATGGTATGTTATCCTACTCACATGTCTAAAGTCTTCAAGTAGTGTTATCTGATAGTGAAAGGCAGTCTTAAGGTATGGGTCTGTGGTGCATCAAAAGGAATGTAAGTTGTCAAGATTGAATTAAGGAGAATCTGTATGAATTTCTTGAAAACCATGAATAAAGGTTTTTAAGGTCTACAAAGATTGTGCCAAGTCATCATAATCCGAGGTATAAAAAGGTATGAGCTTAAGTTGAGGTCTGCAGAAATTGTAGTACATCTAGTTCCAAGGTATGCTTCTAAGTTTGAACTCAAAGAGGTAGCTATGTTATAAGATGAGTTTTCTTGAGTATGATGATTTAGTATGAATGCATATGTTTGAGAGGGATCTTGAATGCTATTAACCCCTAAGAGATGAAGCTAGAATTTATATCAGTTAAGTGTGGTTGGAGTATGCATATTCACATAGCACAATGTACCATAAAATGTTATAATAGTTAGCTACAGGTGTTTTAAGGACTCCATAAGTCAAGGGAAGATGGAAATAATATTAAAGCAGATGTTTAGGTGAAAATAGGCTAGTTTGGAAGAATCTTGTGGTGATTTTCATATATAGTTACAGGGGGAGTGTGCCTTATGCTCAAACAAGATGTGATCTCATGAAAATGTGGCAGTTAACACCAAATTAATGCTTTAGGTCTGAGACAATAATCATGATCCATTTCCATTTCCCATAATCAAGGTATGAGTCCTCATTTTTGCATAAACAGCTAGGTTATGTTGGTATATTGTCAGGAGGAGCTATAAGGATATGTTTCATGAAGTTAGTATGCATCTATAGTTAAGAGAAAAATAACATTTTTGATCTAAAAGTGAGCTTCAGGGCTCCTAGTTTTAAAAAGAAGTTATTAAAGATCCAAGTCTGTCTTTGGTTCTTGAATGCAAGTTATTAACAAAGGACTTTATTATCTCATGAATAAAGCTTTCGAGGGAGTATATCAGTATAAAGTTGTATGAAGAAATTTTGGTTAGTGCAAGGGATGAGGTGTTAGGTTATATGACTTGAAAAGGAAGAAGAAAGTATACTACAATCATATTGATTTCCAAAATGGTATGAGATTTAATGTATGCATTGATAGTCAGAATATTATGGTCATGATCAGAAAACAAATTTTTAAAGGAAGATTTTTGAAATATAAAGATGCAAGGTATAATACTCCTGAAAGGAAGTAATATCATCTTAGCTGAGATGGTTTTAGTTATGCAAGAAAAGAACGAGAAATGATGAATTAAAGAACTAGCTAGGTATTTGAGTATGAAGACTAAATTAAAATAATATAAACTTAGGGGGGGCTTTTTTTCAAGATTATATTAGGTTTATGGATCTTATTGTTGCTAGTTGAAGAAAGAAAAATAGAGTTTAATCCAAGGGGGTTGTAGTAAAGAAAGTATGTCTATTTTTCATTGTTTTCTTTATGTATTATCATCATTTTCATGTCATGTTGTCATTGCATCCTTTAACATAGATGTAAAAGGGGGATATAAACATCAGAAACATGAAAAATATGTTATGTAGGTATTTTTTCTTGTTGGTTTCCATCAATGTTTCGGAAGGTAGTTGTCATCAATGACAAAGGGGGAGATTGTTGGCCATTGTGTCTTAGGGTGTCATTGATTTCAAATTCCATTGATGGGAAATGGATTCAAGAGTGTCATATTAGTCTCCATGAGGTGTCATTCAAGGTAAAATATGAATGTTGACTAGTAGTTTCTTGGTTTAGTGATGTTCTATGGTGTTTTGGAACATGGTCTAGTAGGCATGTCCATGGTATGTTCTCCCCAAAGTTGGTATAATGTCTCCATGATATCAAGAATGGTCCATATGATGTGTAAGAGGTCTCTTAGTGTCCACAAGTGGTCAATAAGGTATGTCTTAGAGAGTCATGTGGTGAAGTAGGCCATTCTAGGTCTATTTATAGTCCTAGAGCATGGTGTATGATATGTTGACATGAGAGATGGAGTAGGGAATCCCTATAAAAGAATAGGAAAGGTGTTATGGTGCTGGTGATGTTGCATTACACGTTTATGATGAGTTTCATGTCAGTTCTCATAGGTTTGATGATGTTTCATGGTCCTTGGGAAGCAAAAAGATGAAGATAAGGTTAGTACACATAGGTAAGTCAATGTGTTGGAGAATTTCAGGAATATTTGAGCACGGATGAGGCTTGATTCAGCTAGAGGATTTTTTTTATGCTTCATGCCAAGTTTTAGGTCAAAGTTGTGAAGAAATTGCAAGTTATGTGATTTATTGTAAAAAATTGAGTTCTAGAAAGGGAAAAATCAATTCAATATGGGAACTTCATATTCTCACCCACTCATGAAAAATTTGAATGGGATCTTGTGCCTTTCATGGATGTTATTAAAAGGATTTGAGAATACAAAACAATAATAATGAATTCAAATGAACGTAAAACATTTATGAACGATTATTAACAAGGTAAATTGGTCTAAAACCCTAGCTAAACCCTCATAGTGAAGTGATATGGAATAAATGAGTTGTATGGTCACAAAATGGTATGGGTTTTATAGTTTGATGATTTGGGATTGCATAGGACTCCTTCTAGTTCATTTTGGCATTGGTGGCATGTTCCAGGTCAGTTGGTAAGATACATTTTTACCTTTGTTTTGAAGGAATTTGTTGGTACAGTCATGTATAGTAGAGTCAATGTTGCAAATTATTATGTGAGATAAATATTGGGATGTCTCCTTGATTTCCATGAAGTATTTCAGGAAGGTACAATGAAGATATTTGATGGTACAGGGCTTCAAATTTTCCCTACCACTTAAGGGCTAGAAGGTGCAAAATCTAGTCTTGGGATTTAAAGTGAGCTTGATGAATTTTCATGTTGAAGTAATGTTCTATGGTCATGGATATCATGTTGACACTTGGTATGATGTGTTTGAGTTCTTGGTTTTATTTGGAGAATTGGTTTCTTGCCCAATCCCTAGTGGCCTAATTGGTCCTATTTGGCTTGACAAGAAGATGACTGAAACATGGGTGTTGGATTGGTCTTATCTAAATGACATATGCATATGATGGACTGAATAGGTGTGTCAGGTATCCCTTGAGTTTTTACAAGTTTTTTCAATCCTTAGAAGTTCAATTTTAGTTGTTTGGTCATGTTTATCTCAAGACCAGTTCTTAAGTCCTTGGAGCATGAATGATAAGCTTTGGAGATTGGTTTGTTTAGAAACATTATGCCATGATTTTAAGATTCTAATAAGTTGCATTAGAGAGTAGAATTCATGTGATTTCCATTGATATGGTATTTGTGTCTTGATGAATATTTTAAAGGTATAAATCAGCTCAGTTTTGAAGACCTAGTTCTGGGGTCATGAAGCCAATTTGAGCCGTGTTAGAGAAGGATACATTTTGGGGTCTTGTTCCATGTTATGAAGATTATAATGAGTTTCATGTGTTAGGTGACATAAATACCATACTTTTGATGTGTCATTTTAGTTATGGTGATGAGTTTTGGTACTCCAATTCATTCACTTTTGGAAGGTGATTTTTCAGGTTTTAAAGACCTAGTTTGAGATGCTTTCTTATTAGAGTGTTTCATGATGATGGATGTTGATGCAGATGTTCCTGAGAAATTGGAAGGTGTGTATAGGTTGTCCTTGGTTTGTGTGGAGATTATGGAGCCATGAAAAATATTTCTTGTGTATTTTAAGATCATTATCCATTTGCTGGAGGTGTAGGCTTGTATTTTGGGCCAACTTGAGATGCCTAGTGCTTGTTCTTGATGGTGTGACCCCTAATGACCTAATTGGCTCTCTTGGTGTGTTTTTATATGAGGTTTTTGATATGTTTAATGTTTTTCATGACCGACCCTAATGGTATTATCTGACATGTGGTCACGTAAGGTGTATGTCAAGTATAAAAGTGCATTGTATGTGCTCATTTGAGTTAGTTTAAATGATGGGGTTATGAGCGACGTATAGGAGGTTGAAGAAGAGTGAAGAGTGGTTAAAACTAGAGTTGATAAGATTTATGAATACATATATAATATTGAGGATCAAATGTGCAATGGAAATTGATCTATTGAGCCCATGAAGAAGAAGAGTTGAGCTAGTTAGGAGATATATATATATATATATATATATATATATATATATTTGACGAGGGTTTGATGTGTTTGGAGTTGAAATTGGATCAAAATCAGTTGTGGGAAGAACATATATTCTATGATCATTCATTTAAAATCTTGTGTGATTAGTAATATTCATGCAAGTCCTTTGTTATGAGTAATATTATAAAAATTTTTATAGGGGTGGGTACTCCTTGTGAAGTGGGTGCTTCACTAAACATGTCTTGTGTGATGTGTAATATTCATACAATCCATTTGTTATGAGAAATATTAGTAGAGGTTTTAGTGGTTTTTATTCCCGAGATGGTTTCCCACATTACATCTTGTGTACCTATATTATCTATTATATTATGGTCTTGTGAATGGTTAATACACATCTAGCAAGCTCACATTAATGATATATGATTGAATGACTGCAATGAATGATGTATGGAAGATAAGGTTGATGAAATAATTTTTTTTCCAATACTAATTCACCCCATCCTCTCAGTCTCCGTGCTTCCAAGAGAAAAAGGGGTAGCCATTCTCTACCAAGATCCAAGATATGGAAACTATTTCATAACTTTAGAGGAAGATGCTAAGTTGACCATTTTGACGAAGGAGTACCCAAATTTGATTGATTCAGTTGATAAACAACAAGATGATTTGATGGAATCATAATTAGATAGTGTGTGCTTCCCATGGAACATATATATAGGTTCTCCACTTAGTGATGATAAGAATCATGAATAGCTTGACTTGTCACAAAGTAACCCCAAAATGATAAGTAATGCAGACCATAGGGAAAAGTGATATCAAATGAGTTATGGAAATGTGAGACCCAAGTTTCCAATCATCTTCTCAATATCTAACAGGAGGACTTACCCAATGAATATGATTGTGAATGTGAAGCTTTATCTTTTCCATTTGGAGAATAGGACCTTCTCAATGATGAATGGATAGATGGCATAAGTCTCTCAAGGATGATTTTTCTCAAGAAGAAGATATCTCCATCAAAGAGATGACTATTACAACTCAAAAATGTTACATAGAGAGTGATGATATCTTTAATATGGCATCAACCTTATGTTCATTCTCATTGTAAGAAGATGAAACAACATGTGATTCATACCGTCATAAGAAGAAAATTGAGAATGATCTAGTGTGTGTGAAGGGGAACCATTTAGATAAATTAGTAAACATGAAGTAACAAGAATTTTGTGATGGTGTTGAAAATATCAAAAGCTGTATCAAGAACAAGTTCATGGAAACAATGGTCATAGAGAGCATGAAAAGCAAAGAGAAAATTCTTTTCATAGAGAAAAAATTCAGGTTTGAACATCGTAAGCCTAGTATGATTAAGAATTAATATTGTGGAAGTGGTAAAGTGAAAAATGGGAAATCATGAGCATGGATGAATTTAAAAAATGGATTGGAATCTGGAAATGAAATTTAGGAACAATGAAGACAATGAGATATCCAAATGGATATTCAGTTGCAATAGGAGTAATACAAATTTTCTCAAGAATAATCATGCAACAATGTTTTCTTAGATACATGGAGAGCTCTTGTAACTCCTTTCCTTCCTATGTATTGTAGAAAGGGATCTTATTTCATTGAACTAGTCAATGGATTTTTAAAGTAACATCATTTGGTGCTACTCATACATGCTTAATGTCTGGAACATAAAAAGTATTATAATCAAAGTGGTTTGTCTTCAACATGTACCATAGGTGATTTATGTTTTTTATTTTTTGTGGTGTGTTTCCTTTATTTTTTGTGTGTTTCTTTCTTTCTTGTTGCTTGTTTGTTGTATTTCATTCCAATGTACCTTTGATTCCATTTTTCCTATTGGATAAGGAAATGCTCTACTTAAGATTTTGAGATTTCTGGTGTTCATTCTTTCCCCATTTGTGCTTCACTCAAATCAAATCAATTCCCTAAGTATGAGCTAGTTGTTGGCATGAAAAATGTTTAGGAATTTTACTTGACAATCCTACTAAACGTTTTGCTATTTCTCGAGAAAGTTGATCAAAATTGTCTC
The DNA here is from genome assembly GCA_019776745.2 of Taxus chinensis. Taxonomy (NCBI): domain Eukaryota; kingdom Viridiplantae; phylum Streptophyta; class Pinopsida; order Cupressales; family Taxaceae; genus Taxus; species Taxus chinensis. The sequence goes on along the minus strand of CM034152.1, from coordinate 133,134,086 downwards.
TTTGCAAGCACTGACTTATGTGAAATATTTCATGAGCTATGGGTGGTTTCAGGAGATTATATTATAGTCATTTGAAAGGTATATAAGTACACTTCATGATAATGTGTTTTAGAGAATATTATGAGAGCTTTGTGTTAGTCTTAATAACATACTCACTGTTGGTGCTTTTTGAGGAAAAGGTGCTCTCAATCATTGGAGGAAGGTCAACTTGTACATAAGGTTTAATGATCCTCTGGTGATTTTACATGCCACATTCATTTGAAATATTTTGGGGTCTACTACATGTCAATATGTTCAAGATAAAGTTTTGGAGGCATAAAAAATGGAAACCCTTCATGAAATGTAAAGCCTTGGTCCTATTGGACTATTAACTTACATGGAAGGTTTTAGGAGTTTTTGATAAATCTAATAACCATGTCAGAAGTAAAAAGAGGGATCAAAGAGTCCTTCACTTATTCCCAGTATTGGTTTTTATTTTGATTGTTACAATTTTTATATGTAGCCAAAAACCACTTGTTGCCATTTTATGTCTTCTTCGATCACTTTTGGGTTTATGATCGAAACTCAAGAAGAAATTAGTTTCATCCCTTGGAAATGGTGGAAATAGATTTAATGGATGATTTCTAGTCAATATTATATGTCATATGGCCTCAAAATTCCTACTATTTCTATGAGAATTAAAGTTTCACCATTTAGTTCCTGCTTAGGCCTCCAGATGTGCCATGTGGAAATTTAAGACCTCACAACTCAAAATGCACTTTTTGGAACTAGTGGGTTCTAATTTGAAGTTTGAAGTGTGCCTAGGTTGCTTATGAAAATCTAAAATGCACTTCTGGGAATTTCCAAGTTCTAATTAGATGTTGTGATTATAATTTTTCACTTAAGGTTCCTCATGGAAACCAAAAGTGTACTTTTGGAACATAAGTGAGTTCTTTGGTTCTATTTTGAATTTTGGATTACACTTTTTAGAACTTAAATGAGTTCCTTGGTTCTATTTTGAAGTTAAGGTGCAATTTGTATAACTTAAGTGAGTTCTAAATTTTATTTTCTCAGTGACATGAAATTTTCACTTAAGGTTCCACTTGGGAACCAAAAGTGCACCTAGGGGTTCCTCAAGTTTCTTCCACAAACTAAAAGCGTTCTTTGGATTTCCTCATGTATTTTACAAGTGCACTTTCCCTCCAAAAGCCATGGAAAATTCACTTAAAGAATCAAGTCCATTTTATAACAAAAGTGCATTCTTCTTTGCTCCATGAAAGCCATGAATAACTAGCTTCGTGCCTTAGGCATGATTGATTTAACATAATTAAATTTTTATTAGAGGACTGAGATCAAATAGATATAATTGTAAAAAGAAAGATCTATCATGTAAAAAAAAACGTGTACAATAGGGAGATAAGAGTGAATTAACTTGTATCTGAAGATCTAGGTTGATTCTGGGCTATAAACTAAGTGTAACATGTTGGATGGGTAAGTGCATGGAAATGGGGGGCCAAAATGGGGTCTTAAGTGGATGCTTTTTTTTTGAAAAACATGAAACCTTAACTTGTATGAATTATTTGAGATAGCTACACTCAAAATTTGAAGATGTTATAAGAGCATGAATTATAGAATTTTGATTCTAGTTTGTAAAATACTAATTTATTTTGAAAATGGTTAAGTGTAAGTGGGTCAAAGAGCTAAAATTCTATGAGGTGCTCCTAGTTTTTGAAAAAACATAGTAGAGAGTCTATCGTTCCCCCCTCATTTTTTGAGCACTATTTAATATTTTTTAAAAGAATATGGTGGAAAGATGGATATGACCACCTAGTTGGGACTGTATAATTTTTATTCAATTTGGATGAGTTAAACAAAAGATACATGATGAAATATAAACATGTATAACCACTCGAAATAGAGGTATAAAAGACATAGTTTGAAATAAATATAGATGGAAACCTTACAACAATCAAAAATTGCAAAATTATATATTTATAAAGAGGATAGTTGGTTTGACACCATAAGCATATTTTTAATAAATCTATCGATATTTTTGATATGTTTTACTATGGCAGAAGATGAATTTATACATGTTTCAGTCCAAAACATGCAGGTTGATGTGTTTAAATAGTTCCATGCCTTAGAATTAAAAAAATAAAGCATTTCCGAGGCTATGAGGTCTTGGTTTATGTGAAGAAATATGGAATGTGCACGCGTTGTACGTACATGCTATAAAGCGTACATATTCTTATGGTTAAGGAACATGTATGCATTATAATGCATACATGTTCTTAGTATTAAGAATTTTTGAATGATTTTTGATGTTGTAGGTGAGGGAAGGGGGCATATTTACTAAAATAAATGCTAAGTATAAAAAATAGTAAGAGAAATGTTATAAAGAAATAATAAAAGAAATCTTATACTTTAAATTTATTTAAAAAATAAATTAGGGTCACTATGCACCTAATAAAACTTGTCTCGTAGCTTTAATAGTTATAATCTAAAAGATAATTTTTAAAAATATAATATGATCAATAATTACTCATTTTAAAGATTCTAGAAGGAATTAAATCTTTTAGGGCATAAATATTGTAGTTTATGTTTTTTTTTTGGGAAAACATATTGTAGTTTTGTAAGTTTTTAGCCTCTTGGATTGGTTGTTGACATTTATAGGAGTTTTGGATGTGTCAAAATTAAATTTTACAAACCTTATAACTCCCAATATATTGGCATAGACTCATGAATTTCCTTAGAATATATATTAAATCAGTACACATATAGTTAGGTTTATCTCTATTTTAACATCCTTAACAACATGTATAAATACTACTCCCACTATCAGAACTCTTAAAAATAAAATAAGCCAATATCCCAAACCTATTACAATGGTGTTTCTCGAGGACCTTGTTGACATTTCTCGCACATCGTCCATGATGTGTGAGAGGTCAACTCAAAAATTTTACTTCTCAGATTAGCAGGGTTAGGGTGTTACCGGCCGACACAAAAAACGGTTGATATCAGCCGACACCAAGAATGAATGCTACTGGTCAACACCAAGAATGACTGCTACAGTCTGACACCAAGAATGACTTTCTACCAACCAAAACCAATAAAATAAATGATGCACTGGGCCAATGAGAAAAGCGTTGCGGGGAAACAATGTAAAGTGATGCGAGTTAATATTTCCAGAGTTAAGGGGGATGTGGGAACCTAGAGCTTGAGTGGAACAATTCCTAAGTTCCACCTGACAGCTGTTAGGAAATAAGTTTTCATAGTGTGAACATATGGTTTGAATATTAGTATTATTTAATATTTAAATAATACATGAGTGTGCAAATAGTTGTAATGCACCAACTCATAGATAGGGGTGTGAGAGATTCTCTAGGAGAGAATAATGCTTGAGAGATAGTAGGGATTGGGTGAGCCATGACTCCCTGATTTAAGGAGCTCATTGAGTATCTTTATATGTAAATCATTCTCATGTATTATGATCCTGGATGAATTTTATATAATAATTTATATTATGTGTTTTTATGATATTATTTTGTTAGATTATTTATAATAATATGAACCAAATTTATTAACAACCGATTCATCGACCTAAACTCAAACCACGAACAATGTTGTAAATGCTAGCCCAGGGAGCACATGAGGAACAATTCTTCCCTTTAACAAGTTCCCCACACCATCAAATCATCCGCACCACAAATAAAAAAATGAATTAAAAAAATTGTGGAATTACAATGGGAACCCGTGTTCCTCCTCTCTCCTCAGAATATGCCTTTTTGGAAAGGTATTTGTTAGGAAATAAGAGATAAAATATGCGGAATATGCAGAATATATTACAGATCTCAAATAAAAGTGTAGAATAAATAACACAACACAGAGAGACAAGATTTAACGTGGTTCACCCAATTTGGGCTACGTCCACCAAGAATCACTTGCTCATATTTTATTACAAGCCTCCACTCTCTCAATACAATACCCAGATCCATTTGGAGCTATGCTCAACAAACTCTACAGAATTCACACCCGAATTCAAAACACATCTGCAATACATTTGCTTGTCTATCTATCATATGCATAAGACCATATAAATAGACAACTGCTTAAGCAGTTTTACAAAACCGTGGGTATCAAACAATGGAAAAAAACAAAATTGTCCCATAAACCTATGGGTAGCCGAAGAGGCGGTTTTACAAAACAATGGGTACCGAAAAAACCATGGGCACAAAAACAGCCCATAACGGTTACCCATTACCCATGGGTTAATAAACCACCCATGAAAATTTCCTTCAGGGGCTTCGCCCTCGAACCCCCTTCGATCGGGGGGCTTCAACCCCTCGAACCCCCTTGACCCACTCACCGGTGAGCGGGACCACCGTAAAAAAACCCGATTGTAACACATGGAAGGTGTACCACACTCTAACATGAAAATAGGCTCCACAAACATAACAATCTCCCACTTGGAGACTGATTTCCATTGAGCAAGATTCTCAACCCTTCACTGTCATCTGCGAAGGCCAACCAAAGTTGAACATAGCTTTAGTTTATCCCTTGTGACCACCTTGGTCATCATGTCTATAGGATTTTGACTAGTATGAATCTTCTCCAACTTCAACTTATCTTCCTCCAAAGCTTTCCTGATGAAGTGATATCTCAACTGTATATGCTTCATCCTGGAGTGGAAAGCAGAGTTCTTAGCTAGGTGTATAGCACTCTGACTATCACTATGCAGCTTACATTCCTCCTGCTTATTCCCCAAATCTTCAAGCAATTGTTGTAACCAAATCATCTCTTTGCTTGCCTCTGTGGTAGCAACATACTCATCCTCTGTGGTTGATAAAGCCACCAGCTTCTGTAGTCATGAAATCCAGCTCACTGTTGTCCCACCTACAATGTAAATATAACCTGTCGTTCTCCTCCTACTGTCAACATCTCCAGCCATGTCTGAATCTACATAACCACGTAAATTGGTGTTTGACCCACTATAGCACAAAACTATCCCCATGGTTCCTCTCAAATACCGAAGGATCCACTTTACTGCTTGCCAATGCTCTTTACCTGGATCACTCATAAATCTACTCACAGCTCCCATTGCATGGGCAATATCAGGCCTAGTGCACACCATAGCATACATCAAAATGCAGACTGCTGATGAGTAAGGTACCATGGACATCTAGTTTCTTTCCTGCTCTGTCTTGGGAAACTGCTCCTTTGATAACTTAAAATGGCCTGCCAAAGGAGTCCCAACCGGTTTAGCATCCTGTATGTTAAACCTATCCAATACCTTCTTAATGTACTCTTCCTGAGATAAATTCATCTTCCATTCTTTCCTATCCCGAGTTATCCTCATACCAAGGATTTGTCTAGCTACCCCCAAATCCTTCATATCAAAGGATTCACTTAGCTGTTTCTTGAGTATTTTATTTCCTGCATGTTTTTACCTGCAACCAACATGTTATCAACATACAAACACAGGATAATATAACTTCCATCCTAAAATTTCTTTGTATACATGCAATGGTCAGAATGACATCTAATATAACCTTTCTCCATCATGAATCTATCAAACTTCTTATACCATTGACATGGAGCTTGTTTCAGGCCATACAAGCTCGTCTTCAGTTTACACACCATCTCCTCTTTCCCTTTGACTTCATATCCTTCTGGCTGCTGCATATATAGCTCCTCCTCCAAATCACCATGGAGAAATGAGGTCTTTACATCTAACTGTTCTAAGTGCAAGTCTTCTGCTGCCACTATTCCAAGAACAGTTATGATAGAAGTCATTTTTACTACAGGAGAAAAAATCTCATCAAAATCTATACCTTGTTTCTGTGCAAACCCCTTGACCACCAACCGGGCCTTATATATTTTCTTTCCTCCTTCTTCGTCTTTAACTCTGTACACCCACTTGTTCTACAATGCCCTTTTGCATTCCGGTAGCTTCACCAAATCCCAAGTCTGGTTCTCCATGAGATACTTATGCTCCTCATCCATGGCTTGCTCCCACTTCTTACTGGAATCTACCTGCATTGCTTCATCAAATCTCTTTGGATTTCCACTATCAGTGAGTAATAAATAATAAAGAGAAGGATAAAAACGTTCAGGTTCTTTTCTTACCCTATAAGACCTCCTCACTGTAGGAGTTTGGGGTTCTTGTTGAGTAGGTTCTTGAACTGATTCATGGGTCAATTTCCCATCCGGAAGGTCCTCTACCACTGCATATTCTTTCTTGGATTCTTCCCTATTTTCTTGCAACTGTTGCTTATACATGACTTTCTCATTAAAGACCACATCCCTAGATCGAATGATTTTCTTGTCCTTAATACTCCAACATTTAAACCCAAAGTCATCACCACCATAACCAATGAAAGTACATTTTTCTGATTTATCCTCTAGCTTGGTCCTATCATCCTTGTCTATATGAACAAACACCTCACATCCAAAGACTCTAAGAAATGAATAATCAACTTTCTTACCATACCATGCCTCCTCAGGTATGCCTCCATCCAAGGCACTTGAGGGTCCTCTATTTATCAAGTACACAACTGTGCTCACCACTTCTGCCCAAAAAGAAAGAGGCAGTCTTGCATGTAACCTCATGCTCCTAACACGTTCCATTATTGTTCTGTTCATCCTTTCTGATACCCCATTCTGCTGTGGAGTTCCTAGAACCATCTTTTTCCTGCGGATTCCATTCTTAGAATAGTAATCATTAAATTCATTGCTGCAATACTCACCTCCATTATCTGACCTGAGACATTTTAGCTTAAGACCTGTTTCATTCTCTACCAAGGCTTTCCATTTAACAAAAGTGTCAAATACATCAGATTTGTTTCTAATACAATAAACCCAAACTTTCCTTGTTGCATCATCAAAAAAGGTAACATAATAACTTGAAAACCCAAGAGATGATACCTGAGCCGACCCCCACACATCAGAATGTACCAGCTCTAACTTACTCTCTTTCTTCGTAGGTCTAACCTTGAGAAACCTTACTCGCTTCTGTTTCCCATATATGCAGTTCTCATAGAAATCCAAACATGTTTCTCTACATCCAGGAAAATTCTTCTTTATGATGTTCATGCCCTTATGGCTCATATGACTGAGCCTATAGTGCCATAATGTTGTATCTTCATCTGAATCCACAAGATTACAATCATTAGTACTATCAGTAGTTAAATACAAGGTTCTAACCTTCTTACCTCTTGCCACCACAAGAGCACCCTTGGTAACCTTCCAAGAGTTAGCTGTAAATATCACAGTATAACCATCACTTCCCAATTGCCCTGCCAATATCAAATTTCTCCTTAATGTAGGCACATGTTTGACATCCTTCAATAGCCATGTATTCCCATTCTGCATCTTAACCTGAACATAACCTTTTCCAACTATACTACAAGGCTCATCATCACCAAGAAAAACATTCCCAAAATCCCCTTGAACATAATCAACAAAATAATGCCTATGTGGAGTAGCATGAAAAGAGGCCCCTGACTCTAAAACCCAAGATTCAGTAATATTATGTAAGGAAAGAATCAAAGCATCCTGACATACATTACCCGATGCCACATTTGCCTCCTTGTTTTCTTCCTATTGTTTCTTCTTGTCCCAAAGCTCCCAACAATCCTTCTTTGTTTGCCTAGACTTTCCATAGTTCCAACATACAATCTTGCTTTTGGATTTTGACCTTGCTCGATCTTTCAATTTTCCACGGTTTCCTCTATTCTTCTATCTCCCTCTAGTTTCCACTGTCAAAGAATTCCCTGAAGTAGAAGATTCCCCAGAGATTTTTCTTCGCATTTCCTCGCTTAGAATCACCCCTACAACATCCTCAAACTTCACCTTCGAGTTAGCTGGAACTGAGTTGCTTACCACCATTACCAAGTTATTCCAACTTTCAGGTAAAGAGCACAAAATTAATAAAGCCCTAACTTCTTCATCAAATTCTATTATAACCGAAGCTAGCATATTCACAACCGTATTGAAATCATTTAAATGATCTGCTACTGAACTATTCTCATACATCTTCATATTAAATAACTTTTTCATTAAAAATATCTTGTTAGAGGCATAGGGTTTTTCATACAACTTCCCTAATGCATCCATTAGATCTTTTATAGTCTTTTCCTTTGAAACATTAAATAATACCAAAGATGTAAGACATCCGGATCATTCCAAGTGCCTTCCAATCCAAAAAATCCCATTCTGCATCTTTCATACTCGAGGTTTTTTTCACCTTCTCAGACAACGGAGTATAAAGATCCTTCTGATAAAGGTAATCTTCCATCTGCATCTTCCAAAGACTGAAATTCTGCCCGTTGAATTTATCAACCCTAGATCTTCCATCATCTGCCATAGCTCCCACTCAAGATAAAAATTTCCCTGTGATTCAACACTTCAGCAAACCAAACCAGGCTCTGATACCAATTATTAGGAAATAAGAGATAAAATATGCAGAATAATCCCTTACAGAATCGCAATAGTAGAAACTAATATGTAGAAAATATTATAGATCTCAAATAAAAGTGCAGAATAAATAACACAACACAGAGAGACAAGATTTAACGTGGTTCACCCAATTTGGGCTACGTCCACCAAGAATCACTTGCTCATATTTTATTACAAGCCTCCACTCTCTCAATACAATACCCAGATCCATTTGGAGCTATGCTCAACAAACTCTACAGAATTCACACCTGAATTCAAAACACATCTGCAATACATTTTCTTGTCTATCTATCATATGCATAAGACCATATAAATAGACAACTGCTTAAGCAGTTTTACAAAACCGTGGGTATCAAACAATGGACAAAAACAAAACTATCCCATAAACCTATGGGTAGTTGAAGAGGCGGTTTTACAAAACAATGGGTACCAAAAAAACCATGGGCACAAAAATAGCCCATAACGGTTACCCATTACCCATGGGTTAATAAACCACCCATGAAAATTTGCTTCAGGGGCTTCACCCCCGAACCCCCTTTGATCGGGGGGGCTTCAACCCCCCGAACCCCCCTGACCTGCTCACCGGCGAGCGGGACCGCCATAAAAATACCCGACTGTAACACATGGAAGGTGTACCACACTCTAACATGAAAATAGGCTCCACAAACATAACAGTATTTTCATCCTCTACATAATGGGAACTAAAAATCTTGGGTTAGGTAAGGGTAAGTGGGTGAAAAAGAGGAAAATATCTCTAGCATTAAAAGATGTAGTTCTAGGTAGCTCAACAACTAGATTTAGCGAGGTATGGTTCCCATTTCTTCTCCTTTAAGCAAAGTATCATAGGGGAATGGATTTGTAAGGGTGACCATACCTATTTTCAAGGATTTAATGCATGTTTTTGGTGGGTGGAAGTGGAATTTGAGTTCCCTCTCTTTTTCCCTCTCTCTCTCTCTCTTTCCCATTATCTATTTATTATAAAAGGATTCTCATTTGTAACATTAGATACTATTATATTGGACATTATATAAATTTAAGGGCATCACACAAGTGTTTCACAAGTGTTTTATTTGAGTTACATGCCTCAGATTTAGACTTTTGCAGGGTGATTCTTTCCTTTCTCCTTCATTGTAATGGATTGTACATCTTCCTAAAGCAATAAATTTCTTGTTTTTTTGGATATCATATGTCCTAGCTTGTTTTCTATTGTATTTTATTTCATTTCATTGAATTTTAAGGTCTATTGTGCATGTTTTTCTCTCTTTGCAGGGTTTGAATCTATTGTGTTCCATGGAAATAGTGATTTGAGTGTTGTTTTGGACTGTGGCATTCATGTCTGCCATCTCCTCCTTCATTTCCCTCCCATTTTCACTCATCCGAGAGTGGTTTCCCCCTCTTCTTGGTGATATCACCTCTCTTTAGATTATGATTTCCCATTTTCATGCATCTCCTTCTCACCATGGTCCCTTGGAATGTTAGAGTAGGATTAGATAGTTGCATTTCCCTTCCTAAGATTAGTTTAACATTAGGAAGAGGTGAAGGAACCAACCTTCTCTGGAGGTTTGTCTCTAAGTAGCAAGTCCCACAACTTGAGAGACAATCCCATGTTACCCAAAAACACTAATTGTTTGTCCTTACATTCATGCAAATTAGAGGGTGTTGTTTTTTGGTGATAACAAGCCCTTCACAAGATTCACTTGTTCATTTCGGCTCAAATCTCTTCTCTTATTTTCATAAGTATACTCCCTCAAATGATAAACTTAACTCCCTTTATATTTTATCAGGTTCTATATGTTTTTGCATTGGAAGTGATTTCAATAACTCCTCTAAAACAACACATTATCTTTCTACATGACCTACTACATTTGTCAAATCTGGTGGTCGAGGATAAACAATCCTTGAGATCTTGCTACATATCTATAAGATAATTTGTGATACATGCCTATATATTGACCTTGTTTATTTTGGTGATGCATGCCTATAAATATATTCTCTCAATGACTCTTTTTCACCCCTCTAACAATTTTTGTCAGCAAGTCATGTCATCAGTGCAATATTATTATGTTTTGGTTAGCTATTGAGCTAAGGATTTTTGCTCAACCCACATGACTATCTCATAACATTGTGAAAACATTGAGAAAACACCACAGTGAAAGAAAAACTTCCTTTCCCTCATAAATTCATGGAAACATAGTCCCCTTTACCTTGTGTAAACAACATGCATTTTGTAATCAAAACATTACACAATGGAGCTGCACAAGCCTTATGCACTTGTCACCACCGAACAACATCTATGTTGTACTTTCCTTGCTCCATTTTATTACTTACCATCCTTGTGTGTGCCCTTACTAAGATAAAATCTCAAGAGTTATGTAATATATCCAATTCTCTCATATTGTTCCCGTGATGGAGTCCCAGTGGTTGTGGATCTCACCTTTCATCACTTGAACATGTGTTAAATTATAAACAAGTATTAATGATCAAAATGATATGGTCACTATTTTTAATAACCAAATAATACAGGTTTCCAATCAAATAACTCTCTAGGCATGTTTATTTTTCTCTATTTTCTTTATCAGATGTTCAAGTGGGAGTCTCATGCGAGAGAAACTAGCTTGCAAATTTCCTTAATTTAATATTTGCCAAACATATTACTTCTAACAGATTTATTGAGTCTGAGATAAGAAAAATGTTATTTTAGGGAATTTATCACTACGATTACACCATAAAACTTGTATTCATTTCACTCTTTAACTGTTGTCACCAAATCACTGCACCCTTCGAATGGTCAGGATGTGAATAGGACGTTCGGTGTGATTGGGACACATGGGAACACCTCTCAAGCTGTTGGACTTGGGCTCGAGGCGAACCTCTGGAGAAGGCCGGCTTCCTCTTCCTAAACTAAGTGCTATACTAATCCTAGTGTAACAAAAATGATTATCTAGTCCTATGCTAACATTTTCATGGGGTTTTAGGGAAAGAGATTTACAGAAATGAAACTATACTAGGGATGGTGATGCACCAGATAAAGGGTGTTTCTAGACTCAGGAAGGGTTAATTTGAAGAGGGTGTGTGCACCACAGGTCAACTTCACCTACTGCAACTTAGAGAGGGTACAGGATACCACAAACTAAGAGACACGCGTTCCCTTTGTTAAACTTTATCAGACCGAGAAATATACCAGTTTCCAAGTGAAGAAGGATGAACTCAAGAAGGGTGAATAGACACCACAACCCAACTGCATGCAATACTCCACCACTCGATAAGCACAGAACTCCAAGAACCTGTAATAGAAACTTAAACTTGCACAGTGTACCTGCAAGTATGAGAAAGGCACAAAGAAGCATAAAAGGATGAAAGGACCGAGATTAGTCACAAAACACACACTTTTATTGCTTCAATAACATGCACAATGCATCATACATTCAGAAGAGGCAATAGTTGCCATTACAGTCTTGAAGAGGAGGCTTGAAAGTTCTCTCAACACACAAGAACAACTTACAGAAGAGAGAGGATTCTTGAAAAGTATACACTTGCCTGAGATATCTAACTGTCCAACTTGTCTGAACTGTTAGAACCCTTTGAAATGAGCTTCCAACTTACATTTATAGAAGAATATGTGAGAAAGAAGAGGAAATGGTCATAATTACATTCCTAAAATGAAGGCCCATGATGTATTTATTACAGTTAGTTGAACCACTTGAGAAGGTTCCATCATGGGTCATTAATTGCTTGATGACCTAGTCTTCTTAATTAATTAAAAGAATATTTAAATAATAATAATAATAAATATTATTATTAAAATATTTAAATAAAAATATTAATTTAATTAACATAATGTCGGGACCCCCCCGTTGACCCGTTTGACTTGAAGAGGAGGGGGGTCCATGTGGATAGAGTCTGCACAAATCTCAACTCGGTGAGTTTTGAATCCTCTAACTCGGTGTTGCAATCAATTTTGAACCCCACACTAACTCTTTCCTTGCTTTGGTAATCGGGCTCTTTTGCATTGAGTCCTTCGAATGGTGAGCTATTAAACTCGATTATTATCATTTTCCTCTGTTAACTCGAGGCCATTTATGCATTCCACGTTCAAACTTCATGAAACATCACCACGAGCTCCCTGCAAAGTCACCGAGCTCTTCATTCAGCAAACGATCTTACCTTTCCTGGGCTCAAACTCACTTGAATACCGAGCTTAACCCAATATTTCTAAAAAAAAATGGTTTTACCACAATGCTCAGGATTCTTCCTCATCATATAACACTTGTAGTAAGAATGTTTTGGCTTTGCCATAATAAGCACAATTTGTACCTTCCAAATGATGAGAAAATGCCATTATCAATAAAGACCTAGTGCTGCCATGATGATGACCCAGGCTCATGCCCGAAACATGTCGATAGACACCCTTGAGACTGATTTTTGGCCAAAAATCCCTTCGGTATTTTGGCAGTGCACTCAGAAATCTCAGCTCCAATCAAAAATTATGCCACTATTGGGATCTTAGTATGGCATAGGTAGCTATGAGCTACACCATATACTCATTTTTCCAGAAACTAAAAAGATCCTTTATGTTACAATCTGCAACACATAAAAGAAGCCCTTCAAAAAATACATTGAACAACTGGGGAAACCAAGAGGACCTTAGAAAAATGTACAGGTAAAAACCATATGAATTCTTCCTTAGTCATGGATCAAAGCTAATAGAAATAAAGCTAGATAAAATTAGCTTGAAACTACAGTATAATCGTTCATTGTAAAAAACAAGCTTCTCTGAACCTGGTAAAAGAATACTTTTATTGTCTGATTGGACGTACATAATGGAAGGGTATAAATATTTCCTACTGCCCACAGAGTTTCTCAAAGAGACCATTTACAAGTGACAAGGATGTGGCATACAAAACGGCCGACCAGGTATTTCAAAGTTGACCTTCACATTCAATTCATTTCTAGGAGAAGAAATGCTGAGCAATATGAATCGTTTCATTCTGCACCGTAATAAACCTTCATCTCCTGATTCAGGTAAATTTTATAAAGCCTTGAATGGTGTGACTCCAATCCATCATACATGGCAGTGAATATTTGTTTCCTGCAGCTGTCATTCGATCTGAGTTCAGAATAAGGATAAGCATGCATTTGATAATGAACAGATAACAACACAGTTGGACAACCTGCTTGCTGGAAGCGTTCAAAAGAAAGGCCTCTACTGTACTACAACATGCCTACTAACTGTGCGTGGGAGTTTGTCTCGCGACCACATCAAGTTCATAATTGTACAGAGGATGAGGAGAAGGTCGTGGCAGCTATTAAAGCTGATTCAAAGTCTAAACAATTCAGTATTATGATTGGAATCCTAACAAGGGCGGATCTGTATGAAAGGAGACACTTTCTTCGTATGATCTATGGAACCCAATCCACAGTCCATGCAACACGCATCCTTTGATCTCCATGCACTCACCGCTCCACTCGGCATTTGACTCGTTCCTCCAACCTGGTGTCATTCTTTATTCACCGGTTTATATGGCAATTCACTCGCCATCCCTCGGTCATCAACTTCCTCCTGGTGACTCGCACAATGTGCTCTGATCCTATTTACACAGCCCGTGCGGAAGTCTGATGTTGGATAGCCATCTTATTGTCTCCAATTGGCAATTTGATCCAATTTTTCCAACTCGCGGAAGTCTGATCATGGCTTACCACGGTTATATTTCCACTTGGCGGTGCTTGCCTGAATCTCCCCTACGCGGAGTGAACAGCTTGGACTGCCATCATCAAATCTCCGACCTCGGCATACCAGCTTCAAATCCCCATGTAATGGCTTGGCCACATTAATCCACGAGCCCCAGCCTCAGCTTCGCCGCGCAACCTTGGCAAGATAGTAAAATGTTTCCCATGCGCAGGATTACTTGCGGCTTGCCATGATCGTGCTCCCGATTTTTTGGCAGTAGACTCAAACTTCTCCCACGCCCGGAATATTTTCAATGGCTTGACATCACGTCATTTCCCTTGGAAATGCTCGCCTTATTTTCCATGTCCGGGATTGGAGTGCGGGGTTTCATTATCATTTGGCCAGATTTCGTTTTGGACAGATGGCCACCAATTTCCACTTTTCCACTCAGCATGAGGAGACATCATTTTCTCGGTGCAAACATTTCAGCTGTAGCTTGTAAGGTGTGATAATTCCGATAGAAACCTTTATGCTTGCCAACATAGTGACTCGTTGAAGATGCTCATATAATTGTAAAGAAAACTGTGCGTCATGAATATTCTGATTTGAAACAGTTCCTCCTCTATGAGATTCTCTTCTATGAGTTACATCGTAAAACTAGTAAGGTCTCGATTGAGAATATTTTTAATAAATTTCATCAGGTCTCCCGGTAACACTCTCACTATCACTTAATCAATTTTCATAAAAATATCTTGAAGGAAAATCCCGAATTTGAGGATGCATTCGATGGTGAACAGATAAAAACATAGTTGGACGACCTGCTTGCTGGAAGTGCTCAAAAGAACTTCTGCTATACTGCAACATGTCAACTACCTGTGCACCAAATGCTCGGCCGAGGAAGGTCTGAACAACGTCAGCGAAAATATATATACTGTATTCACTAATACCCTGGCCCGGCATTCTTGCTGCCTCTGCGAGCTTACCATTGTAAAATTATTTCAAGTAGGTCTCCCAGTTTTGCATTAATCAATGAGCCCTGGAATTGTATCCTAGAAACCATCTTTAATGCATCCACACGAAACGAGTTTCCTTGAATTATCCATCATGCTCGATGATTCCCATTGATAGGGCTCCATCACATATCTCTGTTTACGCAACGATCTCCATTCATTTTATGGCACTCTTGATGCCTTGGCTTGCGTTTGAATCACCCTAGCTTTGAAGAATGTGTCCTAAAAGAAGCTCACCACATGATCTCCAAAATGAACGAGTCACGAAGATGAGTCGAACTCCTTATCTCTACCTTCGCTTCCGGCTGTGGCTTGAACCTTTCCAATTCATTGAGACTTTATTGATAGCTCGAACTTTGACTCTCCCTGACTTGGCCTTAACTTCCGCCTGCATCGATCTCTACCGAGATCCTTATAGAGTTCCCTTCATTCGTCAATTTTCAATGAGCTATATTTTGCATTAACAAGACCTCATCGAGCTCTTACAACTAAGAGTCTCTACCGAGATGACTATCAATTTGACACCGGGTTCTCTATCAACTCGAACCCGAAATCTTTACTGAGTTGAGATCAACTGGGTGCCTTTTGATACTAGGTGATCTCTCATATGTAATTTAAGAATTATTTTTAATTATTGCATCTCGATAATAACCGAAGGTGGGTTCCTGGGACTATTTTTTTCATTTTGAACGTGATAGGACCCCATTGTCCAATCTTGCCATGTGTGCAAAATTGGATAACATTAAATCTAAACACGGAGGTGTTATGTCATACACAAGGTACTGGAGAATGAATTTCAAACAAGGTTTTTTGATATTTACAATCAATTTGAGATAATTAGTATTGGAGAAACATGGATTCAAGATATTTGACTCAATTACACACTCCCAAAAATATACCTTGATGAAGATGTAATTCCTACGACTCACTTCTAAATTATTAAACAATAAGTTGGATTCAAATAAGTGTCTTGAAGAGATAAGAGTAAAGTTGTGACAATCTTGAGTAAATGCATGAATTCCATTAGATATGATATTTTCCACTTAAACACAAGTCTATGTTGACACTTATCCAAGTTTTTGTAGTGATCCTAAAATCACATTGTATATAGTCACAATAAATTTCATAGGACTCTAATGGCCCGAATTGTCTCTCTGATTGAACCATCTCACTATTTTTTTCAACTAGTAATGTAATTATACCCCAAATCACATCATATAGTAATGATTTATTTAATGTGCGTGATGTTATTGAGGTCAATTCATCCCCAAATTGCGTCAAATCATCATAATTGAGTTCATAATGCTTTAATTGGAAAAATTACCCTAACTACTTTAGGTTTTAGGGTTTACGGAAAGAAAATCAATGTTTATAATCTCTGACACATTTTCCACAAACTCCTACATTGACTTTTATTGAAAGTTATATAGAGTTCAATGTGATGCACTTTTTCAGTTTCCAACTCTACCATTTATCTAATGTTATTATTTTGAACAAATGAAGATATCTTGGGGTCCTTAGATAGATAATATTATTGCTCAACCCTCACTATCACTAATCTATATTATCAGGATCAAAGGATTATCTTTATGTGTGGATGGGAACTAAGGTCACTCTCCTACATTATTGATTATGAATATTATTCGCATGGGCATGTTAAGTATGCCTCTAAATTAGAAAACATAATGTCTATGAAAAGTATATTATATATGGAAAATTCAACTTTAAATTCAAGATTGTCACTCAATATATGTCTAAATTTATGGCTCCCCGACATAAAGTTATACCCATAGTGTTTATGTGCACCTCCATGTATATGTATTCTTTCCCTCAATGGACCAGATGTGCCCTTATATCTATTGGCATGCAAGCCTAATATGTGTTGTCATTGATGGAAAACCACATTAATGAAAAATTTAATGTTGTAGGTTGATGTCATGATGATGTATGTCATGCTAACATGATGGTTAAAATGTTTATCAGCTGCTACAGTGGGATTCAGTCATGCATGCTTGCTCTAGGAAGCCTATACATGTGCCTAAGAGGTGTTTCTTGGAAGTGTGAGATTATTGGTTGCTTGTGAAGCATGATGAAATGTTGGATAATATTTTTTTATGGTTCTTGAGCACTCATAGCAGTGGCATGATGCATGTACAGGTGGTTCACCATGTTACATGTGCTCATTGGAAGCACGCATGCTTGCTTGGAGGTGTGACAGAGTGGATTGGAGCCATATGAGATCATGGAAGCATGATATCATGTGTATCATGGAAAATGAGGCATGTTTGAGTCATTTTTAGAGGTTTCTTGTTCAATTCTTGCATTATTTCAGTTGGCCCTTATGAGGATTTAAATAGTAAGCATAGGTAATTATTAATGAATGGAGAGATTGGGCTACATAATATATATTATGATGATTAGAGATGTTATAGGGATGAGTGATAGTGATATCAGAAAAAAATTAGGTGCCCATGATGTGAATTTTGTTAGATATAGTTGTTTTAGTGAGACAGGGTGAAAATCAATGCAAATTCTAGCTCGAAGTGCAAATTCATATGCTTGTTGTGAATCATGTGATTTACATGGGACATTTTGGATTTTGAGGGATGCTTCTAACATGATTTTATAAGGTTTTCAAAAAATAATGAGGTTATTTTATCGTCACATTTTTATGAACGAATGTTAAAAAGGTAAAGAGGTAAAAATCCTTAGTTAAACCCTAGCTAGGAGCAGTTTTCAAAAAGCAAAGTATACTGACCCAGTTTTGATTGAAAGTGAAAATTTGATGATTGAATGTTGTAGAGGAATCCTTAGTATTTCTATAAATGTATGGTTGAAGTCATGCTGATGAGTGGACCCCACCTAGAAATAACAGCTTCTGGGAAATAAGGTGATACAAAAATATGGTCCAAAGGAGCAACATGAAAAATTGATCTGGAATGATTAATGGGAGATAATATTTATGTACATGAAGTTTTAGGACATTATTATGTAGGTAGATGGTGTTTTGAGGCTCAAACAAGTTGACTAGTCAAAGGGCAGTTTGGGAGTCTCAAATAACAGGGTCCTATGTTTTGGCCATAACTTAAGCTACTAGTAGAATTTCTAAGTGATTCAAGTTGTGTTGAAAATTATATTAAGAAATATTTCTAGTGATATATGGATTTCATCAAGATGAGGTGATATGATAGGGTTTATAGGTCATTCGCTCAATAAGAAGGTTATTGGAAGTTCATGACATGATCTTATTTTGTGTAAGTTTGAGGTTTTTTAAAGCAAGATATGGATTGGGTGATTTTTTCCATCACCTGAAGAGTGAATAAGGATTAATTTTTCATCCATTGGATCTATTTTTAGGTCTTTAATGTATGTATAAATGTTTTTAAGAACTAACCTTTGGAAACAACTTTGTTTGGCATGTTGATCTGGTGAAGGAACAAATATATGTGGTATGAATTGAAGGATTCTTCATGACTTATAACTTGATTAAAATTGTTCTACATGTTATGCCATTTTGTTTGAGTAGTCATATGGAAGGATTTGGTTTAGTAGAAGTTATTTGGTGATCATATGAGGTTTCCAGGGTGTTGAAGGGCCTAGTAAACAAAATAATTTGATTGACTGAGATAAATTGCGACCATATATGATGTTTAAATTTTATTTTAAACATGTGTGACAAATTTTATATATTTAACAAAAATATTTTTGGGATTAGGAGATTTTTGTCATCCCAATGCAAGGGCTTTTGAGATTTTTGGTGCAAGGATGAAGGGTTTTTGCTAGGCCGACCCACTTGGGTCAAATGTAACTATTGGGATGGATGTTATTCAATTTTATAAGCATGTATAGGTTGAAAATATCATGAGGGGACGAAATCATTTGAGTTATAATCAAGGAAAGGCTATAAAAAGGAGTTTTTGGGTACAAGTGTACTAGCTTTTTGAAACCCCCTTTTATCTTCTTTTGAGGAAACATTTTTGCTTCAAAGAAAAACCATTTGGGCCTAGCCCAAAACAAATGGAATATCATTCTATGATATATGTCAGTTGATTTTTCATGAGGATAATTTGAGTAAGTGAATGTTGGTGTTGTTTCCTTGAGAGCAAGTTGGAGAAGGAGGGAAAATTTTGATGCTTGTATTTGGATGCTATCTCCATAGCATGTTGATTAATTTTTTAGGTCTCTAAGGTGTATTAAGATCTGATATTGAGTAGTAATCACTTTTGGAAGAAGTATATCTTATTGGATATTCATATGACTATATTTCTCATCTTAATACATCTTGTTATATCTTGTTGATCTCAGTTGAAGGAATTACTCTTGTGATCTGGTCTGAATAATTACATAAGTGTGTGGATCTGATTTTATTATCAATATAAGTGGCTTTGTATGTTTTTTATTGTGATTCTTACATTGTGCATATTTAATTAAGAAGACTCTATGCTTTGATGAGTTGTATTTGAGTGTAGACAACTAGATTTCGATCAAAGCACTTTAAATACCTAAATTGCACAAACTATCT
Organism: Taxus chinensis; assembly: GCA_019776745.2. NCBI lineage: Eukaryota > Viridiplantae > Streptophyta > Pinopsida > Cupressales > Taxaceae > Taxus > Taxus chinensis. Next base: position 133,114,450 of record CM034152.1, on the reverse strand, counting down.
TCACCTCTTCTTATTTTGTTTCAATAAAGACACTTTGTTATCTAAATGTTCTTCTAATTCACTTAGGATGTCAATTTATGACATTTTGATTAGTTATTATCCTCTTAATTATCTAATTGCATGTTGATTAAGCCTCCTATCTAGCATTTAACCAATAAACCTTCTTAGTGGCTAAGTCTCGTTTCCAAAACTTCAAACATCTATCCAAACCTCCTTCAAAAACTCTAAAAAAAAATTCCTAAGCCTGTTTAGGGTCCTTAATTAATCCTACAAGCTTAATTATCTCCTAATCTAGTCAAAAAGGTGTTTTGACTTCTAAAAAGTCTATTTTTGGCTTTTCCATTTGTCCTACACGCACTAGGATTTCAATCTTGTCTAAGTGAAAATCTATAAATAGAAGGCTAAGGCCTCCCTTTTAATTTTGCACCTTGATATTGATACCATAACACTTTGGAAAGGCATTAGACCTGATTTGTATTAGCTTTCAGCTATAAGACATTTGATTTTGGCCATCCTCCATTGTTGAAGCTCCTCCATCTTGCATCTTTCCTCCAAATTGGGTTAGTAAGGGATTATTTAAGCATGGTTTTGTAGCCATCTTAGAGATATCTCTTCATCCATTTGGATCAAACAACAAACCATTTTGATTGGTCTAGAATCTAAATAGGTTCACACATAGATTAACAACCATAAAGAGTAAAATAAACTGAGCATGTTGCTTGTTTCATTCATATTGCATGCATTGAAGTTAATTTGTGAAGCTCTTATCTTGATGATTATTGATTGATTTGGCTCAAGCTTTAGATTAATAGGTGTTAGTCTATGTTAATTAGTTTTCCAAGTTATTCACTAATACATTTGGCACGCCTGATGGGACTTATTCCATAGTCCATAGATGTTGTTTTTGGAAGCTTTGTATTTTGATCATTTTTTCTAACCATTCCATGCATTTTTCAAGATTGAATAGAGTTTTCTAACCTTGTATGTCTTAAAATATTCCTTTTACATGATAATATTATGGGTTTATGTTAGAAAATGATTTAAATGGCAGGGTTCTGACCTGTTAGCATTTCTAGAAATTGGGTTTCCATCTATTTTTGTGCAATTCTAGGTACATGGAAATGCATTAGAAAAGGGCACGCATACACTTGAAAACATGCTTATATGCTTAAAAACACACATATATGCTTGAAAGGGCACACATATGCCTGTCTGGGCGCGTACATGTTACCCTCTATCAAAAACAATTTCCAGATGCACGCATACACTTGAAAACACACATATACTCTTGAAAATGTACGCATACACTTGTCTTGGTGCACACATGTTACCCTTTGTCAAATTTTTTTCCATACATACACATACACCTCTCTGTGTGCAAAAACACCTGTGCATGTTCATATGATTGAAAGGGCATGCATATGTTACAAAAGGGCACACATATGTCATCAGGGGGCGCATGTGTATAACTGTGTTCATAACCTATATTCCGGAGGCCATAAATTTTCTCCCAAACTTGAAATGACTCCATTTTTTGCATTGGAAAGGTATTGAAGAAAACTACACAATGGAAACATAAAATTAGGATTTTGACGTACAAAAAATGTATGGTTTCCTTTATTAGAAAACTAGTCATTTTATAACATGTTATTTTAAGTGTTTTCATAGTCGCATTCTCATTTAAAAGGTTAAAATCACATATGCTCTTCCCTCGCACCTTTTTAGGTGATCTTGGGAATCAGAAATGATTAAATACCTCTTTCATGCTTTAAAAAACACTTCTTAAAAGGCTTTTCTAAAGGAACAAATTTAAAATTTGGTTAAAAGGAATGAGTTGTTTGTTGATTTGTAGGTTTTTCTTCATTTTTACTAACTAGTTGGGTTCTACATTGTGTTTTCTTGTACTTCACGTCCTAGGACAATCTTTGGAATAAAAATCAACATCTAATCCTCTTTCTATAAATTCCTTGGAGAACTAATAACCCTTGTTTGAAGGACACAATCACTTGAAAAATAATTGGAGTCTAAACGAAGGCTAAATCATTTCTAATAGGTTGCCAAATGGTGTGCGACAAAAACCACATTAAGCTCAAAAGATTAAAAAACACACTATATTAAAAAAAGATTTAGAGGTTCAGATAAGGGTATGCCCCATCCGCTTTAAACTAGGAAAATTCTCTTTGGCATAAGCCTTAAGCTACAACAAAAGAGATGTTCCTAAGAACCCTAAAGTAGTCCACGCAAGAGGGAACCTCGTGGATGAAATGGGAAGTGATCCACTTACCCACTTGACTAGTTTTTTCCATTATGAGTTTAGAGTCAAGGTTATCTCCATTGTGACCCCAGTGAAAATATGACTGAATGCATTCGTATGCTCGTTGTGTCGAAGGGGGTAAAGTAAAGCTGAGATAATCCAAGACTAGTTAGTGTGACTTTCTTGGCAAATCAAGCTCGTAGAGATAAATTGTGACAAGTAGGTTGAGAGAACCAATAGGAAGCTATATCGTCTTGGATCCCATTTTTCCGTATCAAGCCAATGAGTTTTATAGAGCTTTTACAAGGTAAGAAATTTCTCAGAGTCAAAACACTATTGTTCAAACGAGGGGAGAGTCCATTCAAGTTTGCACTAAGTGACATTCATCACGAGATTTACAAAGCCTTACTTTTATTAGTTTCTCTCTTACCCTAAGGTAAGAGGAAACTTCCCCAAAGTGACACCAAGTCTATTTCAACCCCATTTTATCTACACCTTTGCTATCTTGTTGTCCATTATTGAGGCAAAAGAGAACAACAAACGTGGGTATCACTAGAAATAATCATGTCTACCACTTTTGTAGTCTACTTGCATTCCTAGGTTGCAATGCCAGAATGCAAGTGTGAATGGTACGACATCATGTTCTAGTAGGCCCTTTGTCTCAAATCCATATTGAGATACATTATCATTTGTAGCTAGGTTTTTTTCACCATTGATCCTCCTTAGAAGTGTTATGTTGTTCACATCATATTGTCACAATTACAAAACTTATATCTCATTTCTAGTAAATGTAATCTAAGTGTCCATATTGTAACGTTACGGTGACCACATTTTAGCAAATCCTTAGCATACTTAGATGTTGTTTCCTTTCAAACATTACCTCAATCTCGAGAGGGTGTAGATTAATTTGTTTGCATCTTATCGGTACTATTATTGATATTAATACATCATTTTATAGTAGCGTTTGGGTAACATATCATAGTAGTGTTGTCGCGTAGCTGGCATATGTAATCTCTATTCTTTTTAGGGTGTGGGTCTTGCTTGTTTCTAAACTCATTATAAGTATCCTTTTCTTGGAGATCACATTAACCCATTGCTAATACTTACACCTTATTCCTTTCGAACTTGACATAAGTACTAACATTGAGTTAATAATTTAACGTAAAAATTATATTTGAAAGCATTTGCATAAGGAGTAGTTCCTTGTTGATTGAGTGGATTTACCAAAACTTGCTTGATTGTGCATTATGTTTGTCCATCATATTGATCTATGTTTCTAGGGAAATCCTTGTTAGTTCCTTGGAGTATTTACTCTTTAGACCTTCGGTATTATTTTTTACCATTGTTGGACATTGACTTTTACGTTTGTCACGTTTTAGGTTGTTACTTAGGTTTGTGGTATCCTTGATCACATTTGACAAAACCTTTTTGGACACATCCCCATATTTGCAAAATGTGTAGTTGGTCACTGTTATTCTGCCCAAATTGACTTGGAACTTTCTTCCCTTTGAAGGAGTTAAATTACACTATTTAGATCTTGGCATTCGGACCCAATGATTCCAGCCATGCATGACTATCACACGGTTCCTCACACTTACGATAATAGGGAACCTAGGTTTAGGACTTCACCTCAAAATATTCCCATCACGACTAAACCATGGTTGATTCCTCACGCTAGAAAAACCGTTTGGGTACCCTGTTCCCCACCTTCATCTCATAGTTAGTGGTATGGTTTGCACCATTCTAATCTAAATTATTATTCGGGTTCCCTCCACTCTTTTTCTGATTCTAATCCAAACTATTATTCTGATTCTCTTTAGTCTCCTGATGATTATGATCTGAACTATTATTCATATGTGACTCCTATGTCGTTGTCCTCCCTTTCTTCCCATGGGCCTCTTTATCAAACATCTAAAGTGAATCCCTATGTTGCAGTCCTCCCTTCATTTACATGACCCCCTTTATTTGTTGCCTCAATAACCTCTTCCTCCGTCAAAGATTTGTACGACTCAAAATCCTTCTAGTCAATCATCTAAGTTGACAACGATGTCATAATCTAGTAACTAGATGTGTGATCCTCTTTATCTACCGACACTATATCATCTTATAGGTAAGCCCATGCCATCTTCTTCTACTCGCAAGACATCTATATCCAAATCTACTTCATCTCTTGAGTCATCATCTTCTCAATCTTCCACACTAATTGGACCCGTTTCTTCTCATCAACCTCACATGGTCAAAGAAAAATAACCCATATCGATCGATTCATTTCAAAATGAAGAAGAGATCACATAATTCTTGGGGTCACACGATGACATTCCCCTAGAGGATCATGAATAAGGATTCAATTTTGACTTCGATGCGCTCGCATATTGGGAGGAATAAATTGTTGTTTTTTTTTTTTTCAGAAAATAGAGGAATATCCTAAGACCATTGAACTTGATCCTCCTCTTATTCATCCATCTTCACATCCCTCATCACATGACAACACACATGATTTGGGCGTCGATCCATGGCCTATATTTTCATCAATCAATCATTCTTTACATATCACAATTCCTCAATCACAACCTCTCATTGGGTCACATCCGGGTATCTCTTCATCTTCTTCTATATGTGGGCCACCACTGAGTAGCCCATAATATTCTATTCTCAGGAACACATCCTAGAAGCTTGTTTTCATCTATACTCGAGCCACGTCCTAGTAGCCCTTCATGTTCCCTCCATGGGTCACCACTAAGTAACTCATCATCTTCTATTCTTGGGCCACATCCTAATAGACTTCCATCCTCTATCTATGGATCACCTCCTGGTATCCCATCCCCTTCAATTATTGGACCATATACTTTTCCTCACATCGATCATAAAAATATTCTTTCTTCTCCCACTTATTAGGATCAAACAAATCATGCATTAGCTTATAAGAAACCCAAACAGTTTCTTCATCAAGATCAGATAAAAAAATTCCAAGAGCTCCAAAGCCCCCAATAATTCAAACAACCATAATGTTTAGAATCGAACAAATTTCAAGAATTCAAATCAACACAAGTATCAAGTATGGTGCAACGTACATAAACCTCTAGATAGGGAACTCAAGCTCCCACGTACAAAATCCACATTTCAAGATAAATCACAGTCATTTGTTGAATATGAGATCACCATGATCATCGAGCTTGGAGATAGTATGAATCTTGATAAGCAAACACACTTAATCTCCTGTATCAAGGAAATCATGAACATTTTTGTTGGATCTTATCACATCAAGTGACCTTGTTGATCCCAACTTTCAAAAAACATAAAATACAAAAATGAGAAAAGATTTCAAAAAAAAAAATCAAATGTCAATGAGCACACATTGTAATCAGGTATTTCATACACATGGATGTTATTTCTTCCCTTTCTTGTTCTTATTTTACAAGTATTCTTACCATTTTCATCTCTTCAGTGATATTTTGGTTAGCCTATTCGCATGCATTTTGTGACATTTATCTCCATGGTATTTGTTTGACCTTGGTATTTTATCACCTTGGTAACTTAAATAACGACTGACCTCTTAGAGATCCTATCACAATCAACATCTAATAAACTTGTTGCGAAGAACTTTTGGACATATTTGTTGACACTAACCAATGTCGTCATCAGAATCAATTCCACATCCTTCCATCAAGTAACCCCTTGTCAAACAAGAGAGCTGAAATACATTTTCAGAAAGCAAAACAAAATCAAATCAAATAGAAAAGTTTAAAAGCAAAATCAAATTGATATATATAACTCTCTCTTGGGGTATTTCTAATAATCTCTACCGGGGCTATGGACGCTTGACTGGAAGTAGAGAAATGTTGTGATTAGAATTAAATGCATCTCCGTCGGGGCTATGGATGCCTGGGTGGCAACAAAGAAATGTATGACTCTCCTTCCACAATCCATTCATAAATCAACTTTGAAAATCAATCATTCCTACACATTGGCTAGTGTATCTTTACTTGATGTCTATCAAATATTCACTTAGAGAAGTATTTAATTTCCATGTACACACACTGGATATTTATGTGAAAAATGATTAATATGTTACCAAGTGTCTTTTTTTTGGACCTTGTTCAAAGTCTTACTCTAATCCATATCTTGTCTCATGATTAGTGCCTTTGGCTAATTGCTTCTTCATCGCAAGGATTCTAATTTATGTTCATAAAATTCATATCATTTTTCCACTTTGTTCAGAACATCCATGTTTATAAGATTTCCTTTTTTCCATGTTTGTGGACACCTTTGTCCCCTTTCCGAAAAAATATTCTACTTCCTTTCTATCATGTGTTTCTTGGCCAGCTTATGTTGGGGGCATCCTTGCTCTTTCTTAACACATCATTGGTTTACATTCATCATCATGATCGAACCTATCCATATTGGCCTTGATCCAACCTCTACGTGTGAATATTTTTCCTTTGGAATACTCCCACCTAACATTGGGGAATTTTCACATCTTTAATTTCTTGTGCATACGCATGGTGTTCTACCCTTCTACATCCCATATATCCTTGGGGGCATCCACACTTATTTGTCTTCCTGTACATAGCTTTAGAAAAATTTCAAAATAAAAAAACATTCAAATATGTTAGAAAAATAAAAAAATTCAAATATGTTTTAGAAAACATCTCTCTTTGGTTCTCACCTACTCATGTGCGCGACTTGCAGATTATCTGGATCTACCTCCATTAGCAAATATGGTTTCTTAGTATTTCTAAACTCTGGGGCACAATGATTTGCTTGGTACTATTTCATTATGCACGATTTCTTTTCATAGGACCTAAGTGTCCTCTGTTATTCCCCTTGCATGTATCCTTGCTTGGGGCACAAATTTTAGCCCTTTTCATTTAGCATGAATAGGCTGGAAATGAAGCTTGATAACAAAACATTGGTATAAATACCTAAGGCATTGTTGGTTTAAGTATGTGTGTTTGTAATTTTTTCTCTGTTAGGTTAGTTTGTTTTACTTTATCATATTGCATTACATTATGTATGTTGCATGGAGTTAGACATCATTTTACTTTCTCATATTACATAGAATTTTGTATGTTTCATGGAGTTGGTGTTTTAGCACAAACATTTGTTCATACTATGGATTTTCATGTCATTCTACACTTTTTTCGTATGCTTAGTTTTTTAATAAGGGTTGATGACGTAGATTCTAAGCACTATGATGAAAATAAATTTGTTTATATTTAGCTAGATGCATGTTATTTTACATTTCCTTCATCTTCATCTTCCTTCCCTACAATTTTCTTCAATCTAACACTATTCTTCTTGATCACTTGGGGAAATAGGGATCACCTTCTATCCCGTCCTCTCCCATTCAATTCTTCTATCCATTTTCTTCCTCATCTTTTTGATCCTCGATTGACTTCTTTCATCACCCCATCGACATTCGAGGGGGCATCCTTCATCATACTAATTTTTCTTCTGCCCCTTCAAAAAATTTACTTGTTTATGCTTGTCTACTTTCTTTGTGATGCAACTTACGCCACCCCAAAGAGGGGAAAATGTAGACACCTAGATTTCGATTAATGTAATTTAAATACCTAAATTGCACTATCTTCACCTCCTCTCACTTCATTTCAATAACGACACTTCGTTATCTAACCGTGCTTCTAATTCACTTAGGATGCCAATTGATGACATTTTGATTAGTGACAATCCTATTAATTATCTAATTACATGTTGATTAAGCCTCATATCTAGCATTTAACCAATAAACCTTCTTATTGGCTAAGTCCCTCTTGTAAAACTTCTAAAATCTATCCAAACCTCCTTCAGAAAGTTTCCTTAGCTTGTTTAGGGTTCTTAATTAATCCTACAAGCTTAATTATCTCCTAATCTAGTAAAAAAGGCGCTTTGACTTCTAAAAAGTCTATTTTTTGCTTTTTCATTTGTCCCACATGCACTAGGATTTCAATCTTATCCAAGTGAAAATCTATAAATAAAAGGCTAAGGCCTCCCTTTCAATGTGACACCTTGATCTTGATATCATAACACTTTGGAAAGGCATTAGAACTCATTTGTATTAGCTTTAAGCTATACGACATTTGATCTTGGCCATCCTCCATTGTTGAATCTCCTTCATCTTGCATCTTTCCTCCAAATTCGGTTAGTAAGGGATTATATTAGCATGGGTTTTTAGCCATCTTAGAAAGACGTCTTCATCCATTTGGAGAAAACAACAAACCACTTTGATTGCTTTAGATTCTAAATAAGTTCACACATATATTAACAAACATAAAGAGTAAAATAAACTTAGCATGTTGCTTGTTTCATTCATATTACATGCATCGAAGTTAATTTGTTAAGCTCTTATCTTGATGATTATTGATTGATTTGGCTCAAGCTTTAGACTACTACGTGTTAGTCTAGGTTAATTAATTTTCCAAGTTATTCACTAATACAGTGAGCATATGTTGTTAGGGTTTGAAGAATAAGTGTGAAAAGGTTTTATTGGGGAACGATTCACCCCCCTTTCAGTCCTTGTCGCCTCCAACAATTGGTATCAAAGAAGGCCCTTGGAAATAGCCTAACAAGCTAGAGGGAGATATTTCGTGACAAGATGATACCTGTAAATTTGGAGATAATTCATATTAATAACATTGTGATAAGGAAATGGGTAGGTGAGAATGGTGACCATATTTACAAGATGTCTAGAACTCATGATGAAATAGTTCTAGTCTTGAACAATCAAGTTGAGGAGGCCCTAGCTGAGTTGAAAACCAAGAGAGAATAATGTCTCAAACATGAAGCTGAAAGAGAAGAAATAGTCAAGGTCCTAACGAAGCAACTTGAGGAGACACAAAATGAGCTGAAGATCAAGAGGAAAGAAATAAATGATTTGAAGAAATATCTAGGCACCATGAAAAACAAAGTACTATCTTTTCAAGGAATTTATGCAAATCTAAATAAGATGTTGTAAAATCAAAAGGCCTATGGTGGTAGGAAATGCCTAGGATTTAATGAGGACCCATTCAAATTAGAAAATAATGAAGAAGATTCAAGCCAAGGATCAAGTGAAAGAAGGTACCCAAGTAAGGGTGAGATTTAAAGGCTTCAACCTCCTAGAAGATCACTTATCAGGAAGCCAAGTGCATACAGGTATGGCGTTTTTCATGGTAACTGTTATAAATATGGTGAGTATGGACATAGGGAAAGTTATTGCAGTCCTAAGGATAAAAATAATGATGGTGGAAAAGGAAAGGAACATTGTGAAGGAAAGAAAGAAGAGTAATTTCAATACAAAAAGGAGAAAAAGGTAGGACAAAGATATGGAGTTGAATGCTATAATTACAAAGAAAAGGGACATCTTGCAAAATATTACAAAAATGAGCCATTAAACAGAAAGAGGTATGTAAGAAAGTTCAATGGCTATTTCTATCTTGTAATGGATAGGTCATAGGCGTATGAATCTAAAAGAAAGGAAATATGCGTGTTTTAGATGCCATAAGAAGTAAATTGTAAAGTTTTGTTGATGCAGGTCAGTTTAAGATGAATGAAATAGTTCTAGTCTTGAACAATCAAGTTGAGGAGGCCCTATCTGTATTAAATACCAAGAGAGAATAATGTCTCAAACATGAAGCTGAAAGAGAAGAAATAGTCAAGGTCCTAACGAAGCAACTTGAGGAACACAAAAGAGCTGAAGATCAAGAGGAAAGAACTAAAATGATTTGAAGGAGGAAGAAAGAGTCTAGGCACCATGAAAAACAAGTTACTATCTTTCAAGGAATTATGCAAATCTAATAAGACTTGTTTTAAAATCAAAGGCCTATGTGGTAGGAAATGCCTAGGATTAATGAGGACCCATTCAATAGAAAATAATGAAGAAGATTCAAGCCAAGGATCAAGTGAAAGAAGGTACCCAAGTAAGGGTGAGATTGAAAGGGCTTCAACCTCCTAGAAGATCCTTATCAGGAAGCAAGTGACATACAGGTATTATGCTGTTTGTCATGGTAACTGTTATAAATATGGCGAGTATGGACATAGGGAAGTTATTGCAGTCCTAAGGATAAAAATAATGATGGTGGAAAAGGAAAGGAACATTGTGAAGGAAGAAAGAAGAGTAATTTCAATACAAAAAGGAGAAAAAGGTAGGACAAAGATATGGAGTTGAATGCTATAATTACAAAGAAAAGGGACATCTTGCAAAATATTACAAAAATGAGCCATTAAACAGAAAGAGGTATGTAAGAAAGTTCAATGGCTATTTCTATTCTTGTAATGGATATGGTCATAGAGCTTATGAATGTAAAGAAAGGAAATATGAGTGTTTTAGATGCCATAAGAAAGGTAACATTGTAAAGTTTTGTGATGCAGGTCAGTTGAAGAAAGAAACTCAAAGAACCAAACCACAAGCTCAAGTATACAAAAAGAAGGAAGAAGCTAGTCAAAGTGGTAAAGATGTTTCCAAGGATGTGATTGATCAAAAGTAGGGATCTACTGCAACAAATGTGAAATCAGATAAAGAGGATACGATCAAGGTCTAAGAAGAGGGCTTGAGACCTACTTAGGTCTCTCATCAAGCTCCTTCATGGTGACATATGCCTCTATTAGGATTCATAGAGGTGTATAGGTGCAAATGAAGCTTGTGGAGTGAGGGGGAGCTGTCAGTGTCTTCTTCATTGTGTTGAGGTATCGTTTCTTTAATTCATTCAAGGTATGTCATGTGGTGTCTCTTAAGTGTGTTCTCATGGTACATGTTGTGTAGTGCCTTGAAGTGTCATGTCTTGTTTTTCCTCAAAGCTAGTCTTGCATAGTTGAATGAGTATCTTGAGGTCTGAGTATGTTCTAGTCAAGAAGAAATAACATGGTTGGGATAACTTGGTGTCAAGGAGCCATCAGTTAGTGTTCAAATGAAGTATCTTGAAGTCATGTGTTCATCATGTTGTCTTTGTCAAAGTATATGCTTAATAGTATTGATAAACTGCATATTTGGTCTATGAAATGTCTTGGTGGTTACCAATGTCTATGTCTTAGTGGTATGCATTATGAGTTCTTCATGAATATGGTTGAAAAGTGTGTGTAGTATTCCTTAGACCTCAGTGTCCATGGTAATTCTTTGGGGTGTCTTATGAAGTTGCAAAATCATAAGTCTACATTTTTTGTGCATATTGAACACTTCTTTGCTCTAAAGCAAGTGTTTTCATAGTGGCAATGTGAGATATTTCCAGATGGAATGTAGGTGCTTGAAGGTCAATGATGAAAGGAGGTCGGGGATAAAATTTTGAAAAAATTATCTACATGATGTCAAGTGCTACATGATTTCAAAAGGTAATTTTGAAGTCATTTAAAGTAGATCTAGAGGCTTTCTAAAGTATACTTTTGAGCAGAGTATGAAGGAGGTGACAATACTAGTACTAAAAGACCTAAATTTGAGATAATTAATTCCTACAAAGCTTGTGTCGTGAGGTCTACTATGGTATCCATGAGCACTCCTAATAGGTTGTGGATAGAAGTTTACAACCTAATAGGTGTCTAAATCATGTTTGATAAATTCATAAGGATAGGTGGATCAAGATTTGGTTGTGACTCATCTATCTAAAACTCAGGGCTTATCTCAAAGCAAATGAAGACTGTGCTATCTTATAGGTCAAAGAGGAAGATGCATAGTGTTTTTGATTTTGATGTCTTTCAAAGTTTATGATAAGCCATCAAAGTGAGTGTTTTGAAGGAGCTTCGAGTATGAGGTCTTGGTATGTTGACAAGTTCAAGGAATATGTGAAGTTTCTATTCATTAGAAGGAATGACAACGAAGGTGCCAAGTGGTAGAGGTTAGAAGAAATGATTCTCTGTAGTTGTTGATGCTTCAAAGAGGGCTTCAATGCTCATAACCTGGTCTTTAAGGTAATAAATGAATCTGCTATAGGATTGAAAGTGATATTACATGCACAACCATGTATTTTGGGGATTATATCATGTTTGAATGTGCTTAAACCACTAACACATCAAAATATAGGTCAATACAAGGACTCAGTTATGAAAAAAGGTACAAATGTGATGAAGGTACTATGAAATATGTTAAATCTTAGGACCATAGGTCTCTTTATATGCTCACTGAATTGTTAAGCTAAATGGATTATAAGAATGTAGTATCACTGGGTTGACAGTTAATTCAAGGCTGAGGTCATGGGTTAGAAATAGTGTACACAAGATGGTGATGACCTTTTTCCCATGACTTTGTGTTTCATGTTTGGTCATCAAGAAGTTCTGGGTGATATTACTTAAGAGAGAAGGTATTATGCTGCAGAGGCCAGATTTTAATGCATCTACAGATATGGAAGGATAGCTCCTGCTACATGTATAATGGTATTTCTCGAGCATCAATGATAGCTAATGTAGGCATAAATGTAGGGAGTGTTTTCACTTTGAGTCATGTTGTGTCAAGGAGAATTCAAGCTTGTACATAATCTAAGAGAGATATTTTGAATAAGGAATCTTGGTCTGTATTCATGACTAGTGGTGTTGTGTAAGTCTAAAAGTAACTCAATGTGGAAATGAGGTATGTATGATCATGACTTTACATCCTATGAGTGTATTGATGAAACCTGAAGCTCCTAACAGGTATCCGATGATACATTTAAAGAATGATATAAGAGGTGATGTTTGTGCAAATAAAGGAAAATCTAAGTCTGAGCCTATGAAGATATTTGAGTCTATCATGCTTGTTATATTGATCCAAAATTTGTGTATGGTAGTTTGAAGGCTCAGAAATCTTTTAGCATGATATTTATGAGGATAAGCTATCAATATCCTATCTTGCCCTGATTTTTCATAGATGAGAAGTGTAGAATGGTATTGTGTCAATTACATTTTCAAGATTTGGAAAACTTAAAATTTTACCTAAGTGTTTTGAGAAGGTGGGCTTCAAAATTGGTCTAGGTGTGAGTCAAACAAGCCTTATTTTTAGTCATCAAGATGTGGATTAGGTGTCTACTATGTCATACTGTACAAGTGGCAATCAAAGGCATAATTCAAGCTTCATATAAAATATTTGAAATCTTGACATGAGTCATCTACATGGTGACTGTGTCATTAAGTTATATACTGTAAGTTCCCATGGTAGTTTATTCTATGCATCGCACAAGGTGGTAAGGACTGGTACAATTTGGTACATGATGGAATGCAATAATCATATGCTATTGCATAAGGTTGACTCAGGGTTTATTGATATAAATGGAAAGTATCTATCAATTTACTGTTGTTGAGTACATAATGAAGTAGCTTACCAAGTAAGCATATATATAATGATCATCTTACGGTGCTCTCAATGAGTTAGTTAAGTGTTTCCCTGTGAAGAATTTTGATAAATAGAGTAGCATATTTTGCAGTTGGATGAGTTAAGTACATATGCATAGAATAGAACTAGGTACTACATGTGTAAGCAATAAGATTGATCCTTGAAATGTTCAAAAGTGATCTCAGAAATCAAGGAGAGTAAAGCAAAAAAGGTCTACAGTGGATAGAAAATGCCTTGAAGGTCAAGATATGTATGTATGATTCATAGGTGTCTACAAGAACTCTACCAGGTATTTGAGAAGTAGTCTTAGAAGGTAGGGGAGAGCATGCTTGTTCTAAGGTCTCAGTGAGATTGAGTTGCATCAGTGCCTAACTATGATAGAGCTTAACATGAGTATTGCTCTGATGATAACATGTGGAAATGATTGGGCTCAAGGAATATTAAGGTATGATATTGATGGATTCCTCTCTTTAGTCCAAGTTGAATTTTTAGCTCTATAGAATTCATATTCTCAGTCCAATAATGACTATTAATAACTGATGAAAGAGGATTCAGGACTGAGAATATATTGTTTGAAGATGTTTCCAAGCCAAGATGAGTAAGGTAGGTTTCTCAAAGTTTGTGCCTATGGGCTAAAATATGATGGATTTAAACGCTTAGGGGGAGTGTTGGTTTGACAAGATCAAGGTATGTATAACATATTATAACGTGTCAAAGTTGGCTCTAAAAGCACTAAAAGTTTTGTTTTGGGCTCTTATTTCTATTAAGGTATGGAAAGCAAGAATGTGCATTGAAATACTAAAATCTAAGCCTAGACAAGGTGGTGAATGGTTAATAAATATGGAGTGATGTTTTTTTATGCTCATCCTTGTCATTTTTGGCATGAAAAATGGTGATGTCATCCCTCTCCCATGTTTGCTACAGTACCATTAAGGAGATCCAAAAAGGGGTATAAAAGAAACTTGATTTTTTTTCTTGCCTAGATGATGAAAAATGAAGTATTTGCTCCTAATAAGGTTGAAATTTTTATTTTTTATGGTGAACTTATGTTTTTTCAGATGTAAGAAGTGCTCTTTCCAGGGGGAGCTTGTTGTTTGCATGCTTGAATTAAGGAAAGAATCATATTTTTGAGTAAAAATCAAGAAAATGAGAAAATTGAGACCTTTGGTGGATGTTTCCAAGAAAAGCATGGAGGTATTATGCTGAAGAAGGTGAATGAGGTGAGTAGGATGTTAGCCTTTATTATTAATGTAAAAAAGGGGAGAAGTTAAGGTTGTTTTCCATTAATGAAAAAGGGGGAGATTGTTGGCATGTAGTCCTAATAGGTGTTGTCATTGATGCAAAACCACATGAATGATAAAGTGAATGTTGTAGGTTGGTGTCATGATGATTTATGTTGTGCTAACATGATGGTTCAAATTCTTATATGCTGCTATAGTGGGATTCATTGATGCATGCTTATTCTAGCAAGCCTATACAAGTGCCTAGGAGGCGTTGCTTGACAATGTGAGATTCTTAGTTTCTTGGAAAGCATGATGACATGTTTAATAGTATGTTTTGAGGGTGCTTGGGAACTAAAAAAAGTGACATGATTCAAGTACATGTGGTTCACCATGTTACAAGTGCTCATTAGAAGCAGGTATGTTTGCTTGGAGGTGTGACAGAGTGGGTTGAAGCCATATGAGCTCATGGAAGCATGATATTAGGTGTATCTTGGAAAATGAGGTATGTTTGGTTTATTTGTAGAGTTTTCTTGTTCATTTCTTGCATTATTTCAGTTAGCTCTAGTTTCTACTACGAGGATCTATCAAGTAAGCATAGGTAAGTCTTAATGACTGGAGATTTTGGGCTATGACATTGATATTTTGATGATTGGAGATGTTAGAGGGATGAGTGATAGTTCTCTGAGAAAATATTCACGTGCCCATGATGTGAATTTTGTCAGATATAGTTGTTTTAGTGAGACATGGTGAAAATCAATACAAATTCTAGCTCGAAGTGCAACTTTAGATGCTCGTTGTGAATCATGTGCTTTGCATGGTACATTTTGGCTTTCAGGGATGCTTCTAAAGTGAGTTTATAATGTTTCAAAAAAAATAATGAGGTCGGTTGATTGTCACGTTTTTATGAACGGATGTTAATAAGGTAAAGAGGTCAAAAACCCTAGTTAGGAGCAGTTTGCAATTTAAAGTGAAGTATATTGACCCAGTTTTGATTGAAAGTGAAAAGGTGATTATTAGATGTTGTAGAGGACTCCTCAGGATTTCTAGAAATGTATTATTGAGGTCATGGTGATGAGTGGGACCCACCTAAAAATAAAATTTTATGGGAAAGAAGGTGATAGAGAAATATGGTCCAAAGGAGTTGTTGGAGATCGAAATTGCACCCTGGATATGATCGTGAATGAACAAAAATTATGAGGCAACATGGTATTGTCTCTCAGTTGTGGGATTCAAACTAAGATAGACTTCCGGAGAAGGCTGGCTTCCTTTACCTATTTATAATGATAACACTACTCCTAATACTGAAAGAAAATCCTAACCTAGACGTGTCAATGGACCAGAGATAGAAAGAGATGTAGAAAAGGGGAAATCCTAATCTAAGAGGGGTAGAGATAGAACTCGGAAAAAGGGTTGATCACTCTCCACAAAGGTGAAAGAAAGAGGGAAAATTTGAGAGAGAGGGCAGCCAAGCAGGCCACATTCAAGAACCATGCAGACCATGCATTCTAGTGCATGATCAAAAAATGAAATAGAGCCTGCAAGTAAGGAGAACACACAACATGCCAAGATATGCAAAAAAAGAGGCAAAGAGAAATAAAATGTCAGAATAGGGTAGAGAGATAGCCAAAAAATCTGATTTTATTTCTTAGGGGATGCAAAATTTTCTACATTCATAGTAGAAGGTGAAAATACATTGTAGAGACCAATCTCAAGGTCTGAAACCCGTGGGAAGTCAGCCACCATTTTGGTATGGTGTCATTACAACAAAGAGAGATCATTTTTAATGAGAAGAGATCTTACATTTATAGAAGAATAAGGATAGAAGAAGAGGAGAAAGAGAGGGAAAATTGAACTCAAATTTCCAACCACCAATAGTAAGCAATAAATTCTTTGAAAAAACTGGGTGTCTCTGATTATCCACTGTAACACACCATTTTCCTTGTTGGAGAAAATATGGGATCCCATAATGCATTAAATGATGGTTGTTGTATTTCCTAGAACAACAGATTTTACGTGTTGGATAATTATTCCACATTTAAGCATATCTATCCTAAATTAAATTAATAAATCTAGTTTCCATTACATAGAGGACCTTGAGACCTTTCCATCAATATACATTTTGTGAAAATCGGAGCAGTAGGTCAAAAGATATGGAAATTTTATTCTTTCATGAAAAAATATCATTTTTCTTTGATACACGTCTTTCTCCTTTTATTCGTGTGTGGTTTTTGGCTTCTATGGTTCTTCCTTATGTGTTGCGGCTTTTCCTACCTCTCTGCTTCATTCCACGACTTCCAGTGCAACACATATTCATGTCAACATCTACACACTTATTTTAGATTTGATTTTACCCACAACTCTTTATTTTAGTGTATTACATCTTTGTAAAACATCCATGACCATGTTCTTTATAGTGTGGCTTGTGTTCTTCTTCCTGCGGCTTCACTAACTGCTCTATTTTGACCCACGACATCGACTAGTTTGGTGTAGCTTCATGTCAACATCTGCAAACTTATTTTAGATTTGATTTTACCCAAAACTCTATATTTTAGTGTATAATTTCTTGCTAAAACATCTACTTCATGTTCAAACTTTTGCCACATTTCATCTTTGGCCGCAACATACTCCAACTCTTCGCGGCCTTTGTGTTAAGTCCACAGAAGTCCAAGTTATTCTTATTTTTGCAAGGTGAGAAAAAATAGAAAATGGGAGTAGCATTAAAAATTGATGTGAAATGATTATTGGGAGATAATCTTGATGTCCATGAAGTTTCAGGAATTTATTATGCATGTACATGGTGTTTTGAGGCTCAAACAGGTTGACTAGTCAAAGGGCAGTTTTGGGGTCTCAAATAGCAGGGTCCAGTGTTTTGGCCATAACATGAGCTATAGGTGGAATTTTGAGGTGATTAAATTTGTTTTGGAAATTAGATTCATAAATATTTCTAGTGATATATGGATTGTATGATGATGAGGTGATTTGATAGGGTTTCCAGGTCATTCTATCAACAAGAAGGTTTTTGGTAATTCAGTACATGATCTGTTTTTACGTAATTTTGAGGTTGTTTTAAGTAGGATATGGATTAGGTGATGATTTCCATCACCTGGAGAGTGAAGAGGGATTATTTTTTCATCCAATGAAACCATTTTTAGGTCTTTAATGTATGTATAAATGTTTTTATGAGGTAACCTTTGGAAACAAATTGTTTTGGCATGTTGATCTGGTGAAGGAAAACGTATATGTGGTTTGAAGTGAAGGATGTTTTATGACAAATAACTTGCTTAGAAGTGTTTTACAAGTTCTTCCATTTTTTTATAGTGGTCACATGGCATGATTTGGCTTAGTATAAGTTATTTGGTGATCATAAGAAGTTTCCAGGTTGCTGAAGGTTGCAGGAAGCAACTGTTTTTAGAAGTACAAAGAACTTTTGGCCCATTAAACTAAATAATTTTATTGGATGAGATAAACTGTGACCATATATAAATGTTTAAATGTTATTTTAAACATGTGTGATGAATTTTAGAACTTGAACAAAAATAGTTTTGGGATTAAGATATTTTTGTCATCCCAATGCAAGGGTTTTTGAGTTCTAATCAATGAAAGGCTATAAAAAGGAGTTTTTGGGTACAATTGTACTAGCTTTTTGAAACTCCCTTTTGTATTCTTTTGAAGAACCCTTTTTTCTTAAAATAAAAAACCTTTGGGCCTAGCCCAAAACACCTAGAATCTAATTCTAGGACAACTTCTGGTTGAGTTTTCATGAGGAGAATCTAATTCTAGGACCGACCTCCTTTGAGTTCTAATCAATGAAAGGCTATAAAAAGGAGTGTTTGGGTACAATAAAAAGGATTTTTTGGGTACAATTGTACTAGCTTTTTGAAACCCTCTTTTATATTATTTAGAAGAACCCTTTATGCTTAAAATAAAAAACCTTTGGGCCTAGCCCAAAACACCTAGAATCTAATTCTAGGACAGCTTCTGGTTGAGTTTTCATTAGGATAATTTGAGCAAGGGAATGTTGGTGTTGTTTCCTTGAGAGCAAGTTGGAGAAGGAGGGAAGATTTTGGTGCTTGTATTTAGATGCTATCGCCATATCATGTTGATTAATTTTTCAGGTCTATAAGGTGTATTCAGATTTGATATTGAGTAGTAATCACTTTTAAAATAAGTATATCTTCTTGGATATTCATATGACTATATTGCTCATCTTAAGACATCTTGTTTCATCTTGTTGATCTCAGTTGAAGGAATTAATCTTGTGATCTGATCTAAATAATTACATAAGTGTGTGGATATTATTTTATCATCAATCTAAGTGGCTCTGTATGTTATTTGTTTTGATTCTCACATTTTTCATCTTTCATTAAGAAGACTATATGGTTTGATGAGTTGTATGTGAGCATATGTTGTTAGGGTTTGAAGCATAAGTGTGAATTTTTTTTATTGGGGACTTATTCACCCCCCTCTCAGTCCTTGTAACATCCAAAAATATCTATATAAGTGCCTATTCTAGCTCCCACTTTATTTATACATAGCTAGTGATTGATCATGCCCTTATGTCTATGTGTCTCAAAGTAATCTCATTTGAATTGATGAAGTATGGAGAAAATTTCAAAATTGGTAATAATTCAAGTAGGGGTAGGTGCCCTATCTCTATATGGCTAAGCGTAGTGAACCAATTGATATAGCATCCATGCTCATTCCCATCCTCTCCTCATATGGCACAAAAAAACTCCATTGATAAAATATCTTAGGATTCATCAACTTGTTATCCATACTATAGCTTTGATAAGTTTAAATAACCAAGGGAGGGTGGTTATGGATTTTATATAGTCAACTGGAACTCCCACGCCCTTCTCTCTCTATCTAGTGGTTAGCCTATATGTGTGCACACCTATATTTACTCATTATTCCCCACCCCTACCCTCAATACACACACACACACACACACACACACACACACACACACACACACACACACACACACACACACACACACACACACACACACACACACACACACACACACACACACATATGGGGTAAGAACCCATGTATATAGATATGGGGTGGGATCCCTATTTTCTATCTACCTGAAGTATCTCCTGAGAAAGAGTGTCATTTTTGGGTTTGAGTATGTTGATTCATTATCAATCCCTCATCTCGTATGTGAAATATATTTGAATCCCTCCCGAGATGAATGCATGGATTAGTGTGGTGAGATAGATAAGATCCACTTCACCGATTGGAACTATTTATATAGATGATTAGATACTCCCAGGCTTGTAAATTATGTACTCATCCCTAATACGATTCTACCCTTCTTCTAAGATGAAATTAAAGTTTCAACACTGCACTCATGTGAAAAATCATGAGTCTATATACTCAAACAATTGTCATTATATTTGGGAGTTGTGTGGTTTGTAAAATTAAACTTCGACACATCCAAAAGTCCTTTAAATGTCAACAACCAATCCAAAAGGAAAAAAATCCTACAAAATGAATATATGTTTTCCCAAAACAAACAAATACAATATAAATTCCCTAAAAGCTTTAGGTCCTTTCCGAAATCCTAAAAATGAGTAAGTATTAACTATATTATATTTTGAAGAAATAGCTTCTAGATTATAACTATTGGAGCTATGTGACCAGTTCTATCAGGTGTGTAATGACCCTACTTTCTTATATTTACTAAAATAAATTGAAAGTATAAGTGTAGTCACTAAATCACACACTTACTATGTACATATAGCCTCTAAATACTTCATATATATGCATGATTCCTAATAAATATAATTACTCATTAATAACCCTTTGCTTTGTTTTGACATTGCTTTATCCTTTTCATGTTTATTTCGTTTTGTTTCTGATTTGCAACTTACAATTTTATATACAAGCCGATATATTACTCAGCTCTGAATTCATTGTATGACCTTTTGAGAATATTATAAAAGACTATTCATTAGTGACAATAGCACATAAATGCTTATGTCCCCTTTAGGTGCCTGTGTCCTCTTTACCGGTATTTATAATATTTCATATGTTATTTATTTTTTGTCTTCTTTTATCACTCTTGCTCTTCCTTTTACTTGTTAATGACAAAAGTTAAGAAAGGGAATCATATATATACATATCTTATTTAACCTCATTAGGGGGGAAAGCATTCAAGAGGCACATACTATTACAAGGAGCTAATATTTTCTATCTACTACATCAAGGACTACATTTTGGATAGCATGCTTCACTACATAGGAGGGTTTATTCTAAATTTCATGCCACATAGTTGTATTTGGGATAAACTAGTTATAGCCCGCTATTATTTGTGCAACTCGCACTAGGGTAACCTAGCTCAAGGGATGTTATTCCCAAGAACTACATAGAGTATAAATATAGTGTAATGCTTAGTGACAATCACATTGGTGTGATCGTTGAGATCCGTTTGACTCAAGCACATTCATTATTTTATTCATCTAATGTGTACTTGAGTACTGTGTAAGTATCTAGGGGTTATTTTATAGGTTATAAGTGTGACACAACAAATTTGATGCAACCTACAACAAATAATGAGTGAAACTAAATGAAATAGAAAGAACCATATGCTATGAAATTTCAAATACACTAGTGCCCACAACAGATGTTAGCACATGGGAAACCCTGTCCCCTTCCAGGCGCCCCTAGCTCTAAGACCGTCAATTTCTAGAATCATGCACAAATATCTTTATATTTTGGATTCTATTCACTAATAATTGGTGTAATTGAGGAGGAAAGTACGTCCATTTTTTTCATCTTAGATAAGAATACCTCCATTTTTTCAAAAAGTGTATCCATAACCCTTATTTGATCAAAATTACTAGATCTTGCTACATGTGACTGTATTTCTTGGCTTTGAGTATATGAATCTATTGACTGTGGATATTGTGACCTCCCTTTCATCATATCATTCCGCATAATTTTTTTTCTTGTCATACAACATAACACATAAGCTATAGGTGATCTATTATGTTGTTACTTCTAGAAAACAAATGATGAGGGACATATAAGAGTCTTTAATGATTCAAAATAATACCATTCAAAAATGTTTAGATGTGTTATATTATATTTCAATTCTCAAGACACGTATTAAATGTGTTGGATGCTTTGAGAAAGGTTTTAAAATATTTTCTTCAAAACTAATTAAAAAATCAATAAACAAAAGGATGTTCAAATAGTCAACATAACAACATTACTTCATGGATTTTGATTGATGAAACTGTTGGAGGAATATCCTATCTTTCATCATTTGAGTCTTCATATAATCTTCTTTTATAAATAGACACATCTCATCAATTGTAGGTTCTCTATCATGTTTCTCCTCCTATAAAAAATATCAAATTTGGTAAAAAATCATGTCATTTTAGCACCAATTAAAATCAAACCACGATAAGGTATTTCAGGTAAAAAATAAATACATAATTAAAAAACTTACAAATCTTTCTCTTCTTACTCTCATCCCCACTCTTCCAAAACCACAATGATATGTCATGGAATTTATCACCTTTTGTCCCCTGCTATCTATTTCCAAAAAATACATAGAAAACGTACCCTATTTTAATGCATTCCAAATATTTGGATAAAAGGCTAAATTTTCTTCCATTCCTTCAAGAATCATGTTATACAAATTAACAGATTTAAATAATCATTGGATGTCTCCAATATTTTAAAATATTTGTATACTATTTACATCAATAATCCATTCATCAAAGAATGGAAATGAATATTCTTGAACCGGTACATTATCAAATAATGCCATGAATAAATTAGATAAAAGCATGCACTAGTGTTGAAAATTTGAGACAAAGATTGCACAAAGATAAAATTGAGAAAGATACACACTGAAAATTCTGAATAACAAATGAAATAATTGTAAAACATGTAAATGGTTCCAACTCAACACAATGCCATATGCATAGATCAATAGTCAAGATGTACATATAAGAGGAAGTAAATGTTACTATCACATAAAATAATGGTTAAGGAGTCTAATAACATGCATACAAATCCTACTAACTGATGCTGACAGTTAATCTAACTCCAAAAGACTAGAAAGCTAATTCCACATGAATAGTACACCTAAGAAAGATAACTCAAAAACTATAGGTATAATCCATAATAAAAAATAAGGATAAATAATATCTTACACCAACACCCCCCTTAAGCGTAGCTTCTGTGGGTTGAAAAGAAATTGGGTCTCGAAAAAAACATATGAAGAGGTACCTATGTAAAATTCAACTCTCACAAATTGGAGTAAAAGGAGAAAAAACCATGGGAAAAAACTCCCCCCAAAAGAGATAAAAATACTAATGATGATGTAGTCACATTCTACATTTCATCATTATTTCAAGTCATTCAAGAGGACAAATCACCAACTTTCTCAAACTCTGCAATATGAAGACTTTAAGAATCCTAAAAGGTTAATAATTGCACATTTGATCAATTTTCACCTTGTTTGGATTCCACACTTTTATCTATCTTCCTCAAACAATGTTATTTGAACTATCACCATGATTCTTGACTAAGAGACAATCCAATCTTCTTGTTTTGCAATCTATCCCTTCTTTTCATTACTAGCTTTCTTTGATACTTCACCCTAACTAAGGGAAACTTTATCCTTTAACTTATTCCCAATTATTTAATCACCTTTACTCTATTTCCATCACCTCAAAAATGTTATATCACCTATAAAATTGATTCAAGAAGGTCAATAATTACCTTTCTTCCTAACTTCTTGAGAATGTTCTATTGTTCCCTTAAGAGCAAGTAATCTCATCAGTTCATGATTGGAAGGTTTCATCCTTACACACAACAAAACAACAACGTTTCTAAATACCCCTCACCATCACCAAGGTGCATGTCAATTTTTATAGGTTGAATTTAAAGGATTCTTCCTCCATCGTTCATTCCTCATTCCTAGTGTCATAATTCTTACTATTCTTGTCAACAAATAATTTTAAATATATCTCTCCTTGTGGGTGGCATGAAGACAATATGATAACAATTACTATGACCCATTTCCTTTTTCTATCAGTGTGCCAAGTGATTAGTTTAGATTCCTCATTTAATTACTACTTCCTTTGTTACTCAATCCTCTCAATTAGCCTTCTCATTGTTTACCCTACACCTTTTCATGACTGTAAGAGAGTCCTCCATATTTACATATCCTTGTATTTTATTTTCCCATGAATATGTTTATGGACCTTGCAAATATGTCTCCTATGTATTTCTATAAATTTCTGAGGGTTCGTTTGCAAGATAGCATGTTTCTAGTTTATAAATCCTAAACATGGTATGTGCAAGCCCGAGGGGCTATATTTGATCATAGTTTTTAATAACTATTGTTCCAAGACACTAAAATTTCTCTTTAGGACTATCTAAACATTATGCATCAGATTAATTTACTAGTAGATGAATATTTCTCTCTATACCTTGAAATTTCACTTGTTAACCCCTTACCTGGACTATAGATAACTGGGCAAGAACCATCAATTCACTGATTAATCTCTTCTTCCAATTGAAATCACATCACAGAGTCCTGATTCATCCTTAATTTGGAAAATGATAATTAATTATCTCCCATTCAAATGAATTCACATATGCCCTCCTTAATTGGTTTTTTTCTTTCTTTTCTCTTACATGTAGGTGAAAGTGGGGCAAAGTTACCTAGGTAACATTGAGTTGTTATGAAAAATTTATTTCTTTGCTCAAAGGTGAGCCTTGTCATAGATTTAATTCAATATCAAGTTCCTTATCTCCACATTGACAACTTCTAAAGGTGGTTAGTACATCTCACACCTTGGTACACTAATGTCACTATATGTAAATTCATACACACATTCAAAGCAAATACAAAGAATGTATAGGTGTTTGAAGTATTTGATGATAAAATTCACTATTATCTTTGGAGTGAATTATTTCTCAGGACCATTGATACCTCATTACAAATATTTTGCAATATTTTCAAGAAAACAATTGGCTTTCACATAGTTTTGGCTAATACAATTCAGTCACAATGATTTTTAAGAATTATTACCTATAGTAAACCCTGCATGGAGGGTTTTTCAAACCTTGTCACAAGTTTCTAACCTTTGAAACAATTTTCCCATCATAATTATAATGAATATAAGATCAATACAAAAGGAAATAAACTTTACAAGACAAACAATCAACACAAATGTCCATCACAAAATAAAGTACCTTTAAACTTATTTATTACAAAATGTATCTCCTTTTCTTCATTCTTTGCTCCTCCTCCTCCTCCTTGAGGATCCTCTTCCACTACCTCTTAAATCAAGCATTTTATCTCCTTTCATATGAACCCAAACTAACTTCCTTAGGCCCAAATGCCCATGCTTAGCTAAAAATAGCTTTATTACATTATTTTGACATCTTGTATGACTCTTTCACCCCTAGAAATCACTAATGGCATTCCTAAACTCACTTATTCATACTTACATTTCATTCTCCTCCTTGAAAATCATTCACAAGTCACTTTCCACTTTTACAAAGTATTACTAATTTCAAATACCCTTTTGGAGGGAAAACACAGTATGAAGAAAATTCAAATTTCCTAAGCTTGTAATGAACCCTAAATGAATCTTATGACTCTTTAAGACCTCTTAGGAAATTCCATAGCTTAGAATCATGATAAGAAGGAAGAAATTACTACTTGATTTTTTTTTTAATGATGCCCCTGCATGAAATGAGGACTAAGAAGCCTCACTAGAAGCTAAAAATTCTTGTAGCCACCACGTATCTTGCAATATAGGGCCCCTGTGTGCATCCAAAAAGAAGAGAGAGAAGATAAACATAGAATGTCACATGGTGAATGTTGTGGTATGTCCTTATGCAATAAATAAATTCTCTTCCTTTTATAAGAAAGAAACCTGTAGCAATCAAACTGTTGAATTTCCACTCAAGTGGAATGTAGGTAGGAATAAGAATGTAAAAGTATGGAAAACACTCAAATGTCTACAAATGAGTGCTCAAATGTGTCAAAGTCAAATCTAGAAATCCATGCCTAATTGTAGAAGATAGTAATATAGAAGCATGAAATGAAGGAGGGAGAGCATGAGGGTTTTTAAGTACCCTCATTACATCCAAAGAAGAAGGCATAACTCCATAAGATATATCAAAGAGAAAAAAACTGTCCTCAATGGTGTCATCTAGATTTGAAATGTGGGAATCTACAAATAATGATGTAATATCTAGTAGAAATGTTCTCGAGTGAGGTGAATCCATAAGGCATATGTGATCTTGTTGCAAAGGATCAAAGATTATATGAAAAATAGTAGAATGTTGGACACGTGTCATGTTGATGTCATTGATGTAAAGTAACATTGATTTCAAAAGGTGTTTCGGTGTGCATAGGTGAGTGCATGATGTTTTCATTAATGATCATTGATTTCAAATAAGGTGAATTGAGTTAAGGTTGATTGGTAGTGGGGTGTTTTGGTGTCATGAAGTGTTATGGTGGCATAGTATCTCTGTCCACATGCATGATCTTGATGCACGGTCAAACAAGAAGGTGTTTTGTATGAGATTTAGAGGTTATCAAAGGTTGGTTAATGGTTTCTATGGTGTCTAAAATATCCAAATATATGGTTCAAAGGTGTGTGAGTGTCCACAAGGTGATATCATGTCCAGTTTCAATATGACATGTGGTGGTTCAAGCCTAACTAGGCCTAGTCCTAGACCTAGTACAAGAAGATGACATGATAGCTTGAGGTATGAGGAAAATCAGGAAAATTTGAGAATGAGAGAAGTTTTGTGACATTTCATAACATGTATATAAGGTGTACAAGGCCATAATTCATGTGTATAATGCACATTCAAGGTCCTTTAGAAGAAAGATCGAGAAACAAGGAAATTAAGGCATGGGAAAATCAGATAGCTTGACGAGTTTAAGAGGTAAGAAGACATGAATGAGAATTTGAAAACATGGAGGAGGTTAGTACATAGGTGTATGCAAAGTTTGAGGTCACGGTTTTGATGACAAAGCATGAAAAGTTGTTTTAGGTTCTACTGAGCTCTCAAAACTGCCATTCCCATCTCGATGGTCAACTTTGAAGTTCTCACTCACACACGAAATATATGCATGGGGATATGATCCATTCATCAATGTTGAGTCATGGATTCAATAGTATTTTGTAATTGGAATGAGGTAATACTATGACTTATCCTTTATGAACAATTGTTAAGAAACCAAGTGGGTTTAAACCCTCGTAAACCCCTAGTTTTAGAGCGATAGCAAAGATATGAATACTTTGGTCTCCAAATTTCTTGGGAAGGATAGTATGATGATTCATGATAATATAGGATTCATCAGATCTCATTTTGGTGGTGGTGAGATGTTATGGGTGTGATGGTAATCTACAACAAAACCTCTATTTTGTGAAGATTTGCTGGTACATGCATGTGTTACAGGTTTCATGAAGTGAAACAAATTGTTTCCTCAAGCTTGGGAGGTAAGATAAGTTCCTGTGAAAGTTTTTGGAAAATTTATGTGTAATAAATTGTTGAAATCTCTCTTCCAAGTTGACCTACGGCTAATGGACTAAAGAGGAAAAAACTAGTCATGGAGAATCAAGATGGTTTGTGATGAAATGTATGGTATAACATGGTTATTTGAGCATGGATAGATTGTAGAGGTCTAATATGATGTATTTTTTCTCTTGGTGTGATAAAATGAGGTGTTGTTATGTGAAATCCCTAATGTCCTAATCATCCCTATTATGTTTTCCAATAAAGTATGTGGAACATGTATGCAAGTGTAGTTTTTCTCATGTGACATATGCATTTGAGTGCTTGAAGAGGTGTGTCATGTCATTTTTGAAGCATTTCAAGTAGTTGAAGTTTTTGGAATTTTCCCTATAGGTTTTGAAAGTCAAATTACTCAATACTGGTTCTTGAGACCTAATAGTAGGTTTGAGTAGTTTCAGAGAAGTAAACATTGTTGGAGCTCAAAATTGTACCCATCCCAAATCAGGATGATTTGGGGCTTTGGGGAAATGTGGAACTATCTCCAAGTTATGGGACTTGAACCGAGACATACCAACAGAGAAGGCCAAATTCCTCTAATAACTCCCTATGCTAAAAATAATCCTAAAAAGGAAAATTCAGCTACCTAATCACTAACCTACAATTCCAAGGGACCAAGGAGAGAGGAAGATCCATAAAATTAAAATCCTAAACTAAGGGAGGTGATAACACCAAGAACAAGGAGTGGAGACATTCCAATGAGTGAAAATGAGAGGAATAATGCAGAGGAGAGAGACCAGACATGAGTGACACAGTCCTGAACTACATTTACCATGATCATTTTCATGGATCACAATAGATTTACATTCTGTAAGAAGAATAAAGTATGTAAAATATACCCACAATTGTAATGAAAGTCAAGAAATGAAATAAAACATAAGCTAGGGTAAATAAAACCGCAAAACATGAATTTTATTTCTTAAAAGGATGCACAATTCATTACAATGTTGAAAATAAGGCAAGAATCACCTTGAAAAACACCAAAATATGAGGCCTACAACTCATGAAAGTTATGGAACAATTTTGACAGAGTTCCTTTATATTTTTAGAACACCCCCCTCCTCACAAATTAATGGGATTTACATTATATATAGAAGGAAACTCAAATTTCTTCCACCAAATGACAACATGCATTAATTCTTTTAAAAGAGGTATGGGAAACCTTACTAATTTGTTTCCCAATAGTACCTTTCTTGCAAAAGAAGACATGGACGCCATACCTCATTAAAATAGTCATTGAGCTACTCAGTACGACATTCATTAATGTTCAGCTCTTAGTCGATATTCCTGTTGTTGGCTAGATGCATTTTAACCTTTGGAGTGAGTGGGTTGCAACATTTCTGCTAGTGTCTGGTAGCATTTCATTCCTTGTGTCGGTCGAGAGCATGTTGGCCTGGCGTCAATCGGTTGAAACATTCTTAGTACCAACCGATAGTATTTTTACTATTGGCCAGTTGTAACATTCTGGGTGTTACCAGTAGCAAAAAACTTGTTGTCGGATAGTAGCAGGAAACTTGCTACCGACAAGTAGGTGCAAACATACTATCCATTGGTAGAAAAAAAGTTGTTACCGACCAGTAGTAACAAAATTACTATCGGTTGGTAGCAAAAAAATTTCTACCGGCCAGTAGTAGCAAAATTAATAATGCAAAAATTTGATTCCTACACCCACCCAAACTCCACAACAGTGTTTTTTCTAACTTTCGTCACCAAGGCTTCATCATATAACCAAAATATGAATTTTGCAAGTTATCCAATTTACAAGGGGTGTGAAATTGGATAAAAATTTGGTGACTCACTGGGTAATCTGCTTGCTGGATTGAAGAGACCAGTATCCTTGAAGCATCCATTGGGCATGGAGTCAACATGATTTCCCACCATGAATTTTTTTATGAAAATAACCATGCATCAACAACAAGCACACAAAAAATATGTAAAAACATGAAAATCATACATTTCCCAAGTGATAACATATAGAGTGTGCACAAGCACTTCTTCCAAAAATAAACCTAAAATACTAGTAGAATAATGTGTTGCAAGCACTTAAAGGAATTGAAAAACTAATGTGATATGTACAAGATGCAATAAAATAACCTAATGAGAATGCTTGAGATAAATCTCATTGACTATGATCTGTAATGCATTTCCATAAATGTTAGATAACTCAAAAGAGTTAGTCTCTTTACAAGCACTAATGATATATGGACCACTCGATATTACATCAAATTTAGAGTGTCTCCCTGGTTTGGCTCTATCAGCATCTCATTTCAAGACCAAATCACCAACCTTGAACATCTGAAACCTAGCATTTTTATCAAACCAATGTTTGGTTGATTTTGATGTTGTTATAACCTAATCATGGAAGAATTTCTAGCTTCTCAAGTTCAACTAGTTCTTCCATTATGACCTCTCTTTGATATGCCCCTTCAAATTCTAATTTTTATGCTAATTCAAGTGACAAAGGAGTCCTGGCTTCGTTTCTATAGATAATCATGTAAGGAGAAGTGCTATTTTCCTTCTTCATTGTGATTCTATCAACCCAAAGAGAATTCCTTACCTTGGTATGCCAATGTCTTTGATTAACATCCATTGTCCTCTTCACGATCCTAATCAGGTTCTTGTTAGATGATTCTGCCAAGCCATTACCTTGAGGGTAATATTTGAAAGAAGTATTCAAATAAATGCTAAGTTTAAGATCCCAACCAGAAGTTTTTGATCTACAAAAGATTTTGCGTTATCAGAAATGATAGTTTGAGGGATACCAAACCTTTCAGCAATGTCCTCAAAGAAATCAATGATGATTGGCTCAGTTGCTTCCTCTAATGACATAGCCTTTGTCCACCTGGTAAAGTAGTCTGTCACCGTTAAGACCCATTTGTGACCAACATTAAATAAAGGATTGATCATGCCAATGAAATAAAAACCCCATTGGTAAAATGGCTGATCTTATTGAATTAGATGAAGTAGAAAGGAAGCCACCCTCTTCTTACCAACGATAAAGGCACATTTTCTACAATTTTGACCTATTTGTGAGCATCAACAAACATTGTGGGCCAAAAGTAACCTTGTTTTATGATTTTCATTGTCATGGACTTGGAAGAGAAATTACCACTAGAGAAACCATCATGGAATTTATTCAAAACATTTTCACAATGCTCACCTTCAATCCACCCAAGAAAAACTCCATAAATGTTTCTTTTAAACAAAATGCCATCAATCAATGCATAAGGAATGGAATGAAGCCTCATGTGTTTTCTTCTTCTTTTATTTAGGCTATGAGGATAAGAAATAGTAGACAAAAAGGTAGTTATATCACCAATCTAGATGTGATATTGATTTCATCTCCTTCATCTTTCTGAATGTCAGCATTTTATGGAAGTTATTCATTCATGAAGGAGGTGTCTTGGTCATCTTGAGAATCCAAATCAAGCTGATCACAAAGTGATCTACCTATTACCAATTTTATGACCTTGATAGTCACATCATATTCTATGATCTTAGTCACCCATCTAAGTCTTTTTTCACTAATGTATACTCCCATAATGAAGTCTCTCACATTGGAATGTGAGAATAGAACTTTGACATGATTAGTGGAAAACATACTATTGAATTTCTTTAGATCCCTCATAATGGTCAAAACTTATTTTTCAATATGATTGTAATTAAAATAATAATCATTCATTGTCTAACTGAAGAAGGCCACTAGCTATTCCAATCCTTGATCAGTTTGTTGAGTCAAAACAAAAACAATACTAGATTCAACTCCATATGCATACGAGATGAAATATTTAGCATGGTTAAAATTGACAAGTGTAGGAGCTTTAGAAATTTCCTATTTGATCTTGGAAAAGCTATCTTTTCCTTCTTCTATGCATTTGAAAGCTAAATCCTTCTTAAGCATAAGAGTGATAGGCCTGAAAAATCCCGCAAAGTTAGGAATGAATCTCTAAACAAAGTTAATCTTTCCCAAGAATGATTGCAAGGATTTCTTGTGAGTTGACAATGACAGAGAGAATGATTGAGATTTTTTCTGGATCAATGTAAATGCCATCCTTTAATACAATATGCCCCAAAATATTTCCCTTAGGGGCTGCAAAGTTACATTTCTTGGGTTAAGAGACACCTAAAATTCCCTACATCTATTAAATACCTTTTCTAGATGGAGGATATGATCTTTACTCTACTTTGAGAAAATGGTAATGTCATCCATATAGAAAAGGATGAATTCATTGATATAGCCTTTGAAATCAATATCCATTTCCCTTTGGAATGCAACACCTGCATTTGACAAACCGAAAGACATTTTATGATATGAATATATTCCCCATTTGGTTGTGAATGCAGTCTTGAACTGATCCTCTTCCCTAACCTTGATCATATTGAAATCTAAGTATCCATCAAGCATAGAGAAACTTTTAGCTCCTGCCATAGTTTGTAAAATTTACTCCATGAAAAGTAGAGAATAATGATATTTTAGAGAGGCCTTGTTCAAATCCTTGAAATCAACACAAAGTCTAATTTTCCCATTCTTATTCCTCACTGGGATAAGGTTTTCCATCCAGGTAGAATACTTGATAGGAAAAATTATCTTGGCCTTAATGAGCTTGGATAACTCCTTCCTCATGAGGGGATCTATCTTAAGATTTTCTGGCCTTTACTTTTGTCTAATTTACTTTACATTAGGATCAAGATCAATGGAATGTTGCATAATATTTTGATTAAAACTAATTTACTTTACATTAGGATCAAGATCAATGGAATGTTGCATAATCACATGATAAGCTAGCTTTTTCCCCCCTCTGTGCTGTCCTGTTTTGTTTCCTTCTTTTCTTCTCTTCTTCCTTCCTCCCTTTTGATTAAAACCCTTTAGATCTTCATAATCCCATGATAATACATCATTGAATTTTTGACATAAGGAGATAAAAGCTTACTTATCATTCTCATCACATACCTTTCCAAGAAGAAGTTCCATTCCTTGTGAAATTGTGACTGATTGACAGTCTTCTTAATTTGCTGTTATATTCTTTTCCTTTCCTCTGAATTCATCATCAGGACTAAAAATATGCTCTAAAGTGACCAATGCTTTTTTCAACTTGTATGTGTTCAGCTGAATGATTTGGTCACCATAACTGTCATGCATATCAGATTGTATATTTTAAGAAAATTCATCCTCATTCTAGATAAATTGCATAATTTTTTCATAAATATCAAATGCATTCCAGCTGGTTTCTCAATATCAAATGCATGCCAGCCCACTATTTCCATAAGTGGATGCTGCGGTACCTGGAGACAATGGTTCATTATTTGGAATGGATGGCCTTACCACCACCTTGATGTGTTGCACATTTCCTTTAACAATATCCTCAACAGGTGAAAATTGAGAACCAAGGGCTTCGATTTGATCTACATCCTTGGCACGACTTACAAATTAAGAGAATAAAAAATCTCTACAAAACCCCAAAATCCATGTTTATAAGATTTTAAAATCTTATTATTTGTGGCACACTTACCTCTAATCAGGTGGATGACCAATTCAATATCCTTACAGATTTGAAGTGTTTTGATTTTTCTCTTTTCAGGAATTAAAATACCATGCACCAATGCCTCATACTCTACTACATTATTAGAACATGAAAACTCCAATCTATGGGAAAAGAAGAATTTATCTGTCATTGGAGAAATTAGTACAACACCTATCCCAACTCCATTTCTGATTCTATAACCATCAAAGAACATCTTCCATATTCCATAATCACTATTCTCTTCTTTCTTGAGTGGTGCGGGTAAAGTAGACCCTTCTTCAAGAATGCAACATGTATCGAGACCAATTGTTAAAACTTCATAATAAGGATCCCATTCATAGTGCATTTTATCCCATTGATCTAATAAAATATCAGGTATAGGAGGAGGAGTGGGCTGTAGGGACTTCATCGGGTTCCTTATTGAGGCGGAGAAAGCTCTTAGGAGGAGGAGTGGGCTGCTCTTTTGAAATTGACTCTTGTTCATATTCTTCTTGTACAAGGCAATTTACGTGAAGAAGGGTAGGGTCATAAGACTCAACATGATAAGAAAATATAAGCTCAGATTTTATGGTGAACATTTTTTAGATAGAAATAGAATTGAGGAAGAAAATATAAGCTCAGATTTTATGGTAAATCTTGTACCATATCTAGTTCTTAGGAGCATATGAAACCAATCTGAAGACAAATAGCCACCTACTTTGGCAGTGAAGTCTCTTGACAAGCAAATGGTAAACATGGGATGCAAGTCAATTACTGATATATCATTGACTATAATTAGACTTGAGCAAGCATGAAGGGTTAATTTAAGATATTTTATCACTCCTAAGACACAAACAATTGAGCTTTTTTCAACTTGTATGTGTTCAGCTGAATGATTTGGTCACCATAACTGTCATGCATATCAGATTGTATATTTTAAGAAAATTCATCCTCATTCTAGATAAATTGCATAATTTGTTCATAAATATCAAATGCATTCCAGCTGGTTTCATTATTTGGAATGGATGGCCTTACCACCACCTTGATGTGTTGCACATTTCCTTTAACAATATCCTCAACAGGTGAAAATTGAGAACTAAGGGATGCCATTTGATCTTCTTCTTTTTTAAAATTTCTTGTGACAACCTTAAGAGAATCAAAAATATCTACAAAAGGTCCCAAAATCTGTGTTTATAAGATTTCAAAAGCTTGTTCTTTGTGACACACTTCCCTCTCATCAGGTGGATGATTAATATCTGTGTACACTCTTTTTATTAAAATACCATGCACCAATGCCTCATACTCTACCACATTATTAGAAATGTAAACTTCTATGGGCAATGAAGAATTTCTCTTCATTAGAGAAATTAGTACAAAACCTGTCCCTAGCTCCATTTATGACTTCTATAACCATCAAAGAACATTTTCATAGTTCCAGAAGCACTATTCTCTTCTTTCTGGAGTAAAGTAGACCCTTCTTCAAGCATGCAACATGTATCGAGACCAATTGTTCAAAACTTCATAATAAGGATCCCATTCATAGTGCATTTTATCCCATTGATCTAATAAAATATCAGGTATAGGAGGAGGAGTGGGCTGCTCTTTTGAAATTGACTCTTGTTCATATTCTTCTTGTACAAGGCAATTTACGTTGTAGAGGGGTTTATAAGACTCAACATGATAAGAAAAATATAGGCTCATGGTAAATCTTGTACCATATCTAGTTCTTAGGAGCATATGAGACCAATCTGAAGAAAAATAACCACCTACTTTGGAAGTGAAGCTTTGACAAGCAAGTTTAAACATGGAAGCTAGTCAATTACTGATATATCACAATTCCAGACTTGAGCAAGCATGAAGGGTTAATTTAAGATATTTTATCACTCCTAAGACACAAACAATTGAGCCATTAAGCTATAGGACAATTTTAGAAACATGGTTGTATTTAAGACCCATGAGCGTCAACATTGTCATACTTGTTATTAGAAACTTTCATTTCAGAAAAATTAGTTTGAGGTCTTCTGACAACTTTCCACTTACTTGATATTGAAAGGAAGAAAATGAGATTGCCTTGATTGACTTCATGTATTTTCCCACATTGCATATTGCGGTATTTCTGCATTTGCGAATAGATTCTCCTTCCTTGGTTACAAGATTGGGATAGGCATATTTGGTTAAACTACAACTTCCTTATCTGAAAGAGATTTGATAGGAAACTTAGGCAATCTATTTTTACTTGTACTTATCCCAACTTCCTTTTCCTTGTCAAAAATGTTTCCTTGATTAAAAGAAGATGATGGCCGAGATTCCAACATCCTTTTCTTGGACCTTGTATTATCATGTACATTAGTATGAGGTCTACCAGAACTATCCACTACTTGATTTTCTACATAGAAATCATCGGCTCTAAAGAAGATGATATTAGTGTCCTGATTGACCTTTTGAGCTCCTTTGACATCAATACTAGATGCTTCGACCAATGGTTCTTACTGATTGGAAGAATGCTAAACCATGAAGGCTTGAGCATGCAACGTATTTGGACAAATAAGCTATTTATATGGATAGTTGTACGGAAAACACCACTTTGTTTCTTGAATCACATTGTTTTACATTGGAACCAATGTTGTACTTGCACTAACAACAACAAGTGGCTGAGTAGGAGCAATTGTTACTAATGGAAGAGGCACATTGAGGCTGATTAGGATATTGGCTCATAAATGGCTGATAACCTCGGTTAAATCCTTGGTTTGAAGATTGGCCTAGTTAGAATAATTTCTATAAGATTGGGCTTGTTGTTTCTCTAAGGATATGACTTTGTTAGACATATTTCTAATCAAGGCCTTCATATATTTATCCTCCTTTTGATGTGTAGAAGAATAAGATGTGGAAGTAGTGGGTTGGGAATTTTTGTGAGGAATAGGAGCAATAGAGGGCTGAATAGCTTAAGGTAATTCAAGATACAAGGGCATGGGTGGTCTAGGAGCTAGTTTCCCAGCTTATATTAAACAATTTTCAGAATTTAATGCTCTTACAAAGTAAATAAAAACACCTGTTAGAGTTGGTCTAACAAGGACTAGAATTCTATTCCATGTCTTTTGAAATCTGAAATTAAAATCTGCCATGAGCTCATTGGGAGCCCTCTTTATCATTGTCAATTTTTTTTAACAAGGAGAGGTTATCCACATTTTCCCCAAATTTATTACAAAGTGTTGTCCCCAAATCATTCAATTTAATGATTTTTCCTACTCCCAAACTCTTGAATCATTTAAGATCTCCCTTGGATAAAGACGCTAACTTAATGGCTACATCATATTCAACAATTTGATGAATAACACAAACATTGGCAATGTATTGAATATGGTCAACTGGAGTGGGATGGTTTTCCCCAGTGAAGAAAGGGATAACATTAAGTGCATATTCTAGAATGTCATATTGTGCATTGAGAGCAAGAGGTCTACTACCAGTAAAATTAACAAATGGTCGGTTCCCCTATTGTGCTGCCATAATGATAGGTCTCAAAACTCTAGTAGACTACATGAATGGCCTACCTAGAGGTGGTGTGGAAAAATTCCTATTTGGAGGTGAAGATGACCTTTGAATTGATATTCCTCTTCTTACCATCTCATGTGATGATTGCAGATATTCAAAAGTTCCTTCTTTTGTTGTTCTTGATCTTGTTTGGATTCTTCTCCTAAAAATGAGGCATTTGACTGTTGAAACTAGTTTATTTGAAAGTTGGAGTCTCTAAATGTGTAGAAATAATCCTCAAAAGGTTGGAAATTGCTGAGTCACACACCAAAACTCAGGAAAAAGTTGAAAATAAAGCTTTCAACTGTCCTACTGGGCGTGCCAAAACTATTCGAGCTCAAAACTACACCTTCCCAAATCAGGATGATCTAGGACTTTGAGGAAACATGGGACTGTCTCCAAATTTTGGGAATTGAACTGAGATAGACCTCCAGATAAGGCTAGCTTCCTCTACCTACTCTTTGTGCCAAAACTACTCTTAGAAAGGAAAATGCAGCTACCTAATCACTAAACTACAATTCCAAGGGACCAGGGAGAGAGGAAGATGCATTAATTTAAAATCCTAAACTAAGGGAGGTGATAACACCAAGAACAAGGGGTGGATATATTCGAATGAGTGAAAATGAGAGGAAGAATGGAGAGAGGAGAAGCCAAACATGAGTGAAACAATCCCAAACTACATTTACCATGATCATTTTTAGGGAGCACAACAGATTTGCATCCTGCAAGAAGAATAATGTATGCATAATTAACCCATAATTGTAATGAAATGAAATAAATGTAATACAACACAAGATAGGGTAGAAAGAGCCACAAAACATATATTTTATTTCTTAAAAGGATGTAAAACTTGTTACAATGCTAGAAATAAGGCAAGAACCACCTTGCAAAACACCAAAATATGAGGCATGCAACTCATGAAACTTCTAGATTTTTTTTACTAAGTTCCTTTACATTATTAGAACATCCCCCTCCTCACAAATGAAGGGGATTTACATTATATGTATAAGGAAACTTGAATTTTCTTCCACCAATCAAAAATCTATGTTAATTATCTTAGAAGAGGTATGGAAAACCTTACCAATTCATTTCCTAATGGTACCTTGCTTGTAGGAGAAGACATGGGTGATATACCTCATTAAACTAGTCATTGAGATACTCAGTACTGCATTCATTAATGTTTGGCCTATCGTCGATATTTCTATTGTTGGTTAGCTGCATTTTAATCTTTGGTGTCTACCAGTTGTAACATTTATGCTACCAGCCAATAGAATTTAATTCCTTGTGTCGGTTGGGAGCATGTCAGCTTGGAGTCGACCGGTTGTAACATTCCTGGTACCAGCTGGTAACTTTTTTACTATCGACTAGTTGCAAAAATTTTGTTTTCAGTCGGTTGCAACATTCTAGCTATCAACTGGTAACATCAAACTTGCTATTGGCTGGTAGCAATAAACTTGTTATTAGCCAGTAACAACAAACTTGCTATCGGCTGATAACAATACACTTCCTACTAATCAGTAGCACCAAACTTACTACCAGCCTAGAGCAACAAACTTAATACTAGCCAGTAGCAGCAAACTTGCTACCGCATACATTTTATTCCTCTACCCGCCCAACCTTTGCAATAGTGTTTTTTTCAGCTTATTCACTGAGCCTTCATCATATAACCCAAATTTGAATTTTGCAAGTTGGCCAAATTTCAATCAATACAACGTATCATACATTAAATGTTTTCAGCCTAAGAAGACTGACGCTCTAAATGTGTTAACATAAGTTTGAACAATTTGGAATAAATTGCTTCAATTAGTATTGTAAATCTATCTTATAGTCAGAGTAAGAGATAATAGACCCTTATTTTAGTGGTACTCAATAAAAATTATTAATAATCAAATCTTTTCTCAAATAGGTTTAACCCACCATGACCTTATAGAGAGCATTGTTTCCATGAAAATGAATATAGTGACGAGGGACATACTTACGTTTATGAAAAGTGTAATCCTTCTCGTTTGTATTTGATAGCTTTTTGTGGAATTTCCCATCAACCTCTACACTTTAAATATTGTAGTTAGACTAATTATAGACATTTAATCCTCACAAATCTATTATGTCTGATAAACATATATTTCACATTGTTTTATATAAAAAA
Source organism: Taxus chinensis (assembly GCA_019776745.2). Taxonomy (NCBI): domain Eukaryota; kingdom Viridiplantae; phylum Streptophyta; class Pinopsida; order Cupressales; family Taxaceae; genus Taxus; species Taxus chinensis. Next base: position 133,075,959 of record CM034152.1, on the reverse strand, counting down.
AATTTGAGCTACCACTAACTCCGTTAATGTAATTTGTTGCTCAAATACTCTCCTCAAATACTAAATATTTGATCTTCTAACCGCTACACTTTAAATATCTTCTTAGCCTTATTACATGCATTTAATCCTCGCGACTACAGTATGACTGATATACACATAATTCACATCGTCTTCTAAAAAAAATCCCGAGCTACCGTAAAATCCATTAATGTGATTTGTTTCTCAAACACTCTCTTTAAAATACTAAACATTAGATCTTAATGTCCTCTACACTTTTCCATTAAATAGGTGTAAATGGCTAAGAAAATGTTTTAAGTTGTTCTTTTATATGTCAACTAGAAGTCTATCTACCACTAAACTGTATATATTTTTATCATTCCTATCATGCCATCTATGGAATGTTATAACTTTTACGACTCATAGATAATCCTTTCAAAAGGTGCAAATGGTTTCTTATCTTTCAATGCATCATAATTCGTTATTAGACTTTTAGAAAAATTATGTTATTATTGATTTGATCTACAAAATATGAATTACTGTAACTAGTTGAATTATACATAAGATGTCCTATCGAAGCTAGCGGTTGCTAACCATTAAGTTAATTACTCTCTAATGATACATAGTAAAAAACTCTAGAGGTTGGTGAGCGCTAGGGTAGTATTTATATTCCTTATCAGACAATGTGAGAAAAACATTATTAACTTTAGAAATGACCTAATTATTAATGTATTTTAGTCTAATTATATGTAAAATGTCTTCCAATTTTCGTGCTCCATTCACAACAATTATATTCATCGCAAGCGGTAATTTTTGGAAGAAAAGAGACGAGGAATGATTTTTTGAAATCCATTCCCCTTTGTTATCAGCTAATTTTGACTTCACAAAATTAATAAGCATGAAAATTTCAAAAAAGTTCAAAAGTATTATTTTGCATGTTTAATCACCCTTACTGCGATTGTCTCATTCTTGTGATCGTTCTGGTCTTCATTTCATTCATTTCGGGTGTGAACTCCTCCCTCTAGGTCGCAAACTGCTTAAATAGTTAATTAATCAATATTTAATTAATTTATTACCCTTTTATTTAATAAAATCAATTTTATTAATTTTTGGGGTTTTTAATTAAATAAATATTAATATAATATTTATTAAAAATCAATCGATTTTTTTTCTTCATTGCTGGGGGAAAATAAAGCTTCCACTTCCAATTGCTAAGGATGTCAATTAGGCTTCATGTACCTAGATTTCCCCTTTCCTGGAAAATTCTTCTTATTTCCCCGTTTGTGGTATTTCTTCTATTGATTTCCAATCTACCTGGTTAGCAAATGGGCAAAAAATATCCCGATCTCCCACATGGGTAAATAGGATGGGGATTGCTAGCCTGTTTTGCCATCTCCACTGGAAAATAACTGATATTTTTCCCTTTTTCCTAGCAATTAATGCCACCAATTGAAGGAAGAGGAGACAATTATTTTAATGGGAAGGGGGAAACGGTTACGAGGGAGCTTCTTTAATTCCCGTAACCATTTCCCCATGAAACTAGTTGGAAGAAGTTTTGCCTCTTAATTATTTTAGGGGAATGAGAGTAATTGAGTTTTTAATGAAGGAAGTTTCCATACTTGATTTAATTAATCTTCTCTTGTTATTGCTAAACTATTTTTTTTGCATTTCAATACAAAGAAGAAGTAAAGAAAGACATTCACGTTGTAACCCACATTGAAGGAGCTCTACATTCCATGTCAAATAAGAGCACCACGTGGGAGAGGAAAAAATTCTACATTGCACGTAAATCTCCACACAGTAAGAAAATGAGTTTCAATGTTGGAGAATAATACAGAAAACAAAGAATAAAAGCCCATGTTTTAGCTGTTTTAAAATAAATCCAACGTAGGCAGGAGAAAAGTCTCAACCCACACCAAAGGAAGTTTAGACAACTGTTGAAGGAGGAAAGATCCAACACAAGTAGGTCCACACATTGCCAAACACGAAGAATAAAAAAAGATTTCAATTCATTCATCATAATATCCATGCATAATTGTCTTCAAGAAAGACCACGCATTCACAAAATTAGGTAGTTTTCAACACAAAAAGATAAAGAGGAGCTGTTAGAAGTTGTAGTTATAAAACACCACATCCCAACCTGAGGAAGATTTACCACACACTCATAGTAGGCCCAAAAACTAGAAAGCCACACATTCATAAGGAGATAGTTCTCAAGTAGGTTTTGAAAGAAGAGCATGCCCACACATTGATCAAAGCATGTCCATCACGCATTCATAAATTAGGAATAAAATCCAAAAATTAAGCAAAATCCACACATTGGAGAAAAGTTTCAACGCATTGGGCAAAGAGAACAATCCAAAACTAGAAAAAGAATATTGTCCATGTAGATCAAGGAGGGAATACCACACATTAACCATAGAAGATGGTCCTCATGGGCAGCAAAGACCACACATTCATCAAAACATTAATGCTAGTTGTCTGAGGAGAGCCCACGTAGGCCCAAAATCAATCCTTGCAGCTGTAAAAGAAATCAAACGTTGCAGAAGCCAAATCATATTTCCAGGCATTCAGACAAAAATAATATCATGCGTTCAAATTCAAACATCAAGAAATAGTGAATTAAAAAGATTAAAATTGATCTGCGCAAAATATTAAAATCAGGAGATTTTAACTAAAAATAATACCATTGTTATTGCAAAATTTGGAACTTGAGCTTAGTCTCGATTATTGTTGTATTGGCATTTTAAAAAAAAACGTAATTCAGGATCAATAATTATCATTTTTAAAATAATAATAATTATTATTATTATAAATTAAATGAGCCATATTTTTCTTATGTAAATGGTGGTTTGGAGACTGAAACCAAACACCTTTTACAATGTTTTACAAGCCTGAGTCATTTTTCTATAAAATTCATAATGGCCAAAAAATCTAATAAATTTGTAGGCAAATCGAGGAAGTCAATGGAGAAATCAAATAAGTCCGCGCTCAAGTACAAATTCCAAGGAATCATCCCTCCCAGTTCTATCAAGTTTGCATATGACAATATCACTGATGCAAATCTTGGTCACATCAATGTGCAACAAGTTTGTGATCGAGTGAAAGCTAAAGATAAAACTATATTCTCAGATAGGCTCTACCATAGCGGTCTACCCCAAGTAGCAGCATTTCCAATCTTGGTGAAATTCCTAGAGCTGGTTATCACTTGCATAGAGCATTATGATCATGAGAGATGAGGAATTTATAAAGATAATGGCGAGCCTTTCCTCTTAATCACAATAGAGAACATTAAGGAGTTGCTCATCATACCTGACTTCCCTAAGAATGCTGACATCACTCAAAAGTCAACAGAAGAATTTTGGGATGAATAACCCCTCAGATGGAGCAAGATGGTTAATAACAACTGGTTAGTGACCAAGAGGCCTCAAGTTGACCAGATTCCTAAGGAATTGTACCATGTTGAGTTCGTGGAGTAAATCGAGGACATGATCACTCTCCTGAGTTGAGTCTTCATTCTACCATCTTCCAGGATTTTCCACCCATGGATGTATCAGTTTATATGTATCATCCTTACCAAAAGAGAGTTTGTGGATTGGTCCACCATCATCAATGATACTCTTCACAAATAATTGATCGAAGTAAAGACAATTGGATGTTTCTACATGACATCATACCTGAATTATGCAGTGGCTAGAAGGAAGCTATTTTTGGGGCTTGAAATGAAGGGAGTCATGGGTCCATCAAATAATGTCTTCCATTATTATCCATAACTAAGTTTCAACAATAGATCCCATCATTTTAGAAAATTTAACGATGCATTCACCTTCCGTGTGATTCGAAATGTGAATCAAAATACAAAGGAAAGATTCTCCAAAGAGGCCATGGATGTCATTTCCCAACGAGGAACATGGTTTATTCAATTTTCATCATTTTTCTATATTCACGTGAGCGGATTTGTGGGTACTCCATGGAAGATTCCTAAGTATGTTAGTGACAAGTGGGCATTAATGAAGCTTGCATGAAAACTATTCCAGGTTCACTATCTTCTCAGTGACAAGCATCATTTAGGAATTCATTTCCCAATCCAAATTGGGGAATACCAATTTCCAAATCTCTTCAGTGTACAACTCATGGAGAAATTTTTTTCCCTCATCACTATTAATCCATATGTGAAGAGATTCCAGTTTGATATCAATGGATATATGCAGAAGATTCTTGGAGAAAAGTATCGACACAACCCTACCATGGAAGATTTCTAGGTTTCTTGTTCAGATGAACATGAAGTGAGAAGGTGGGAGTTTTACCACTTAATCCTTACTCAGATCAAGGCCTTTCACATCAGAAACCCTCCATATTCATTGGTGGATGATGATGAAAATGTTATTGATCCCTCATATGATGGAGTTATTTGTACCCCATTGTCACAAATTGATTGGACAAAAAGAGATGAATTTTATCTTGATAACAAGAATCAACTGATTCTCAAAAGAAGCATATCCTGGTATGAAAGAAAACTTTCAAAGTTACTATAAATCCAAGATCACACCTCAGGATTACAAAAATTATCAACTTGAGGAGGTCTCTAGTCGACCAAATCTTCTTCTCAATTAACCTCTATGTCATCTAGCCATACACATCAAGAAAGAAAGGAGTGGTTTCTAAAATCCACTTCACCAAAGAAGGTGTCACGAGGTGAAAAATCTAAGGGTCCTAGCCCCAGTGAAGGAAGAGAGTGTGTATCAAAATTTTCCACTTTGAGTAGAGATTCTTCTACTCACATTGATGATAGTTCGTAAAAGCTCATAAAAAATAATCCTCAGATGTGCCTTGCATAAGAGTCCACTCAAGTGCAAGTAGTCCAGATATTGAACGCTTTTAAACCTACAGTTCATGAAGAGATTTCTCAAAATTTCCATGATGTTCAAGAGGTCAATATCGAGGTTATTTCATGAGAAATTGAGGTTTTGGAAAGGATTTTTATAGAATCTAATAATGTTGTGAACAATGGGAATGTTTCTTCGGACTCCAGGCTTCTGTATGCGGAAGTGATGAAGGATACTCATTTTTGGGTTGATTATGAAATCAAGAAAAGGAAGAGGGTTATCAAGGCAATTGAAATTGACTTCGATGCCATTTTCAAGCTTTCAAATGACATCATTCCCAAGAAACCTAAAGTTTTGTCCCGAATAATGGTGGATGATGAAGGAAACAAATTTGTGGATCTTTCCATCCCATAAGTTGACAAGGAACGTGATGCCATGAAATATAGTGATTATGAAGTTTCCAAACTTGGACTTGGGAAGTCCACATTGGAAAGTGACATGGTGATGGACCAAGATTTAATATATATCATGCTTAAGAGGCTTGAGAAATATAAGTCTCAGAACTCTCAGCTCAAGGTTAAAAATAATCAATTGGTGGATTATGTTCAACATCTCATAAATCCCATATCATCCACTTTCCCAGTACCCGATGCAATGGCTGCCCCTGATGAAGAAACTCTCAATTTTTCAAAAGAAATAAACACATTGGGACATGTCACTACATCTTGGCTTTCAGAGATTCTCATTTTTGGTGGAGATACGATCAAAATTGTCGTTAAGCTTCATGAAGATATTAGTGCATATCTTGATCCAATTCTTTATTTCAAGGAAAATTTTGTTTCTAACATATCAAATTTGGATGACACATTGAATAGTCTCCAAGAGATGAAAAGTATGGAATCTTCAAATTTATACATTGAAGGAATTCTCGAATTCGAATGTCGAGGGACACGATTTCTTTGGTGTCTGCATCTCAAATCAAGAAAGACACTTCTCAATGATTCTATGATCCATTACGAGAGCGTATGCAATGAAGCCTTCACTTCACTCGCCTTGATTCATGAGTTCATAGCTGAGATCCCTTGTGATCTTGTAAATGAGAAAAAATAGAGGTATTCATTAGAACATGTGGAGGAGCAATTTTCATAATTGTTCAAAGACATGTATACTCCTACCATCAATTTATCTTCAATTTCAATAGAAAATTGCATCAAATTAAAGAATTGTTTGAGAATATTCAATCAAATATGGTCAATCTGAATGATATGCTAGGTAGGATCTTAGAATTTCAAGTGTTTTGTGAGGTTGTGCTTCGACTGAGTGAACCTCCCAAGGAAGAAATATGTTTGAAACATTGGGAAGGTTTAGATCTTTTCAATTGGTGAAGGTGACATATCCTAATTTCGTTGATGGGATGAGGAGATAGATTTTATGGTATCTAACGAAGCAGGAGGGTCCATTTCTCATACATTTGAGATAGGTAAACCCCACTTCAATGGATAAGGAACTAGTTTTTTTCATATGTCAAAATGTTACTTTAAGTGGGTTATTGTTAAACTCACTTTGGATAACTTAAGTGATTTATATTTGTAGTTGCTTTTAATAAAGTTGATTAAAAAAGTCAAAGTCACTTAAGATTCCCTATTTAATGTGTATATAAACCCAAACTAATTTGTAACCAACTTTTTTAGGAAATAAGGGATAGAATATGCAGAATAATCCCTCACAGAATCGCAACAACAGAAACTAATATGCATAAAATATTATAGATCTCAAATAAAATTACATAATAAAATAATACAACACAAAGAGACAATATTTAACGTGGTTCACCCAATTTGGGCTATGTCTACCAAGAATCACTTGCTTAGATTTTATTATAAGCCTCTGCTCTCTCAATACAATACCCAGATCTATTTGGAGCTATGCTCAACAAACTCTACAAAATTCACACCCGAATTCAAAGCACATCTGCAATGTTTTTTATTATATCTACCATATGCACAAAACCATATAAATAGACAATTGCTTAAGCAGTTTTACAAAACCGTGGGTATCAAAACCATGGGCCAAAATTGTCCCATAAACCTATGGGTAAAAAAACCTGCCCATATGAGAAAATCATGTTTCCCAATATATTAGGCATGTTTTAAGCCCAAAAAAATTTCGGGGGCTGTGCCCTCAGACCGTCGCTCGAAGCCCGACCTGCCCCTAAACCCAGGCAAGACAATTATGGAAAGTGTATAGTACTCTTAGTGTATAATATTCAACACTTTCTCACATGAAAACAGGCTCCACAACCTAACAATCTCCCACTTGGAGACTAGTTTTCCTTTGAGCAAGCTTCTCAACCCTTCACTAGTTTCTGTGAAGACCAACCAAAGTTGAACACAACTTCAATTTTTCCCTTGTGACCACCTTGGTCATCATGTCTGCAGGATTCTAACTAGTATGAATCTTCTCAAGCTTCTAATTCTCTTCCTCCAAAGTTGTCCTGATGAAATGGTACCTTAACTGTATATGCTTCGTCCTAGAGTGGAAAGTAGAGTTCTTAGTTAGGTGTATAGCACTCTGACTATCATTATGCAAATTTCCTTCCTTTTTCTTATGCCCTAACTCCTTGAGTAATTTATATAACAAAATCATTTCCTTTCTTGCCTTTGTGGCAGTAACATACTCAGCCTCCGTGGTTGACAAAGCCACCAACTTTTGTAGTCATGAAATCTAGCTTATTGTTGTCCCACCTATAGTGTAAACATAACCTGTTGTGCTCCTCTCATTGTTTACATCTCCAGCCATATCTGAATCTACATAACCACACAAAGTGGTGTTTGATCCACTGTAGCAGAAAATTGTCCCCATGGTCCCTCTCAAATACCGAAGGATCCACTTTACTGCCTGCCAGTGATCTCTACCTGGATCACTCATAAATCTTCTCACCGCTCCCACAGCATGGGCAATATTAGGCCTGGTGCACACCATGGCATACATCAAACTACCAACCGTTGATGAGTAAGGTAATTTGGACATTTGGTTTCTCTCCTGATCTGTCTTGGGACACAACTCCTTTGATAACTTGAAATGGCCTACCAAAGGAGTCCCAACCAGTTTAGCATCCTACATATTAAACCTCTCCAAGAATTTCTTAATGTACTCTTCCTAAGATAAAGTTAGCTTCCGTTCCTTCCTATTCTGAGATATCCTCATACCAAGGATTTGTTTGGCTACCCCCAAATACTTCATAGCAAAGGATTCACTTAATTACTTCTTGAGTACTTTTATTTCCTGCATGTTTTTACCTGCAACCAACATGTCATCCGCATACAAACAAAGGATAATATAACTGACATCCTAAAATTTCTTTGTATACATGAAATGGTCAGAATGACATATTATATAACCTTGCTCCATCATGAAGCTATCTAATTTCTTATACCATTGACGTGGAGCTTGTTTCAAGCCATACAAGCTCTTCTTCAGTTTGCACACCATTTCCTATTTACCTTTGACCTCATAGCCCTCTGGTTGTTGCATATATAGTTCCTCCTCTAAATCACCATGGAGAAATGTAGGCTTTACATCAAGCTGCTCTAAGTGAAAGTCTTTTGTTGCAGCTATTCCAAGAACAATTCTAATAGAATTCATTTTTACTACAAGAGAAAAAATCTCATCAAAATCTATACCTTTTTTCTGTGCAAACCCCTTGATCACCAACTGGGCCTTGTATCTTTTCTTTCCTCCTTCTTCCTCTTTGACTTTGAACACCCAATTTTTTTGTAATTCTCTTTTTCCTTCGGGTAGCTTCACCAAATCCCATGTCTAGTTCTCCATAAGAGCCTGATGCTCCTCATCCATGGCTTGCTCCCACTTCTTCCTGACATCTACCTGCATTTCTTCATCAAGGCTCTCTAGCTCTCCACTATCAGTGAGTAATAAATAATAAAGAGAAGGATAAATACGTTTAGGTTCTCTTCTTACCCTAGAATACCTCCTCAATATAGGATTTTGGGGTTCCTGAACTAATTCATGTGTCACTTTCCCATCCGGAAGATCCTCTACTGCTTCATATTATTTCTTGGATTATTCCCTGTTTTCCTACAACTGTTGCTTATACATGACTTTCTCATTAAATACCACATCCCTATATCGAATGATTTTCTTGTCCTTAAGACTCCAAAATTTATATCCAAAGTCATCACCACCATAACCAATGAAAGTACATTTTTCAGATTTAGCCTCTAGTTTGGTCCTATCATCCTTGTCTATATGGAAAAACACCTCACATCCAAAGATTCTAAAAAATGAATAATTTACTTTCTTACCATACCAAGTCTCCTCGGGTATGCCTCCATCCAAGGCACTTGAGGGTCATCTGTTTATCAAGTACATAGCTATGCTCACCGCTTCTACCCAAAAAGAAAGAGGTAGTTTTGCATGTAACCTCATGCTCCTAGCACGTTCCATTATTATTATGTTCATCCTTTCTGACACCCCATTATGCTGTGGAGTTCCTGGAACTATCTTTTTCCTGCGAATTCCATTCTTAGAACAATAATCATCAAATTCATTGCTGTAATACTCCCCTCCATTATCTAACCTGAGACATTTTAGCTTAAGATCCATTTCATTCTCTACCAAGGTTTTCCATTTAACAAAAGTATCAAATACATCATATTTGTTTCTAATACAATAAACCCAAACTTTCCTTGTTGCATCATTAATAAAAGTAACATAATAACTTGAACCCCCAAGAGATGATACCCGAGCCGAACCCCACACATCAGAATGCAATAGCTCTAACTTACTCTCTTTCATTGTAGGTCTAACCTTGAGAAACCTTACTCAATTTTTTTCCCATATATACAGTCCTCACAGAACTCAAAACCTAATTCTGTATATCCAGGAAAATCTTTCTTTATGATCTCCATGCCTTTATGGCTCATATGACCGAGCCTATAGTGCCACAATGTTGTATCTACTTATGAAGCCACAAGATTACAAATATTAGTGCTATAAGTGGTTGAATACTAGGTTCCAACCTTCTTACCTCTTGTGACCACAAGAGCACCCTTGGTAGCCTTCCAAGAGTCTGCTATAAATATCACAGTATAACCGTCACTTCCTAACTGCCCTACCGATATCAAATTTCATCTTAATGTAGGCACATGTCTGACATCCTTCAATAACCAAGTATTCTCATCCTGCATCTTAACCTAAACAAAACCTTTTCCAACTATGCTGCAAGGCTCATCATCACCAAGAAAAACATGCCCAAAATCTCCTTGAACATAATCAACAAAATAATGCCTATGTGGAGTAGCATGGAAAGAAGCTCCTGAATCTAAAACCCAAGATTCAATAATATTGTGCAAAGAAAGAATCAAAGAATCTTAACATACATTACCCATTGCCACATTTACCTCCTTGTTTTCTTCTTGTTGTCTCTTCTTGTCCCAAAGTTCCCAATAGTCCTTCTTTGTATGCCTAGACTTTCCACAGTGCTAGCATACTATCTTGATTTTGGATTTTGACCTTGCCCGATCCTTTGATTTTCCACGGCTTAATCTATTCTTCTATCTCCCTTTAGTTTCCATTGTCAAAGCATTCCCTAAAGTAGAATATTAACCAGAGCTTTTTCTTCACATTTCCTCGCTTAGAATCACCTCTACAACATCCTCAAACTTGAACTTTGATTTAGCTGGAACCGATTTGCTTACTACCATTACCAGGCTATTCCAACTCTCAGGTAAAGAGCGCATAACTAATAAAGCCCTAACTGCTTCATCAAATTCTATTGTAACCAAAGCTAGCATATTTACAACTGTATTTAAATCATTTAGATGATCTACTACTGAACTATTCTCATACATATTCATATTAAATAACTTTTTCATTAAAAATATCTTATTAGAGGAAGAGATTTTTTCATACAACTTCCCTAATGCATCCATCAGTTCTTTTGTAGTCTTTTCCTTTGAAACATTAAATAATACTGAAGATGCAAGATGACCAGATTATCCCAAGTGCCTCCCTATCCAACAAATCTCACTCTGCATCTGTCATGCTCGAGGGTTTGTTCACCTTCTTAGATAATGGAATATAAAGATCCTTCTGATAAAGGAAATCTTCCATCTGCATCTTCCAAAGACTGAAATTCTACCCGTTGAATTTATCAACCCTAGATCTTCCATCATCTGCCATAGCTCCCACTCAAGATAAAATTTTTCCTGTAATTCAAAACTTCAACAAACCAAACCAGGCTTTGATACCAATTGTTAGAAAATAAGGGGTAAAATATGTGGAATAATCCCTCACAGAATTACAACAGTAGAAACTAATATGTAGAAAATATTATAGATCTCAAATAAAATTGCAAAATAAAATAATACAACACAAAGATATAGTATTTAACATGGTTCACCCAATTTGGGATACATCCACCAAGAATCACTTGCTCAGATTTTATTGCAAGCCACTACTCTCTCAATACAATACCCAGATTTGTTTGGAGCTATACTCAAAAAACTCTATATAATTCACACCCGAATTCAAAGCATATCTGCAATGTTTTTTATTATATCTACCATATGCACAAAACCATATAAATAGGCAACTGCTTAAGTAGTTTTACAAAACTGTGGGTATCAAAACCATGGGCCAAAACCATCCCATAAACATATGGGTCAAAAAATCCACCCATATGAGAAAATCACATTTCCTAATATATTAGGCACGTTTTAAGGCCCAAAAAAAAATTCGGGGGCTACGCCCCCAAACCCCTGCTACCAGGGGCTACTGCCCTCGAACCCTCGCTCAGGCCCCAACCCAGCCCCAAACCCCGGCGAGACAACTATGGAAAGTGTAAAATACTTTTAGTGTACAATCTTCAACACTTTCTCACATGAGAATAGGCTCCACAACCTAACAAACTTTTGGGTTATAAAAGGAAGTTGGAGGCTCATTTGTAAGGGTGACTTTGAGAGAGGAGAAGAAAATACTCTTGTGTGTAAGCTTTATTTCAAAGAAAGAAAACTTTGTGTTCTTTTGAGAAGACATTTTGGAGATAATGAAATATAAACTTTGTGTCCCATTTATTATCTCTTATCACATTTTATGTTCTTATGTTCATTAGATGCTAGTGTTTGAATCTTGCATGCAAATATTATCTTGGATCTTATTTTTAACACTAATAATATGTTGTTCTAGTTCACAGTGATCAAGATATTATTATTTACTTTATCACATGTGTTCCCTTTTACTCATTCTCGTTTAATTGATGCAAACTTTGTTTTATTTGTGTTAGTTATTTATTGTTCTTCTCCATGCAATATTACGCCCTACTTTTACCCGATTATTTCATGTTCCTTCCATCCATTCATTTCCTTCATTTCATTCCATCTCCCTCATTCACGTTTCTTTCCATTGATGTTCCAAAACACCCCCACATACAATTTTGAATGTACAAATGTAAATATAGTTTTGGTTTTCAATAAAGGTAGCCTCACATTCATTTAGGAGGGACTTCATTCCCATACTGTTGCATGCATGAAAATCAACATGCTAACACCGTGAAAACTACCACGTCAACATGTGGTTGTTTTTTTGTTATAAATGACAATCAAGAGGACATTGATATTCTTCTATCCTCATAAGTTATGGATTTGGGGACACTACGTGTTCAGGTCAAACACATTGAATTTGAAAACAATAAGTTTCTTATTCTGGATATGAATTTGAATGTTTCTTTATTCGGGAAATGAGAAACACATGCCTCACTAAACAACGGACCACATTCCTATTCAAAACATGGTTGGGAATCAGGGATGCTTATAGATTCTAACAAAATTGGTTGTTCAAATGCAGAAGAAATTCATAATGGTATATTTGCAGTATTAAATTGTTTTTATAAAAATGAAAAACCTCTTCTATTTTTCATTTCTTGCATAGAAAAGGTTTGCTTTCACCTCCAAAACATGCCAAGTTATTTACTATGCTGAGGATAACACATTTGGCTAAATTAGAGATAGACCCATCTAAACCAAAGTTGCATGGGTTGAAAATGAAAACTAAATCATCTACATTTTTGAAGAAGGAAACCACTATATTCGACAAAAAAAACCTTTGACTATTCAACAATTTCATTTGCTATTGTTCAATGGTAAAGTATTTTCCATTGATGTTTCAAGATTCCATGTAGCACCTCTAGAATATCAGTATCATTCGATAGATGATGAGAATATTGGCCTTCTTGTCCACTCCATGTTGATAAATGTTATTCCTACATAGACAGACATAATTATTCTTCCTTTTTTGTAGTCTATGAATAAAATTGTAGAACTCCATGATCCAAATGACCTAGAAAGCGATGATGTGAGATTTTATATACTTGATGGCCAACATACAATATGTGTGAAAAAAAATATTTTTGGCTCAGGAACTTACAATTATTTACATTCGAGAATAGGGTTTTGAAAGGATCACAATTTTTCTGTAAATGCATCTATTGAATCCATTGCTAATATTTATAAGAAACATACTGAATTAAACAAAATTTGGATAGAAACTAATTTTATTGATTTGTTGTATAAAGGTAGATCAATTTTGCAATTGTTAGGATGTCCTCAATGACCCATATTGACAAAAATAGAGACATGAGATTGGAAGGTAATGTATTTTAATTATAGTCCATTGGTTATTAAAATTTATTTTTGTTATATAAAAATATTTAAAACAAAATTCCTTTAAATGCAGAGCTTTGAGAATCAATGCCTCTCAATTTTTTGAGAGAAAAAATCAAAGAATCTGTATAATAAATGGGCTTTTATACTATTGCTTGATGATATATGGACTAAATGGACAGTAAAATTTAAATTTTTTAGATCAGATGGACTCTCTTGTTCACCTATTAATTATAATCAAGTTAAATTTTAGCCAAATTCACTTGCAATATTAACAGACAATACATTCAGGGCTGCTAGAGGAATGACCAAAAAAGAATTATTTGCACTAGATGATAAAGTGCAATCAAGGGATGTCTAGTTAATTGGGGCTATTGAGGCTAGTGTAATAGAAGAGACATTTGATTCTTACTAGCGAAGAGTAAAAGGAACAAAAAAATGAGAGTAAAATTTCTACATTATTTGAAAAATAAGCATCTAGATAATATTGTATTACTAGGTTGTAGTGAATCAAATGAAATTGAAAAATTTTAATTTCATAAATCACAGTATAAACTAGTTTTTTGTACTATTGGGTGAAGAGAGAAATGGAAAAAGAAAATTTGATTCCCATACAGAGGGAAAAAAGGAAAAATGAAAAAAGACCAGGATGTGGAAGAAGTTATTCCCATCGAGGCTCATACAATATTAGACAACTATGTGATGTTAATGGAAGGATATATACCAGCAAGGATGGAAGAAACAAGACAATTTTTCTTGTAAATGTGCATATCGATTCTATCTTCCATAAAATTTATCAACTATTACTTTGACTAATCCTTTCACAGTATGAATGTGTGATCTAGTATTTTTTTAATTTGACTAGCGATATTTCTTCTAATGTAATAATTTATCTTCTAATAGTTATCAGAACCAGTGTGCATAGATTGTATTATTATTGTTCTAATACCAAATGATTATTCAAAAATGTTAAGAGACACGGTAAAAAGATACATGGAAAAGGCTAAAGACAGTGGAGTATCAATTATGGATGGATGCTACATACTCTATGACAACAATGAGATATTTAAAATTTTGTGTCTTATGTACATAATGACTAGTGTGCACAAATGCAAAAATAATGATGATTATAGAGAAGATGTCACTAGGGATTGGATGGAGAAACCGACCACAAAAATTGGTAATTGCAAGTGAAATTGGACTACAAGGAAACATCCATCCTTTTCCTTGTAAAATATATTTTGAGTTATGGGTTGATATTTTCAATCGATTCTATTCCAAAAATTCTATAGTACTAGTGCTTTACAATGACATTATCACAATCTGTACATTAGTTGATTCCAATCTATCTGATGTTTTTATTGTTGAGACACATAGTCAAGAAATGTTTACGAAATTTTAATATTCTCATATGAAGAAAATTCCATCACCGAAGACAACTTCAACAAGTGATTTTGTTTAATGGCTTTGAACCTATATGTGCTACTTACACATTTATTGTTTATGTAGATAACCACAAAGCTATAAAATCTGATGTAATAACCCTTTTGACTTGATGCTACACAATTAGTGAAACATGGTGATTTACCTTCAATCATTTTATAAATATGTTTAATGAGCTCTATTTTCAATTGCCATGGTTTTCAATTTTTTAACAAAACTTATGTATTTTATAGTTCAGATGAAATATTTGGAGGACACGTGAGTACATCTACCTACGAATATGCAATCAGATCCTGGTTGTTAGTCGCATTAATTTACAAACAAAATTGCTAATAAGCCCCATTAATTTATAAAACAATAAATGATTATGCAGACAACCAACAACTAGAGAAATTTACCATGGAGGGTGTGTAGGTATCCATCGTGGATAAACATTCATAGCCTGGTATGTTAGCACGTGCTGTATTTTAGTACAAAATCAATTATAATGCCCAACAATTTATAGTAAACGATAACTAACAAACATTATTTTATATGCTTGGTATATGGTAGAAGACAAAGGTTAAGAAAATCCATTTATAAGATATGACTAACAATTTAAAATGAAGTATAGAGCTTAGCGGAATTTATGCATCCAAGTTCAATACAATAATGGTTAGACTAAAATACCTCACTTTCACCAATGTCTCGCTAATTTACAACTGCATACTGTCTACAATGTTTCACCAATTCACTATTGCGAACTGACTACTTATATTGAATTAAAATTGTTTTGGCTTCAACATCATCATAAACAAAACTGCATATAGCTTGATCTCCGCTTGTAGGTATGTAAAGCAAGCACTTGGCTAGCCTCATTAAAGGTTGTCTAGTAAAGTGTAGTTTGGGCAATGATGGTATAGCCTATTGGTCACAAATCCTCATCAATAGTTGATGATTTTTTTTCGCCAAAGGGTGGTTCAATGAATAGAAGCTGTAGCCTATCAGCTGATAAATTTTAAATATAAGACATAGAAATAATTTATATTGTACTTACCATATCATCACAAAAACCACTATGTTTTTCCAATTAATATTTCATTTGCAAAAGCATGAAATCGATTATGAATTGATTAATGTTTATTTTAATTAATATTTATTTCAAATACATTATGCTCACATTTTCAAAATCAAGAAATAGATTATGAATTGATGAATCTTTTTTTGAAATAGATCTTGAATCAACAAATCCAACAGTGTGTAAAGGGAGTGTAATCCAAGCCTCAATATCAATCGATAACTAGTAGCTGCATAAGTTAATATGTTGTTTATTTCAATTGGTTATAATTGATATGCAACCGATGGAAATGAAATTTATTTACCTCCCTGCAGGTAGCGATAAGAGATATTTACTTATTTTAGATATGGAGGACTTACTACATGGGATTAAAAAAAACATACAATAGGAATATTTCATTGAAGTTCGGAATGAAAAATGTCAACTTGACAAGGTGGTATGTCAGTAATTTATATAATTATTATCACCATAATGTGAACTGAGAATTATGGTCATAATAACATCATTTCTGTCTGATGTTAAAAATATATAAACGAGATTCAATAAAAAAAATATCAACTTATATTGAATCAAAGGACTCACTTTGGGAAAACGGAACATGGCAATATAGTTGATGGAAAAACAATAAGAGACCAAGAAAAGTTTTGGAGTAGAAACAATTTTTCCTATAGTTCTAAAAACACTTTGTGTATTACATTAGGTACAAAGGGAAACCCCCCTGAAAATTTTATGGTTGGGATGAAAAGCAGACACAAATATTCTACAAAATATAAATGGTTGATGGGCGATTTGTACAAAAAAATATCAAAAATAGTGTCTCAGGGATTGATTGTTGTAGAGGGCATCAAAATATTTGTTGCAAGAAAATTCTAAATAAATATTTATCGTTTCAAAGTATTGTTATGATGGTACTACTTAACATTGTAAATAATATACACATTCATATGTTATTATGAAGGTGCTTCTTGAGCTTTATTATATTATGATGAGATTGTAGAAATATAAGTTGGGAGTATTTATATTTTTACTGAATATAAGCTAACAATATGATTTAATAAATTTTGTGGTGAATTATTAGAAAAACTGTACCCTTCGAAATATTGTAAAATAGTATTTTTTACACAGTTCATAAAATACATATAAAACTATATTGTGTATACTTAATTTTTAAAAATATTTTTTCATATAATTAATATAAAAATAAATCTCTAGAAAAATTGACTATTATATATAAAATATGCATTTCATATGTGATGGTTATTTCAAAGATTTGCAAGTATTTTACGGCTAAAAATGTTTAGCAAAACATCTAAAGATGACATCAAATTTAACACCTGGTTGTGGCCTTTGTTGCAACCATTGAAATACATGGAAGATGTTCGAGATGTTATTTTATAAAAAGTCCAAATTAGAGGGAGTCTTATTTTTTTAGCTAGAGTGTGATTTATTTTTTTAATTTGGGATCCCAGATCTTCGGGAATAATGCTACAATAAAATTCAAATAATTATTAAAATGTTTTACTACAATTCTATCTTTAGTTAAGAAATTTAAATTTATTTCATATCTATAAATAAATACGCAAATATATCTAGATTTGTTTTACATTTAAATTTAATTAGTTTCATATCCATATTTAAATATGAAAATATATATGGAATGATTTTGCAGTTAATTACATTCTCCTACTCAAAATAGTCGTCGTATTCTAGTTTCTTCAAAATATCCTTTAGTAATTCTCTGGTTACATGCTAATGTTCAATCACATCATATTGAATGAACCTAGAAGTGTCTCAAATCTCTTGAATTTCATTATCCTAATGACCACTAGGCCACACAGGCATTTTGACTTATTCAAATCTTGATAATTTAATAATAAAGACATTTAAACACTTATAAGAACCTAATTCCAAAACATTAATAATGTCCTAACCGTCATTACCCTGTATAAAACATAAACATGTTCTATTTATAACAAAACAAAAATAATGTCTAACATCTTCTAGCCCATATAAAACATAAACATGTTATGTAAATAACAAAACATAAATAATGGCTAGCATCTACTAGCTCGTATAGTAAAAAATAAACAATGTTATGTATATAACAAATCATAAATAATACCAAGCGGGCTGCTAATCCCGTATAAAACATAAACATGTTATGTTTAAAACAAAACATAAATAATGCCTAGTAGTCACTAGCCCTTATAAAATAGAAACATGTTTTTTATAAAAGAAAACATAAATAATGCCTAACGGTCGTTAGCCCGTATAAAACATATACATGTACTGTTTAGTCCAAAGCATAGATAATGCCTAGCAGTCGCTAGCCAGTATAACAAATTCTAATATTTGTCTTTTTGGATTCTAATATCATGATTTTTGAATCCCAATATTTGGGACTTTGGAGTGCAATAAATTCTAAAATATTTGATATTGGATTCCAACATATGTGATTTTTGATTCTAATATATGTGATTTTGGATTCGAGTATATGTAATTTTGGAGTTTAGATAATTCTAATATTTAACATTTTTTAATCCAAAACTAGTACTTTTAGATTTCAATATTGGCTATATTTTTTTGTTGCTCGGACTAGAATAAGTACAAATTTAGTGAAATAAGCGTTCCTATAAAAAAATGCTCAAAAAATGAAATTTGAATCTATCCTACCATAATAAATCATCACCCTTTAATGCTTAAATGCCTTTAATATCATAATATTCTAAGTCTATCGTAAATAATTAACCACAAAAGGGTAAGTATTTAATTACTTTAATATCCTATTATCCTAATGTTTAGACCCATTTAAATGTTTTAAAGAGGTATTAGAATAATGAAAATTACAAAGTGCATAAAATTTAAAATTTAAATCTATCCTACAATAATAAATCACCACCCTTTAATGCTTAAATTCTTAAATTCTTTAATATCATAATATCCTAAGTCTATCGTAAATACTTAACCATGATATCCTATTATCCTAATATTTTGACCCATTTAAATGTTTTAACGAGTTATTAAAATAATGAAAATACATAGTACTATTTATGTACATACCTTACCTTTTACAAGGACATTACTACATAGTTTAATGCTTTAATATCCTAATGCTTAGACCCATGTTTGGACCCATTTAAATGTTTTAAATAGATATTTGAATAATAAAAAATATATAGTAGAATTTATGTACATACCTATTTAGACACATGTAAGTGTTTTAAAGAGGTATTAGAATAAAGAAAAATATGCTTTAATATCATCAAGTTTAGACTCATTTAACAATTTTAAAGAGGTATTAAAATAATGAAAATTACATAGAACTATTTACGTATTTATTGTGTTTTAGAATGGGCACCCATTCTCACGGCTTGTATAAGGTTATGAAATTCATTGAGCATTTTTACATTGTCTTGTATTGAATGGGAAGATGCCCATTCTCATACAGGAATAATAAAAGAATTGTGTGGGCAGATAGGAATCATAGAAGAAGAGTATGGACTAAACATGCTCACATCTCTTAAATAGGTATTGACGAATGTGGTCATTCCCACTCTCATAAAATCAATATTGCTTGTATTAGAATGGGAACATGCCCATTCTTATAAAATAAATATGTTTCAATCACGAATGTGCATATGCCCATTCTAAAAAAAATCAATATTACTTGTATTATAATGTTTATAACGGGCATATGCCCTTTATTATAGGAATAATCAAATTTACTTTATTTTAGAATGGGAACCCATTCTCACAGCTTGTATAGAGTTATTAAATTGGTTGAGTTTTTTTGCATTGTCTTGTATTGAATGGGAAGATGCCCCTTCTCATTTAGGAATCATAGAATATTTTCTTGGGTAGATAGGATTAATAAAAGAAGAATAAGAAGAGTATGGATTAAAAGGTCTCACACTTTTTAAATAGGTATTAATAGGAATAATAAAAGCAATATGATAAAATCAATATTGCTTGTATTAGAATGTTTAGAATGGACATATGCCCATTCTCATGAAAACAAGAATGTTTCATCTTGTATTGAATGGGAATCACATTTTTTTTCTTCATATTCTCATATAGGAATCATAAAAGACTTGCTTGGGCAGCTATGAATCATAGAAGAAGAGTATGGCTTAAACATGCTCACATCTTTTAAATAAGTATTAAAATGATTATATATTGATGATGTCATATTAAGAGCACTTCACCAATATCACCATTTTTGTAGGTGTATCCAATCCAGCATATCACTTCATAATGATTACTTTGACTCCTGCATACCATAGGAAAAGAAAAAACTGCATGCATGTTAGTTCAATGAATTGACATGAATTTCAACTTGTAATCATGTTGAATTATTATTAAATGAAGATTAAAAATGGCTAACTATCCTTTTTATCTTCATAGTACATTTAATCAATAAACAAGGTAATAATGCAATATCTGTTGGAAAACAACTTTTAATACCTAATTTTATAATCATAAAGTCAACTACAAATCTGATAAGAAAGAAACAAAATTCATTCATCATCACAATAATCAATATAGAAAACAAGGTAGTAGTATCATCTAATAATGATTCAAATCTCAACATTAAAGAAGATTATTTCACAGTGAATATTTTACATAAAAATGGTCATACATCATCACATGAATTAATAGAGATAAAATTTAATTTGTTTCAGAATGGACAGTTCCCCATTATCACAACCTTTATATAGCTCTCAAAATTATTTAGATCAATATTTTTTCCTATATGAGAATGAGCATATTCCCTTTCTCATATATGAATCATAGAAGTAGAATAAAGATAACATTTAGTTTTTTGTACAATGGCCAGTTCACTACCATGTAAGGGAAAATAATCAGATGATACTCTTCATCTTTGAATAAATCACAAGATTCAATATAGATAAAATTTAATCTTATATTATTATGTTTTTATTCTTATGTGAGAATGGGCATATAGAATGGACATATGACCATTCTCATATAGGAATCATAGAAGAATAGAGATAAAATTTACTACATTCTAAAACTGTGAAATAAATTGTTTCTCTATTATTATGTTATGACTCCTATGTGAGAATGTGTATATATAATAGGAATATGCCCATTATCATATATGAATCATATAAGAATATTAGAGAGAGAAAAAATTTATTGTAGAATGGAAAATTACCCACCATGCAAGGGAAATAAAACCATATGATATTCTTCATCTTAGAATAAATCAACAAAGAACAGTTGGAAAAATTCATGTCTGTGAACATATTGGTGTTTCTCAGAAATTTCCTTGATAGATTTTACTTTAGAAGCCAAAACAATTCGATGAAAGAGAGAGTCCAAAAGTAAAATTATAAACAATAAACAATAAAATAGCTCACATGCAAGGAAGTGGTCTAACAAAATATAGAGGATCCCAAAGTAGAAAAAATGAAAATAAAAGCGGAGAGATCAAACAATATCTTAAAAAAATTCTTCAAAAATTATGCTTCACAAAACGAAATGGTCTAACAAAATGAGAAAATGTCTATTCTCATATAGGAATCATAAAATAATAATAGATAGAAAATCTAAAATTTATTTTAGAATGGTTAGTTTCCCATTCTCACAACCTTCATAGAGTTATTAAAAATTGTAACTTACAAACAATAATAAAAAAAATCGGTCACATGCAATAGCTTTGTAGTGAAGCTTCCAATTCCCAAAAACTCTACCGTCCTCAATAACATTAACTACCATTAATATATCAACTATTCCACGTAGTGACGTAGATTAAATTCCATTAATATCTCCAATTTCCCTCCAACGAGATGTCAAAGACGTGTTTTAAAATAATTTCCTTCAATTAATAAGTAAATGGTCATAAACAATATATTTGCATGGTGGTCCCGCTATGTCATGGTAAAAAAAATATAAAATTTAAACATTTTCATAGCCATATTTTAGGTTATTTGCATTTAAAATAAACTGTCATTAATATCACCACTATGCCACGTAGTGGCCTGGATTAAGTTAAATATTTCTTCTATTAGAATGTTTAGAATGGGCATATGCCAATTCTCAAACAAACAAACATTATGTTCTTGTATTCAATAGGATGTTGCCCATTCTCACAACCTTTGTAGAGGTATTAAAATGATTAAGTTTAATATTTCTTGTACAAAAAATACTTACCATTCTTACATCCTTTATAGAGGTATTAAAAAAATGTAAGTTCAATATAACTTGTATTGTATTTAAGTTTAATATTACTTTGAAGGACATTACTTAAAAATTGTTAATAAATCGTATATAAGGCTTCAATATGTATTGTCATTGTAAATTAGTTACTACATAGGTTTAAGAATCCTAAATGTTAATTTGGGGAAACATTTCTCACAGAAACCTCAGATAAAGTAGGTGCTTGATTTATCAATGGATAATTTAGATTGTTATTTAGAAATTGTTTAAGTGCTGAAAATTAGGATTGGTATTAGGAATCTATATTTATGGGTTCAACTAAATATATACCTTGACTATTTTAGCATATAATGAAGGTATGTTTTCCACTAGAATATATCTGCGCACAAAACATATGTGGTAATTGGATGGTCTTCACAAAAAATCTATACGAAATAAATGACATATTCCCATTCTATGCAAAAATGGGAATATGTATGGTAATTGCATGGTAAGTGAAGGAATTTTTGCACAAAAATATATGGAAATGAGAATGTGAATGATTTTAAACAATAAATCTTCATGGTGGTCTTGTTATGTCATGGTCAAGAACAAATATAAATTTTAAACATTATCGTAGCCATGTTTTAGGTTATTTACATCTATAATAGTTTGGTATAACTTTATACTAGAGAGACTCAAGAGGGAGAGATACATGGATGGAAAATTAGTTAACTTTTGGGATGATATAAAATATGGTTAAGTTCAAATAATTACTTGTATTAGAATGTTTATAGTGGGCATATGCCAATTGTCAAACAAACAAACATTTTGGTCTGGTATTGAATTGGAGGTATATGCTAATTCTCACTGCCTTTATCGACGTTTTAATTTAATGATTAAGTTCAATATTGGTTCATAAACAATATTACTATTCTCACATCCTTTATAAAATTATAAAAGGATTTAAGTTCATTATTAATCGTATTGAATGGGCAGATGCCCATTCTCATTTATGAATTAAAGAAGAATAACACAATTAAAATATACTTTGTTTTAACATATTTGAAATGGGCATATGTCCATTATCATAAATCAATAATATATTATTCTTCTATGACTCCTATATGAGAGGTATTAAAATTATTAAGTTCAATATTGCTTAAGGACAAACACACTTCCCATTCTCACAACCCATTCTAAAAATGTATATAATCATATAAATATACATACATACATACATATATATGATGAGAACTACATATGACTTGATCCCTCTACAGGGTATGTAGTGTAGCACTTGGCTCTTCCAGGGATAGTCCAACTAATGTAATAGGTATCGTAATGTTTAAACCATTTAAATGATTTAAATATGTATTACAATAAAGAAAAACACATAGAGTACTATTTACGTACATACCTTACCTTTTGTAGGAAAATTACAACACAATACCCTAAATTAATGCTTTAATATCCTAATGCTTAGACCCAATTTATAATGATTAAGTTCAATATTTCTTAGCTCGATAGGTCAGATCACCCACCTAGTTCTGTAGTTCAGCTTGCTAGCTTAGCTTGGCAGGTCAGCTGGCTAACCCAGCTCGACAAATCAACTCTCCTGCCCATCTCGACAGGTTAGCCCACCATCCCAACTCAACAAGTCAACTCACCCACCCAACTCGATCGGTCAATATTACCTTCCCATCTCAGTAGGTCAACTCACTCACCCATCTCAACTGTCCAACTCTACTGGCGAGCTAAATGACCAACTCAACTGGAGAGATTGACCGGCTAGCTTGACATGCCCTCTTGAATGCCAACTTGGTAGCTCATCTCTCCCACCTAGCTCGGCATGTCAACTTGCCCTCCGAGATCATTAGGTTAGCTCTCCCACCCAGCTTGACCACCACTCTTGGTAGATCAGCTTGCCCACCTAGCTCAACTGCTGAGCTCGGTAGATCAACTTTCCCACCCATCTCGGTCTTCATTACTCTGCCACCCATCTCTAAAAATAAGTAATGTTTCCTAGATGGTAGCCCCACACTGTACTTAAATTGGTAAAAACATAGCAGTTAAATCCCCATCTTAGTGGCATTGGATTTATTAGATATACATTATTAGTTTGGATGGGATGAGATAGAAGGCCCATTGCGCATTGAGAACTTACATTTATGCAAGGGGATGAGATTGTTGAAACTTTGAAACTTGCAAATTAGATAAAGTAAAATTATTATAAATGACCATATTTATATGCATCCATTTATAACTATGGAGGATAACAACTATATGAGTCATAAAAAATATTGAAGTGATATTCTTAAAACTCAGATAAAAAATAGGGCATTATCTTTAATCCAAGATCAAAATAAAAGGGAAATAAAACCAGATGACATTCTTCATCTCATAATAAATAAATCATACATATATTTGGATTGGTGTATCTCTGAAATTTTCTTTAAATCTTTTGCTTCACAAGCCGAAATGATCTAATGAATTAGACGGAACCCAAAGTGGAAAGGATGAACAAAAAAGTGAAGAGAGCAAACAATATCTTAGAAAATTTCTTCAAATATTTTTCTTCACAAGATGAACTGGTCTAACAAAATAGAGGGAGCCCAAAGTGAAAAGGATGAACAAAAAAGTGGAGAGAACAAACAACATCTTAGAATTTTTCTTCAAATCTTCTACTTCACAATACAAAAAAGTCTAATGAAATAGGGAGATCCCAAAGTGGAAAGGATGAACAAAAAAGTGGAATGGTCTAAAATTAATCAAAGAAATAGGTTTCATGTGATATCTTCATGGTGAAGCTTGCGATTACAAAGATCTCTACCATCCTCGAAAACATTCACCACCATTAATCTATCTTTTGTGCCACGTAGTGGCGTGAATTAAATGCCATTAATATCACCAATTTACCTCCAACGTGCGGTCAAAGACATGTTTTAAATAAAGTACCTTCAATTAATAAGTAAATGGTGATAAACAATATATTTGCACATTGGTGCTCTCGCTATGCCATGGTAAAAATCAAATATAATTTTTAAACAATATCATAGTCATGTTTTCGGTTAAGTGAATTTAAAATAAAATATAAATTTTAAACATTATCATAGCCATGTTTTATGTTAATTATATTTAAAATAAAATATAAATTTTAAGCATTATCATAGCCATGTTTTGTGTTAATTACACTTAAAACAAGGCCATGGAACGACATATCTTGTTGAAGGGATTTTTTGAATAGATTTTATGTCAAATTTGAGGGAAGCTATTGAAGTTTAAAAATACCTTCCAATGCCTCTACCATTCAAATATTTGAAAAATCATGGGAGGTTCATGTGTATTTCAATTTTAATCACCAAACATAGATGTAGGATCAACGAAATCTGAAAGGGACACATGTTTCCATTCCAACACTCTTCAATAATATGGGTTCCTATAGACTTGAAACCCCTGGAATCAACCAAGGTTGATTAAAGGAGTCTGTTCCAGGAAGAGGTCAACACAGAGGCATGGTCAAAGGAGGACACACAGAGGTTAGGGAGATGAAACATATGACACAGATTGAGTGGTCAACAGGAGGACACGTGTATCCATTATGAAGAATTTAAGGACATGGCCCCAAGTCAGATGTAAGTCCCTGAGATAAACTAAGGACATAAGAATTTTGGGTCTACTCCGACTTCCATAATAAAATAGATAGGGTATGAAATGAATTTCTAAAAGAGGAGGATATGTAATGGGAATTGACGGAACTATTTATAGACAATGTTTGAATGCAACAAGGGATTGTTATCAGCCATTAAGTAAGGCAGAGGTCATTGTATACACTACAAAAGACAAGAAGTTAATAAAAGAATTTCATAGTACGAAATAATAGGTTCTACTGAATCAATGTATATGTGAATTTGTACAAGCTCGTTTCATGGGGGATGAAATACTTAATTAAGCTTTATTTGATGAGGGATTAGTGGGAATGGAGCTTGTTTGGGATGCCATTTTATGGTACATGCATTCTATTTTTTTAGCAGAGAGAGAGAGAGAGAGAGAGAGAGAGAGAGAGAGGCCATGGAGTTTAGCTGAATTGGAAAGGGATACTCATCTATGTAAAGATTTTCAATTCATATAAATAGTATTAAAACAACATTGCAAGATACAACACACAGAAATATTTCAGTGCTGGAAAATATTTCAGGTAGTGGAAAAAAGGATAAAAAAGTAAGGATAAATTTGACAGGGAATTCCATAGATTGTGTACAGTCAATTAACCATGCTGGAAAAGTCCTTGAAACATCATTTATCCTCAAATAAATCATGGAGAGACACAAATTTCTGCCATTATAGAACCATGATAAAGTAACATTCCTAAAATCAACCCTTGAAAATGAGAAGGTTAAATATAAATGTCTTAATGCTGGAGGTCTTCATAATATGCATTATAAAGATGGGATTGAGCATTGTTGGATGAGCAAGTCATACAAACATTGTTTATTCTCAAATAAAGCATTAATCCACAAAGAACATTGCACAATATCTTATACCAAATAAATGTCATAACTATGATATTAGTGATCAATGTCAGAGCACTTGAATTCATTAATTACTAAATTTATTCATTGTACAATACTAATATTTTAAGCTATAGGAAAGCAATAATTTTGAAAAACCTATATTTTTTAACGTGGAAAATCTAAAATGGCTATAAAAATATTTCAGCCAATGAAAAAATCAAGTTAAATATTTTAAAATAAACAAATAAGTACATATTTATAACAAACATGTAGAATGCCACTTGGAATTTTGTGATTGGCTTCACAAAATAAATAAATTATTTTATTGATGCCTATACAAACTGCCTACGGAAAGATAATAAAATATAAATTTTAAACATTATCATAGCTATGTTTTAGGTTAGTTGCATTTAAAATTAATTGGTACTAATTTATACTAAAGAGAGGGAGACATACATGCATGGATAAATAGTAAACTTGTGAAATAATATATTACATTATTAATGAAATTTCATATATGGTATGAATATTATCATTTTCTATTCTATTACGATTGGAAATAAGATATATGAATATATTTAGATGTTAGTTAAGTTCTACACCTTATTCATTCATTAGAGTCTTGATTTTTTAAATAATAAATGTGAGCGAGAGGAGAGGGGATAGTTAGTGAAACTATATATGATGGGGAGATTTCATGAAATCACTCAAATTTTGAATCATTTACTTGCTTCAACCACTCCCTAAACTATAGATGGGTATGGTGAATTAAATAGAAATAAGGGAGGGGGCGGGTCGATCCAAAACATATATCATTGAAATGACTTGAACATCTATAACAATTTCATGTTAAATTCACATTTCCTTGCTTATATGGTTTTCTTAAAATCACTGATAAAAAATAATTACATCTACCACATGTGTTTGTGTTAAAATCATTGATACTATAATATGGTTGTAATAATGATAATAATTATATAACTTATAGTAATCACATAAGTGGTTAACATTTGATGTAATAAACAATGAGTTAGTAATTTGGAAGAAAATTTAGAGAAAATAGTTTTTATTCCTTTTGAGGAAAAAATTTATTTGGCTGAAAAAGTGAGTAACAAGAATAATGAAAATGAGGCAATACACATAATTAGAATGGGCATATGCCCATTCTCATACAAAAAAACATTTTTATCTTGTATTGAATGAGCATATGCCCATTCTAATATAAGAATCATAGAAGAATAATAGAGATACTATTTAATTTGTTTTAGAATGGACAATTTCCCATTCTCACATCCTTTATAGATATATTAAAATGATTAAGTTCAATATTGCTTTAGTTACAATGTTTAGAATGGGCATATGCCCATTCTCATACAAACAAAGATTTTTATTGTTTGTGATGAGAATGGGCATATGCCCATTCTCATAAACTCAATATAGAAAGAAAGAAAAATTATCCTACGTGAAACATAGAGAATGAATGATAATTAGATCCTTTATGAGAATGTTTATAATGGACAAATGCCCATTCTCATAGTCATAGAACATGGAAAGCATGAGGAATTCTTGTAAAATTAATATATGCTTAAACTATGATGAAGATATTTGGATGAAGCAGTTAGCAATCAAGTTTATAATTAACTTCATTTTATGCAAATGGAAATGTAACCTTTATTTATTTCCGATCATTTAAATTCAATTGGTTCAAGTTCAATCATAGTTTGGAAATCATGTTATAATTATATTCTTGTCAAATTTAATAATACTATGCATAAGTTTGAAGTATTTCTAAACCTTACTAAATTATAGAAGTTTGTAGCTCATGTGTAACCAATATTACTGTTATGTGTATACAATATAATCATGGTTGTACATACATTATGATTTTTAATTTATTTT
Source organism: Taxus chinensis (assembly GCA_019776745.2). NCBI lineage: Eukaryota > Viridiplantae > Streptophyta > Pinopsida > Cupressales > Taxaceae > Taxus > Taxus chinensis. The sequence goes on along the minus strand of CM034152.1, from coordinate 133,047,383 downwards.
ATGCAATGGTTTAAAGGATTTTCTATCATCTCAAAAAATTTGTATTTTATGTTGTTACAACATCAGAGTCTTTTGCATTTGTAGAGGATGATCATGTGGATTTTTTTCCAAAAGGTACCAAAGTTGCAGAGGGAAGAGTGTATCCAAGTAGGAAGAAACTACATTGCAACAATGTGGGAAGAGGATTTGTTGTTGTTAGTGTTAACATAGTATTAGATGGAAGAGTAAAATTTCCTTTGTCAGTTGATGAATTTGAAACCTTAGCAGATGTCAGGAACAAATGATACTAAATTGCTTGGGACAAGAGTGAATTGTGAAAGCATGCATATTTTTCCATTCCCCCCAATTTTTGTGGTGAACACATTTTCAGTGGTCTAGAGGATTACAATGCAGAGAGTGACAAATATTTTAGTGATGACAATGAAAGCACCATCAATATAGGTCCTAAAGATTGGAGATAATTTGTCGCAGACAATGTCATTTTCAAACACAAATGTTGTAGCAAAGACAATGAGATGGCCATGGGTTTTATAACTAATGTGCTATAATATCATAAAATTAATGGAGAGAGGTTGGGTCCTTTGAATTTTGGTGTATATATAGAAAATGTGGTAAATATGTGTTCTAATTGCTCAAACTTGCTACAATCGAATATATCAATATTTTGGCCAATAAAACATTTTATTTTCCATGAAATAAGAATTTCCATTTTGATTAAGCAAGGGAGTGTCAAGTACATTCATTACTTACCTTATTGAGGAAGTGTACAGCTTTAAGGACTTTATGGAGCCATTCTAGTTGGATTGAAACCATAAGATAGTGGGTATCACAAAACCTAAGATGTCCAGGTTCAATGTTGTGGATGGCATACTGGTGATGGAGTACAAAGAAAAAATAAAGGATCTGTAATGGTCTCATTCTATCCAAATATGGTGTACAAAGGATAATGGTGAACCAAGCTTTCCAGAAGGTAAACCTCATATGGAACCGTTCAAATAACTCAAAGAAAATAAAAGATATAAAAAAGGGAGTAAAATCATATATTGAGCATTAGGGGAAAAGCGCAATTGGAGAAGGTAGTGAATATTAGATTCCAAAGATCATGTATTGGGAAAATGTTTTACGTGCTTTGGATAAACCATTTGTAAATCTTAGCAGGAGGTCAGATGCTTATTTTTGGCAAAAAATAGTACAGGAGAAATACAGATATGACCAAATAAAGGGAGCCATACATATTCATAGAGAATACTACAGTAGTCAACATATCCCAAGTAATAATGATATTTACGTTGGGATTGTTTGTGGAAGATCTAAACAAGAATTCAATCCATTGAAGTGTGTGTTCAAGGGAAAAATGACTCTTCTACGAACAAGAAATGATAATGAAAAGATATGGATGGGGAGATAAGACAAGGATATTTACCTTCAACGAGAAGGAAATGATGTAAATAAAAAGTTGAGAGTTCAATACTGGAAATCTGCAGGGAGAGGAGAAGGTGCAACATTATATTCTCAAAACTTGTTTTAAAGCCATTTCAAACATGGACCATCTCAGACAAAACCTAAAGTAGATATCGGTGTGGATAACATCTTTTGGGCATGAGAGAACCAAATGCATTCAACCAATGGAACAATTATCATGCATAAAGATAATATGGAGACAAAGGTTACATTTGGGACAAAATTAAAGGGAGACCTTGAACTACATTGAATAGGATAACGTCACTATTGACTTGGAAAAATTGTCCAATAAAGATTAAAAATATGTATGTGAAATAATGTTGGCCTAGGATGTGAGCTCAACTTGAAGTAACAACTATTCCAATAATTTAGTTCAAGCTACTACTTGACAGTTGTAGCTATAGCTTGATACTTATATGGAATACTAAGTATTTTACTACCTTGGAACAATTTTTCCGTAAGCTACTACTTGACCTTATGAAAGCATCGTATTACTTACAAGGAACTCTTTAACTCCCTATCTATTAATGTATTAATAATATAGACTTTTTACAAGGTTTTTATCACCCTCATTTAGTTGTTTAAAACATACTTTATTATAGATATGATCTACAATCAGCTCATTATCAAAAATTCACTCTTCACCTCTCTTGATCACCTAGGAATTCACCTTGATTTATGCATCTTATTACATCTACTAAATTATACGGTCATTGTCATACAAGTCTTCTTTAACAAACACATTATTTTCATGCTTCTCTTTTTTAATCACCCTCTAAAATGCAAACCTTTATGAAATATAGATACTAAATTATATCCCTAGAATCCCCTAATTCTTGAATGTAGAACTATAGTATTCAGAGTGCCAAGATATATTATTTAACGTTATCAACAATAGTGTCTAGGAATGCACCATGACTTAACCTACTTTAGAACCACCTTAGTGTCTCCAAACACTTGTATCTACTTTTTATAAAAAAAAATCAGCAGTCAAATGACCTTGAGAAAATTGTTCTACACTGTGACATTATTTGTTAAATTAAATTGTATTCAATTTAGGAATAGAGTGTATATTGTAAGTCTACATAAATGAGAAGAACACCCATGATAGCTCCGAATTTTGATTTGAAGACATATAATAACATTGGCCATAGTCTATCACTTAATAAATCTTCTTTAAGAATAAACAATATGCTAGACCTACTTGCTTCTTATTTCATACAACATGTACATTTATCACATTTTTCAAATTTTCAAAAGGGGTCAAAATACCTCATATATGAATCATAGATATAAATTTGATATACATAAAAAGAATTAGTAACATATTTGTACTATGAGTGTGATGAGAATGGGATTATGCCCATTCAAATAAACTCAATATTTTTTTTCTTATTTCATACAACATGTACCCATATCAAATTGATTTAATTTTCAAAAGGGATAAAAATTTCTCACATAGGAATCATAAAAGAAGAATAGAGATAAAGCATATTCCCATTCTAATTACTTGTATCTACTATGAGTGTGATGATAATGGGAATATTCCCATTATCATAAGATTAATATAGAATTAGGAACATACTTTTATGACATAGTGTAAATATTGGAATCCAATATTACAGTACTTAAAAACCAATAATAACAGTATTGGAATCCGGTATCACACTAGATAAAAAACCAATAATGGAAATTTAGGAATCCAATTTCAATAATTATAAAACGATAAATGATGGTACTATAAATCTATAATCTTGGAGAAATATATAGATTTAACAACATTATGGTTGTATAGGGAAGTGCCTTGTTAATCATGAAATTCAAATTCATAGGTGTCAAACCAATTCTAGCTCTTTTATCTGAGTATTCAAATGTGGGGATAGTGATGTCACCCATATGGACTTCAAAAATATCAAGGATCGATTTCTTGGTGACCTGATAAATCCATTAGAGGAAAAAGTATTCACGGGCGGGTTGATTCTGAATTGTGGTCATTTTTGTCCTCATGATGACAAGATTGTCATGGTTTTATCGTCCAAGTGATTTTTCCATTGTCCCATTCACATGTGCAATCAAAATATTGAAATAATGATGGTATTTTATGGTTTAAAATGGTTGTTTTATGTGATAGAATGGGAATCCTTCATTAATGTTCTCATCAGTGCTCATCACTTGTATGGGCAAGTGCATCATTCCACGAAATTGTTTTTTCAGTGGAACAGAGAAGTGTCATAGAGGATCATCATGAGAATTTTACACAGGTCATATTTAATCCACCATGCTTGCCCAAAACCTCCACACCATGAATTCACGTAATTTCCCTTTTAAACACTATGACTAGTTTTTCCATTTTACTCCTTTATCGGTAGGCTACTTATATTGATCTGATTCATCAAAAAAATCCACACAACATGCATGTATATTCTCATAAACTATTGGGGAACCTCCCAAAATTTCTCCAAAACCAGCCTTACTGGCATGAAACCTCCATTACTTGATTGTACCATCAAATCTTTCTAAAAAAGATCTAAAATATACCTTATTAGCTGCCCTGGAGCTACAAAATACTACCAAAAGGAAGTACAATGAGTCCTTTACATGCCCAGATCATCAACTTAGCTCACACAAGCCATTTCATGATCAAACAAATCATATTTTTCCTATCGCTCTAGAGGTGATGGGTTTCAAAGCATTTCTGAGTGACTTGACTTGTTAAATTCTTCACTGTAGGAAATGCATGAGGCCTTTATTCCTCATCATTCTAACTCTAAAATGATTCTAGACTATAAAATATGCCCTAACTATGATGAAAGTCCCTAGATCACCATTATTTAAAGGGGACTTATTTTTGGTTTCCTAAGGTCAGCTAAAAAGTCAATGTATGCCCCTCATGCTGGAATACATAAAAGTCATGTGGGATCTTGGTGAAGAGATGGAAAACATCACAACTTGTAAAAGGAGATGAAATCTTCACCATTGTCCTAAAGGATGGTTCTAATCTTGTTTACTATAACAACCCTTCTTACATTCTCTCTATGGCACATTTTCTCATAAATGAGTCCTATACCTTCTAAATCTAACACCATCTTGCACATGTTTATATTTCACTTCTCAACTATAATCCATGAGAAATGTACTTTGTCAATAGTCACGCGTTAATACTTTGTGCCACCAAAAGTTTTGTTCCTTGTGATTAAAAGGAATGATAACCATATCATACCAAGCCAAGAACATAGATGCTAATCAAACACCACGATCAATAAGATGAAAGCAATTTGCCAGAATAACTTTACATAAAACCTTTGCAAACAAATGAGCAGCAATATCATATATTATTATGGAACTCAATGAAATACAATGAGAATGGGCCTTGCTTATATAGGCAAGGAATAACAATCTAAGAACCAGTCAAGGTCATAGATCAAGCCATAAATCATGGAAAGAACTAGTCATCAAAGAACTAGTCAAGTCCATAGATTTATGAGAGAACTAGACATCAAGGATCTAGTCAATACCATAGATCTAGGAAAGAACTAGTCAATACCATAGATCAAGGAAAGAACTATACCTAACAACTAGATAATATCCCCTAATATCTAAATAAATAAAAATAAATATCCACACACATAAGTGGGTGAGGATAAATACAATAAAGGTAAATAACGTACCTAGGTGAACATGAGCTAAGGTAAATACCTACTCTAACACCCCCCCTCAAGTGAAGCTAGGGGCCAAAATAGAAGTGGCATGTCCACAGTATGAGTCCCGACAACTAGGCCTGATGAGGTACTCATGTACAATATATCCATGAAGAAATATCGAACCAAAAGAAGGAAAGAATCCTGCTAGAAGCAAAGAGAAAGAAGAAGAAGGGAAGATGTTCTCACGAACACCCCCCAAGAACAAACTTCCGAAACCCCAAGCATTCCATGACAACTCAAGGTAGTGAGGTGATGCAAAAGGCTTCGTAAAGATGTCTGCAACCTGTTGCTGAGTCGAGAAGGTACTCCAAGCAAAGAACTCCATCCTGAATGTGTTGACGAATGAAGTGGATGTGTATCTCAATATGCTTGGTCCACTGGTGCTCAACTGGGTTGTGAGAAATGTGAATTGCACTTTGGTTGTCACACCAAAGTACAGTCAGTGAATCCTATGGGAATCCAAACTCTGTCAATAACTATCGAAGCCAAAGAATCTACTGACTCACTGTAACTGCTGCCCTGTACTCTACCTCTGAAGATGAAAGTGCAATAGCCTGTTGCTTTTTGCACACCCAAGCAACTGGAGAAGAACCAAGACAAAAAAGATAGCCAGAAGTGGAATGCCTGTCATCAATAGAACCTTCCCAATCTGAATCTGTATACCCAACCAACTGAGTAGAACCCCTAGTGTAGTGTAGGCCAAAGTGGGAAGTGCCATGCAAATAGCGCAAAATCCTTTTAGCAGCCTGTCAGTGACTACTATGAGGAGAATGTGCAAACCGAGATACAAGCCCTACTATAAATGAAATATCAGGGAAAGTATGGGTCAAGTACATGAGACTCCCAACCAACTGCCTATACAATGTAGGATCACAAAGTGGTGTGGTACATGTGGATGTAAGAGTAACTCCAGACTGAAAAGGAGATGGACTTGGCTTGCAATCAACCATATCAAAGCACCTAAGAAGATCATGGGTGTACTTTTACTGACTCAAATGAATCCCTGAATCTATCTGAGAAATCTACAAACCAAGGAAATAATGCAATAGCCCAAGATCTGTCATGTCAAACTGTGTAGAAAGAGCCCTCTGAATACTCTGAATGTGGGAAGAAGATCTTGTCAGTAAGTAACATATCATCAACATACAAGACAAGTATCACAATATCCTCACCACATGTTGGAGATACATTGTATGATCAGAGTGGCAACGAACAAAACTAGTAGATAGAAGAAAAGAATCCATCTTCTCATACCAAGCCCGAGGGGCTTGTTTGAGACCGTAGAGAGACCTTCGGAGCCGACAAACAAGAGAAGAATCCTAAACAAATCCAGCCATCTGCTCCATATATATTTCCTCTTGTAGATCTCCATGTAAGAAGTCACTCTTCACATCCATCTGGTATACGGCCACCCCTGTGATGCAGCAATAGCAAGTACAAGGTGTACAGAATCCATCTTGGCAACGGGTGCAAAAGTCTCAGAGTAATCAATACCTTCAACTTGTGAAAAACCCTTTGCAACAAGACAAGCCTTATACTTGTCAATGGACCCATCAGCTACGTATTTGGTTCAGGTATACCCACTTACACCTAACCATATTTCTTCCTTTAGGAAGAGATACCAAATCCCAAGTATGATTCTTCATCAAAGAAGAATACTCAGTTGTCATCGCATCATCCCACTCCTGTATCCCATGAGCCTTTGAAAAAGACTGTGGATCCTCAGAAACTACCTGACATAAAAGTCCAGAACCTATAGAATGTGTGTGATGATGCCTAGTGGGTGGAAGATCCTCTATGAAAGGTGTTGCCTCAAAAATTGTAGTACAAGCCCACTTAGGCATAGTGACAACATCAGTGGGAATAGGATCCTCAATGACATCTATAACCTCCTCATCAACCTCTTCAAAGAAAGGATCCTCAAGATGAGATGAAGAAGAAGAAGGAATGGAAGAAGATGAAGAATCATGAGGAGTGAAACACTCATCAAACTGAACATGTGTTTGAAAAATAACATCATGTGTATCAGGATCTAAAAGATGATAAGCTCTCATGTCCTCACAATACCCTACAAAGATCAAGGGTTTACTCTTCTTATCCAAAGCTTTCCTTTTCTTCTTTGGCACAAAGGCCCAAGCATGGCTCCCAAAGACTCAAAAAAATGAGACATCTGGCTTAGTGTTGGACCAAGCTTCCTCTGGAGTCAAATGCTCAAGTGCTTTGTGTGGTGTGTGATTCTAAATATAGTTAGCACAATTAACTGCTTCTACCCAGTAGATAGGAGGTAAATCTCTAGAATGCATCATACAATTAGCCATTTCCTTCAAAGTTCTATTCTTCCTTTCTGCTAAGCCATTCTGTTGTGGAGTATGAGGAACAAAATGTTGGTGAATAATGCCCTTGAGTTGCCAAAAATTTAGAAAACTCATTACTTGAAGTACTCCCCCCCATTATCAGTGCGAAGGTTCTTTATGCAACTAGAAGATTGTTTCTCGACCAAAGCCTTGAAGACTTTGAAGTGTGAAAAAACATCACTTTTGTACTTGAGAAAATAAACCCAAGTACGCCTCGAGAAATTATCAATAAATGTAAGTGCATACTTAGCTCCATTGAAAGAGGGGGTAGGAAAAACCATCAAGTCACTATGCACAAGCTCAAGTGGTGAAGAAACTCTCTTAGAAAAATTCTTAGGAAATGGATCTTGGTGTTGTTTCCCTAATGCACAGCCAGAGAAAACTCCCTCAAGACAAGAAACTCTAGGAAGACCATCTACCATACCATGAGTGCTCAACTCCTTCAAATATTTGTAATTGAGATGTCCAAATCTTTCATGCCAAAGCTTACTCTCTGAATCTGCATGAGAAACCAATCCTGTCCCTATAGAAGAAGTGTCATCAAAACCCTCAAAGTGATATAGTCTAGAACTATGATCAACAATACCTTGAGCAACAAGTGAATAAGGCTCCAACAAAGTTCTTACTTCTGCCCCATGTGGTGTAAAAGTCACTATTTTCCCTTGACCAGAATGACAAATTTGATATACAGAAAGCAAATTTGTAGTGATGTTAGGAACATATAGTGCATCTTGGATATTGCCACCATCAAGTTGTATATCACCTTTTCCCTCAACAGAAAGAAAGGAAGAATCTCCAACCTCAATTTTGGAAGTAGAACTCAAACCTAGAGAAACAAAAGACTCCTTGGAAGAAGTCATGTGATGAGAAGCACCAGAATCTATAACCCAATTGTTTGCAAGTGGTGACTGAGATCTTCCAACAACATTAAGTGCTTTTCCATGCTGATTAGAAGGAGGTGGAGTGGAGATAGAAATTTTGTGTTTCTTGACTGCATCCTCTAAGGCTTGCATTCGCTTATAACACCTATGTTCTTCATGATTACTACCCCCACAAAAAGAGCATGAACGGCTAGACTTATTCTTGGATTTAGAAGACTCCTTGGGTTTTGAGTTGTTTTCTTTGGGTTTAGGAGCATTTTGAGATGGAGAAGGTGTGGATTTGGTTTTACTGTTTGGTTTTCCCTTGCCCTTAGGATTAGATGCAACTAATGCCTTTTGAGAGGTGGAAGACTCAAGGTGAGATAATTTGGATTCTTCCCTAGTAAGTCTTTCACAAAATGTTTCTAAGTTAGGCATTTTGAAGGTGTCACCTAAGGCATCCATGCTAGAGAAAAAGGTAGAAGAAAAAATTTGGAATGGTCCTCTCAACTTGGATAGAATCAAGTAAACACACTCTTCATCTTTCTTATCTCTTCCACTCCCCTTCAACTATGTCAACAAATGCTTGAACTTGGTAAGATAGTCTATAATTGTTGGAAAATCTTCAGGATTAAGAGAGGTGATCTCAATTTCAAGTTGCATGGCTCTCATATGATCCACCTTACCAAATAAATCCTCCAATTTCTCCCATATTTTGAAAGGAGAGTCACATTTTTCCAAATGAAACAAAATAATGTCACTTACATAAGTTCCTATCAAACCCATACACTCATCAAATTTGCACTGGTACTGAAATTTCTCATATTCTCTAGTGAACACTAGTTGTTCTTTAGAAGTTAAAGCCCATAATCCTTTCTACTTAATTATTGTTTCCATTCTTGTTTCCATGTGTGGTAATTATGTGTTGTTAATGGCTCAACATGATCTAATGCAGAAGTAGACGCCATCCTCAAAAAATCACCAAAAGAAATGCAAGAACCAAGCAATGCAACAAGACCCCCAAACAATGCAACAAGAGCCCCCCCAGATTTTGGCACTTTATAATGAGTGCGTGTTACAATATGGAAATTTATAATTATAGTTTAAATTCTCAAACTAAATATTTCTAATGAAAAGAGCACAAAAAAAACAAGAACTTTTGCAAAAAACGGCACTCAAAACCGAGTTACCGATCAAAAGTTACAAGCTTTTCAATATTATGCTCTACTATTTATTTTAGTTACCACTAAAACAGAATAAAATGCTCTTGCCTTCACCACACAAATAAAATGAAAGGGTACTGGAGTTAAGCACCTACTAGTAGAAATCACAAGTTTTAAGCCCTCATATGACCATACCATATGACCATGGGCTAAGAATTTCAATGGGTGTGTAGTCTGTGGATTTTCCTGAAATAGTAATAGTCATGCACGTGGACCCCTACCAAAAATAGGAAAGAAATTCTATTTTTGACAAAAGGCATCATAGTGCCGCTCAACGAAACAATACTATGTTTACAACCACAAAAATTAAATACCCATATCCGAACTCAAAAAACCTGAGCAAAACGTAGAAAAAAATTTTCTAGTTTTCCCTTGTCCATCTGACCATGAATCATGAGGCGAGCCATCCTACGATTCTACTCTGTAGAATTGAAAAATCCAAAAAAAATGCACATGCCGTCCTGGAAATGTTCAAGGTTTACAGCCGATCTTAGGGTTTTACTACCTTCCGGATCCAATGGAAGCCTCTCTGCATTTTTTCATAAAAATTCACAACGCAAAAAAAATACGAGCCAAATCCTGAGAATATATGCAATATATAAAAAAATTATTTACAAAATAAAACTTACAGATGAATGTCAATAGCAATCTCCTTCTCTGATACCATAAAAGGAACCAATAACCAAATCATACCAAACCTCTAGAACATGGATGTTAAATCAAACAGTCATGATCAATAAGATGAAAGCAATTCGGATCCAGTATAACTTTACATAAAAGCTTTGCAAATAAATGAGCACGGCAATATCATATATTATTATGGAACTCAATGAAATACAAATGAGAATGGGCCTTGCTTATATGGGCAAGGAATAACAATCTAAGAAACAGTCAATGTCGTAGATCAAGCCATAAATCATGGAAAGAACTAGTCATCAAAGAACTAGTTAAGTCCATATATTTAGGAGAGAACTAGACATCAAGGATCTAGTCAATACCATAGATCAAGGAAAGAACTATTCAATACCATAGATCAAGGAATGAGTTATACCCTAACAACTAGATAATATCCCCCTAATATCTAAATAAATAAAAATAAATATCCACACACATAAGTGGGTGAGGATAAATACAATAAAGGTAAATAATATACCTAGGTGAACATGAGCTAAGGTAAATACCTACTCTAACAGGAGTTTCGTTCATTTTTTGATAAGAAAATTATTGAGACTTTGTGTTTTTAATCTTACCTTGTCTTCTTTCTGGTAGGAAAGTTATTTTTCTTCTAAAATTCGTGTTCAAATATTCTGGTTAATAGTTGCAGGAATATGATTTTATACCTACAATGTTAATTCCCCTCTCCATTTTCCCACTCCCTTTCCCACCTCTAAAGAAAATTCCTCCCTTGCAAGTAATTACAAGTTTTTTCTACAGGTTCAGTGGAGTGTTCCTGTTAGATCCCGAACATAAGGCCACCACAAAGTTTAATTTCACATGTACATAATAATATGGAGCTGCACCTTCCAATTAGAGGGACTTAGATTTCCAAAGAGTTGGCAGATACCCATAAATTTTTCCACATGACAAATTTTCTTGCCAACAAAGCTCACAAAATGAATATTGTAAATTTGAATCAATTTTCCTAAGTGTTCAAGAATCTAAAACCAAATAGGAGTTTTTGGTTTTCTAAGTAATTTTATGAATAATTTGAAAATTGCTCACAAAGTACTAGGTCCCTATTTATCTTCCCTTTACATGGTAGAATTTTGGAGATTCAAATAAAGAACTTGTAATTTGCATGAAAATTGTATCCGAACTCCAAATTTCAATTTGATTTGGTTCCTTTTGTAAGATGGAGTTTTAAAATTCTTGGTTAGATTTACAACTTAGCTATAAATTACTCCTAGACTTTCAAAACATTATTTTATATAACACTTCATTCAGTAGGCTTAAATTTTGTAAGAAACCCAAAAAAAATTCCCTTTAAATGATCAAAATTTAGAGTTGAGCAAGCATTCCAAAAGTTTGCTTACCTTTTCAATTAAATGTTGGCATAGTGTCCTAGTAGGTGTTGTCATTGATGCAAACCTAGAGTAATGAAAAATTTAATGTTGTAGGATGATTTATGAGGTGCTAACAGTATGGTTCATATGTTTATCAGGTGCTACAGAGGGATTCAGTGGTGCATGCTTACTCTTACAAGCCTATACAAGTGTCTATAAGGTGTAACTTGACAGTGTGAGATTCTTGATAGCTTGGGAAACATGTTGACATGTTGGATAAAATTTTTTTAGGGTTGTGGCATAGTGCAGGTAAAATTAGTTCTCCATGCTACATGTGCTCATTGGGAGCAGGTAAGCTAGCTTGGAGATGTGACAGAGTCTTTTGGAGCTATTTGAGCTCCTGGAAGCATGAAATCAGGTATATCATGGAAATGAGGTATGTTTGGGTAATTTTCAGAGGTTTCATGTTCAACTCTTGCATTATTTCAGTTGGCCCTAGTTGTTACTATGAGGATCTAACATGAAAGCATAGGTAAGTATTAGTGTCTGGAGATTTTGGGCTATGGTGTTATCATTATGATGATTGGAGATGTTATAGGGATGATTTATAATTATCTAAGAAATTTTTTAGGTTCCCATGATGTGTATTTTGCAAGTTATGATTGTTTTGGTAAGACATGGTCAAGAACAGGTGAAAATCAAGCTCAAAATGTAACTTCAGATGCTCATTATGAACAATTTGATTTTCATAGGACCTTGTGGAATTTAGGGATGTTTACAAGGTGAGTCTATAAGTTTTTAAAAAAATAATGAGGTTGTTTGATCGTCACATTTTTATGAATAAATGTTAAGAAGGTAAAGAGGTCTAAAACCCTAGTTAAATCATAGCTACGAGTAGTTGACAAAAAGTGAAGTATATTGACCAATTTTTTATTTTGAGTTAAAAATTGATAATTTTATGTTGTATAGGAGTCCTTGGTATTTCCATAAATGTATGGTTGAGGTCATGGTGATATGTGCCCCCACCCCTAAAAATAGTACTTTCTAGAGAAGAAGGTTTTAGGACAAGATGGTCTAAAGGAGTAGCATCAAAAAATGATGTTGCATGATATATGGTATTTTTTTTTATTAATGTCCATATATTTATTAGGATATATTCATGTAGTTTCATGAGGTTTTGAGGACCAAACAAGTTGACTGGTCAAAGTGCATTTTTGCGATCTCAAAGAGCAGGGTTCAGTGAAATGTTTATAACTTGAGCTACAAGTTGAGTTTTGAGATGATTAAAGTTGTGTTGGAAATTATAATTAGAGAGATTCTGTATGATATATGGATTGATTCATGATGAGGTGATTTGATAGGGTTTCAAGGGAATTATTTAAGAAATAAGGTTTTTGGCAGTTCATGACAAGATCTATTTTCATGTAATTTTGAGGTTGCTTGAAGCATCAGATGGATTGAGTGATGCTTCCTATCACCTGAAGAGTAAATAGGGATGAATTTTTCTTCTGATGAATCCATTTGGAAGTCTTGATTGCATGTATATTTTATTTTATGAGATAACCTTTGGAAACAAATTTTTTGGAAGCTTGATTTGGTGAAGGCAAATCTTGATGTGGTTTGAAGTAAAAGATTTTTCATGACTTATAACATGATTATAAGTCTTCTAAATGTTATTCCATTGGTTTTTAGTTGTTACATTTCATTTTTTGGTTTAGTAGAAGCCATTTGGTGGAATTATGAATTTTCCACGGTGTTGAAGGGTGAAGGAAACAATTATTTTGAGAATTGTAAAGGGAACTCGACCTAACCAATGGAATAATGTGATTGGTTGATATTAATTGTGACCAAGATCAATTTTTTAATGATATTTTAATCATGTATAAGGGATGATGGGGCATGAAAAATTATGCTACTCTTGTTAGGAAAATTTTAAGATTGTGCACATGGGGGTTTAAGCCATATTTGGCACATGTAATGAGGTTTTTATCTAAGCTGGCCTATTTAGGTCACATGTAGATGTTGTGTTTTAAATTTTATCTATTTCCTTGGTGTATTGGTTGAACCAAATGGAGTGAAAAATTTGGTCCTAAATTTGAAAGGGGGAGAAGCATGTTTTTGGGTGCTTTTCCAAATGAGTTGTGTGTGTGCAAGGTGGAGTGACCTAGGTGAATGTTGTTCGCAGGTGTTAGAGCATTAATTGAGGTTTATTCAAGTGTGTTTCAGGTTGATAAAAATTATATAACATGAGAGTAAGGGTTTTATGAATTTTAGAGTGATTGAAGATGTAGACAAAAATATTTCACATTAGACAATATTTAACCCAATCTTATACCTACTATTTAGAAGGTTCTCAAGTGTACAAAATACTAATTAATCCCACATTTAGGACACATTTTTATTATATTTTATTTCATCTTTTCTGTGTATTTACTGATACTTATCAACCCATTTCATGACTATTCTGACATTCTATCTTGAAATCAAGGCGGCCTAACCCATACTGGGGCACCCCGGTCCCACTATGGGCACCCAAAATCTATGCACAACCTCTTCCACTTCTTTTTGGATCACTTCTAGTTGTTGGTAATCCTTATCTTCTTCTCAGTCGACCTTGTCGGGATTAATTATGAAATTAAACTTTATTACCCTATAAATATAAAGTTATAAGACCATAATAAGGGTCCTAGGTCATTACATTTTATCACTAATATCACCTCATCTATGGCTGCATCCATTGCATCACTTACATCCACATAGTGCCATGAACTCAAGCTAGGATATTTACATCACACACTGCATAGGGGGATGGATTCCATTCTATTCCATGCACACATGCTACTTACATTTCTATATCTACTATTGCTCGATACTTCACAACGTGTGACTGACAAGAGAGTACCTAGGGCACAACACGCGCACACACACACACCATAACTACATAAGGATCCATAATGTAGTGCATCACTCAGTGATAAATCCACTAGTTTGGCAGCTGAGGTCAGTCTGACCCATTCATATGAAATTTTCATTTTTCTAGGGTTATATACTTCTCCTTGCATTACAGGACATTCTCCAGTTCATATGAAAAATCCAGGGTGACATACATGAAGCACTCAAAGACACTTAACTACAATTCCAGATTTAGATTCTAAGGATTGGAATTATTTCAAGCACCCATACTACAGACCAGGGCATGTCAGGGCTCCCCAATACACTCCCAGGTGCCTATGTCATCTCAGATAGCCCAAATCTACCATTTGCAGGGCCCCTGAGTGTTCATCTGCACTGCCGAGTTCCAGTTCCAAATCTGCGACAACCTACGACAGTCATTATTAATCAACTGAGTCTATTCCTTTCTCTTCTCTTGCATATTAGGGTTTAATCTTATCTAGAATAGTTTAGTTACATTTATCTCAAAAAAATTTAGTTCATTTACAACGTTTTAGTCCTCCTATTTAGATTAACACTAAAACCATAAATACCCCATTTAGGTCCGATTTTTGTTAATCATTTTGGTGAACCCGACGTCTATTTTTACCACCTTCTAGGGATTTTTCATTCCACCATCATGAATATCTATATCATTGAATAATTGCTCACCCACCCTGATTTTCTTCATCGTGTTCAAACCCTCTTTTCTACTACCAACGTTTTTGTTGACACTACCCAGATTCCTTATACGACACATTTATTGAAGCCTTTTCTCAAGATATAGCATTCTGAGGCAATCCTCCTTCCGAAATTCACCCTTTTGACAATGACCCACCACTTTACATCATGTCCCACATCTATAATGTTGTTGTTAAGCGTACTCTTATCGACAATGGATCTAAGATTAATCTCTTCCCCATGTCCTTTCTCCAAGCCATATGTTTTTCTTCTTGTAACATTATCCCTTCTTCCATTTCACTTCATGCTTATGATGGGACTATTTTCCCATGTCTAGGCCACGTTACTTTGCCTTTAATTTTAGGACCTAAAACTCTCCCCACTATTTTCTTCGTCATTAATTTCCTTGTCTCCTATAATTACTTGTTAGGTAGACCATGGCTCCACACCATGCAAGTTGTTCCCTCTACCATCCATTGTTGCATAAAATTCTTACGTGAGCATGTTGATTTTACTGTCTTTCGAGATCATGATCCATTCCAATATTGTGTCCATGACCCTCATACTAGTATCCCTATTCCTCACATTGACACCACCGATGAACCTCAGCCTTTAGAAGATCAACCACATTTACCGCCACTTGAGGGAACTATTTGTTTACTAGATGTAATTCCCTCTCCATCATATATCTCCACCACCGTAGTTCCATATTGGCCACCCCTCCCTCTATGAACACTATCATCCCATCTCTGTACTTATCAGCCACACACCCACCCTTCATGTGTACCTTCTTTATCTGTGACTCATTCTGGGACCATGTCCCATTTGATCCCACATGTGATGAAACCATATATTCTCCTTCTGATCTAGCTCACCTTGGCTTTAATTTTGATGAGCTTCAACCTTCTACTAATGCCTCTCACCTCTATTAAAGTTTTTTCACCATCACTACCACGTATGGTTTGCATGTCTTGGATCTCCTTGTTTATCTACCACGCACTCCTTGTTCTTTTCCACTCACATTAGGGGAATCTTGGCTTACTTACATTGGTAGTACATTAGATCCTAGTCACACTAACATCTCATTCCCCATGCCCTTTGGCCACAATTTCATTTGTAATAGTTCCTTATTTGGCCATTCACCTAACCTCACTCGATGGTACACACATGGTTGTCCACATCCTCCATTTACTGATGAGAATAAGCTATGGGCATGTACCATTTGTCTCTCACTGGCTCATTACATGATACACCTCATACTATAGCCTTCCAAGTTGCCAATTCCGATCCATTTGAATTTGATCTAGAGGATGAAGATCTCCTTAACGAGTTCGCATAACCTATTCTCATGCTACTAATTGGGGTCATATCACATGACATACTCCTTCCACCTCGCTTCACATACTTATACCCCTTTATTTCCTAAACTTCATCTCTATCACTTATCAACATCACCTTCCACATATCCCATCGCATATTATCACACCCTTGCTACCCGATGACACACCCTAGTGCTTCGGTTCACACTAGACGAATGAGGGATTACCATTACACTGAACCCCACACACTACACTACATGACCCATACATTTACATTCCATCATCCTACATTATATCTCCATATCATGCACTACACTAGTCATCATCGTATATGATCCTAGTTTTTGCATTCCATCCTCTCATTCTACATTTATGCTAGGTCATGTTGTATATGAGTCTAACTTTATTATTTACCATCACATATTATACCTACACCTATCATTGTATCTTCCACACTACATATACATACTACACACCCACATTACATTCATACATCTTCATATTCTACATCCTACACTCGATTTCCTTATACTTGGGTCTAGTTTTATCCATCATTATTACACATTCTATTTCTATCTACAAACTTATTAGATTTCACACATTACACGTCCCATAACCACTATACATTCTACATTACATTTCCTACACCACACATTTACATACCTTGGTCATTTATACTGCGTTGTCTTCTACGTGTTGCACTCACCACCCTATGATGCACTTTAGTTCCTTGGTCCATACTCGAATGCTGAGGGTTTGCTAATAAAATGGACCTTACATCCGACAAGTCATCAGACTAGTGACATGTGCTCTAGGCCATATCGTCACCCATACTCATCCATCACATACTTTAGTGGTATATACATTAGGTTAAATCACCACTCTTTTCATCACTCCTACATCATCATATCATCCGATATTATCTCCTCCTATTAATTTTTTTCAATTCAAAATTATTCCATTACATTATCACATCTTCCCTCATCCTGTAGTGGTATACACCTTAGGTTACATCACCACTCCCTTCATCCCTACTTTATTATCATTTTACATACGATCATCGCACATTCTATTATGTTATTCTACATCATTATATTACATCCTCATTTATCCTAGTCATCACTTTGTGGTATACACTTTTTGCTAAATCACTACCCTTTTCTTATTCCTCATGTAGTGGTCCATGCTTAGTGCTAAATCACCACCTTCTGTTATCCACCGCCTACTCATCTACACTTCATATGACTTCATCACCTGTCTCGTAGTGATATACACTATAGGATAAATTTTCACCCTCTTCTTCCATCATGTAGTGATATATGCTTAGGGCTAAATCATCACTCCTTTATTTCAACCAAGTCATGGTATATGCCTCGGTCCATGTACATCTTTCCATATGCCGCATTCCCATCCATTCATCTTATAGTGATATATGCTTAGGGATAAATCATAACTCCTACGATAAAAAAAAATCATGATATACATTTTGGCTATAGGGTTCATGCACATATTCTCCCCATGTCACATCCATCACCACTCCCCATACACACTCATCGCAGTGTGCTAGATAAAACCAACACTACTCAACTGTTTCTTGATGATGCACTCTCGTTTATGGTTCATTCTTGACTGTTGAGGGGGAAAACAAAATCAACCTCACTGCATACACTTCCATACACTCGGGGGGCATGTTGCTCCTATCATTCCATATTGCATTACATTTCATCCATCCAAAACATACTACATTGTCTTGGTAGCATTTCCTCTTGCTTACTAGTTTTTTTCATACTCATTCTATTACACATGCTGGTTTGCTTTACTATATGTCATTATCATACACACTTGTGCCTTCATGCCCTTGTCTAGTTTGATCACAGATATAGGACATTTACACGTGGCATGGATGCTCTCCTTCTACCCTTACAATACTGGTCATTGGGGTCATCCACATTCGTCTCATACATGTGTTATTATTTAATTTTTTATTGAGTATCTTTTACTACTTACTTCTACATGCTTTAACATATTGGTTTTCACTCTAACATGCTAACGGGTGTTCTACGCACGGAACTTCTTTTATAGGACTTCATGTTTCCATGACTACCTTTTTGTTTCTACTTGTATGCTTTGTTTGTTATTGTTTGCCGGATTTTCCCTTTGCTTGTGTGCACACTTAACTGTTATTTGTGGTCATGATGGCCTTGCATGTCTTGGGACATCGTGAGGTATTTCCCATGTTTGAAACCCACTTTGTGTGGTCTACATGTTTTCTTGCATGTTTACACTACTCTACTTGATAATTTTTTTACATTTATCTATGTATTTTACACTTATTTGTATGCATGTGTTCGGACTAACACTTGTATCGGCTTGCCATCCCCTTTTGTGCGCACCTTAGTATCTACCAAGCATTTCCCTTTCCCATTTCAGGGAAAAGTTCTACAAGTTAGACTATGGTTTTAAATATTTTGGGGCCGCATTCTCCTTCCAGGGCCATCACATGCACCCTCAAAGAGGGGGGTAATCATTGAGGGTTTCTACTAACACATCCTATCTACACCAGTTCACACATGAGTGAATTCAGACAAGTCTACGAACTTCATACATAGTGGCCTCAACAGGGCATGGTGTCCTTTGGTAATTATGCAGAGCGGTTACATTCTCAGGGGTTACAATGGGTGGCATGTCTATAATTATCCATCCAGTGGCGTAGGATTGCTCAAAAAACTAGTGCAGTACAAATATATCTTCAACAAATTTTAGTAGAAGTAGTTAGAGTTGGAGGACATAGAGCATTTCCTCCCTACACTTCTTTAGCCAGGGTGGTGTGAGATCACCTGAAAAACTCATGACACTATAGGATATCCTTCTACACCCTTTTTATTGAGATGATTCAGTGCACATGTTCCATTTTTCTAGTTACACTTTCTATTCTAATGTATTTTACAAAACATTTTTTACATACATACATATTTGACTACTTGATCATTTTCTTCTTCCATGTCCGCCATATCAGAAAAAAGTAGTCAAATTAGGGGCAACAAAAACAAAAATATCAACAATGACAACACACTGTGACGGTACTTGCCATACTAACCATGTAGGCACACCACACAAATACAACAAATACACACGCGTTCCACCATAGGTTCACTCTCATCACTTTTATTCACATTTTTCATCTTTAGAATCCACATTTCTCTAATTTTTTCTTTTAGTCATCCCACACTTAAGTCTATTCCATCGTCATGTATTCTTCTACACTATACATGGTTATCAGGTATGCATCTCTATCTAGTTTATGTTACCGAGATTTCCACTCACCAACATAAATTGGGGGAAAATGTAGACACAAATATTGCACATTAGATAATATTTAACCCAGTCTTATACTACTATTTAGAAGGTTCTCAAGTGTATAAAGTACTTATTAATCCCACCTTTTGGCCACCTTTTTCTTATCTTTTATTTTGTCTTTCCTATGTATTTCTTGATACTTATCAGCCCATTTCATGACCATTTTGACATTCTAGCTTGAAATCAGGGTGCCCTAACCTATACTGGGGCTCCTTGGTCCCACTCTGGGCACCCCAATCTATGCACAACTTCTTCCACTTATTTTTGGGTCACTTCTAGTTATTGGTCATCGTTATCTTCTTCTCAGTTGGCCTTGTCGGGATTAATTACGAAATTAAGCTAGAGATATCCATCAATATAAAGTTATGAGACCATAATAAGGGTCCTAGGACATTGCATCTTATCACTACTATCACCTCATCCAGGGTTGTATCCGTTGCATCACTTGCATCCACATAGTTCCATGCCCTCAAGCTAGGAGATATGCATCACACGCACTACATAGGGGAGGGATTCCATTCTATACCATGCACACATGCTACTTACATTTCTATAGCTATTATTGCTCACTACTTCACAAAGTGTGATTAGTACAAGAGAACCTAAGCCACAACACACACACACACACACACACACACACACACACACACACACACACACACACACACACACACACACACACACAAACACACACTAGAACTACATTAGGGTTCATGATGTAGTGCATCGCTCAGTGATAAGTCCACTAGTTTGGTGGCTGAGTTCAGTCTGACCCATTCATATGCAACTTTCATTTTTCTAGGGATGGATACTTCTCCTTACATTGTGGGACATTCTCCAGTTCATCCGACAAATCCAGAATGACATACAAGAAACACTATGAGAAGTATCCCAAATCTATCTTGTGTCATCTCAGATAGCCCAAATCTACCCTTCGCAGGGCCCCTGAGTGTCCATTTGCATTGTCGAGTTCCAGTTCCAAATTTGTGACAACTTGTGATAGTCATCATCAATAAGTTTAGTCTATTCCTTGCTCTTCTTTTACACATTAGGGTTTTATCTTATCATAATATTTTATTTACATTTATCTCATACTATTTTAGTTCATTTACAGTGTTTTAGTCCTCCTATTTAGATTAACACTAAAACCCTAAATACCCCATTTAGGTCATATTTTTGTTAATCAAAAGAGCTTGTTGTGTAAATATTGATCACCTAGGGTTTGAGTGAAGAAGTTCTCGCTAGAAATTGGATCTCCATCAGTTGTGGTAGAAAAAAATCAGACATATACACATCATAAGGTGGTTGAGTGGGTGCTTGATCATTTTGGGGGGTTCTAGCCTCCTTGTGAAGTTTGTGCTTTACTAAACTAGGGGTTGGTGCTCCTTGTGGGGTTGGTGCCTCAATAAATTTTTGAAACATATCAATATAAGATAGTGTTTCATTGGGTATTCTTACCCTTGAGTGTTTCCCACTTATATTTCGTGTTCTTATGGTGTTCTCTTGCTTTCATGGATATATTTTTTGATGATGGTTTATGGTGTGCACACTCTTAAAGTTGAATAAATGGTTAGGGTGATTGAATGTTTATGGTATTTTAAGTTTCAGATATGAAAGTTAAATTTGAAATATTTGAAGGAATGATTCATCCCCCCCTCTTAGTCCATTGTGCTTCTAACATTAAAATTCCATGGGTTTGACACACACTTACAATTTGCATATAAGTTACATCTCAAACCTTTAAATCCTAAATGTTCTAAACACATTGTATGTAAAACTTTCAGAACCCTTACACAATTTCATAAACTTGAAAAATGCATGTTATCATCTAAAATTTCCAAGGGCCTTTCCTAGTTGACAAAGGAAAGTTTCTATGAAAAACACTTAGAAGTTATGTCTAAGTCCAAGTAGAATTTTAAAGTATGCACGCATTTATGAAACTCGTCAAGATAAAGAGAAAGGATTTATGATGCAAAAGAAAAATGAAACCCCAAGTGAGTGTTAGTGGGATATTTCAAGTGTGGAAGAAATCCAAATTTCCACCTAATTCCTTGTGAAAATTTTCAAATATGAAAACATCCCAAAGGTTCACTAAAGATTTCATGTGTTGGAGCAAGTTATTTTTCTAGCCAAGGTTGGTGGCATAGTTTCAATGTGCATAAGCAATCAAAAACCTAATAATATTATTATTCAAACTTTTCAACTACGTGAGAAAGCCAAAAATGGGCCAAATGTTGAGAAAATAATGGAAGGTATTTAAGCAAGATATTTTTATGGGTTTCTTGAGGGATATTTCCTTGACTATACAAAAATGTTTTGTAGTAAATAATGTAACTTTTTGAAAATATTTAAAAAGGAAAATGTAATTATTTTTATATTATGTATCAAACCTTGTAGTTATTGAGTGAAATTGTAGGTGGCAAATATTAGACCCATTTAAGGGATTAATTAACATTTCACCAAATATAGTATTTATGTGGGAATTTCACAATATTTTGCAATTAAGTGGAACACCATGATAATTAAATAGATCTAATTATTCCAAATTTTACAATTTTCTATTCTCACCTCTTGGTTGAGTTGAGATAATCTAAAGAAACCATAAACATTGTATGAATGAAATCATGGTAATCAAACAAGATTATAATTGATTATACTTGGATGAAATAAATTAGCATAATAAAAAATTCAATAATTGGATAATTATATACAATGGGATTTAATAACAAGATTAAATTACCTTCTATATTATCTAGAAATTGTATGAAATTGTTGAGCTATGTTTTGGATTATTATGTAGAGTTGTCATTGACCTAACATTAATAGTTGTCTTCTTGGGGTTGATGTTTCTCTTGATTTTTTAAGACTTGGAAAATATGGATAAGAGTTAGGCTTTAGTCATTTGATTTTTTCATATAGGAAATCATTCCCTTAAACCCTCACAACTAAAGGTATATGTTTCATGTTTTTATTGCTCCATTGGGCTTGTGATAGTAATTGTATTAGATGTTGTGGACTTGTATTGCACCATTGTGGGAATTTAAGAGTGGTTTTGTGTAGGGGTGATATTTACATTTTAGTTGGAGGTAAACGGGCTGGATGTTAAATAAAGGAATGTGTATTGCTATGTTTTTTATTCTACCTAGAGGAACTAAGGGAGTGCACATTTTACCTTCGTCAGAGATAAAAATGAAATACTACTTGTTATATGTAAAAGGGATATACTAATGTTTTATATATTGATTCACTGAAGGAACCAAGAATCTATAATTCCTCCTTCATTGTATTTAAAATGAGGGTTAATGATAATATCTCCCCATTACAAGTATTAATAATAGACTTGGTTATGTGTATTATTTTAGAGCAACATCCTTCTCATCATCTTGTTCAAAGAAAAAGTTGTCTTGTTTTTAAGTGTGTTGTAAATGCCAAGAACAAATCACTGGTGGCATTTATTTTCATTGCATACTAAGTGTCATGTGAATGATTTTATCATGGATAAATATATTTTAACTATAATGTATTAAAATAAATTATTTTATTTTTGGGTTATATTTTAGTGGGTAATTTTGGGCATTACAAATTAAATTAGTAATTAAAGTAATAAATGAATCAAGTAAGGAAAATTGAGCTCCAAATCATATTATTTCCTTTAAAATAGGTTCACATGGCTCAAATTCTCGTAATTGCACCCATTTCGACATTTTATTTACCATGATTGGTAGGAATTGGTCGTAATTAACCCTTGAGAGTATTAGATTCATTGGTACAGGGATAATTACACCTTTTATTAACCTTAATTATCATAATTTTATATAATCGACTTGTGCTAGTATAATATTAGTTTATTTTGGGATATAAACATAAAATTAACTATAACTGGCTACAACTAGAAGACCAACTATCAATCAAAAATGCCCCAATGCCTATAAAATGACTATTTAATCGTCTAAAGAAGAGATTAAGTGTGAAAAGTGTACCTTGAAACCCTAGATATAAATTATGAAATTGTGAAAATAAATTAGTACTGACCATATTAGATTTTAAAAAACCATATTCTAAATGGTTTTTTTAGATTAGGTAAAAAGGAGGTTTTAAAAGGAACCTCAAACCTTGTACAACACACCAACCAGAGATGAAGCAAAGAAGCCCAATAAGAAGTAGATAAATTGTATGTATTGTACTGTCGGAAAGAAGTTACGGAAACCCCAATGATGATTCAGATCTCTTCGCAAGGTGTTCGGAATCCAGAAAATTCGCCAAGTATACATTTGCATCCTGAAATGCCTTAGCTAGCCTTTACATGTTTTGTTCTAACCCTTTCCTCTTTTTCCTTGCATTTTGGTCATTAGTTACATGACCGCCACCTTGCCTGGGTGCCCGTGACCTGCCCAGGACAGGGCGGTCCTATAACCGCCGCCCTGCACAGGGTGGAGGTCCTACCCGCACTTTCCAGAACCTTCCGGCGCACTCAACAACGTGAAAAATCAAGTTGCGCTTACAACTCTCCACCGCTTCTTCTTTGTTTAGAGTTTCCAGCCACTTTGTAATAGTAGTTCTCCATTTTAAATGATAGAGGAGTTCAATTCAAACTTGTCTTCTGGTGATTGCAAATGCTATAAATAAGCATGCTTGCACTTAAGTAAAAAAGAGGATAGATAGAGAGAGACACCAAGAAGAAGAAAAAAAGGACTATGAAGGAGGAAAAAGACCAGACCTCTTTTCTTGTCCAAGAGCACCATTTTCTTGATCTAAAGACCCTTGGTCTGAAGATTTCTTTTCTTATCTCTCCTAGGTTTGTTTATGAATCACTTCATTATTACCTGTTGCATAGAAAAATCCCACTAGCATGTATTAGAACCCTGAACATTTAGTTACGCCTCGTTGTATACCTACAACGATCCTACTAGGAATCGCATAGGCCAAGCTCAGTTCACTTGTGCCATCCCTCTCCTACTTGTACTTCATTGTGTTTCTCTGAAGCTGTTATTGCCCATTGTTTGAGTACATGCTACTTATCATTTTGATTTATCATTTCTGCAATGACCCTGCTAGGAATTGCATAGGCCAAGCTCAGTTCACTTGTGCCATCCCTCTCCTACTTGTGCTTTGTGCCATTTTACCTTCAAAGCTACCATTGTCCTAGTACCTTCTCTTACTGATGATGTTATACTCCTCTTTCTAGATTCATGTGAACACGCAAGAACATGAAGAGATCACACTGAGGGGACAAGCTACAACACAACTGGATTTACCTCTGCTCTGTAAACTCCAGGTTTAAATTGTCAAAGTTATAATTGCAAACATATCAAATAGAGTAGTGAATCATTTTATTTCAGTTAAGCTCGCTTTCAATATTGCCAAGGAAGCTGTGGGGAATGATAGTTTCTGAGAAGCTATGATTTGTTCCTCACTTCTGAGGTAAGATTGAAGGTTTTCAATTAAGTTAATTAGTTGTCTTTCATCTAGATTCACACATTTACACAGGTGAATAACCACACCGGGTTATCTCACTTGTTTAGTTTTAGTATAAAAGTATTTTAATTGTTGTTTGTAATTATAATGTTTCAATCGTGTATTTTGTTTAGATTAGTTTTCCTTTCAGCAGTATTATAAGTTGTTATTTTCAATTTAAGTTAATTCAGAGACTTCAAATTAGATTATCACTTAGATCCTAATTAGGAGGATAAACCACAGGGAATTTACACTACCCACTCATAGCCTCTAAATCTCCCCTTTGTCATTTCAGCTACCAGGAGATCACACTACCAGATCTTAGTCACTGATCCTCCTACATAGTTAGCTATAGGAAAGTTACTTGCCGATTCTCATCCTCGCTTGTAGCTTTCCTATCGTAGAAAAATGGCCATAATCCCAGCTGTTGCTTCATCTAAGTCACCCGCATTTTCAAACCACTGGCTGTCTCGGCACGACCTCGGGAGGTCAGGTACGGGGAAGGTCACTTGCCGATTATCATCCTCGCATGTCACTTTTCTGTCATACAAAATTGGTGAACCCGACGTGAAACAACACGCAACCTTCTGATCTAGAGTCATATTCCTACTTGTTCTTCCAATTGATTCACTTTTCATCTTCTCTACCTCATTAGCTTTCACATCAGCTTCACCAACAAAATTGGTGAACCCAACGTGAAAGGAACAACTGCTCCTTTTTCATTTCCATTTCTTTCATCCATCTTCGCTCCTTCCCATTATTCTACGGGTATTTATATACCCCCCGAATATGTCGGGATATGACGCATATGGCAGACCTCTCTCAGGTCTCGAAGCATATTATGGTCAAACAAGTAGACAACAGTCACCATCACTTTCTGCATGGGCTAAAAACTACTCAAGCAACTACTTGTCATCACAAACTCCTCCACCATGAACCATCTCTAGTTCTTCATTCTAAATTGAGGTGCTGGATCAATTCACACAAACACAACAACTCAAAGCCCTCAGGCTCTAACAATATGACGTTTACTAGAGAATCCATTTCGTCTCCTCAGGTTTTGTCTAGACCACAAATCAGTAGGCAGTCAGATCCACTCCCATTTTTGGATGAGGAGTACTTAGCACACTACGCTAGAAGCGAACAACGCTTCTAAAACATGTACCCACCTATAGGAAGTTTGCAAACACAACCCAACACCCTACTCCAAGAAAACACCCCCATTCCTCCACCTATGGAAAATACTCTTGGTGAAGTTTGCCAAAGTAATGAACAATTCATAGTAGGGTACCATACCCCTTGGCAACCTCAAGGGGTGCCACAACAACCATCATGACAGAACAATGTATCATCACCAATCGAAGTCATCTCAGCTTTGGTTGAAAGGGTTAGAGGGCTAGAACTTGCTCAAGCAAATCAAGCTTCACACTCAGGGCAAGCAGGAACTCCCAACCCTCCACATCATCCTAGCCAGGTTGACCTCCTTACAGGAACAGGCACATTAGGCATGCCTCCTCAACATTCATATAGCTATCCACAACAAACACCAACTAGAACCACATTTTCAAACGTTGCTCCAGTTGAAAATATAGTGCCTCCAGGTTTGGTGCCAAACAATCCATATCAGAGCAATGCTCCTCCCTACTTAAACATTTATTCAAAATCACCATAGGGAGATATGTTCTCTTCTCCCGAGATGTTCAATCGACCACAGGGGTTTCCTTACGCCCCTACAAATACATATGCTATGCCATATCAACAACCCATTCCACCTCCACTCCCTCAACAAGCACCATCTATGGTTGAAACCTATGCGGTAGGGACTTACTCAGAATATTTAAAAGAGCCTTTAGATTTCACCATACGAAGCGTCATGCTTCCAAGACCTCTTCCCAATTTTCCTAAATTCAAGGGGGAGGGAGATCCAAATGCACATATCAAGGCCTATGCCACGGCCATTCGAGAACTGCTCCCTTGGGATGCGGTTGTTGCTAAAATATTCCCTAAAACCTTAGAAGGTATTTGCCCTTGATTGGTATTATAGAATACCTAAAGCCTCGATACACTCATTCAAACAACTTGTGTCAGAATTCATCAAAGCTTTTGACATGAACAAACTGTTAAGAACAGGGATTAGGGAATTCTTACACATTAAACAAGAGCACAATGAATCTACTGCCCATTTCATTCAAAGATGGCGTACAGTCCTCTACTCTTCAACAAGTGCTCCAAACATGGATCAGATGGAACTATGTGACTTATTCCTTCATTCTCTCAACAGAGAGATAAAGGAAGAAGTCTAGAAGTTCCCACTAAGGACTTATGATGAAGTACTTGAGAGTGCTCTCTGAATAGATCAAGTGGCAATAGACAGTGGTCGTAAGACTTATGGAATGAACGGGAGATTAATCACTCCCAATCAAAACACTACGACTTATCCCAACATGGGAAATACCAATCAAGGACCCAAGATCCTTAACAAAAATTGTGGGGTTACAACAGATGGAGTCACTGATCAAGCCAAAGGACCAAATGTTGTGAACACCCTGGCACCTGCTAACAATCAATACAATAATAACTTTACTCCAGCAATCAATACGGTGGATTTTAATCATCCTCCACAACCACAACAACAACAACAACAACAAAAAATCCAGTCACAAGGCCTTTCCCGAGGCCCAGATGGATATCAAAACCAAAACCAAAGGCCACAACCTCAAAATTACAACTATAACAACCAACAGCCTAACTGGAATTTTGGGCCACAACAAGGTTCAAACCAATGACCATGGGACTATAATCCCAATTTATACTATGGCTTTCACAAAATTTGAGGTCATGATACTAGGACCTGCCATGACTACAACAAATTCTTACAACGTTTACCAGAAGATCAAAAACAACTCTTTATAGATATGTTTTTGGCAAGTCCTACACTACCCACGCCAAACACCTATATGGGATCAGTTTCCCCTCAAAATGCACCTCTCAAGATTTTCAACGATCCTCTCCTAAATCGTTCTAACAATAACAGGTTAGATCCAAACAGGACAAACAAAGGTATCATGATAGGAAATAACGATCAAGATGCCTCAACTCCTGACAACTCTCGGATTTCTCCTAACCTAGGTTCAAACGGTAATACAAAAATCTTGGGATTAATTGAGCTAGAGGTCGAGCGTGAAATTAATGCAACAACTCGAACAAAGGAGTATGTTTCACAACCCCTACTCGATCCTTCCTTCCCATGAGATGAAGTTCCTACAATCGCTAAACCAGTAGGATCCTATGATTAAATATCAGATTTGAACAAGACCTTTTCTCACATTTCATTCCTAGATTTTTTGAAGAATTCACATGCACATCACTTTGTGTTGCTCAATGCATTAGGTCTTGGTCATCTAATCCACGTTACGCCACCTCCTAGTGCTCAAATAAACCATGTAGACTTTGACGTCTACCCTCCGGGGCAGCCAGATAGGGATACTGAGTTTATATTTGACATAAGTAAAATGCCAATGGATGCTGAAATTTCACGTAGAGGTGATCCACCCTTGCATTTGCAGGTTTGGTTTATAACAACTACGTTAAGTGTGCAATGATTGATGATGGGGCAACAGTTAACATAGTCCCCTTCACTTTTCTTCAAAAACTAGGATATGGACGAACTATTCCTCAACACGAAACACGCTAAGGGGCTATGATAGCCTCAAGGCAACTTCAATCGGGACTATAGTACTACCAGTCACTTTAGGACCCAAGACAATCCTCACCGAATTTTATATTATAGATCGGGAAACCAACTATAATATGATTCTCGGTCGTCCATGGATACATCACATGAAGGCAATCCCTTCCACGTTATTCCAAGAAGTAAGGTTTTTACACCTAGGAAAGGTCTTCATCACTCAAGGGGATCCTAAACCCTTCGATATACACTTAGAAAACCTCAAGAAAAAGAAAGGAATCCATACAGAGTATGAGCTTCCCACGAATCAATTGAACAAACCACCTCCAACAAAAGAGTTAGTCCCGGTCACCCCGGACAGTCCAGAGGTTGAAGTTGTTGACCCAAAAACATTTGAGGTGGCAAAGACAGATAAAGGTAAATCAATATCTATGGAAACAGTGTCCACTAAAACCACAGCAAGAATTATGAAACTCTTGGAGAATGATGAGAAAATCTTCCTCCCATTTGAACCACAAGGAATGGGTAGTCTTCTCGGTATAGCATCTCTTCCCTCCGACGACCTAGGTCTAGGTGTGAACATGATAGAATTAACAAACGAAGAAGGGAAATTTGAAATTGAAACGATGCCCATCAAAACCATCTCTAGGTGTTGCTCTATTCTAAACCCTGGTTTCGACCCATGCGCATCTGAAACTAAGTTTTCCATATCCATGGGGCAAGGCCTCATCATTCAACAAGAGTTACAAGTAAACACAATGCTCTATATGGGAGAAAAGGTTGAGCAACATAGTCAAGCTCACCCACATACCATCTCTCAAAAACATGACAAAGAGGCACACAAATGTCTCTTTCAGAAAAATGATTTTAATAATTGGACATATACACTTCTGGGAAAGGGTTGTAAGTTCAAACCCAGAATGGTAGGCCCTCGTCAAGAAAACGAAAATTTTGAGGATAATGGTTCTCCGTTGTGTACTTCTAGGGGTGAAGAATTCGATATTCATCAACTTTCTTCACCTTAGATATCATGACATATAGTTCCACCTACATTTTCATATGTACATTGTTGCAGTTGCATTGCATTAGTCATTTAGTTAGTTCATTTTGTTCACTCATTTCGTAAATGTTGTGGTCAAGGAACTTATTCTTAAGCAATTTATTACAAGCTTATAAAAATATTGGCAAAGCATTCAAATCATATTTTTTTAAATCTTCATAATATCATCAAATAATTTCAAAATCATCTCATTGATTTGATAGACAAAATCTTGACAAAAACCATACCAAGGCCTGCATACTTGGTCATACTCATTTTCTTCTACTAGGTTAAGTTGTTCTTACCTACAGTCTATTCTAGAAGCTTCTTGGTGTCACATCTATCCCTCTTATGTCTCTTTGAAACAAGGATACTCCAAAATTACAGATCACAAATGTCAAAGTCAAATTGAATCAAAAATACTAAACAAACAGAATATTTTATTTTACACACTTCTTTTCCCTACCAATCTTCAGTGATGAGCCCGCATCTCTTACTAGTGGTGCGAGGTTGGGAAAGGAAAGAAGTGCCCTTACTCGCCTATGTCCTGCCTTCGGTGATAAGCCCATACTTCTTACTAGTAGCATGGGGCAGGGCATAGGGGGTCCATTCACGTGAATTAATGAATCTTAGTGTTTTAAAATTCAAAACAAAGTGTATTGTGAAAAGTGAAATTAAGCATCCAAGTTCCAAAGAGATCAAATCCTCAAAACCAGATTTTGTCAACCAAGTTGCCATTTATGGATCTAAGTCTAGATAAACTAGAAAGTAAGTTGCATTCTGAGCTATGTAGTAGTTTTGAGTAAGGTAAGTACGTAGGTCTAAATTTGGTTTTTGTCAATACTTTGTCTTTCTCTCATCATTTCCATTCAGTCAAACTCATACAATTTGTGCCCTTCCCAGCTCTTGGTGTTGAGCCCTCGCATCTTACTAGTTGCGTGGAGTTAGGAATGGGGCAAGTTCATCTCATTATCACTACATATTCATCACGTTTTTCCAAAACAAGAAGAAGCAACAAATATTGCCCAAAGAAGCCAAAAGTTCAGTACTACAATATGTTTGCATCATCACATATTAGAATTACAAAAACAAACAAAAAGAGAAACATTTAGTTCAACAATTGTTATCACTTGTCATCCATTGCATACATTTTGAAAAGCATATAAAAACAGAGATTTTAAACGCATCTAGTGTACACATAGAAATGTACACAAAAATGAGAAACTAAATCCACAAAGAATATCTAAATCTAAAAAGATATATGTATATGTATAAAGAATCATGTGTTACGTTACAATGCCATCATGCACTAGGCATGGTCAAAATGCTCAAAAAGCCCTAAAAAATACAAAAATAACTCATATAAACATCTGAAAAAATCACTACAAAATAAAAAGGCCTCAACACTATGGGCAAAAAATCACTAACATTTTCGAAAATGATATTTCTAGGTTGCACGATAAATAGAAAAACTAACCTGAGACTTCTAATCTTGTGATTTGAGTGTCTCTTAAAAACGGTTACAGTGGGTCCCAGAGCTCAAAAATTACCAAATCAATACACGTGAATAGTAAAATGAGCTCGTTATATATATATAATATTCTAATCTTGTTTTGAGGTTCTTAAGATTGGAGCACCGACGGAGGTAAATTCCCCTGCACAAATGGTGAGTCCTCATTTCATTTTAATTTAGTATTTATTTTTTTATTTCTTTTATCTATCTACACTTGAGTCCCCTTTTCGTTTTGCAGATAGCAGGAATTTGGATGGCAACATTACGACACACGGGTGTGTCAGGTATAGCTTCTGACTCCTCATTTCGGGACCGCCATACTCGGACCCACCGTTTTGTGCCTCTTCATGGCTAAAACACTTCTCCAATGGGGCAATATGTACGTACCCAAAATTATATGTATTGTACTATCGGAAAGAGGTTACGGAAACCCCAATGATGATTTAGATCTCTTCGCAAGGTGTTCGGAATCTAGAAATCTCACCGAGTATACATTTGCATCCTAAAATGCCTTAGCTAGCCTTTACATGCTTTGTTCCAACTCCTTTCCTCTTTTTCCTTGCATTTTGGTCATTAGTTACAGGACTGCCACCTTGCCTGGGCGGTGGTCCTGTGACCACCGCCCAAGACAGGGCGGTGGTCTGTAACCACCACCCAAGCACAAGGCGAAGGTCCTACCCGTACTTTCTAGAACCTTCTGGCGCACTCAACAATGTGAAAAATCAAGTTGCGCTTGCAACTCTTAGCCGCTTCTTCTTTGTTTAGAGTTTCCAGCCACTTTGTAATAGTATTTCTCCATTTTAAATGATAGAGGAGTTCAATTCGAACTTGTCTTCAGGTGATTGCAAATGCTATAAATAGCATGCTTGCACTTAGGTAAAAGAGAGACACCAAGAAGAAGAAAAAGACTATGAAGGAGGAAAAAGACCAGACCTCTTTTCTTGTCCAAGAGCACCATTTTCTTGATCTAAAGACCCTTGGTCTGAAGATTTCTTTTCTTATCTCTCCCAGGTTTGTTTATGAATCGCTTCATTATTACCTGCTGCATAGAATAAATCCCACTAGCATGTATTAGAACCCTGAACATTTAGTTACGCCTCGTTGTATACCTACAACAATCCTGCTAGGAATCGCATAGGCCAAGCTCAGTTCACTTGCACCATCCTCTCCTACTTGTACTTCGTTGTGTTTCTCTGAAGCTGCTATTGCCCATTGTTTGAGTACATGCTACTTATCATTTCTGATTTATCATTTCTGCAACGATCCTGCTAGGAATTACATAGGCCAAGCTTAGTTCACTTGCGCCATCCCTATCCTACTTGTACTTCATGCCATTTTACCTTCAAATTACCATTGTTCTAGTGCCTTCTCTTACGGATGTTGCTATACTCCTACTCTTTCTGGATTCACGTGAACGTGTAAGAACGAAGAGATCACACTGAAGGGGACAAGCTACAACACAACTAGATTTTCCTCTACTCTGTAAACTCCAGGTTTAAATTGTCAAAGTTATTATCAAATAGAGTAGTGAATCATTTTATTTTATTTAAGCCCGCTTTCAATATTGCTAGGGAAGCTGTGGGGAATGATAGTTTCTGAGAAGCTATGATTTATTCCTCACTTCTGAGGTAACATTGAAGGTTTTCAATTAAGTTAATTAGTTGTTTTTCATCTAGATTCACACATTTACATAGGTGAATAACCACATCGGGTTATTTTGCTTGTTTAGTTTTAGTATAAAATATTTTAATTGTTGTTTGTAATTATAATGTTTCAATCTTGTATTTTGTTTAGATTAGTTTCCCTTCAGCAGTAGTATAAATTGTTATTTTCAGTTTAAGTTAATTCAGAGACTTCAAATTATATTATCACTTAGATCCTAATTAAGTTAATTTACCATAGGGAATTTACGCTACCCGTTCATAGCCTCTAAATCTCCCCTTTTTCATTTCAGCTACCAAGAGATAACACTACCAGATCTTAGTCACTGATCCTCCTACAATTAGCTATAAGAAAGTTACTTGTTGATTATCATCCTTTCCTGTAGCTTTTATATCATAGAAATTTGACCATAATCCCAGTTGTGGCTTCATCTAAGTCATCCACATTTTCAAACCACTGGATGTCTCGGCACGACCTCAAGAGGTCGGGTACGGGGAAGGTCACTTGCCGATTATCATCCTCACATGTCACTTTTCTGTCGTATGATTTTTTTTTGTGAAAATAACTTTGTATTGACCATATTAGATTTCTAAAAACCATATTCTAAATGGTTTTGTTAGATTTGGTAAAAAGGAGGTTTTAAAAGGAACCTCAAAACTTGTACAACACACCAACCAGAGATGAAGCAAAGAATCCCAATAAGAAGTAGATATCCTAATAAAGGATAAAAAAGGATTGATCCAAACAAGAAAATCATTCAAAAACTTATTAAAAATCTGCCAAATAGTAGCAAAAAGACAGTGAATGGGACACCAACAAACTCGAAACAAAAGACTACTTATGGGTCTTTTTTTCTACTTCTAGTACAAATTCCCAATCTTTGTAGGCTTACTAGGAACCCTCCTCTAGGGTTTTCTTCATACTCCTCTGATGGTGGTGGGTTCCTTCTTAGCCAACATTTCTCATCCAGCTCAAGTATATGTCAAACCAAAGGCATACACCCTTTTCACTTAAAAGAAACGTATTCCCATTTCATTTCATAAGGTGCATACATTTCACATTGTTTGATTTTTAAATTCCAAATGTAACCCTCAAAAAATTATTACAAATGGCACACACCCTATGTACTACTTAGGGGGCACTTCCTTGTGTTTATTTTTCATTTTTGTTAACATTTGTTCCCTCTAAAACACCTTGGGTTTTTGCTTAGGGGGGGGGGATCCAACTTAAGCCTTGGACCTTCACTATACTAGCTTACTTGATTCTCGATAATTTAGAAGATTTAAAATCGACCTTCTTGGAAAAACTAATTCATCCCTTTATTTTTTATTTTTTTTAAATTATATGGGTTTTTAGATGGAGAATGTGTTTTCAGAAGAAAAAATTAAAACATTCCCTTATTATTTTTAAACTATTACTTTTTTCTGTATAAGATATCTCATTATGTTTCATCACATATAACATTACTAATGGTTTAGGTAATTTTTTTGATATTTAATGCATAAAAGAAATGATAACTAGATCGTCCAAGTAAAAAGAGAGGATAGTATAAGGGAGATAGATAAGAGAGACAAAATTTAAGATCAAGGAGAATATTTTGATCAAAATATTTCCTTTCTATCTCTTCTAGGTTTGGTTTATGAAGGCGTTTTCATTACTACCTCTACATAGAAAAAAATCCCACTAGCATGTATTAGAAACACTGGAACATTAGTTACACCTCACTATATACCTATAAACAATATGCTAGAATCACATAGGGCCCAGCTCGTCTTCCTTGTGCCATTGCCTCTCATACTTGTACTTCGTTGGTTGCTCCGAAGATGCTATTTGACTCATTTTTGAGATACCTGACATTTTCATTTGGTTTCATCATTTCTATAACGAACCCTGCTAGGAATCACGAGGCCAAGCTTAGTTCAACTAGCATCCCTCTTCCTACTTGTGCTTGTTCAATTACATTTCAAAGCTCCCACCCCCCCCACCAAAAAATTATTCAAGTTGCCTGTCTCTTACTCGATGCTTGTATATCCTACTCTTTCTGGATTCACGTGAACGTGTAAGAACGAAGAGATCACACTGAAGGGACAAGATACAACACAACTAGAATTTCCTTTGCTCTATAAACTCCTAGTTTAAATTGTCAAAAAGTATTAATTAAAACATATAAATAGAGTAGTGAATCATTTTATTTATTAAAGATCACTTCAATTATGCGGGAAGCGGTGGGGAAATGATAGTTTCTGAGAAGCGGATTTGTTTCCTCATTATGAGGTAGGATTGAGGTTTTCAATTAAGTTAATTGTTGTCTTTCAATCTAGATTTCACACCATTTTCACAGGGAAGAACCACACGGTTATATACTTGTTTAGTTTTAGTATAAACTATTTAAATAGTTGTTTGTAATTATAATGTTTCAATCGTGTATTTTTCTTAGATTAGTTTGCCTTTCAGCAGTAGCATAAATTGTTATTTTCAATTTAAGTTAATTCGAACACTTCAAAACTAGATTAACACTTAGATCCTAGTTAGGAGATCAAACCACTAGGGAATTTACACTACCCACTCATAGCCTCTAAATCTTCCCTTTGTCGTTTCAACTACCAGGAGATCGCACTACCAGATCTTAGTCACGGATCCTCCCATGGTTGGCCATAGGAAAGTTACTTGTTGATTCTCATCCTCACCTATAGCTTTTCTATCGTAGAAAACTGGCCATAATCCTGGGTATGGATTCATCTAAGTCACCCGCATTACAGACCACCGGCTATCTCGGCACGACCTCAGGAGGTTGGGTATGGGGAAGGTCACTTGTCAATTATCATCCTCGCATGTCACTTTTCTGTCGTACAGTTCCCTCTAAAAAAACTTGGGTTTTGCCTTGGGGATCCAAACTTAAGCCTTGGACCTTCACTATACTAGCTTACATGGATGTTTGATAATTAAGAAGATTTATCTACCTTCTTGGAAAAAAATCATTCAACCTCTTTATTTTTATTTTTTAAAAATTATATGGGTTTTTAGAGGGGAGAATGTAATTTTATGATTTTTTTTTGTGAAAATAACTTTGTATTGACCATATTAGATTTCTAAAAACCATATTCTAAATGGTTTTGTTAGATTTGGTAAAAAGGAGGTTTTAAAAGGAACCTCAAACCTTGTACAACACACCAACCAGAGATGAAGCAAAGAAGCCCAATAAGAAGTAGATATCCTAAGAAAGGATAAAAAAGGATGATCCAAACAAGAAAATCATTCAAAAACTTATTAAAAATCTGCCAAATAGTAGCAAAAAGACAGTGAATGGGACACCAACAAACTCGAAACAAAAGACTACTTATGGGTCTTTTTTTTCTACTTCTAGTACAAATTCCCAATCTTTGTAGGCTACTAGGAACCTCCTTAGGGTTTTCTTCATACTCCTCTGATGGTGGTGGGTTCTTCTTAGCCAACATATTCTCATCCAGCTCAAGTATATGTCAAACCAAAGGGCATACACCCTTTTCACTTAAAAGAAACGTATTCCCATTTCATTTCATAAGGTGCATACATTTCACATTGTTTGATTTTAAATTCCAAATGTACCCCTCAAAAAATTATTACAAATGGCACACACCCTATGTACTACTTAGGGTGCACGTCCTTTGTTATTTTTCATTTTTTTAACATTTGTTCCCTCTAAAACAACCTTGGGTTTTGGCTTGGGGATCCAAACTTAAGCCTTGGACCTTCACTATACTAGCTTACTTGGATTCTCGATAATTTAGAAGATTTATCTACCTTCTTGGAAAAAACTAATTCATCCTCTTTATTTTTTATTTTTTTTAAATTATATGGGTTTTTAGATGGGAGAATGTAGTTTTCAGAAGAAAAAAATTAAACATTACCTTATTATTTTTAACTATTACTTTTTTCTGTATAATATATCTCATTATGGTTCATACATATAACATTACTAATGGTTTAGTAATTTTTTGATATTTAATCATAAAAGAAATGATAACTAGATCGTACCAAGTTAAGAACACAGATGCTAATCAAACACCACAATTAATAAGATGAAATAAAATCACCAAAATAACTTTACATACGACCTTTACAAACAAATGAGCAACACTATCATATATTATTATGGAACTCAATGAAATACAATGAGAATGGGCCTTGCTTATATAGGAAAGGAATAACAATCTAAGAACCAATCAAGGTCGTAGATCAAGCCATAAATCAAGGAAATAACTAGTCATGAAAGAACTAGTCAAGACCATAGATTTAGGAGAGAACCAAACATCAAGGATCTAGTGTAGTGCCCACTATCCCTTCAAGGACACCATTTTGTCAATACCATAGTTTTCAAAGAAAGAACTGATTACTTAACAACTATGGATTTATTATGGCTTCTAATGATCTTAGCATAAGTTAGTAGAAATATCCACAAACATAATTGGACTGTTATTGTTTTGATACTTTATATGATGCATATGGTTTACCTAGGTGGACATGAGCTAAGTTAAATGACGGTATTTGTATACTTCCCCCTTGACAGGGTTATTTAGGGGCCTTAATTATGACATGTGATATGTTTAATCATTTTGAGTCTCC
This sequence comes from Taxus chinensis, assembly GCA_019776745.2. Taxonomy (NCBI): domain Eukaryota; kingdom Viridiplantae; phylum Streptophyta; class Pinopsida; order Cupressales; family Taxaceae; genus Taxus; species Taxus chinensis. The sequence goes on along the minus strand of CM034152.1, from coordinate 133,009,535 downwards.
ACAACTAGGCCTAATGAAGTACTCATGTAAAATAACTAGTGATGATCGTTTTGATATCACATGATATGTGGAACTAGTAACATGTGCTAGGAAGTGTTAGTGAGTATTGTACCCATTGCATAGGCATCCCATAGTAAATCAGGTGTTGTTTATTTTACGTACATATGATTGTATAAGTTTGGCATGAATTATGGTTTGAATGCACTGCTCGATCACAAAACTCGAAGGAGGTATTTTCTGACTCTGCAGACCTCACCATTATATCTCACATACAAGGATACTGTCAATGAAGTGGATGACCAACCACATACGGAATTCGAGAAGATATCTCAGCAAATAAGAGAGATACAATACACATGGCTAACAAGTAATTGTGTGTGTGTTAGAAACATTATCAATGGTAAAAGGTATAAATTTTGGACCTAGAGGATCAATGGTGTTGGAGTAATGTTTATAATGTTTCCCTTTTTATTTTGAATAGTTATGGGTCTGCTACTTAGTAAGTGAGCAGATTTCCACCCCAAATCAACATGGATGGATGAAGAATATGCCTGCATTTTCCTTGGATTGGGGTTTACCCCTTTGGTGCATGAAAAGGAACATCAGAATGTGTAGTCAGGGTTAATTAAGTCTAACAGTTGTAATCTCATGTTTCTAAAGCCTAATTAAAAGATGTGACCTAAGAGAGTTCATTTATTAGGATCATGATCCTACTTGGGATTTTGTGTGGATTGATGTAAAAGTGTTTGTCAGTTTGAGTGATAGCAATACTCTACCCCACATGGGAAACTCGAATTTTGCCTTGCGAGGCTAAATTTCACTTAAGCTTGTGGGACATAGGGGGAAACAATAGTCCCACACCTCTTAGAACCCCATAGCCAGACCCTACCTATGCGAGAATTGGAAGGCCAAATGATAGGGTCTTCTCCAGGTGTTTTGGGGGGATAAATAGGAGTAAAAAGTAGGATACATTGCAACTTTCTGTTCAAATTTAATTTTGTCACTTATGAGGGAGCGGGCATGTAGTTGGAAGCTGTCATAGGCTTGTTTTCCTTTCTTTCAGACCACTTATTACATGGTACATTGGAATTTGATGTTGACCTAATGATAGTGGAGTGGAGGAACAACAACTGGAGGTGGCATCCTACTTGGAGCCATGGATCATCCCTCCCTCTATTTTCTCTATGGTGATGTTGTATCCTAGCAAGTGTTTGTTGCAGGGAGAGTATGGAAGTTTCATTTTTATTGTAAATGTGTGATTTTTGGGAGGAGAGGATTTGGTTCACAAGTGATTTATTTTCTATAGACAGAGATGATGGAGAATGTCCTCTTGGAACTGGTGCACACTTCAGATATTGGTCTTATCATTCTTAGTAATCCATTTTAAATACAATATATGATATACTCCATATATATATATATATATATATCAGGCTATAGCCGATATATACACATCACACAATAGTTTAAAACACTCCTCACATTTTTGGAGATTTTAATATATGATGTATTTGATTGTACGTCATGAGACATACATATAAAAAATAATTATTTTTTCAAAATAAATATTTCCAATGAGCAAGAGTACGGTGAAAACAAGACATCTGGCTTCAACATGACACTAGATATTGCAGGTTGGACGTGTTTCAAACGATACAAAACTTTTCAATATTATGCTTTGATATTTATTTTAGTTGATTGCACTAAAACAAAATAAAATGCTCATGCCTTCACCACACAAATAAATGTGAAAGGGAGCTGGAGTTAAGCACCTAATAGTAGGAATCGTAAGCTTTAAGCCCTCATATGACCATACCATATGACCAGGGGCTAAGGATTTCAATGGGTGTTTACACTACGTCTTCTACTTATGGAAGCACGTGAATTCACATGCCGAACTAGCTCTGTTATTGGTGCTTATAGATGGCTATGTCAGGATTACGTCGAATATTGACCTTCTGTACATTCCCATAAATAGTAGTTAGCGAATGTTAGACTAGATCATCCAAATATGTGCAGAACCACTTGTGGACCCCTTGCTAATCAAACTGCCATATGCATCTGCAGAACTAACTGATAAAAGTTTTCAAATTTGTTAAATTTTGGAGGTTCATTATTTCTTATTACCATAAACCTTTGCAAAATCAAATGATTGTATAGCAATGGTCGAAATATTTACATTTGAACTTAATTATTTCCCACCTGTAGCTGGACCCCTAATGGAAGCTTTTGTTTTCCCATATGATGCACACACAACAACAATCTATAGGGACATGACATCGCAAGGTAATATGAATCACATGCATTTTAACTAAATTATTTGCAAGTAACTATAAATTTATAGATGTATGAGAAAATAGCACATCTTAAAAATCTATTGTCTATGATACCATAGATCGCAGGAATGCTTAGAGACATACCTAAGAACACAGATGATATATCCCTAATATCATGATCAATAAGATAAAATCCCTAAATTCCATCAGACATAACTTCTAGTAGGATAAAACCTTTGCAAACAAAGGTAAGCATGTAATGTCATATAGTAGATTCATGGAGTCTCAAGGAAATACATATCTAACAATGGGCCAATTGGTTATAGTATTATCAATATGATAAAACATATCATATAGTCCATCAATTTGGTGCTATAGTCATCATAGCCATTTTATCCTCCTTTTGGATGTTGGTCCTCACTATAATTAGTGTAAGGTGCACCTAGATGGTTAGGAGATGTACTAAACATGTTATGATCTATTCATATACCTTGTCAAGGAGACGTGCGTCCTGGAGCAACTTTGTTTGCTTCACTAATATCCATGTGTATTTTTTATTTGTAACATAACGATATATTGACACCTATCAGTGGTTGATTTGATTTACAATACAGGTATGATATCACTTACTATAGTGTTCATTGTGTCATAAGTGTAAATTACTTCTAAAAAATCATAGTATTAAAAAACTTACATGTACAAAATCTACACATCACTGACTACTCGTTTTAAATATATATATATAAATATATATATATATATATATATATATATATATATATATATATATATATGAAATTAAGGTCAAAAATTCATTTTTGTACACTTGTATTTTCATTTTTTCATATCTATTGACTTGTAAAATTATTTTTAAAAATATATTAATTGAAAAATTAAGAAAAATATTCTCAACGAGATTTAACTTTTTATTCATCCATGTATGTGATTACATATGTAAAATCTCATTCATTTTTTTTCTAAAAAATTGTGTTGGTACACATGCATTGTTGTTATGTTGTCACAAAAACTTACTATGTCATTATAAGAAATGAAAAATAATTACATGTTTATCTCATGTATAATGCAAACATTAATATGTTTAGAAAATAAATTTAAAATTCTATAAAGTATCTTTATATATTATCATAAAATTATTTTTCTTAATGTCTCTAAAAGGTTTTCCATGTTTGAGTATTAGTTTTTCCATAAAAAAAAAGTGGCCATTAATCCCCCCTTTTTTTCCCACATTATCCTACATCTTTCCTTGAATTAATTATATTTCATACAAGTGTCTCATGGAGTTAATCATTTTCACCTTTTAATGTTTAGGGTTTCTTGAATTTCATGCTAGCATAGACGTCATGATTTTTCCTCAGCATATGAGAGGTAGAAATAATAAGAGAAGGCTATTTTGCATGAAAAATGGCTAAGTGTATGTTTATACTCACCTCTTAACATTAACCTAGCTAACTCATATTTAATGGGACATGATTGACCATTCTGGATTAACCTGGGTTATAAAGAATGGAAAGATTAGGGATTATAAATTAAGTAGATGCATTGGGACATAAATGGGTGATAATGTAGTTTTATTCAAGAGTTTCAACTAAGTCGAATCACCCATAACAGGGGGAAAGTCATTGTCCAAGTGTAGGATCAGGAATCATATTTAGCATACACCATCCATAATATTTCCCAAGGTCCAAAGTACAAAAGAAAGGGTAAGTGCATGAAGTTGGTACTACAATTCAGTGGACATAAAAACCTGAAATTCAGGAACCACGATCGCGGTTTATATCCTGATCATTCCTGAATCAAGTTCGGAAACAATTACTGAACCTAAAATTGCGATTGTGGTTCAGAACCGCAAGCACGGTTATAAACACTTGTGATCGCAGAACTCTGAGACAAAAATTAGCAGTCCCGCGACTCCTTATTTTCCCCATTTTTCATTTCAAACAGTGATTTTTCCTATACGTTTTTCACTCAAGCTTGTGAATACCACCTCAAAATTGCTCATCAGGACTTTTAGATTCAGTGATAGATTCAACCATTGACCAAAACGAGGAGGTAAGCCCCTGATTTTAATCATTTTTTTTGCATTTTAGGTTTTTTTTGCATTTTAGGTTATTTTTTTACATTTTCATGGGTTTTTTGAAATGTTTGTTTATGTATACAATTTTATTGTTTTATTAGTTGGTTGGAAAGTCTCAAAATCATGCAAACCATCAAAACATCCTCAAAACCCATCGAACATTCAAAACCCTTCGATGTTTTATCAAGAACTGTCATGTTAAACATAGATGCACCTGTCTGAAGGCTCCTTCTGTCCCCAAGTGATCTAGTAAGCAACACAAGATAATATCATTGGAAGAATCTAAGAAAATAAAATTGTCATTGAGAACCTATTTAGACTATAAGACAAAATCATGCTACAAATCCATCCCATGCATGACTTTAGCCAATACATTGCAAACATTGTTTGGTGAAGTCAAGTCCACAACCAAATCAAATACATAGATGGAATATCATTTAGAGGTGACTGTAGGCAAGTATGGTATGAGGATAAAATATCCCATGCAGTCGTAAAAGAGTCAAAAAACATGGAAAAGACCTCATTTTTGCATTATTTACCAACCCTAGAACCAATGCCCCCCCTACAGTTACTTGCAAACATGGTTCCCAATCCATTAGTGCCACGATGACTCAAATCGAAAACAATTTTTGGGACCGATGGTGAATAGTTTTTTATTATCCACCAAGCAACAACAATGAGGTTCCTATTTATTTTTTGAAGAAATTAGTATTGCAAGTTCAAGCTTAATGAGGTCCCAAATTATTTTGACTTTTCTGACTTTTTTGGTCGAGGAGGTGGCTCTGCACAGAGTAGACCTAGTGCATGCATAGGTCAACCTAGGATATCACATGCCCCAAAACCCTCAGTTGCCTTCAAGTTATCCCTCCTAATTTGAAGGAGTTGTGGAGATTGATACATTGCATGCATTGAGGGAGCTCACTGACACTCTGACCCAACATAGTGACCAGATTACATCTCACAGAGTGTATGTTTGTGGAGGTGCCATTTCTAGCTTGCACAACACCACTATGCAGATCATGTGGTTAAGTATGCAATGAGGTGAGACATAATTTGCTGGTTCACAAAGATTTCTTTTCTATTTATGAGATGCTGGGGAGATGTTTTTGTGAACTGGTGCCACTGATATTGGTCTTTCACAGGTAAAAATTTCAAATAAATATAAATAATATATATACATATATATATATATACTATAGTTTAATTCACATAAGTTTGAGAATTTAATATATATGTATTTGATTGTACGTCATGTACATACATGTAAAAAACTAATTTTTTTATTTTATTTTAAATAGGTTAAGAGCCTTCGTGAAGGAAACATCTTGCGTCAACATGCTAGTTACTGTCAGTTAGGCAGTGTTTCAAATGTAAGTTTCAAGTTGTAAAACCTTACATTTTTTAATTTCATTTGATTGCACTAGATTATTATTATAATGTTTCATGTGTATGTTGTATGATAGTAATATGTCTCTGTCTTTTATACACAGGAGCCTGGCGGGTCATCATCTACTTTGAGAACTGAGGCTACTGGCACGCCTCACATGATTTTTATGCAAAGTTAGTAAATCTCTTTACACTTTGTTTCTAATTACTACAAGTTCCATCATGGATTACATGCTTTGGACCTCTGTTATGTGGTGCACAGTCATGTAGATTTTAATATTGTACATGTATCTTTGTAGTGGGTTGGATAACTAGTTCAAAGGGTTTAAATCCATATTACCTGCAGTACTATGGAGGCTAGTGATAGAGTAAATGCCATAGTATGCTGTAGATCCACTAACTGAGGTCCTATTGAGGCCAGTTTGTTATAATTTTGGAGGTTCATTATTTCTGGATCAGGTTCAATCTATAATATGTAAAAAGGTGGTCTGTAGGTGAAATATTTACATTTGAACAGGAATGTCATCTTGAGCCTTAAGAAGACAAAATAAGATGCCTAGGATAGAGTCAATAGTGTATAGAAGCTACAATGTCGTAAACAATCAAATTGATAAAGCCTGAAATCATGACATATGTGGTACATATTTCACAGGAAAGTTTAACTAAATCATGAAAAGGACTCTGAGTTTGTGAATGGAGTTTAAAATTGTGACGGTGTTGAAAAATTGTTGTTTATGAACCCTGCATGGTAAGGTTGCAGGTATTCTCAGCCCACACAGATCGGACCACATGGTATGAATATATTTTGAAGTTAAAAGCATCATCTCTTTACTTGTTAATCAAATAAGGTCGTGCTCTTCTCCCATCACTTTACTTGTTAAGCAAATAGAGGGAAGATGTTTCATGAGTATGATTCATAGTCCACCTGGATGTACATAGATATATATATATATCTATTTACTTAGAGTGAGGTTACTAAATGAGATAATGCAAAATACTAAAATAGAGTACTGTAACCATTTGGTCCTAGTGAAATGTTTCTTCATATAGTCTATTGTATATATATAGCCTTTTGTGACTCACTATGTGGTCCCATATGCACATTATGACACACTTAGTTCAAGATGTACACATACATTATGAACTTATGTATATTTTTAGAGACATGCATATGGAGCACACTTTTTTGACATTCTTATATATCCATGTGTGTTGGTTTTCATAACGATAAATCTGTAACTATATGTTTTATTTTTGTTTTCTAAGATGCATATAGGTGATTTCCAGTGTCACTATGTGTCAAAAATTTTGGTTTTCATAACCATTAAAGGAAAAGTTCTAGAGAAAAATGGCTTAAGATCACAAGTAAAAAACCATGTCCCGTAGCACTACCATTGTACAATGTGTTTGAAACAATAAATGTTTCATGACAGCAAAACCATGCTAGGTGAACTATTCAAGATTTTTTTCTTTGATATTATCAGTTTTTACTAACTATGATGCTCATTTAAAATAACCCATATTGAATCATAAAAACTTCTTGTATTTGGGATTGAGATTAATTTTTTTTATTAGATTAGGTATTTTCATATCATTTCCTACTTCAAATTTCAAGTGTTTTTGATCTCTAGAATTGCAAGGATCTAAAAAGGAAAGTTTTTTCTCTGAAATTTTAAATGGGATGCTATAAAAAATTAGGGTACCAATGGAAAATATTTTTAGATCATCTTCAAGGAGTTCATGAGTAGAAGTCACGGGCAAAATTGCAGGGGAAATGGAGCAAAAATGAAGGAGATATGAGCAAAAAAGTGATTTTTGCAATAGGGTTTCTTGAAAATTTAGTAGCATAACTAAATACTAGCAGCAATGAAGGAAAATGTAATATTAAAAAGGGATTAAAAAAATGGCTAAGTGTATGTTTATACTCACCTATTAACATTAACCTAGCTAACTCACCTTCTAACTCATCCTTGACCATTCTGGATTAACCCGGGTTACATGGCATGATAGGGTAGGGTTACAAACCTTAAGTGACAAAGGGAATTAAAGGGGTGATAATGTGAGAAGGGGTTAAATATTCATGAGAGCGGGGCAACATAATCAAGTTGGGGTGCTGAGGAATTGAATACCTAGTGAGAATGTTACAATCCTGAAGTGACGAAAAAGGAGAGATTTCATGTGGTGGTACATTCTGATCTCCCAAGTTGAAAACGGTAAAAATTTGACAGTAAGCCTTTATTAGTATTCTTAGGTTCAACCCATCGCATGAAAAATCCTCCTCTAATGAAGAATCAACTCATGTGTTCCTCCATGGAAGATCTTGAATTATGATTCTTTTCCATAGACCATCTTGTTGAATCTGGAAACTACAAATGAAGCTTTCTCATCTTCCAAGATGTTCACATGCTCCAATGTGTTGAGTCAATTATCAGGAATGGCATTGATATTTCCACATTGAATAAAATATTTTTCATTTAACTATTCATAGGATTCTAGAGATATAACCTATGATCTCTATAAGGGCTTCTAAAGTATTGACTATTGAAGGAAAGGGTCACAAATATTTTCCTGAACCAATTCTTAAAATTTGAATCCTGAATATTCTTCATGTGGAATTATTCTCCCTAAGAGGAGTACCAAGCTCATGCATTCTTATGCCAAGATATTCCAAAAAAATTGATACATTCTCCTCATGGGATTCAAAATCAGAAATGACTTCTTGTAGAGCATCAAACCTCTAGGTGATGGTATGGGTCAAAATGTCATACAAGTTCTCTGAGTCAGATGAAAACACACCTGAGCTCACCAAGGAATGAGAATCAAAATTATTCATCTCACTCGCAAATGGGAGATTATTTTCCCAATGGAATTTCTCTTTCTTGATCTCACTATATTCCTATTGATTTTCAAAAATATGACCAAGAAAAATCTAAACAAAGAGATAATCTCATAAAATAGATCATTCCCTTTTTCAAGGATCATGCTCACCCAATGGTCACATGTCCTTCTTTGTAGTATGAATGCTTGATCTTGCTTGATGGACTGGGGGGTTGAAGTTTTAGATGGGAGACATTGCTTCAATTTAAGGCAGAGATGATTAATCTCATGCAATCAATGATGGAACTTATGAATAAAAGGTCCTCACACATGTGTTCCCTTAATTGTTTGATGATTTACTTATACTCTTAATTCTGTGTAGTGATCTGTGATGAAGAATCCTATTACAATGTAAAAATAATGAGCATGTAAGCACATAGCTGGGGTAGCAGAGGATGGAGAGAGATCACCACAATAACATAGCTCAAGAGAGCAAAGCAAGGACAATGATGAAGCACCTAAGAGGACAGAGGCAAGTCCAAAGAGAACAAGAGAGATGGAAGGTAAACAAGTGACATTGAATGTTTTGAGTCCTAGGAAATGAACGGAGGTGAGGAGTGATAAGTCATGCCTCAAGATGTCGTGGCACCAAACTGACTACGCCGGAAAGTCTGGATGGCCAGGTGAATGCTAGAGGAGACACTTTTTTGGTGCGTGACAAGGTCGTTGCTTCCGGGCTACTTCGTTCGGGCGTAGTCCCTTAAGAGCCCTGAGACCAAAATATCGTTCAACTTCGACGGGTGACTACTCAGAATCCATGGCACCTAGAGAGGCCTTGTCTGATCTGACACCTCACTGTAGGGACCCAATACAAAATCCTCTCTTAGTTTTTTCCTTCTCATTTCGGTGCTCTCGCTGCCCTATTGTTTGCAAACGTGTGAAATAGTGCAGTTAGAGCCATCGTAAGGTTGTCAAACGTTATATTTTACAAATGGTGGGTCATGGCACCAAATCAACTATGCTGACATGTTCAAGTGGCCAGGTGAACACTAGAGGAGGTGGTGTTTTGATGCGCGACAAGGTCGTTTCTTCCGGGCTACTTCGTTCGGGCATAGTCCCTTAAGAGCCCTGAGACCAAAATATCATTCGAATTCGACGCGTGACTACTCAGACTCCGTGACACCTAGAGAGGCCTCATCTAATCCGAAACCTCGGTGTAGGGATCCTATACAAAAGCCTCTCTCAGGTTTTTCCTTCTCATTTTGGTGCTCTCGCTACCATATTGTTTGTAAATGCACAAAATAGTGCAGTTGGAGCCAGTGTAAGGTTATCAAACGCTATATTTTACAAATGGTGGGTCGTGGCACCGAACAGACTACACAGACACGTCTAGGTGTCCAAGTGAATGCTATAGGAGGTGGTGTTTTGGTGCACAACAAGGTCGTTGCTTCCAGGCTACTTCGTTCGAGCGTAGTCCCTTAAGAGCCCTAAGACCAAAATATCATTCAACTTCGATGGGTGACTACTCGGACTCCGTGGCACCTAGAGACACCTCATCTAATCTGATAGCTCGGCATAGGGACCCTCTACAAAATTCTCTCTCGGTTTTCTCCTTATCATATCGGTGCTCTCGTTGCCCTATTGTTTGCAAATGTGTGAAATAGTGTAGTTGGAGCCAGTGTAAGGTTGTCAAACGCTATATTTTTCAAAGGGTGGGTCATGGCACCAAAATGACTATGCTAACATGTCCAATTGGCTAGGTGAATACTAGAGGAGCCAGTGTTTCGGTGCATGACAAGGTCGTTGCTTCCAGGCTACTTCGTTCGGGTGTAGTCCCTTAAGAGCCCTGAGACCAAAATATCGTTCAACTTTGACAGGTGACTACTCAGACTCCATGGCACCTAGAGAGGCCTCGTCTTATCTAACACCTCAGTGTAGGGATCCTCTACAAAATCCTCTCTCAGTTTTTTCCTTCTCATTTCGGTGCTCTCACTGCCCTATTGTTTACAAATGTGTGAAATAGTGTAGTTGGAGCCATCGTAAGGTTGTCAAATGCTATATTTTGCAAACGGTGGGCCGTGGCACCAAATCGACTGCGCCGACACGTCCGAGTGGCCAAGTGAACGCTAGAGGAGGTGGTTTTTTGGTGTGAGACAAGGTCGTTGCTTCTGGGCTACTTCGTTCGGGTGTAGTCCCTTAAGAGCCCTGAGACCAAAATATCATTCAACTTCGACAAGTGACTACTCGGACTCCGTGACACCTAGAGAGGCCTCGTCTGATCTGACACCTCGGCATAGGGACCCTCTACAAAATCCTCTCTTGGTTTTTTCCTTCCTAGATTGGTGTACACGCATAGGTATGATCTTGTAAACACTTGGGGAGGAGTCGTTTTCAAAATTTACAACATTTTCAAAATTTACAACTTTTTCAAAATTTACAACTTTTTCAAAATTTATAACTTTTTCAAAATTTACAACTTTTTCAAACAATGAAAACTTCTCTTAGCTTTGAGAATTTAAAATTATCTACTAACAGTGCTAACCACTTGAAGGTGGAAGCTTTTCTGGCACCACTAACCTAAGCATAAAAGTGTTAGTCAAAGAAATTTAAGTTTCAAATCAAAACCATATACTATCTATATATACAAAATACACAAATTTAAAATAAAATATATTCAAACTTAAATCTAGATCTTTAAACTAACAAATATATATATATATATATATATATATATATATATCAAAGAAATTATATATACCAGAGTCCATGAGCATTGTAAATTCATTCCAATGAACCATCAAGATCGGATCTACTCTGAATAGTAGACAAGATTGCTTCATGATCTGACTCTCGAACCTTCCACAGAATCTTGTTATTAGGCCTTCCTCGATATCTATACAGCTGAATATTTATTGTTAGAACTAGATGCGAATATAAGATTATTTTCCTATGTGTCTCAAAGTCTTCAAACACCAAAACAGAGGAATTTTTTAATGGATACCATCAAATCTAAGTTCCAGTAACTACCACTGACCCTGTAGGATACTCAATATCTTTACCATCTATAATAGGAGAAGTCAACTTATTTCTTTCCTCGATGCAACGACATAAGAAATAGTATGTTGCTTCTTCATTGTCTTCTGTTGCAATTACTGCAAACACATGTCCTACAAAAAAATAAAGGTTGAACAATTCAAATTTCAATTACATATTAAAATTTCAATGGACATAACTCAATACAAAAATTAAATAAAGAACCATAAATACCTTGTCGCACCAAAATGAAAATTTCATCAAAGCCCTTGGATGTTGCAACTTCATTTGTAGAAAGAAGTTGTAATGCTTGTGGAGGTTGATAACTAGGAAGCGGAGTTAGAGGCCTACAAATCCATCCATCCACCCATTCTTGTGTATCACACTCAGCAGTAACAAATTTGATACAAGATACACAAAAACATGTCAAATTTCTTGTCCATACGGCCCATGAAGTAGCATCTGAGCTACAAAATGGGTGCATATCACTGGACCCAGTGAGTGTCATACAATCCTCGTAGTTAGCAATTTTTTGTTCCTCTATCAACCAAAAATATCTGTGAACTGTGGAATTTTCTTGAGAACCTCGGGCCATGTTGTCAATACACCATTTCCCTATGCTCTTTGTATCTTTTAATTCAGCACCATCTTTATACTTCAACTCTTCTCTTGCAAGAGCTCTTTTCACATGCCCCTATACCGTCATGCTCTCCTTTTCCATGTCCAGCCTCAGTGAAACTCCAAATATGTTGCACACCCATCTTGACGTGCATTCTGCTCATCCAATAAAACATTCGTATATTCTTAAACTGAGACATGCAAATATCTGACCATATATAATGTTGTTTGAAGTGGATGTCCCTATCAGACAAGTTTCCATAAAATAACTGGAAACACCCTTGCACAAATTCAGTAGAATGAGTATGATCAACACTGATATAAAAGTGGTATTCTCTTAAAACAATTGATCATTCTCTGTACTGTCAGGAGAATGTAGAAATGTTATATGCACAAAAATGGCAACTTGTACTGAGTTGTAATATTGTGATTGAACCTCCATTTGTGGTTGCAATGTGTAATTCTCTGTAAAATCGACCACTGAAACAATAGTACCAATAGGAAATGTGTCTTTACATAGCTTGAACTGTTCATCCAACCATCGAGCTCTATGTGTATGCCTAGCATACTCATAAACAATTTCATCCTTAAATTTTCTCAAAAATTAGAAAACAGACATTTGTTCTATAATTAGGTCACACCGTTTAGACTCTTTTCCATCTTTCAACTAGTATGCAACTTATTTATATTTATCAAACTCAACTAAATTATGTCCTATTGTACCTTCAATTTTCTCATGGATACAAATTTCCAATTTAGGTAATCTGCCGCATGTACTATAACTTCCATCTAAACAATCCTAACTATAAAAAAATTGTCCAACTTATTTTTCACAAAATATAGTAGGAATGAAATCCCTAGAAGATATTGGTGGAACTTGAACACCACATTCTGATAACATAGTTTCAGAATGAAAATTAGAATGAATACGTAAAAATTTAGCATAATGCATCGCAAATTCAACATGTTGCCTACAACAAGTGGTGCGAGTGTGGTTGATTTTCATATAGAATGGTTTCAACATTTCAAAAAAACATTGACTAATTTTAATTTCTAGATTCTCTTGTTCAAACTTACGAAAAAATTGAGTTTGAGTCATATCTAAGAAATGCTTTGGATGTGGTTCACGATTAGTAGAACCAACTCTCTGTTTTATAACATCTCTTGTATTAGGTGAAACTCTAGTGTTATCATGTCAAAATTTAATAACAACTTCTCTTATAACATTAGAATTATTTTTGTCCTTACACGGTGCTCTAGCAGAAAATGCCCAAAAATTGGCGTTATTGAGTGATTGAAGGATATTATGTCTTTCAATTGCTTTCATTAGAGTTTTTCGATTAACTTGTTTGCATAATCAAACGTTTTTTTTATTATTGATTCACTTACAACACAAGTAGCAAGTACACAACGCACAATATTACTATCCCTAGTGTGTCTCTTGACACCAACAATGTGATATGCATCATGAAGGTTTTCAACAATTGTAGAGGTTTGACCACATATATTAGATGTTGTCAATCCTAAGGTGTTTAATGTGGGTCTCATTTTAATCAATTTCATCAAACTAACCAACAACTGACATCTTTGGGAATCATTTAAAATTTCAAAATGACTATCCCAAATTTCAGTGGCTTTTCTTCTGATTTGTCGTTCAGAAAGTTTTTCAGACATTGGTTTCAAAATGTTTTCATCAATTTCAATAAAAAAATAGGTTTCTTAAATAAAATCCTAGGAGGTGTTTTTGTCAATTTTTTCCTATCTACAGTTTCAACATGAATTTACTTATTCACATTTTCATTGTCTCCTTCAATTTCAACATTTGCTACATCATGAGTATTTAATTCTTCTTCAACATTGATAGTAAAAACATCTTCATCACGAGTATTTAATTCAACTTCAACATTGACAGTAGAAACATTACCTAGTTCTTCATTGCTTACAATAGTTGGGGTTGAAGATAAACCTCTTCTTGATTCATGAAGTTTCCACATTTGCTCAGTATTTTGAATTTTGTTGGTCTTTAATTCGTTTGGTGTTTTTTTACTTAATGACTTCCTTTTTTGACTTCGTTTCTTGTCTCCCATGATGTTTTACTTCCAGTGATAAGAAAAACGTGCAGAAAAAGATAGAATTTCACAGTAATTCGTATGGTAAGCTCAGAGAATAAAAATCACATGGTAATTCAGACATTGGGATGTGTGTAAATATGATTTATGAACCACGAGCGCACTTTATAAACCGCGATCGCGGTTTATAAAGCACGCTCGTGGTTTGTGTTAAAAAACCATGATCACGCTTTATAAACTGCGATCGCGGATCTATCTACCGAACCTAAGCCTCGGAAAATCTTTGTTTTTCCCCAACCAAAGCTATGGAAGGTCATTATGAAGTGTAAAAGGTAAAAAAAAAAAACCTCAAATCTGCTCTTCCAAAGACTTGAACCATGCTAAAAAACTGAAAACATTTCACAAAAATGGTGCCATCGCATAGGGGAGACTGTTAGCTTCATATAAATATTGATTTTAAAGTGAATAGAATAAGATAAATAGCATTTTATAATTTTTTACTAACAATAGGTCTTTAAGACATTTTTTCTCGTGAATGTTCATGTCTATGTTTAAGATTGTAACTTTTGTTTCGCTTATCAAAATGTGATAAAACTTATACCATCCCAAGTGTGGGAAAATTCTATACACGTTAAAAATATATATATTTGATTTCGATATTTTTTGATATAGTTATGGCAGGCAAACGGAAAGTGCTCCGTTTTCTAAATATTTTCAAACCACTTTCACGGAAAAAATCATTAAAAACAAAATATTGCTAAAAAAATACAAAATAAAATCCATCCCAAGATAGACAACTACATCTAATGTTTCACCAAAGCAAAAAAAAAATAACAAGATTTGGTCATCCAAAATGCGGGCAAACGGACTACAATCTTATAAGTTAAAAAAAAAAAAAAACTAAGTCATATAATTTTAAGTGTTTAATATAGCTAAACTTTTCCGTTTTTAAAAAAACTTAGTATTTTAGAAACTAGATTTTGAATGCTACGATTCATATTTATATAAATTTTTCTAATTTTTAGTGTGCGTATAGCTAATGATCCCTACAATTTGAGATTTCATTATTTTTTGCAATATGATGTCCATGGATGACCCTATATTTGTCCATCAACTTCCTGCACTTACCTGAAAGAGAGACTAGAATTAGAGAAACTTGCATTTGGTTGAATTTTCAATAATTAACCCATGGATTGTAACATTTTGTTAGATATGAGTGTAGGTGAATTCAATAATTATATGTGAAATTCTAAGAATACCAATTTTGTAGACACTACAACAGCTATTATTGATATTTTGAAGGTATTTTATGTTAACTTATCTTTTCTAGTCTAATATCCTCTCAAAATTAAATCCTCTTCTTATTCCTAAGGTATATTTATGTGTATATATTGATCAAATTGATGTTTTTATTGATGAAAAATAATAAAATAGAACCAATAAATATGAATTAAAACTAATAAATTAAAAATCAGTTTTAGCCAGAGAGGAGCTCGATAAGACGGATGCTGCTCATATGACCACGTTGGGCATGTATCATGCTTGGAAAAAAGTAAAGATGAGTATTGATCAAGCGGCCAAGAAGTAGTCCTGACTACTTTTGCTGGTCCTTATTGTTTTTATTACTGCTTCTTGGCTGTAGGCTTGCTGTTTTTTTGCCGTTGTTTTGCTGTTAAGTCTCGTTTGTGTAGCTGTTTCTGGGCTTCGATGTTCTTTGCTGTAACTTTTGTGCTTTGCTACAGCTTCTCTGCTCCTCTCTCTTATTCCGGCTTTTAGGCCTTCTTTTGTACACAAGGGTATAGTCCCTTTCAAAAAACTATTTACCAATATTAAAAAAAAAAATCAGTTTTAGCCACCATTAGCAACCAGTCAATGACACATAATTTCATAGAATTTATTTAATGTTGTGAGCCTAGTTGATGTCATCAACCAAAACTTGGTTGCTATAGAACATCATCATTAAGCTATATGATATTAGCTCATTTATGTGTAGGAAATAGGGAAACGAGAGAATAAGAAGGGTATAACAACTTATGGTGATAAATCTACTTATGTGATTGTGATATGAAGGTATTAGTAATAAGAATCTTTCTTGAAACATCTCATAAAGTACCAAAAAAATAGCCCACCTAGATTTTGGTATATGCATAAACATACACTCAAATGAATTAATATGTTAATAATCCCTATATGTATAAAATGAAAATAAAGTGAAAATTATGTGTTTGTAATCAAAATCTAGGTGAGCACAACCATCTAATTGTTTGAAAACTATATGTCACTTGCTAAGAGTTCGACCTAATATTTTTACTTGTTAGAAGCATATCAATGCTCTTTACAACCATATTTATTTATTTTATATTTTATGGTAAATGTTTTCTATTGCATATGGGTTTACATTTTCACTAACATTACTTGACAATTGTTACCAATCTCATAAAATTCTATATACATGTATAAAAAACATATATTTGATTTTAGAATTAAATAATTAAACTTAATTTATGTATTTTTACATATCTTTAGTCCTAGTTAATTTTAATTAAATATGGTTGTGATGTTTAATTTAATTATAATCCATTTATCCACAGTATTAGAGTTAATATGATTTGGAAGATGTGTTCATGTAGGAGCATCCAAGTTCACTTGTAATCATGTATCAACTAAAAACATAAAACGTTAGAGATAAACTAATTCTAGCAATTTGTAAACGTTTATTTTATGAATAAGTATTGTTCCTCACAATTTTTTTTGTATATTTTTGTGCAAATATTATTTAATAAAAATTATATATATATATATATATAAAATTTTTAATTCCACTTTTATTCACATAAAGGTTGCAAAGGTTTATGTTGTGTTTTGCACATATTTTTATAGCGCGATATTGATTGTAGTGTTCTATGTTATCTATTTACAAACCTAAGTGTTTTAGATTTATGTTAAACATTTTTTTTTCATTTACATAAAGCTTCATCAATTATATTGATATATTATATAATTTATAACATCATCCAAGGTAACAAAAGGGGATTTTGTAGTGCCCACCCTTTTCAGTGCTCTCATTTTGGTCGCGTGTGACTCGTCGTATTTATAGTATTGTGATGACTAGGACATTATTACACATTTTTTTTATTTTTATGGGACATTATCACATGAAATTGTTTCTTGAAAGGTTTTTCTTACTACTTTGATACACTGTTATGATATGACATTATTCAAGATATCGTATTGGTAGCATTATGATGATAACACTTGATCACAGGCTGATAATGAGGCACATGATGCCACTATGCATTTACATATACTATGTTGCGATGAGGATATCATGTGTTATTATTGAGATATTTTGGTATCGATATTTGATTCATATTTGATGTATGATGATGATCATATTGTTCCATTCGATGAATCATTCATGGTGTTGATCTACTCCTAGCTTAGCATGACTTGTATAAATGTTTATTTTGATTTATATTATCATATCATATTTTGTTATCATACTAGGAAGATATGAGGTTTTCCTTGAGTGTGTAGGTGACAATTATTCTATCATGGGAGAACGTGGGGTTCAAGAAATACATCCCAATTAGCACAAAAGGCCCATGAGGCCAAACTATTCCTTCTCTATCGATTTACGAAACCTTCTATTTGTATTTTGCATTGTTTTTATATTATATGTGGTTTATTATGTGATTATTGGCTCACCTCTTACCTATTACCCTTGTTTTGTAGGCTCATGTTGTATTATTCTAAGTGTGTACACTTATCCTCTTTTGGTTAATGCTAACTTGGTGTTTAAGGCCTTCTTTTGTTGTCCTTGACATATGTTTTGGTATGAGATTTTGTGTGATGGTTAGGAGGGAGTAGGCCACCTAATCATGGATTAAGTGAGCCTAATTTCCCTCCTAAATATCACATTTTTCCAAACTCGGATTTTGGAAAATTGTGCCATTTAGGAAGGATAAATGGAAAGCAAAGAGCTTGATTTGCATTGAAAAGGGGACCTAGCCCCCATCCCTATGAGGGTGTGGGATCTTTTCAATGAAAATGAGGCCCATTATACCATTTTGACCCCTCCCACACACTCCAAAGTTATGGAGTTTTGATTTTGGGAATGTTTATTGAAATGTGAATCTTCTCATGATTGCTTGAGCCAAATTAGTTCTTCCCCAATTTTAATTTTATGTGGTAATTTTGTTGCATTGTTTTTGGATGTGGTTTAGGTGGAGGGTGACATTTGTCACCCTCCCATTACTTGAATTATGTGGCATTATTCCTTCTTAACCCCACATGTCCTTAGTGAAGAGGTTCTTTTATTTGGAATTTTTTTGGATGTGGATGGGTATAAGCACCCATAATTGGATCAAGCAATTTAATAGCTAAATTACACTAACTATCCCTTTTCCCATAAATTGACGACATTTCGTCAATAACGCACCATTTATTTTCTATCACCGTTAATTAATTACATTTCGCTAATTAATTAGCTCTCCGTCACTCAGGATGCCAATTAACGACCTTCCGTTAATTAGTGTTTGTTTCTACATGAATTAATTAATCATTACTAATTAATTACTCTCGCTTCTCTTAAATAAATAAATTGTCGTTTATTGGATCAAAATCCTCTCATAACCCAGATCATACTGAATTTCCTACAAAAATCTTTTATAAGCTTGCACCTACCTATTAATTAACCACCCTTTATTAATTAAGACACCCCCTCAACTCTCATGAGTCACTACTTATGAATTAAACTCTCCTAAAGCAAACTTAACTATTCTAAAGTATACTTATCCATTACTAACCTTACTTTGCTATTATCCGACATACAATAAGATGCAAAGTTCTCTCAAACCAAAGGATTAAATAAAGAACCCATATTCCTAACTTTCTTTTTACACATTACATGCATATAGCATAGACTATAGGCATTTTGATCTTACGCATTCTCCATTAGTATTGAGATAGAATATTCATCTTGAATTTCATCCATCAAAGATTTGAGCAATATGGGAAGAATAAAATGGTCTTGTAGCCATGTTTGATGAGATTCCATTCTCAAAATCTTGAGATTAAACAATCAACTTTGATTTTTATGGATCTTTCTTGGCTCATTTGTAGTTTAAAAATCTAAAGAGTAGAGATTATCTTAGTATGTTAGTTTGATTTTGTTCAAAATTGCATACATTTAAAGAAGTTTAGTCTCCATAAGCTCTTATCTTGATGGTTTGTGTTTAGTCATCTTTTATTTGGAACTATTAGGTGTTAGTTTCAATTCATCTAGCATAGTTAATTATACATGAGCACATATCGCATGCCCAGAGGGACTTGAACATGGGTCTTCTGCCCTTTCCAACATCTCTGGCTCTGCTGGCCAATACATCATGTGCTTCTTGAACTTGGGCCTTCTGCTCATTTTTACATTTTTTTATTTTTTGGAAGAATTTATAGGAGGGAAGATCACCTGAAAGTAAGAGAAATTCCCTGGGGAGAAGAAATGGTCGCTAGGTAGAAAAAATATGCCCCAATAGGATGAACACATGTGAAAAATGATTATTTATTAAAAATAAATATCATGGAAGGTGGTAGAAGAAATTAGAATGAGAACAACTATCAAATCATGCCTCTCGACCATCGTGGTGGGAAAAAGACACACCATGTAGGGGTCAAAAAGGTCATATATATATACCCTTTCGGGGGGGGGGGGGGTAAAACATCACGAGTAGTTCATTTGTTACCAAACCCTTTCTGATTTTCCATTGTTTTTTTCTGACTCTTGAGAGATATGGCATGAGTTGTGAAACATAGGAGGTGTGCAGACACAATCTTAGAGTACATAGGGTATCACAAGGAAGGTTCCCATGTAAGTACACCCTCCATTTTTGAAAATTTTGGCATTTATTAGCATTTAATAATATTAGAAAGGGTTGGGGTAGCATATGCACACTCCTTGGGGCATGTATACGCTGTCGGGGGAATGCATGTGTGGGGGGTTAGATTTAGGGAATATGTACTAGCACATATGTGTGGGTAAAAGCGTGTGTGTGCTAGGGGTGGGGTTAGGGTATATGCACCATCGTGCATGTGCAATCAGGGGCATGTGGGCACAAAGATAGAATCTAGGCATATGGGTGGGAGCACATGTGTTAGTATGAGCATGTAGGTGCCCTTAGGGGCGCGAATGCACTGGGGGTATAAGCATATGGGTGTGTGTGCATACACTTTGATGAGCACGTGGGCATTGAAAAGAGGGTGTATGCACTAGGGTTCACATATGCCAGGAAGGGAGCACATGCGTAGGCGCTAGGGGATATTTTTGGTCAACCTTAGAAGAATTTTTGGGAATTTCTAGAAGAATTTAGGGATGATTTGGATAATGTTAGATGATGTTAGATAGAAGAAAAAAAATCTAATGAGTGTCTTTCTTAATCTCGCAGATCAAGCTCCTTGTCTTGCAGACTCGAGAGCGACATGATAGGTTAGCCATCTTTGAGGTGACTTTCTCTCAATGCTAGAGGGTCTTTCTAGAGAATACCTTGGATGTGACAAAGATTTCATATGTGGCATGAATGCCATAGATCACCCTTGATCATAGCCTTCTCACAACCTTGGATGAGAGGTGATATAGTGAGAGTTAGTGTTTCAGGTTACCCACTTGTGGGATGACTGTGACTCTTGAGGACATGTATGCATAGATACTTAGAGTATTGATTTAGGGCTAGTTGATAGCGTATGATGGGCACCCTATTTAGATCGCATATTGTTTGATTGAAGATTTTTGGTATAGATGAGATACCATGAGAGGGGATGTCAGTGTAGTTGCAGCCGTGTTTCAGAGATTCGAGAATTTCATGTGTTGTGGTGTATCTTTTGGCTCTTGTTAGTGGCATCTCTACTACCTGAAAAGACTGGTGCTTTGCATTTCCCCTGGGCCTTGATTAGAGTTATTACATGGCTTGATCCCGTGGGGAGAGGTATTGTTGGGGGTCAGTTCTTGCTCACACATTTATACTGGGACCTACATCTTACCACTTATTGTGGTTCAGAAGACCATGTGGGACCGACGAACTTGTCACAAATATGGGCATGGGACCACATTGCTATTGGTCACCCCTTAGGAGCATTACTGAGGTCGGGGCCCTAGATGAGCCCTCAGTATTTGGTTGGGAACATATTGGTGATGATGTTCGTGGTCATATGGGGGAAACTTATTATTATCATTGTGCTTTCAATGAGATACATAGCTACAGATGATTATCTTGGCACCCATATAGAGCATACTAGTGGCCCAAGGATACATTTGAGCTTAGCGTTGCATTAATTGAGCATTTTCTCTATTGGTAGCCGCAATTATATCATAGAGTGAAATCTGATTGATTGCGCTCGTAGACACTTTGGTGTTGTTCAGGACATTCCTGGCATAATGAGTTATGGTATGGTTGTTACTTCCGGGGAGACTTTTGATATTGGGCCGCTGATTAGGACTCAACAAGCCCAAGATAGTTTTGGGTAGATGATTCCACAACCTTGGATATAGTTAGGAGCATATTGTAGATTTGGGGGCGACGACAGCTTACCCAGACATGGTATGCTATAGTAATGGCTAGGCGAATGACCATTTCACAGGCCGCGCTAGATGTGGGGGAGGTACCATCTATAGAGGACCTACCTCTTAGAGGTAGAACACAGTTGAGAGCACAACATGGTGGAGACAATGATGGGTTAGATGGTGATGGGGGAGATGGTGGTAGGGATGGCCAGGGAGTGCAGGGGTAGGGATAGGCTTAGGCACTACCACATTTACAGGTGCCCGAGGTTAGTGTATAGGTTGGGATTTATGTGCCATTATAGTAGGCTCCTCCTCAAGGACCATTACAGTAGGCTCCTATCATTAATCCGCCACACAGTCCATGAGGGGGTAGAGGGGATGAGAAGAACTCGGAGGTCTTTAGGAATCATGTTACGCAAATTACATGGTAGATGCAACAGGTCACAATGATTCTATAACAGTCTATAACCCAGTTACATCAGATCATAGTGGAGTGAAATCATCTCGAGACAGATCAATATTAACTACGAGGAGAGCGGATGTAGTTTGTTTCCGAGTGGACTCAGGCTTAGGTGGATGTGGCGAGACTTGTTGTTATTAGAAAAATGACCACTACATTAGCTACCCCATTTGTGTTTGTTGAGTTAGCCACAGCCATTGGCAAGGTAAAATATTACAAGGATTTGTATCATGTCGATGTCCTAGAGGGGTAGTGAGTCACTCCATTCAGTTAGATTGTCATCATTAGGTTGGTATCAAGATAATATAGACAATCTCACTCTATGAGATTAGTACATGGTCCTTCGGTACAATAGGTGCCGTAGTCTCATCAGATGACACCTCCATAGGGTCTACTACAGATACCACCACTTGGTGGCAGAACTGGTAGTCCGCATATGGGAGAGAGTCATAGTTGACTCCCTTTTTATTGATGTATATGTACAAATGTATCTTTTGATGTATGCCTCGATTATTAAGGCACAATTTTGACATGATTTATATGTATTTTTTTTCATACCTCGATATGAAGGAACATTTTTTTATCACTTCCCATGATTGCATACTGTGTATCCAATGATTTTTACATAGACACATTGTATATGGACATTGATATTTTGACATATATATATACATGATGATGGACATTATTATGGTTTATGATGATGTTGGAATTTTATTATGATGTTACAATTGTATCACATATGTTTGATTTATGAGATAACATTATATTATATTGCATTGTTTTTTTATGAGATACTTATGATTGTCCATGTTTTTAATTTTTGATACTGGGGAGGGGGGACAGAAGGTGGTCCCTATTTCTCCATTGATGATATGGTAGGATGAGAGTAGATTAGCATACATGTTGGATGTTTATTGTCATGATGAGGCAACATAACTGTTATAGATGAGATATATATAATGTATGTGATGTTAGATGTGATGATATAGATGATGATTTGGTAACAAACAATGTACAAGTAACAAACAAGCACAAGAAAATGTTAATAAATCAAACAAATATACACATGCACGAAATAAACAAAACAACACAACTATATACAGGAATGCAAGATAAAACAAACTCAAAGCTTTTAACAACCTATTAAAGTAACATTTAATCTAATTAGGCAAATAAATATAATCAATGCATACAACAAACATAAATCAATCACAATAATGTATAAACAAACAACTAAGTAAACAAACACGATTTTTTTGTGAGTCAATTTTTGAGACTATGTTGTACTATTTTTGATAATTTTTGAAACAATGTTCTATTGTTTTTGTATTTTCTATGACATGTTTTCTAATGTTTAGGATTTTCTAACCATTTTTGAATGTTTCTGAATTTTTTTTGAACATATTTGAATGTTTTTGTGAAGCTATATACAAAAAACAAAGAAGTGTGGATGACCCTAGCGTTAGATGGGAATGTACAAGGGTATAATTTCGTGTGTATGTGCAAGCTAGTGAATATGTGAAGCTTCCCCCAACATTAGATGAGAATATATAAGGGCGAGTCTCTTCACATATATATACAAGAGTAAATCAGCCGAATCAAGGCCACGAAGGATAGGCTCAAAAGGAATATCAAATTGATGAAAAACTAGCCATAGATTAAAGCAATTTTACCCCTTTAGATGCGAGATTGCTTGTGAACAATGAATCCTCCCAAGGCCCCAGAAACTGGTTTTCTTCCCAGGACTTGTCCAAAGTGCCAAAAATTAGGTGGTTTTCACACTTGGATGACCTATTCTCTTTTTGCTCTTTTTCTTGATTTTTTTAGTTTTTAGTTTTTTGATATTTTTTTTTTACCTTTTTTGGTTTTCTGATATTTTCCCCCATGTTTAATCATATAACCGCTTGAGATTCATGGTATTCATTGAATCAGGGAGATTTTCTCTGTTAGGATAAATGATCTTTTACGCTCCTGACCCATATTTCTCTATCACCACGTATGGTCCTAACTAGTTTGGCTCAAATTTTCCTTTATTTTCTCTTTGCTTGAAAGTGTTAAATTGGTTTTGTTTGAGGACAATATCTCCTACCTTGAATTGAAGAGGTATGATGCATTTATTGTAGCCCCGCAACACTCAATTCTGATACACTTTTAAATGATTGAGTGAACACATGTGTTTCTCATCTAACAGCTCCAACTATACCAGTCTAGCTACCTGGTAGTCTTCATCTTTATCCAAATAATCTCTAAGAGATATTCTCAGGGAAGGAAGCTTGATCTCCAATGGTATGATGGCCTTAGTGCCAAAGACTAGTGAGTAGGGTGTAGCACCAGTAGGGGTGTGGATGAAGGTTCCATAAGCCTAAAGGGCATGATGGATTTGTAAGTGCTAGTTACGCCCTGTTTTTCTTACCATATTTTCCATAATATGAACAAGTGTTTTGTTAGTGGCCTCTGCTTTTCCATTACCTTGAGGGTAATAGGGGCTGGACCACTTTATATGGATTTGGAAACGCTAACATAAAAATTTGACTATTTTATTCTTGAAATATTTACCATTGTCAGCGAAAATGGTGGAGGGGATGCCATAACAAAATATGAGGTGGTTCATGATGAATTTTGAAATTTGCACACTGATAACATATATAAGAGGCACAACCTCTACCTGTTTAGTGAAATACTCGGTGGCGGCGATGATATGGGCATGGCCATATGAGGAAGCAGGAGTGAGATTCCATATGAGATCTAGTGCCCATTTTAAAAACATCCATGGCATTGTGATTAGTTGTAAGGCTTGTGTTGATGCATGAATTCAGTTTCCATACTTATGACATAATTCACACTTTTTTACTTAGTTGCACGAGTCTAATTCAATGGTAGGCCAATAGTAACCTACTCTTTAAAATTTCATATTGAGCACCATTTCGCTTGTGTGTACCCCACAAATACCTTCATGCACCTCTTTGATCGATTGGACTGAATCATCTAAATTAAGACATTGCAATAGATTCCCATCGTAGCCACGACAATAGAGGGTGCCTCCTAGGAGGGTATAATGGGCTATGTGTCTGATAAGGTTTCTTTTCTCAAGGTGGGAAATATCTGGGGGAAAGGTACCATCTTGTAGGTAATTGAATATGGGTTCATACCAAGGGGAGAAAGGACCAACAACTTCACATAACATACATGATTCTGACATGTCATATACTGGAAATCGCAAATGTTCAACAAAGAAAATCATTTTCTTTTCCTGAGGTGGAATATAAAGAAAAGCTCCTATTATGGCCATGGTATATGCTAATTGATTCTATGCTCTTGGCATCTGTTCAAAAGTAACACGAAAAAGATATTCCTTTAGAGTATCGATCATCTTCTTGTATGGGATGAGCTTGTCATCATTGACATTATACTCATCATTGACTTGTTTAATGATCAATTGTGAATGACTAATGACTCTTAATTGTCTGGTATTCCATCTGATAGAAACCTTGAACCTGGAAATGAGTGCTTCGTACTCTGATATGTTATTGGTACATGGGAAACTCAGACAAAAAGCGTGCGGGATGAATTATCTTGTTGGAGTGATAAGTACCACACCGGCTCCTGAAACATGGTAAGTGAATGATCCATCAAAGTGTATTTTCCATATGACAGACTCTTTAATATACATCATGAAGGCATCTAGAAGATCCAGACATAACAGCTCCACTCATGGTAGGGGATATTAAGCTAGTTGATCGGAAAAAACCCATCCTTCGAGTGATTTTTGGTTAAAAAATTCAACATCAAACTCACTTCGAAGGATGATCCAATTAGCCATTTGTCTAGTAAGTGTTGGTTTAGATAAAAGGTACTTCAAAGGATCAACTTTTGAGATAAGCTTGGTCTTGTTAGTTAGTAGGCAATGACGGATTTTTTGAAAGCCAAATACCATAGCTAATAAATCCTTTTCAATTTGGGGATAATTTATCTCATGAGAAATTATATCGCGGATAAGGTAATAGATTTCTCTTTCCTTTTGGCTTAGATCGTATTGGGTTAGCAGTGCACTAATAGCACATTGGGTCGCTGAAATATATAATAGCAAAGGCTCGCTTGGGATAGGAAGCATGAGGATAGGAGGACTAGCTAGATATTTCTTAAGTAACTCAAAGTCTTGTTGGCATTATGGGCCCCAATGGAATGTAATATATTTCTTAAGCAGGTGCGTGAAAGGATGGTACTTATCCGCAAGATGAGAAATGAAGTGGCGGAATGCCTAATTATTCCCTTTAAGCTACGTAGCTTCTTAAGGTTCTTAGGTGGAGGCATGTAAGTAATAATGGCAACCTTAGCAGGACCCACCTCAATCTCTCTTCTTGAGACAATGAATCCCAATAATTTTCTTGATTGCACGCTGAAGACATACTTCTTTGGATTCAGTCTAACTTTGTAGTCTTGGAGGCATTGAAAGATACGCCTCAACCCTTTTGGATGTTCTTCTCTAGTCTTGGATGACATGATAGTCTTATTGAGACCAAAATTCATCATGGCATTGATAGTCTTCTATGATGTCATTCATCATGTCATGGAATATTACTGTCATTACTCTTTAATAAATTTCCTTGGCATTATTGAGACTGAAATTCATCACTTGATAACAGAAAGTCCCCCAAGGGGTGGTAAAGGTTGTTTTATGTTAATCCTCCTCTGCAATCTTGACCTTGTTATAACAGGAAAATCCATCCATGAGGGACAACATTTCATAACCTGTAATTGAATCGACAATCATGTCGATGTTGGGTAGAGGAAAACCATATTTAAGCTATGCCTTATTGATGCCTCTGAAATCATTGCATACTCTGATACCAATTGGTTTCTTTTATACCAGCACTATGTTAGATATCCATTTTGAATAATGATACCAACTAGTTTCTTCTGTATCAGAACTATGTTGGCTATCCATTTTGAATAATCGATAGGTCTGATAAAACATATCACCAATAATCTCTCTAGTTCTTCTTTGACCAGAAGTACAACATGTGGGTGTGTCTTCCTTAGCTTATGTTTGATAGGTTTGGCATCTGTTTGAAAAAAATGGTTATGCACGAATAATTTTTGGTCTGAACCTATCATATCTACGTAAGACCACATAAATATATCTAAAAATTCTCGTAGTAGCATGACAAAAGTTTTCTTCTCCTGTGCTGAGAGTGAAGCTCCCAACTTTACCATTCTTGGATTATCTTCTCACCCACTATTGACGTATATGGTCTCTTCTACTAGAATTTTGGATGCATCATCCATATGCTTGGGATTAGGAGGGAGATTAAGGTATTCTTATAAGGGCATATTAATGATATTTTCACCTTACGTGTGGTCACTTTTTATGTCCTTTAATTTTTCCCTTTGTTTTTCTGCAAGCGCCTCAAAGAGGTTTTCATTATGTGTATTGGAATTTAACTTTTTCCAAGGAATTTCAGAAGAAATCTTTCCCACACTTTCATTTAGGTTTTTCTGACCACACATTTCAGCGTCTTCTCTAAAATATGCACATGCATTTTTTTGTGATCGTCAATCGAAATAGTATCACGAATGCCCATGAGTTCTATGATTACCTCATCATTTTGAAAGAGATCAATTGGTGCATGAAGTTTTTGGCCCCAATTAATAAGAGTGGGATATACAAGTTTTAGTTTGGAATCGGATTGGGAATTTGAGTGGGATTCGGATCGGGAAAGTGTAAAGATGAAAAAATCCAAGAAAATTTTTGTGGAGACAAGATCCTCATATAGGATATAAAAGGAATCTGCATTGCTATCCGAATGAGACAAGCTATCCTCATGCTTCGAATATGTAGCATCGATTTTCGAGTGTGGAGCACCATGAGGCCTAATGCCAAGACCATTTTTATCTAGTTTGTAACAGGGAATGGTGACATGCTCCAATCTACCTTGTTCATTTGCACCACATCCTTGTCAATGAAAGCCCAAGATATTCATCATCCTATGAGATTTGATATATTCTAGAGCTTGGTGACATGAAGCTTTTGTACCTTCAGGGATCCAGGTTATAGGTGAATCCAACATTTTCTCATCTAATAAGAGGCCACGAGGAACAAACTTCTGAAAATTACTATCACAGCTATCTTGGGAGCTCTTGAATTGGAAACTCGTCCTATCATGTGTTTTGGGTGATAGTGATAGGTCGGAGGCTAAAAGGGCCTGTTGGAGGTTATATTCTTCAGTTGGGCCATTATACAGGACTTTCATCTCCCATGCAACAAAGAGAGAAATAGATGTAGAAGGCCCTTTATCATTAGTACACAATGTGTTTAGATCAATGTGAGCTTTTAGAGCTTCAGTTTGTAATAGTACAACAATGTCAATAGAAGGAAATTCATACACCATGTGAGAAAAACTATACAAGGATCTACAATGCGCAAATGGCTTTGGGTCTCTAGGATGGTGATCATCTGTTCTCCATGATAAAACTTAATGCACTGATGGAAATTGGATTATACAACCTATATGACATGCTTCCATGGGCGGCCTAGGAGCATGTTATAAGGAAGATACAAGTCGAGGACATGGAAATTTGTGTCATGATATTTTGACCCTACTTCCATAGGAAATACTATTGTCCTAGCTGATTCTCATTCTGCATTATCATAGGCTGTAATTGTGATGACATGAGAACCTAAGTCTTCCTTTGTTCATCCCAATTGTTTGACTAGCTTTAAGTTACAAATATTTAAACTTGATTCGTTATCCACAAGCACTCTCTTGATCTTTCTACTGGTGAAAAATATCTCTATTTATAATGTCAAGTTATGCATGTGATTATTAAGTGGAATTTCACTTTGGTCAAAGGAAATGCATTCATTATGAGCAAGGTTTACGACCACCTCTTGGAGGTGCGAAGGATCAATAGCTATTGGCACGTTTGACCCCTTAAGTGTTTTGTAAATAATGTCTTTATGAACGTTCAATATCTTGAGAAGATCCAAGATTAAAATCTTAGTTGTGGTATTCTCGAGTTGATATAACAAATTATATTGACCTTCTTGGGGGGTAGGTAAAGGAGGTTCTAGAATCAGTAGATGAGTGTTTCGTGTTACCATGGTGTAATCGTTGTCAATGGTTTTAATGGTGTTTACATGCTCATCAGACGAATGAACACATCTTATGAGTGAATCAAATGGATTATCATCTTGAGCATACACGTAGTTTGTAGCTCTATAGTCATCAAAAGATTGACCTTGATCTGGATTTTTTGTTCCTTGTTTAAAGATTCCAATTTTTTCATTAGGTCCTTGTCATGATTTAGGTGAATCCACTTCAATCTTCCTATCGTCAATGAGATCTTGGATGAAGTGTCTCAATTTTAAACATTTATCTATTTTGTGTACCTTTACGTGATGAAAATCATAGTAGTCATTATCTCTATACCATCTTGGTTTGGGTGAATCATCTGCAAAAGGAGCTGTGGTTAGATATTGAACCATATTAACTGCATCTAATTGTCTCATAATTGCGGACAATGAGTTTGTAAGGGGAGTGAACACTCATCATTTCATTGGATTATTGCTAGTCCTTTGGTGAGTTTCAGAAGAGGACTGATTTGAACTATCTAGAATCGTTTAGAGTCGGTGATACTGTCTCTTGTGATGTTTCTTTTAAAGAATTTATTCATGTTTGTCTTTTGAAAAGGGTTCTAGTGTTCCCTTTGCTATTAAAGCCTTCTCAATTTGGCTTCCTTTTTTGATAACTTCTTCGAATTTAGTGACACAATGCATCTGTAGGTGAAAAGTAATGTCTAGATTTAAGTTTGGTATGAAAAAACTAAACAAGGGAAGCGACTACTTAAACCTCGCCATCGTTGTAAGAAATCGACAAAGGTCTCATTTGGTCATTTTTTGGCACTACAAAAATCCATCATAGTTATGCCATTTTCCATATTAAATAAGAAATGACATTCGGATTTCTCTGCTAAGGTAGACCATGTGATGATCATCCCCTTTGGTATATGAAGGAACCATTATAATGCATGTCCTCCTAAACTATGAGGGAACAATAAGGTAATTTTTGCTAAAGACTACTTCCTAGAAATCCATGTAAATGTATTTGATGTGATCACGAGGATCACCTTTTCCTTTGTACTTATCAAATTTTTGACAATCAAACTTTTTTAGGAATGGTATACGTAGCATGTCTCTTTCAAAAGGGTAAGGGCATATCTCTTCATATTGCTATTTATTACTATGTCCTACGTTGATTTCTTGAAGGGTTGTGAGCACAATTTTCATCAATTGTAACTCTTGTGTGAAGATTTGATCTTTTTTAGGGGAAAATGGTATGTGCACTCAATTACTCTTTGATGCTTCACCTTCTTGAAATTTTGTACAAATTTAACTATTTTTTCTCTTAGGTTTTTCTTGACATGCTCCCTTTTCTGTGTCCCTATTTACATAGGAATTTAAGTTTTGTAATTGTTGACTAAGGGATTGTATTTGATGTTGTATAGTGAATTCTTTGTTTTCAAGATCCTCTTGGTTGTCATTAATAGGAGGAGGTAACTCTTTATGTTCATGTTCTATCTTAACTTTGCGAGGGATTCTAAGGGGTGGTAATCGAGAACCACTGATTTGTTTTGGTACTTCACCCTCATTGCTATCATTTTGGAAACCCAAAGTAGAAGTGTTTCCTCCCTTAAATATGTCATCCATGTTAACGAGGGGAGGTATTTGTGTTTCTTCCTCTTCCTTATTGACATTGTAAATAGCTGCTTCTCATTCTTACGGCATTTTTACACCTAACTCTAAGACTCATGTAAGCACTATATCTCTATTAAGATATAGCAAGCCATCAAAGTGATTGATATCAAAGTTGTTGTTATCTCGAGGTGAATCATTCTCATCTCCACAATGATCAATCAATTCATTTGTGTCTTTTTCCACAAAGAAGAGGGGACCTAAATTGTGACCTATAAAAGGATTTGTTTCCTACTTCTTAGATGTCATTCTTGTGATAGGTGACATTGAAAGGTTTTGTCTAATATTATTAAGGATTCAATCAAACCTAAGTAAGTCTTGTATCAATTTGTCAATGTTTCAAAGTATATCCAAAATGGTTGAATGAATCAAGGAATCAATGGATTTTCCTAGAAAACAAGTTTTCAAGATAGGTAATCACAAGGAAGAATCACACAAGTTTTGGTAAGCCAATAAATCAAAAAAGAACCACTCCCTATGTGTCTCAATGATAGTTTGATGTAAAATGATCAACATAATGTCAAAACTTATATCAAGTTTAAGATAAACTGGGTGTAAGTATTAACAAAGGGTTGATGTGATTTCCAATCAAAGTATATTATAGCGAGTTTAGATCCAAGAAAGACCTAAATCCCAAAAATTATAAGTTACAAATGTGAGCAACGTAACAATACCACTAATATACGTTAACCAATATTTGTGAAAAATCAAGGTATTATTGAAATAATATTAACATGACGTGAAAAAAGTAACGACAAGACATTTCAAGGTTGAGATAATGTTTGAAAAGAAACAAGACCAAAGTATACCAAGGAATTGTTAAGATGTGCATAGCGTAACGTTACAATATAGACACTTAGGTGAAGTTTACGAGAAACAAGACGTAAGTATCAAAATTGTTTCGATGTGATACAAGAAATGTAACACTTCAAGGGAAAATCAATGAAGAATCAAGCCTAACTACAATGAAAATCTTGACTTGGGTATCAAGATCAAATGGCTATCAAGATATGAAGATGTGCCAACATAGTTTCAATGTTTACCATCCAGTCTCAAGTAAGGATGAATGTAAATGGGTGCAAAAGTGGTGGACACAATCGATTAATAGCACACCCATGTTGCTCCTATTTTGACTCATAATATCAACAAGAGAGCAAAGGAGTAGCTCAAGTGGGGTTGAAAAGTACTTGGCCTCACTTCGACAAAGTTTTGTCTCACCTTAGGGCAAGTGAAAAACTAAGGAAAAGTAACGCTTTAAAAATTTCGTGATGAATGACGCTTAGCTAAAACTTTGACGGACTCTCCCCTTGTTTGGCAAATAAGGTTTTGACTCTGAAAAAGTTCTTACTTCATGAAATCTCTATGAAACATGATTGGTTTTGAGATGGTCAAGTTGGCTCCAAGAAGAAATGGCTTCCTATTTGTTTCTCTTAACCAGGTGTCAAAAATTATTCTTGCGAGCACAGTTTTCCAAGGAAGTCACACTGATTAAACCTTAGAGTATCCTGGATTTACTTTACCCCCTTCAATACAATGAGCAATAAATGTGTTCAGTTGTATTTTCACTAGGGTCGTGTTACATATAATTTTGACTTTAAATCTTACAAGTGTATACTAGACAAGTAGGTAAGTGGAGAACTTCCCGTTTCGTCCGCAAGATTCCCTCTTGTGTGGAGTACTTTGGGGTTCCTAGGATCGTTCCTCTTGTTATCTTAAGGCTTATGGCAAAGGGATTTTCTCCTATTTTAAAGTGGATGAGCCATAGGTATTAACCGAAACTTGCATAAATAATGTTTTGATTGTGGTGTATTTTATTATCTTTTGACCTTAATGTGGTTTGGTTGTACATCGTTTGGAAACTTGCATCAAACTATATTAGTATTTTTTTTACATCCTGATTATTTGATAAGCGTATTTAGGTCCTACATGCAAAGTTTAGTAGTTTTCCAAATGATCAAAACATCATAAAAAGAGGATAAAACATTGTTTTTGATTCTCAAGATCGTCTTAAGATGCAAGGGAAGATCATACACAACGAGAAATATAACTAGCTAGCAAATAATGGAGAATCTTAACTCAAATGCAAAAATCATTCATTTTTATCCAAATTGAAGTTCGTTCTCTTAACAAAAAGCTTAATGAAATGTATTGAAAGCATTAAAAATGTGTAGAATCGTTTCTAATTCCCAAGATCACCTAGAAATTGCGAAGGAAGAGCATATGTGATCCTAGCATCATAAACGAAAAATGCAACATTCATTAACTTAACCATGTAAATTAACAAAAAACATGATCAAATATACCTTGTAAATCAATAGTTATCCTCAAGAAAACCCTATAAGGTGTTAAAAAATCAAGGAAACAAGCTTTTTAAAATTTTAAATAGGATTCAAATTTATACTGCAAAGCATGCGCACCCCTTAGAGCATATGCGCGCCTCAAACAACAAGTGCGCGGATATTTCAAAAAAAAGTGAACCTAACGTATGCACACACAGAGAAGTATATGTGCGTACTTTCAAGCATACATGCAGGTCTGGAAACAAGTACGTGCATCTTTCAAATAGAGTAAAATAGAGGTATAACAAGCATATGCGCCACCCTAAGAAGAACCTATGTGCCCCGAAAAGCATATGCACGGACTGGTAAAATGCAACACAAAGGGTGAAAATACAGTATGACAAGTACTCAGATAGAGAAGCATATGCACACCCTTTCAAGTGTATGCGCATGCCTGACTAAATCTGACACGCATAGTAGAAACAATGTGTAACCTGGAGGCCATATGCGCACCCTTTATAACACATGTGCTTGAGTTACAACGTATGCACGCCCCTGCCAAACACTTGCATTTATTCACCTCCCACTACATATTCTAGAGTGGTATACCAATGTGATATTTGATGAAAAATTAGGTGGATTCCAAAACACATCTAGCTCATGATTGAGGACTCACGGTATTTTTTATGAAGAGGTGAATTTGGCCCTAATAATAATAATTGCATAATCAT
This sequence comes from Taxus chinensis, assembly GCA_019776745.2. NCBI lineage: Eukaryota > Viridiplantae > Streptophyta > Pinopsida > Cupressales > Taxaceae > Taxus > Taxus chinensis. The sequence goes on along the minus strand of CM034152.1, from coordinate 132,975,464 downwards.
TTTATCCACCTACATTCAATGAATCCTAAGAGTCCAATCCTTTGAAAGAATCCATGGATGAAAAATATTAGTCACTAATGAAAAATAATGCATGGCATCTTATTGATGTTCCTCTGGGGAATTATTCCATCAGGTGTAAATGGGTCATGATGGATTCACAATCCAAAGTATTACATATCACACAATTCCATATAAGCGTTTTAAATATTATTCAAAATGGACACAATATATTTCCCCATATAAAGGGGTATAAGAGGTTAGAGTATAAAGGTTTTTAAAAATATATTAGAGGTAAGTTATTTGGAGTGATAGGGAGGAGTAATATTCATGGAGCAGATGAAGAAGAACTTCAAATCATTGTCATCAATTTTTTTCCACAGTAGTGGCATAATTTTTAGAGAAACAACATGCATTTATAGAGTAAAGACACTACATAACTCTCAATTGTTGGGACATCCTTCATAGTATCATTGTTAAGGTATATTTTTTTATCATTCAATTCAATTTTTTAAGAAGAATGGATTTCATAAAGATTGATAAATTTAACTAACAAGAATGAAACCACATATGATCCTTCACATTACCATATACAAATTTTGATTAATGTGAAAAATGTAGATAGAAAAAAAATGAAGAGATGCATCAAATTATACATAATGAGGATGTATACTTTCTAATTCTAATATGAATTTGCTGAAGGTTTTAAGTGGAAGTATAATTAATTTTTTTAAAAACACAATACATTTAATCCAATACTTAAGAGATTGAAATTAAAAAAGGGTATTAAAAAAATGTTAGAGGTAAAATGGATAGTTTAGATATATGGTAAAATAATGGGTATTTTATAATTGAAAAGTTTTACTGGGAGATGTAATTAATAATATCATATTGAGATGTAGATTTGGAAATATGTGTATTATTTCATGTGATGCCCGTTTAAACAACCCACTTGAGACCCAAGAAATAACCTAGGGTTAGTTAGGAAAATTATGGAATAATTTTTTTTATTAAAAGTGTCCACAACGAGGTTGAAGACAACAATTGACACTATTAGGTTCCAGAACAAATTTAAATTACTAGAACATACTTTTCCTTTATTAACAATTATCAAAGGTCATATGGTCCAAAATTTAGGGTTAGAAATTTCAGTTAGGTTCAGGGGGTAAGTTGACACCATACCCACTCTCTAATAGACTCAGAATTCAACTTGATTTTTCTCACACTTAATGCATTCAAAATTTCCCTAAATCATTTGCATTGGATAGGAAATTTTCTCACCTTTCCAACGATATAAAGAAGTCCTCCTAAATCCTTGTAATACGCCAGATATGGACCAACGAACCTTAGGGGTCAAATTTTCCCCCAAGGGGACACGTGTCGAGTGGTGAAGGAAGCCCATTTGCCAGGTCGGCGGGTCACGGGGTAGTGTTGGAAAATTTTCCCCTTGCGGGTGCAAATTCAAAGTTTCTCCCACGCCTCTGCGGGTCCTCCAGTGGACACGTGTCGTTCAGCTAGCGAGGCGGGAGGGAAAGTGAGGGAAGGGCGGGAGTATGGGGGCCGCAAGGTTTTCAAACAAAATTTCCCAAAAGCCAACAAGGTCGCGAGGGTTCCACCACCTCTGTCAACATGCAATGTTGCCACGTGGTAGCCTGTGATAGGTTGCAGCCCGGTGGGGAAAAAGGTAAAATTTTCCCAAATTTTTAAAAAGGCCCAAGGGCAAAAATGATGTCGTGCCTCCGTCGCTACCCCATGAGGACATGTGGCAACCTCTGATTAGCTACGGGCTGGTGGAGGAAAATAGCAAACATTTTCCCAAGCAAATTTTTTTTTCAAATTTTTTTTCTAAGGATTTTTAACAGGTAATTTTCGAGCCACAGACCCGCTAGGGAAAATTTTCTCAAATTTTCCCGCCAAGGCAAGAAAACTTCAAAGTGCCATAAATTTTGCTAGAAAGCTCAATTTTGGGAAAATGAGGACTTTTTGGAAATATCTCGATGCCCTCTTTGCACAAGAATCATCAATTTTACATTTTGATAAATTTTAGGGGGTCAATTTTACAAAAATGATCTGCATGCTTTTAAATAACCAACTGGTAAATTTTAACTTATAAAATTTATTCAATTTGGTATCCTCCTTCACTCAACATGCCAAACAGACATGGAGAATTGATCTAGGAAGGATTTAAAGTGTTTTAGGAAGGTAAATTTACTTGTTTTCTTTCCAATTAACATTTTTCTAACAATAGACGGAAAAAAGCAGTGAAAGGGATTGGGCTCGATTTTGCAAAGTTTAAATTATTTTCTTAAGTTTTCTTTGTCAATTGGAGTTCATTGATAATACAACATGCTAAATTTTTACATTTCCAAGTTGATTATAATGTGCAGGTCCGAACTGTACATTTTAATTAAAGTTGTTTGCCAGTTTTTTAAAAAAAATTTACAAAGAGATCAAATTTAAATGAGGTCCATCTAAATTTTCATCATGCAAATATGACATTTCATTTTCAATCTAATCTAATACATTCAGTTTTTTTAAACAATCCATTCTATATCAAAAGCAAATATTGAATTCCATTTTACACATTTCCAAAGATACAAAATACAACATTATTTCCACGTACATTTCTTCTTTTCAAACAGAGATCTAACTATCTCTTTTGCCATACAATGAAACATTGAATTCAGTCCAAAAATTCATATGGGAGAAGATCTTGCAATTCTTTATTGACTTCAATTATAAAACTTTACATCTTTACATTCTTCCATTCCTTGAATGCAATTAACATAATTCTATTTCTTTCCAATAAACAGAACAGAATATAATTATCCTTCACATTCGAATGTACAACTTTCACAATTAGTTACAACATCTTTTCTTCACAAATATATATATTACAATTTCATCCACTTCAAGTGGGAAAGGAATACAAATGGATTTGTTTCACAAGGGACTGTCAAAACTGTGTTTTCATTTGCTCCAGAACAACAACATGCAAGTTTTCTTTTTCTCCAAGTTGATCACAACAAAAAGTGGGGGAAAGGCAACGCTCTCCACCCAACCAAGACATCCAATGAAAGAAGAAGCCATCATTCATCATTGGCCCCCAAGCCCCAACCATAATACAAAAAGAGGTGTGATTCAACCCATGGCAACAACTGGCTTCCACAACACACAACATTCTTTCAACATGCATAATTCAATATAAAACACAGTTCACACAAAAACAACAGTTTACAACTGCATTTGAAAACAATCAAAACAAAACTCAGGCTTGATCATGCAAGCCAAAGGAGCAAGGACTATGGGGGAAGCTACTTATGCCTCCCAATGGGAATTGGGCATCCACCAGTAACAAACCACCAATAAATTTCACCACACATATCCTTATGCCCCCCATAATCCATCCTTATGCCCCCCACATATTTCCTTATGCCCCCCACAAAGTAAGAAATGCAAGCTATTTCTTTTCCATAGTGGATCCCAAACCCAAAATCCCTCCACAAAATTCTGATGCCAATGGCATTCCCTTATGCACCCCCACATGGATTTCTCATAGCCTTATCCTACACCATTCCTATGGCAGTCTACCCAACTAGCCAAAAAATTCATAAAAACATTCACCATTCACACAACACAACAAGAAAATAACATCATAAAAGAAGAGTTAAACTCCTACCTCTCCATGGTAGCTTTTGTTTCCAAATAACAAGCTTCAATGCCCAAAACATAGTCCCAAAATAGCAATATCCAAGCATGCAAAGTTTCTCCAAACTCCTTCCAAAAGCAAGAGCTCCCAACACAAGAAAATGTGTCCCCAAAGAAGTTTGCAAAATGATTCAACAACCCAAAACAAGCAAAGACTTTGAATTTTATAGAAGAGGGAAGAGAAGAGGATGATGTGGATCCATGTAGGATGCCACATCACACATCCTCAAATTCAAACACAAAAGACAAAATTTTATTCTCCCAAGCACAATAAAGAGGTGGGTGAAAATATGATAGATTACTTGCACACTCCAAAAAGAACCCACACCTCAAAGGACTGCAAGTTAAATAAAATGTAAGAGAGTGCAATCAATACATGCAACATGATTAATAAAATGCATTATAAAAGTCTAAAATCACCCCTCCAACCATAAGTATGGTTGGTAAATTAAATTGAGAGGTATGGAACAAGTTTTACTTGTCCCAAAAGCCTCAAAAAATAGCCCCCAAGGTCAAATTCGAATTTCTGTTTCACACTCCAAAAATCAGACTTACACATCCCTTACATATTAAATACAAAGAGCCAACAACTTCCATTATTACTTTCCCATACCCCAATTTGATTTATTTAAATTTTAATCATATGATTTCTCACATTAATCTACCACAATTTTAATTACATAAAAGAAAGGGACACATTACTAATAAAATACATACAACAATAATAAAAATTAACCACATTAATAATTACACAAACCCATGGTCACATATAAAGTTGATCCCCCCATGAGAATCCCTAACAACAACAAACACAACACGATAAAACAAGTTGCCATGGTGACATTGTTGAATTCACCTAGAATTCTATTATGGTTGGTCTCCAATCCCCCGATGTTTGTTGTGATATTTAACCTGCAAAACACAAATACCTCCTTCGGCCTTGTGGCCATATTAGAACATCCAACATGATATAAATAAAATCACATAATCATCTATTCATATGAATCAAAAAAACATCAAGGAAATTTAATAATATCACTAATAGTTTATATCAACAACTATAGCATCATCATATAATATCCATTTTCTAGATCTACTCATAATATCTAAAATCATATGTCTGAACAACATTCATAAAACATCCATGTCAAATAGTATATCATCATCCATATATGAGTGTCTCTAATAATCATCATGTATCATAACTAAATCAAGATCAACAATAATCCATGATCAAATGTCTAACAACATACTAAATCAAAACATAATAATGTCCATAATGTAAACAACAGTATCAAAATAAGCATCAACGAGTGTCAATGGGAAGTGGGCACTACATTTCATATCCTATGAATGTGTGTGTGTGTTACATAGAAAAATTAAGATAGTGTGCAATGTTTTAAGGCATGCGCGAGGCAAGCATGAAGCTGAGTGCGTAAGGAAGAAACATTCGAGACTTAGTCAATTTTGGAGCCACATGCTAAAAATAGATAGTGTAGAGATTGAGTTGCATTCAAGCAACGTTCCAAATTTATAAGAGAACGTGAAGAATTAGAGAGAAAGGAACATCTTTTTTGGGATAGATCACATGCGAGGTAAAGATTAAGTGTCATGCAGAGTTCGAGCTAATAATAGGATTGAAGCAGAGGTTATCTATAGGTTCTACCTATTATTGGGAAAGATGCATGAATTCTAAGTTGTTTTGTATGTACGCATGGCTATTTTTAGCATGCAGTCTATTTTGAGATGTACATGTGGTGAAGGGAAAGTCTCCACCCCTATATATGTTAGCCGATTTGTATTTTTTTAAGGACACTGTATGTATTGTAGTTATGTTGCTATGATATACTAGCGCGAATGACTTTCTGGTTACTTTGATTATGTATTCAAATTTTGTTACTTGATGAATTAATGCAATGTATAACTGTGGATGGATTCTAGTAATAGGTGTCTATGATCATGGTATTTGTACGGTTAACATGATTTTAGTTTTGGTTTGATTCATTATGCTCAATGGTTGTGATCTGATTTATGGTATGTTTTGCACCTAGTTACTTGATTTGTTAATGGTTATTATGACTATGCATCTTAACATCTTGACAAGCTTTCACAAAGGAGGGACTTGGTAGGATTCGCACGCTTCGGGTGAGCGTTCAGATATGTCTGAATGAAGTGCTAGCGCGTCTAGGCATTTGAGTGGAAAAACAAGACTACATTTTATTTCTGTTGTCAGGACCTCTTTTTAAACTATTTACTATGATGTTGCATGATGATGGCATATCGATTGACTCTTGCGTAAATTTAAGATTGGGTAGACGAAGGACAAGATCATTTTGCAAGAAGATATGGTTCTGGGCCTCATTTCAATGCACACAAGTGGATGGAAGATAATCTATATCATGAGCTCTATGAGACATTTTTCATCCTTTTTGAGAGTATTGGACCATATTTGTAGACTAACAGTAATAATTCACATTGAAATATTCTTACAGATGATTACATATAAATAGTATTTTACATATCCTATAAAAGAGGAAACCGCTCACTAATGTTGATGAGTTGTTAAAACAACGTGTAACATATTCAACCATATTTACATGGTTGTTAATATTAATAACCTTACTAACACATACATTATTGTTCTAAATTACATGTAAACAATATAATGTGAGAAATAAATAATTAATTCCTAACATTCCCCTGCTTAGTGCGAACATGGGGAAAACCTTCCTTGTACTGCAATGTACCGCTTCGTAGCTTGCTCATGATTTGGATGGTTTCTAGGACAATACCAACAACCTCTAGATGGTTTTCCAAGTGGTTAACCAACAACCACATAGCTGATGGTTTTAAGGATAGAACCAACAACCTCTAGATAGTTTTTCTAGTGGATTACTAACAACCACAATATCATGATGTTGTGGTAGTATCATCGACTCTCATAACTATCTCACTGCAGAGAATAACATATGAAAATCTGTTGAAATCTGCTGCTCATACACACAAACTGAAAACTGGAAATGGAACACTGGATTATGTTCCCCTCTCAATATGAAATTTCAACTTATTCAAACAAGAACATTGCAAATTAAAGCACATTGAAACTAAAAATTTGAAAAACACAACGGAAAGCATACTAAAAGTAAATAATCACACCACAAAAATGTCACCACATCTGATATGCTACCCCATCGTTGGCGACTGACTAGAGGTTGTTGATTGACCTCCAACCTCCGATGCCTCCTTCCTCAGGTATCATGTTATGAGCTCAGTTGGATTTGATCATGAAGTTCATTGCCCAACTTATTCCCACAAGATGGATGTCGTGTACAAGCGAAAATGCATCCAATTATTGAAAAGTGCGGAAAAATTATTTTATTTATTTTTTACAATCTTCAACTACATAAGACGACTGACGACCTTGACTCCTAGATCATAATTTTGACGTATAGTCAACTAACAGATAATAAATAATAATTGATTACTTTTTAGAATGATAATCGACTTAATATCACTAGAACACGATAACAACTAAACACACGAACACAACGCACTACTAATGTCATACAACACTTACAAGTTACTTTGTAATGAACAAGACTCTATAAGCATTATACTAGTCTATACCGTTTTTTTTATGACGACTGTATAAGCTTTTGATAATTTTGTACTATGAAACTTAAAGAATCTAAATACCCTAAATCTAGACACAACTAGAATAATTCTCTACAAAATAATTTATATAGCAACGACACATTTTACTTCACCAAAATCAAAACAAAACGTGATTACCATCAAGGTGGTTTTTCCAGTGTATTATTTTACGAAGCCGAAGATGAATCCAAAGAACTTGCATGGATCGCCCAGATATCGATTGAAGGTGAATAACATATCTGAGTGCAAATGATTTGTGGAGGTTCTCAACCTTGGGCCTATCACTTGAAACTGCAATCTAATTGGTGTATAAAATTTATACTTTTAATTTTATTCACAGCAAAATTTATAAGCGCGAGAATATATTTGTCAGCAAGACATGTATGCACAGAGATAACCTCAACATATTTCCTCCAAGTCAAATGGAGAAGATATATGCTAGAAAGAATGATTTGTTCACTCCGCCTGATAGAGTGAGATGATATGGCGTCAGTTCACAACACATCTTTCCATGAGGGTCAATGGTACGCTGACATACAGAGAAATGAGAATTAGATGCAAGATTTTGTCTTGAACTTTGAACGTCACAGATATCAAGACACAATATACAGATGCATATGTGGATTGTTGAAGAAGGCACAAACATGGTAGATATGATTCTGCAGAGGAGACCGAGAGCAAGTCCAGCTCTATACTGTCACTTGGTGTTCTTAGATCTACACCGCACATTTATTTCCAATGCCAATTCAATGAGTTCGGGTGTCAAGTTAATGTTGTTAAGAACGTTGGATACCATTAGTCACCACAATATTTGAATTGGTGCATGAGTGATAGACTACCACAAGAAAGGATGTGGATTCGAATGGATTGATGTCAATTCAATCTGCAGACCAAATCGATTCAGAATGTAGGATTGAAGTCAATAAAAAATGATGACAAATGGCTGCGTGTAAATTTTCCACGTTCTCCAAATGTATGCCAATATGTTAGAGTCTCATTACTTGCAGATGACTCTCATGACTATTGGATTAACCTCGAAGCTCTAATACCAAATGAGAGTGTTGGACCAGATTTTTAGACTAACTGTAATAATTCAGATTGAAATATTCATACAAGTGATTACATATAAATAGGATTTTATATGTCTTAGAAACTAGGAAACCACTCACTACTGTTGATGAGTTGTTAAAACAAGTAGTAACATATTCAACCATATTTACATGGTTGTTAATATCAACAACCTTACTAATAAATACATTATTGTTCTAACTTACATGTAAACAATATAATGTGGGCAATAAATAATTAATTCCTAATATTTTTCCTATAGAATTGTATGAGTGGTTGTCAGCGTATGCATCAAAGAAAAATTGGAGTTACAGACCTAGGGTTTGGATGCAGGAAGATTACCATATTTTTTTGATGCAAATGAACCTTGAACGCATGTTGTAGATCATTGGTGGGCTGGTATTGTGCGAAGTTATACTTTGGAGTACACTTTTTCTACATATTCTTGTCCGGAAGTTACTGAGTTTAATTTTTTTCACAAGCCCAGAGGATCTTACATTTGTGTTATTCCTTTTTCAATTAAGATCTTGATGGTGGTGCTAAGTTTAGAGTGCCTGCCTATGGCTAGGTAAACATACCACCATGCGTAGGGGTAGGAGTAGGTTTGGTGAAAGATAGCGGACCTTGTGGCAGAAAGACAATGAGAAGAAAGGTGGATCAAATATAATGAATCGCGAGAGAGGGAATTGGTAAAGCAACACGATATTGAGGAGTTTGTGGAGTTGCGGAGGATGATGTCTCATGAAGAATTTGAAGCTCACATGGAGGACGTGGAGCCAGAGCATCAGGTTCTTCCCTACTTAGGCAAGCGCAGTATAAAATCCCCTTTGGCTTCTAATGAGATTGCATCAGAGGAGGAAAGATTGAGGACCGTGGGCATGCATCCGATTCCACCTGGCGACCTAGCCCTTGCACTTAGTGTTCTAGTTCCAGAAGTAATCATTAATAAGCATGTGAGTATAGGTAATTTAGTAGCTTCGGGTAGATATCATTTTCATTTGAATACATAAGTACATTAGACAACACATACACCTATGGTAACACAAACATCATCTTTGTTGTTTGGAGGCCTGATTGGAGGAATATGTTCTGGCGCGTCATCAGGACAGAGTGTGGGCGCGCAGAACATTGGGAATATGTCGAGAAGTAATACATCTTCTCAGACTGTGGGAGTTAAATTTAGCACTATAGTTGGAATACAATGAAGTACATCCATTGATCTGTTTCCTACTATAGGAGGTGGATCAAGAGGATTTGGAGGATCAGGATCAAGTGGATCAGGTGGTTCTGGAGGTGGAGGAAATACTGGTGGGGGATCTGGTGGGTAAGTTCCACACCCTCATCAGCCACATCAATTTTACTACAAAATGTCTCTTCACTTGTAAGAATATATATGTATTGAAGATGCAGTGGAGCATGTACACAAGTTTGAGTTGTTATGGCACGCTAAAGGAATCGTAGACTCAAATAGAAAAGCAAGTAAGTTTGTTACTACCCTTCAATGAAACACACATAAATGGTACGTAAAGTATGACCCGCATCATACTACGGTGGATTATGATGCTTTGCATTTTTCTTTTCTATTTGAGTTCCATATTCCATAATTTGAGCAAAAACGTATCAACGCACTTAAGGACATTAAGTAGGGCTTATCTGAGAGCATTCAAGAATATGACGCACATTTTAAAACTTTGTTATCAAAGTTGTCTTATGAAATACATCATAGTCAACATGCATAATGGTTTTTGGGGGGGAATGTTGAATCCATTCAAAAGTGTGCTATCTCATAACACCTTTGTAGATCTGTGCGACGCTTTGGAAGCAGCTCTACGTACTAAGGAAGTTAGGAGTGTGGATACTAGAGTTAGTATGTTCTTAGAAGCACAGATTGTAGCCATGGAGAAATAGTTGGAGAAGCTCTCTGCTAATTAATTTCATGAGACACACAGTGGAATATGGTGTACAAATTGTGAGGTCGAAGTACATACCAAGGATAGCTGTCATTACAAGTCAGTGCATTCCATGTTGTTGGATTATGAAATTTTTCATTTGGACCATGATGCAAATAGATGTCCCCTCTTATAGCGCGCGATCCGGAAAAATGTGTCTATGTATTGTAAGATTTGTAAAACTCATACTCATGACACTGTTGAGTGCATGGTGATTGATCATATCCTTAAAGCCATTGAGAATGGTGTGCGCTAGACTAGTGTAGCAAGTGGATCTAAGGAACAAGGAGAGTAACATAATGAAGGGTGTAATAATGGGGATAATAGGGATAGAGGATTTTGTGGAGGATATAGAGGCCAATGTTGCGGTGGTGGTAGAGGATGAATTCTTAAAGTAACTTGTTACACTTATGGATCTCCTGATCATTATCAGCACAAGTTCCCTCAGAATATAGTTTTCTCATGGTGTGGAAAACAACACAAGTGTGAAGAATGCCCCAACTTATATGAGCACATGAGCAAGTAGCACAAATAAGACAAGGGCACGAGAATGATTAAGGTATTGTACGCAATAGAAGATTAATGGATGCCTAAGGTAGTACCTACCCCTGAGTTACAACTTGTTCTGATTACTACACGTGGTGAGGTTACGCGTGGATGTGAACCTCTGAAGTATAAGATGACTATAACAAAGCAAGAAGTGATAAATTCCCAGTACCCTGATGTTGTACATTAGAAAGAGGTTTACCAAGAAACTATGGACGTTATTAAGGCTTTGCAAGGAGAGATTTAAATTTGTAAGGAGTAGGTTCGCGTGATGGAATGAGTAAAGAATGTTAAACTCTCGTAGAAGAATGTAAATGACTTAAAAGAGCTTTGTCGAATGTTGTTTTAGGATAACATCATCCCTCTGTTAGGAGAGTGGTTGAGAGAAAAGGTACCATGTGTAAGTACTGAGTGCGAGAGGCAGATACTTAATTTTAATCTGCCTCCACATAATCATGAGTATGATAGAGATATTACACTGAATGCAGTCATAGATGGATGGCTTCTGAGAAACATTATGATAGATACATGTGTGGAAGTTAATGTACTTATGTTGGATGTGTGGAATCATATGGGAAGACCACCATTGCAGCCTTCTTTGAATGTGTTTTATATGGAAAACATAACTAGGGATAATCTTATTCGAGTGCTAAAGGATGCGACTATTACAATTCAGGGAACCATGTTTACTGGGGATTTTGAAGTATTGGAGCTAATTGAAGTAGATAGCTTCCCATCATTACTTGGGTGCCCCTAGTGTTATGTGAATAATGAATATTTTCATTTCAACAAGGGGTACATCATATTTGAAAACAAGGAAGAGCGCATAATTATACCTTTGACAAATGAAAAAAGTTGCTCTGTATATTGATCCTTTGAGTGAAGAAGACTTGAACAGGATATATGTGTGCACAATCAGAGACCCTGAGGTAACTGAGCCATCTAAGGAAGGAGTGATAAAATGAGATGAATCTCAATCAGTTAGTGATACTACAAGTATTACATGTGACAACTAGGTGCATAGAACTTATGAATGAGTTGGGCGAGAGATCAAGAACACATTTAATCACATGATCATGTCACGCATAACTAGGGACTTGAGTTATAACCAGATACCTCGGTATACTGGTGAAGGGAACCCTAATGTATTTCTACACACCAAGGAATCCCAGTGGAATAACGAAGGAGACATGAAAAATATGCTAGTCTATACTTTACGCAGAACAACCGCGCACTGGTGGGCAACACACAGAGACAACTTGTTGGAATGGCGAGAAGTGAGAATCACTTTTTTTACTAGGTTCCTAAGAAGAAATGTACCTTATTATATATGTGAATTTCATGGGAATTCCCCTACCTCGCATCACATTTAGAATTGTGAGAGACTTTGGACGGAGGGGCAAGAAGCCTTGCCACTAGGCCTGGGATTTCAAATTATTTGTGCCTGTCAAATCAAAATTTGCTGGCGGCTTAGCTCTTTCAAGTGGCTATCATTTACATTAATTTTTATAGATATCTTTATAATTTGTTCATTTATATATAAATAGGTATTATGTTTTTATATAAACTACTTTAAAAAATTTACAGTTTTCAAAAATTTCAGCCTGTCATTATCTACGGTTTCTAACTTTTTTTACCTGTAATATACGGTTAAAATCACAAAAAATATCATGCAGCCTATTAATTTCTAGGCCTACTTGCCACCATCACTCTTGGTGCATAAGCTATACTTCATTGTAAGTGATTGTGCGCACATGATATGTTCATGCAAAATTGACATGAGAAACAGTAAATTGGCAAGAGATGATATCAGGTATGATCCATACTTTTGATTACTTTTCTACTAAGCCTCTAGTTAATGAAGCACTGCATAGTATGAAGCACCTTACTTTGGGAGATAGTGCAAAGGCTGAAGAACTCTTATTGTATATGTTTGTACAGTTAGATTTAGAGGTGCGCCTTGACCTTGAAGATACTGAAGAAGAAGAAATGGTCCACATCTGGGAAGTGAAGGAAATGGGTAAACTAGTATGCATGATAAATGATAAGGATGATGAGGATAATAACATGGATGTTAACCACACTAAATGTATGTGTGAGGTGATGGACACAACTGATGAAAAAGTGCACGTGTATCATGAGCCTATGAAAACAAAGAAGGTTAGCATTGGAACAGATGCAAATCCTAAAGATGCCATTATTGGTGATTATTGGTCGAAGTAGGAAGTGGTAAAGATTATTAAAATTTTACGCGACTTTCAGGACTATTTTCCGAGGGGCTATCATGAGTTAAAGGGAGTACATCCTTCTTTAGATGAGATGAGAATCAAGCAAAAAGAAGGCGCGCGCCCGACTAGGAAGAGGTCTATATTAAGATGAATCACTTGGAGGAAAACACCTAACTAAATTGTACATAGGGTGGAATGATCTGAAAGCAAGTTTTAAGATGTATCCCATTCACATGAATGGGCAGTTCTTCTCTATTGAGCCTAGATAGATGAAATGAAATTACCTCTTTGCAACACATGATAACATATGGACCACTCCAGAGAGCGCAAAACTTGGCATGCTTGCTTGGTTTGGCTTGATCTTCATCCCATTTGAGAACTAAATCTCCCTCTTGAAAATGTCTTTCAGACGCCTTCTTGTCAAAATATTTCTTAACATGGGCTTAATGTTGCTCCAAAGTCTTCATAGCCTTGTTCCGTACTTCTTCCAACTCCATGAGTTCAGCAAACATGACCGTCAGAGGATCACTCTCCATAACTTCAAGTTGATGAGCTAACTCCAAAGAAGATAATTCCAATGAGAGCAAAAGTTTTGCTTCCCTTCTATATACAAGCATGAAAGGAGAATTTCCAATTTCCCTTTTAGGTGTGATCCGATCTGCCCATAAGGAAGCCTTAAGCTATGTATGCCAAGTCCTCATGTTAGTCTCCATGGTGCACTTAATAATCCTTGTGAGGTTTTTGTTACTAGACTTAGCTAATCCGTTTCCTTACAAATAGTAATTGGACGAAGTCTTGAGGTAGACCCCATTCTTAACAGCTCATTCGCTCAACTTCAAACCAATAAAATCCATTGCATTGTCTAAAATATTTATGTAAATGGAACACCGAACATTTGTCATTATACCTTCCAAGAAATCAAGAACTGCTTTCTTTCAATGCCAATGCCTTTGTTCATCGAGTAAAGTAGTCTGTTGCAATAAGAACCCATTTATGTCTGTCACTGGATGGAGGATTAATCATTCCGATGAAATCCAACCCCCATTGAATGAAGGGTTGATCCACTTGAATTAGATGCAGTTGAAGAGCTGTCAACTTCTGTTTGCCATTGAAAAGGGCACATTCCTTACACTTCCTTACCCAGAGATGGGCATCTTTGAACAAATCCAACCAATATTGATTGACTCGCATGATCTTGATAGCGGTTGTTTGTGCATAATAATGTCCTTTAATTTTATATTTTATGTTATATACAAATTCGTTACATTTTTACTAAATGTTATGAGGGATATATAGTCTAAGGCATCCCTTAATTAGACCCCTAACCACAATTAAATCATGTGCCTTGCTAAATATTTAATTCAATCAATATTTTTAAAGATTTCGCACTCAATTTGTAACTTTAAATATTTCAAATTCTCAAAAAGTTAAAAAGAATATAAACCCTTTCTCCTCCTTGAGTTCTTAATACTCATTAATGTTAAAATCATAAATTTATTGGCTTTTACATTCTCGTAAAGTTGATTCTAGACTAACTATGTTATTATTTTAACGAGTTGAATCTTTAAATCTACTAGTTTCTTATTAAATTAACTCTGAATAATACTTACACTTTGACTTCATACACCTTTTATAAAGGTGCAAATAGTTTAGAGTACAAATTAATTATGTATTTAAAATAAGATTAAGAAATTTATTTTATAAATTAACAAGACACAAATAACTTTCAATAAATATTTATGATTAAACATTAATAATTTTCATTAAACAAATGATTGAAACACAATGTATAATATTGTCGTTTGAATCCATTTTGATTTAAATATTTTCAAAGTTAGCTAATAAATATAGATATTACGTCTTAAGAAATGACTTGCAGATCTTCTCCCAAATTTCTCTGTCAGGTTGGTTAGTTGCTAAAGATGCCTTGGCCTCTTCACTTATCTTTTCCTGAAATAAGAAAAACATTCAATTCAAAAAGAAGTTAATTTTATAACTATTATACAATCCTCATTTTTTTTAAAAATGTTTATCAATATAATTAATATTGAAAAGTTAAAGAAGTTCAACACATAACTTACTTCAATCATATTTTTATCTGAAAGGATGTCAATTAAGATCAACAAAATGTCATTGGTATACTCTGGATGGCCTTGAATGCCAAGTATATGATCACCTAGGGAAAACATTTCAATGCTTGTTTTGTCCGAAGAGGCAAGAATTTCTCC
This sequence comes from Taxus chinensis, assembly GCA_019776745.2. Lineage (NCBI taxonomy): Eukaryota > Viridiplantae > Streptophyta > Pinopsida > Cupressales > Taxaceae > Taxus > Taxus chinensis. Next base: position 132,960,086 of record CM034152.1, on the reverse strand, counting down.
ACCCAAAGGAACTTTATACACCTGTTTGACATAGCACCAATGATATATTAAAATGAATTTAGTTATATATTTAAAATGTAAAGAAGTTTATAAAGATACACTTCATAACCACGATAGCAAATATTAGAGTTTATTTCTCCTAAGCACAATAAATAAATATTAAGAAAATTGAGTACTAATAAATATATAATTTTTTTTGTATTTTACCTGATCTTGATGGATTTTGAAGACACTCAATTTCGAAGGGATTTCTAAATCAAAATATTTGGCTGACATCTTTTTGAAAATGGTAATTTTTCTTAAGCCAATATCCCATCCAGTTGATGCTCTTCCAATTTTTCCTCCAAAAGCTCGACATAAGACCTGCTTGAGAAAAAAACTTATCAATAATTAAACATCAACAAGGCGGCATGTAATAATAGTTAAGCTAATCTCAATTCAAATGTTTTGAGATTTAACTTATGATCAGCAATAAGATAATACTTATTAACATGATAATATAAATAAAACATATTTTGTAATTTGAATTAATGTTTTATATGATAATATATATTTAAAAAAAATAGAAATGAAAATCAAATTATATAAGTTGTGATAGTTAAAAATAATAGAATGAAAATAAAAATAAAAGAATTATTTTTTACACGCCCAAGATATTAAGGTAATAAGTTGAAAAAGACATCTATAAGGCGGGGTAAGTTATTATTCTCTTTTAAATTATTAGTATATTTAAAATTATTAGTTTATTCTCTTTTTTGTTATTTGAAATGTTATAGTTGGTAAGAAGAAAGTGTATTCAATATTGGGCTATTTATTTTGTTTTATTTACGAGTTCAAAAGTGTTGTATTCTAATAGTGTGGATGATGGAATGATGGTAAAAGTTCATTGTCATATCATTTATTAAGGTACACATTTTAGTAAATACTAAAAAAAGATGAGGCCAATTTGACAAAATGAACTCCACAATAACCTCCACTATTAGACATATTCTAAGTACGCTTATCTATATACCACTAGACACTAAAAGAGATGAGGTAGATTTGACGAAATGAACACCGCTATTAGACCAACTCAAGCGCACTTAAAAAAATATCACCATATACCAAAAAAGATGAGTCACACTTGATGAATTTGACTCCACTTCCACTACTAGTGGAATGATCACACTTGATAAAATCGACTCCACTATTAGTGGAATAATGGTAAAAGTTCATTGTCACATCATTTATTAAGGTACACATTTTAGCAAATACTTAAAAAGATGAGGCAAATTTGACAAAATGAGCTCCACTATAGAGAATAACCTCCACTATTAAACAAATTCAAGTACACTTATCCATATACCACTAGACGCCAAAAGATATGAGGTAGATTTGATGAAACAAACATCACTATTAGACCAACTCGAGTGCGCTTATAAAAATATTACCATATACCAAAAAGGATGAGTTAAACTTGACAAAATCGACTCCACTATTAATCCAGCTCAAATTATATTAAGGTACCAATAGGGATGAGACAGAATTGACTAAATAAACTCCATTATTAAACCAACTCAAATTCACTAAGAGATGAGACAAATTTGACAAAATGAATTCCACTACTAAACCAACTCAAATACACGAAAAGATGAGACAATTTGACGAAATGAACTCCACTATTATAACAACAATGCACTTACTAAAGAACCAATACCAACATTTTTAAAATTCAAAACACATAATTAAGAAAAGAATAAGGTAAAAACAAAACCACTCAGACACAACCGAAAGACTCGTTAACTTTTACTGGGCATAAAATCATCAGGTAACATCAAATATGATGTATTTTTTTTCCTTTTTCCCTTCTTTAAAAAATAATAGCAATGCCGAAATTCCATGAATAATGTGCAGGTAATTTGGCTGAGGAAAGTTTATTTATTCCTACACAATAACAAAATATGCAAATTTCTCCAAAAGATCTCAAATTTGGCTGAAGAAAGTTGATTTATTCCTACACAATAACAACAGCAGACCAAAAATCTCAAATTTGGCTGAAGAATGTTGATTTGTTCCTACACAATACAAATTTCTCCAAAAGATCTCAATTTTCCCCCTCCAATCAACAAATTACAAAACTAAAAACAAAAAAACCATGACCATGGGAAACTCACTGGTTAAGGACGAGCAAAACAGAGGAGAAAGGGGGGCAAAACCTGGTGGCCGAAGCAGATTCCGAGGACTTTGATTCGCATTGCGTGGAGAGCCTGCAGAAAATGGCAGAGCTTGAGTATCCACACATCGTTTCCGTGCGCATCGAAACGGCTGCCCGTAACTACAAATCCGTCGTATTTACAGACGTCCTCCATGCCAGGAAATTCGCCGTCCACAACTCTGAACAGATCCCACGTTTCTTCAGCGTCGCTCAGCATTCCAACGAACACACTGAAATATCCTCCGTATTTCTTCAAAACGTAGTCCTGATCAGGCGCGCACAGCAGAACTCCAAATCTCTTTCCCATTCCAAACCAAAAAAAACTAAAACCAAAATAATTTTCTCTTGTTTCTCTCGGGAAAGAATGGGATGAAATTTTTTCTGATACGGGGCTGGAATATAAGAGGATGGAAAGTGCCCTACAGTGCCACACATGTGAGCATTTTCCATTTTTTTTAAGAGAACCAAAACTTTGGTGTTTTTTTTCTTTTTCTTTTTTTTTTAGCTCTCTTTTCCGAAAGTGCGCATGTGGCTTGCCGTATTAAAAGCAGGCATTCTGCCATTCATGAAAAACAAAACGGACAAGTTAAACAACAATAACATGTCGTGTACACGTGATTTGTGCGAGATATGGGAATTAATTATTGGATAATGGATTGGTTGAAAGTTTGTTGACAATGTTGATGTGTCACGAATGTGGATTGAAATGAAATGGGTTAATTGGGTTCCACATACTCAAGGTTGATGATGGTACCACTGAAAATTTCATTTTTCAGTGTTTAAAGATAGTGGGTTTAGCGCTATCTTTTAAATGGGTTCTTCTCCTCTTTCTAAAACGAGTTAATGTCTTCCTTAAATCATTTATTTTGTTTTCCTTGATTAATTCTATTGTGGAATCAACTCGTAAAATTTCCTCATTATTAGTTCTGGGATCCATGTATTTTGACTCTTCAACATTCAAGGATGAAATGCTCCTCTGTTTCGACTGTCCCTATATAGTATAGAACGCAAGTCCTCTCTTCTCACGCTTCCTCAAGGATTGTCCATCTTCATCTCTCGCATCTAAGTCTGTGCAAGGTAGTCCTTCGCTGAACAATACCGATCTTTTCCCTGCATTTAATTTATGTCTAGATATAAGTTTTTTCACACTATTCATACATCAGGGTGAACTCTGTAGATAGTGATGACGCTTCTTACTTGTTTTCTTTCTCCACGTTCCCATTCTAAAATTTTCATTCACATAGTTTTTTGTCTTTGTTAAGATTTAAGCATTCATCTAGGTTGATATCTCATTTTGTCATCCATTTGTGGTTTTGTTTCATCCACACAAATAAAATCACTCAAATAAAATCACCATAACTTTAAATATATAATTAAAATTTTAATTGAGAATGTGAAATTTAACCTATTTAGTTAATAGTAGGATATCTTGCTTCTTATTATATTCAAATTTCAAATGCATACAAACAATATGGAAAATATGTGACTTTATAAAATTATGATATTTAAATGACACGTCACACGCTTACTTGGGCCAAGTTGTGCCTAATACCTGTCTTGTTTTTTTATATAAAAATAGAAATGCAATATAAAATTTTGCACGCCATTCATTTCCATTTTAAACCACGCATTCATGACAACGAGATTTAACTTTTTTGCCTTTTTTAAATTAATGACAATATTTAAGTAAGTGGTTTGTTTTCAACGTCTCATTATTTTATTAGAGTGGAATTTCATTTGTTGAAAGGGCAAAATATCTTAATTGACGAATGTCCTCACTCATTATCTATAAGGTTAAATCATGTGAATCCTCTTATAAAGGGGATTGCTCAAGGTATAGGGTTAAATCATGTTTTAAAAATTCAATACAAGAGTAGGGGTTGTATGAATTACGGGTTTAAGTTATGTTAAATTCTTAGTATATATAGGGGTCTTTGAGAAAATTAAAAAAAAATTATCATAAAAATAATATAATCTTTATATGTTGTATATGTTAGTATATATGTTATTGTGTAAGTTTAGGGGCCAAAAATATGACTAAAACTCAAATGCAATGGACCACATACATTTTCTATAAATTATATTTACATGTTCTTTCAATGGGCCTTTGCCAATTATAATCGATCTTAATTTTTTTCCAACATCCATAGTCCTTTGTTAATCCTCTACTTGTACTATGATCTAATTATAGATCGAGTGTTTGTGTGTCACCCCAAATCCACCTTCATTACTTTGATTTGCCCTCACTAGGGTAGGGTATGTCTAATTGGGTTTAGTAATGATATACGAATTCCAAATAATGAAAAATTGAAGTCAATTGTTAGCAAATACCCTGAATTGGTCTTCATTACTCTGATCTATCAATTTTAGTTTATTAATGACATAGTATTACTTAATAATGACAAATGGTGGTTAATAATATACACAACCCCAAATACACCTTCATTACTCTTATCATGCATAATTGGGACCTTGTAACATGTCTAAATCTGACTAATAATGACATCTTTGCAATAAATAAGGATAAGGTCAATAGTGTGCGTAACACCATTTATCTACTTCAAATACTCAGACCAATCAAAACTGGATCCTTGGTTTGGAAATTTAGATCTTTATTTCTCCAATCGACCCTCATTGCGACCTTAATTTGTCCATTTTGGTCAACTAATAACTCATACACACCAAATAATAACTAAAGGTAAATTTTGTGTAGCCCAATCATCCTGTGTTGTTCCAATCACTCATAATTAATACATTAATATTTTTTAAATTTGGCGTAATGGTGCCCTACAAACACTAAATAACAACAAAATGGCGGTCAAGTGTGTCCTTGCAAGCCCAAATCCACATGTAATGTTACAATCGTGCATAATTAAGACATTAGTTCATCAAATTCATTATATTAACAAGCTAGACATTGACTAATGACAAATTGTGATCAATTTTATGTTAAGAGCCACAAATTGGCTTGCATTTCTCCAATTGACCCTCACTACAACCTTAATTTGTTAATTACGGTTTACTAACAACATTAGATCATAGAATAATGCTAAATTAAGGTCAATTGCACGTCTATAGCTCAAAATCTTCCTTCATTTCTTTGACTACACCTAAGATGGACATTGATTTTCCAATCTCAATCTATTAATGACACATTAAAAATACTAATAACAACAAATGGTGGTCACTTATATGTTCTCAAGGTTCCACATGTTAGGGAAGGAGGTCTGAAAATTGTCGTGGTTTGTCTCTAGTGTATCCTCTAGTTGTGTATTTTTCTTCTTTAGCTTTAAATCCTTGTTTATGTGTATTGTTGTTCTGTGTACTAGCAATAACTAGTTTCTTGTGGAGATGACGACATCTCTATTTTCTTTCAGCAATAACATTCTTATTCAACAACTGTGTTTGGCTACCTTTTTGTATTGCATTTTTGTATAACAGTTAGGGCATTGAATTTTATTTCACATCTAGCTGATGGTTCCTCATTGATAGAGTTTGGAGGGTTTGGTCATTGTTCCTCTTTGGTATAATTTGAAGATTTAATTTTTCTCCTCTATACAAGGATTTGTTGTTTTCCTATTTACTTGGCTATTCACTTTCAACAAGGGTGTTCTAAGGGTCTCTTTTGATTATTTCACTAGTACTTTCCTAACCAAAAAATATGATGTTATGTGAGATTTTTTCATGTAACTTGATGTCATGAATATCATACCAACTTTGTTAGTTGTTTCCCACCAACATTATTGTGCTATGTAGGATGTTTTCTCGTTTTGTTGTCGTGAATATTATCACATGGTTGTTTATGGATCGTAAATATTAACGAAAAATTTAAACAACTAGCGATTAATTGATTGTTAACTCATTAACTATTTAATGTTTTCGAGTGTTAGAGTCCCGATGCCATTCAACATAAACACGGTGATTGCTTATGTGAGACCACTAATAGTAACCACCCTTTTTATTGTAAAACATTCTAAGTATAATTTACCTCCAAAATTTTAAATTACTATATAATCTTTTAATATTTTCTTGTTTAAAAAATGAAGTATGCTGGTTATTGAAGGGCAATGTTAAATGAATAATCATCATAAAAAAAAATTGACTCTCAAATTTTATTCAAGTAGTAAGTTGTCTTAATTATTATTATTATTATATTCAAATGCAGGTAAGCGAGAAGTTAACATAATTTTGTTTTTTTTGGTTCACGTCGCCAGGAGACATATTTTGTGAGCTTATGAAATTATGATATTTTCACACGTCTTGTTTATATAGGTTTGTTTTTAAATATAAAAAAAATAAATTCAATACAAAATTTGCACGCCAATAATTTCCTTTTACAACCACGCATTCATGATAAGGAGCTTTAAAGTTTTTAAATGAAATTATGATATGGTAAGCACTAGGCATGTTACTATTGTTTTCAACGTGTCATTATTTCTATGGAATGCAACTTCATTGGTTGAAAGCACAATAGGCCCATTTTAATTGATTAATGTACTTGTTCCTTATTTAGAATAATGTTTTGTCTTCAAAAACAGGGCATAATTACTCGTTCTTATTGCTACTCATTCCAATAATTCTTTACGCCTTGAACATTAATCATCAATTATTCACACTCATATCAAAAATTGATGTCATTTGCATATCTCACTTTTTTATAGGGTAATTGTATGCAAGTTCCCTTTAAAATTGCTTGGGCTTAGACAAATCGTAAATCACAAGGCCTTAATTTTAAAAAAGCAATAATTGCCATCAGAAACAAAGATCAACAAGATCTTGCTTTTACAACACTTTGATAGAGCTTTACCATATCTATCACGTTCCAAATATTTATCCAGAATAAGGTTATGAGTCTTCCCAAGTTACTTTCTCAAATATCTTGCTTAATATTAACATTATCAAGGCAAGATAGATACTCTTCTTCTTGTTTCTTGCACACTCTATCTTCCTATTGTCTTTTCTTCTCTTTAGCTTATTGTTTGCGCAACTGTTCTTCAACTTCCTTTTTTCTTCAAGTGTTGTTGTTTGGGTGTGTCCTCTTTTTGTCTAGTTGTTTGTACTAATTCCTCCACTAACTATACATTGGTCTACATGATGGCTTCTTGTTTTTGCATTGCTTGTGTAGTTGGTATTTCCATTTTTCCATTTTTGGGATGGTTGCTTACCTCTTGCAGAGGGAGAGGAGGAGAAGGTGTGTTTAGTATTTGGATTATATATTTAGGAGTTGTGATTTTGATTCTTTTTTTCTCCTTGACTTCATGTCTCATCTGTGTTCTTAGCTCCCTATCATTGATAGGATTTTCTTACACTTGTTGTGCAATTATCTTCTAATGGTGTATGTCTTGTTGTGTAAGTGATGCTCTTCTATGTGTGCTAACACCCATACTTAGCATAGTTGGTTCTTCGAATGTAGGTAGTCCCACCACTCTGAAAGGGATTATTTCACTTCTTTTCTTCTTATGTGGTGAGACTAAGAATTCTTCCCCTAGGGTGGCTACATCAATCATGTGGTCCTTTATACCCTCCTTTATGTTACACACCAATTGTTTTTGTGTCACATCCTCCCATCCGGCATTGAACACGAGAGACTTTGGTATTGGTGGGAGTTTGACCCTATCTTTTGGCCTTAGCTTATTGGTTGTAGGTTGTTCCATTACAATGGTTTTCCATATCTACTACTTGCATTCCTTTGGAAGACACGTCTTGGTGCCCATTTATGATATTGTGATTTCATGCATTATGTCTCTGTCAATTTGTGTTTGTTTAAAATATAGATTAACAAACCAGTTAGGTAACCTAGGGTCTATTTCTTCCCTTGGTGATTGTCTTCATGTCAATGCAATGATTGTCTTCTTTAATTTTTTCCATTTATCTTCTCTTGTTGGATATTCCTCTTTAAATTGTGATATGGGTTGATCTTGTTTAGTTGTTCCCATTTGTAGCTCTCCCCTTATCGGTTTTTCTAGCCCTTGTGTACGAAATGGTCTGACACTTGTTAGAATAATGCCCTGATGTCTTCTCATTTCGGGCTTGGCAATATCCATGTTGATGAAAAATGGAAGTGGCTTTGGATTTTTAGCATTGAATACTTCTTATCAAAATATGACCCCATCATGTAACAAATTGATTTTGGCATATGGGGTTGTATAAGTTCTTACCTCCTTGAGTACGCGGGGGTTTGTGATGACTTGTTCTCTAATTTATAGTAGCTAGCTTCCCAATAATTGTGTTTCTTCAAAAGTTGTATAGGGATTTGTTAGGATATACTTGTAAGAGGGTACGAAAACCCACAAGCAAGGATCACGAGGGACAACGTGCACATCAATGGACGTGCAAACGACAGCGTGAAGAGATCTCAGGAGGAGCGAGCATCAACCGAATGTGCATGCAAAGATTCGACAAACAGGAAGAACCTTGATAAGCCACAAAACTCTCATCTATCTCATAGATCCAAAGGGGTGTACATATAGGAGGTGTTGAGTAACCCCTAGTGCTACAATCATGAAAACTCAAGTAGATAGGGGGAGTTACATTCCCAGAATAGAAGTGTAACTCCCAATGACGCATATGACACACTGACACACTCACGCAGTGATGTGTGGATGCACTGATGCATAAGAGAATATCATAATGACCCCTAAATGACACGTGGACCTACGATCTCACCTAAGTGGGATGACTCACCTAATGATGTGGAAAATAACACACACCAACACCCCCCCCTTCATCATAAATTAGGATGAGGCGAGCAAGTCATAAATGAGAAATGGGTCCTGGTACAAAGTCTTGATGAGGTACTTATGCACAAGAAACAAGAAGTCCCAAGAAGTGAAGGAAAACCCAGTGGGAAAAACATCCACCACAAGAGAAAAAAAAACTCTCTAATCTATGAAAGATTCCAAAGATGTGTCTTGGATCATAGACAAGCCTGAAAGGGTACCCATGTACAAAGAGGAAAATCTCTCAGAAAGAAGAATAAGAAGATAGAAGAAGAGGGAGACGAGAGGAATGCAAAAAATGCCATGGACGGATCTGATCTCTACAGCTCTAAGAAGTCTCCTAAAAGAATGTCGATGACGAGATCCTCTTCCTTTGGACTTAAGAAGAGCCACCTACAATGAACTATGTACCTGCCCTTAGGAAGGACATAAATGGAGTGTTGGAATTATTCCCACTCCACAAAGGAAACCGAAGGAAACAGCATGAAGAACTCTAAGTCTAGTCCACCAAAATGTGGCATAGGTCTATTGAGTGAGTGTCAAGGAACCGAAGGTAATTCCACGTGCGTAGAACTGTCAGTACTGATAAAGAAGAACACCCGTAGAAAGGATGTCCAAGTGATGTGAAGGGAAAAAAACATCCTCAACATACATAGAAGGGATCCACAACTGAGGGTGGATCAATGAAGGTCTCCAGAAAAGTGGAAGTGGTAAGCGTCGCAGAAGGGGCACTCCTAACAACGGAGATGATGAACTCCTCTAAAATACTTGTAGATGGATGTGGAACCTATAGAGCATCACAAGTTTACTCTACAAAAAAGATGACTAAGGTCAAGCAGATACTCATCCCAATGAGGGGGTTCAACAAATTGAAGAGCAATGTCAGATAGGTATAAGTCATCCAATGAAGGTAGAGGAGTGAAATGGGCCTCACACACTGAAGGTGGAAAAGTGGTGGGGTGTGATGAATGTATAAGACTGAATAGGAGAATTCTCTATATCTGATGAGATGCGGGAAGTGTCAACACTCTCTCGAATAGTGAGAGAAGGAGGAGAAGATTCCTCTAGTAGTACTCTCAACATCAGAACTGGGTGCACAATCCTAGTCATCAAAAGTAGAACCAAGTGAGTTTATGTGAGTGAAAATTTCATCACACAAAGAAGAGGAGACAACTGGAATCATTATGCAGAAACAATAGCGGCAGTATGTGAAGGGTCTCCATAGAGAGACTGAAGAATGCTCCAGACACGGTGAGGTGGATCTGAGTTCTGCCACGTGAAACCAGAGAAATCAAGAGACATGTATCATCATGTGACTAAAGACATGGTTGCAAGTGTCAAGAAATTCCTCTAGATGACGATGATCAATGGGTGCAGGAACTGGGCCCAAGTAAGAAGGGTGAAAGACCCTCATGAGTGAAGTAAAATTCCATGGAAGCACACCAAGATGAATAGTTCCCTCTTCTCGGCGAGAAGTGGCAGAGGCTGTAAGGAAATCATATGATGCTCGAGTCTGGAAAGAGCACTCTCCATGATTCAGAATCAAAATTTCAAGGTACAAAAAAGCAAGACGTCGGACTCGACCCGATAGTGCATCTGCATGTGAAAACCCAAGCGTACTAGTCAACCCCCCCAGAATGCGGACACTTTATAAATTAGTGTGTTTATAAAAATGAAAATGGTCATCACGTAAAGTGTGAGAAAAATCATGCAACTTTGACCAAGGAAGTGTTGAAAAATGAGAAGCAAGTCAAAATTTATAGCATAAATATGATTCCCACAACTGATGGAAAATGCCAATAAATGTTGCAAACGCATATTAAAAATGCCTAAAATGGGTGTAAATGGTATTGTGTGGGTACTCGTTGGAAATGGCACCAAATTTTAAGTAGGTTTTGTTTTTCTTGTGATGGGGAGATTAGCCTCTTGCCAACCTCAGAACCTCGCCCTCCATCTTCGACATGCATGAATGAAGGAGATTAAAACAAGCAAAATAAAGTCTTAAAATATTTTACAATGCCATACAAGGAATTTTTTTACCTCAAAACATCAAAAAATAGGGATTGTTTTTAACATCCAAACAATTCTAAAAGGGAATGGTTGACCGACGTCTCTCGAGTTGTGACTTTGCAAATGCACTAAGTCAAGTTATGTTATACGGAGCCTGAGTACAGAGTTGTCCATCGGTGTTAGCACAAGCCAGGTGTGGGTCAATGGGATGATGTTGAGTTGTGTGTTGATTTCCACGTGGTGCAAGGAGTGTAATGCACTGAACCATTGTGTGTTGACTGTAACTACTTACCAAGCAGGTGAGTCCATGCGTGGCCGAGGGTCGTAGTTTTACATCCAAGCTAAAGGCTAGATAGCCGTTGTAAGCAAGTGTTGTAAGCCACGTGCTGAGGGGTCCAGTGGCTAGCAGAGCATGCTTTGTGGTGGCTGCAACGTGACCAGGATGCAGATTGTAACGGCCTATGAAAATTAATGCCACAGGTACAGGTCTGTAGGTCTTTTTGAGAGAAGGCCACGATGGGTGTAACCATGAGTAGGATATGTGAATACGGAAACCACGTGTTAAGGAAGGGCCTGAATGCTGCACTCATCTTTGTTTGGTAGTTATAGACAAGGTCATCTTTGCACTATGTAACATTGAGCAAGGTCGAAAAGGCCACTAAGCCAGACAATATGACCAGTTTGAGTGTCAGAAGACTCATAGAGAGCATTGCAAGCATAAGAAACCCGAGATGGTAGCGACCAAACCAGAAGATAATTCCATATTGTCAAAGACCATGGAGCAGGTGATATTCTAGGGATCTAGTCATGAGCATCAATGCACAACACGGGATGTGTCAGCCTGGGGGTTAATGAACTAGAGAACGAGCTCAATGCCATGTACTCGATATGCAAAACAAAAGTGCCTACACCCATGAATAGCACCATAGGAAAAATTAATGAATGAGATGTCCAGACCAGCAGATTGTTGGTGTGACCCAGATGGTTGTAGGAGAAAAATCCAGAGGTACGAGTTTCAACACGACCATTAGAGTGGACATGGATATTGCACAACAAGGCATACTCCAATGCAGAAGGGAGTTGGAGAAGTATGCATGCCAAATCACAGGTGAGATCCAATGTAAAAGGCAGAACCATCGAACCAATAGCAGAGTAGCCCATAGGTAAGAGGCAAGATCATGACCGAGTTAAAAAGCACCTGGTAGACTGACTCGAAGACAAAAAATAAGTTCACACACAAGAAAACCTGAGCCTTCCGAGTCAACGAAGAGACATGAGTTGGTGAGTTGTGAAGGCAATCACGGGTGAGCTATGAGGACAAATCAGTTCCTATTTTGGCAAGCTCAGGGCTGATTTGCAACCTTGAAAACTTACTTCCAGAACTATATGCAAAACTCATAAAAACACTTGCACCTTCAACCTGTAAATTGCTGAAACTTGAACGCTGCAAAATGCCTCCAAAGTGCGCATGCAAGGCCAATGAAACCTGGAGATCCCGAACCAACGACCTGAAAAAATGAATAGAGGTATAAGACCTTGAAATCAATGAAAGATAGAGCATGATCAGAATATCCATTATGACACACACAACAAGAATCTGAGATATCACGCTCGAAGCTAGAAAATGCACGAGCAATGCTGAAGAGTTCACAAATCCACAAGATTTTCTCTGATACCATGTAAGATGGGTATGAAAAACCCACAAGCAAGGATCAAGAGGGACAACCTGCACATTAATGGACGTGTGAATGACAGCGTGAAGAGATCTCAGGAGGAGCGAGAAGCAACTGAATGTGCATGAAAAGATTCAACAAATGGATAAAACCTCAATAAGCCACAAAACTCTCCTCTATCTCATAGATCCAAAGGGGTCTACATATAGGAGGTGTTGAGTAACCCCCAGTGCTGCAATCAAGAAAACTCAAGTAGAGAGGGGGAGTTACATTCCTAGAATAGAAATGTAACTCCTAATGACGCATATGACGTATTGACGCAGTGACGTGCCGATGTACTGATGCATAAGAGAATCTCATAATGACCCCTAAATGACATATGGACCTACGATCTCACCTAAGTGAGATGACTCACCTAATGATGTGGAAAACAACACACACCAACAATACTATGTAAATATATCATGTGGGAAGTACTCATTTTCTAAATCTATAACACCCTTAGGGGCATTATAGTATGTGAAATAGAGTAGCATGATGAACCATTAGTACTAGAACACTTTACCTCCTACTTGTGTGATATTTTTTACATTTATATTAATTTCATGTGTGAGGAGTTTAGGCCACTTGAACTCTGTACCATCATCCCAAATTATTGTAATGATATCCAAAACTCTCATAGATGCTTGTTTACTCCACCTAGTTTTGTGCCAATATCATTCCGCTATGATTTCTTCCAAAATTATGACTATGTGGTTCCTGATGGCCCACAATGGAATGTATATCCCTTTGTGAAAATGACCATAGAAGGTCATAGTTTTTGACTATACAGGTGGTCTGGTGGTTTGGGATAGGATAATAGATATACCCTTGTTAGTTATACCTATGGCTTAGGAAACTGGGACTGTGGTGATGGGAACGACATCTTGTTTAGAGAATCATATGGCTTCATTGTAGTATCTACTCATGATTATCTGCATGATCTTGGGATGGTCTCCCATGTAAGAAATTGTTCCGATCCTATACACAATCGTTCCTTGGACCATGTCCTTTAGTACAATCTACACTTGTGCGGCTTTTTCTTGCACTTTCGGCTTCTTTGCCCCCAAAGTTTTAGGGAACTCTCTACTAGCTCTTGGTGAGGTGGATCACTCCATATAGTCTGTCAGAGCATTTTGGAGATCCCCATGTCTTCTTTTTCTACATCCAATAAGGAAAGGAATGTAAATCCTTGTTTTTGCATCATTCCTTGGACTGTTGGCCTAGTAGGTCTATTGAAAAGATCCATTTGTTTGTCTAATTATCTTGTTGATTCCTCACACTTTCTCTTTACTAGTACTTTGATCTTGTTTCTTGATTTGCTTTGGCATGAAAATGACTTCTTCCTAATTCATTTACTTGTTTATACCTTTGATTATTTCTAAGTGGCTATTTTTAAATTGTTAATCACTTAATCTACCTCCTTAATTTCTTTTATCTGTTGGAGATTTCATTTTCCGCGAGATCTTAGGTCTTCGATGCATCGTTCGTACTGTTAGCTGGATTTTTTCTTTTTTTATTTTCAAATTATTAAAGTTAGTTTTTTTTTTCTGTTTCTTTGTTTATTATGCAAATTTCTTGGATTTATTTGATTCATTCCCCGTTTCCCACTTTTCTTTGTGCCTTTCTTGATGGTGGTCTTGTTTGAATCCTTGTTATCTTACACATACAATCACACATTGATTAATTACACAAACATATAATCTATGAAACTTGAAAATTTAAACAACTTCCTACTCTAACCAATGTGCCTAGGCACTTACTGTATTCTTTGATACTTTGCACACTCATGCATTATAGGATTTCATCCTACATCTATTTATTATTCCAAGAAATATATTTTCCTATAGATCCTACAATATTATAGTGCCTTGTTTCATTATATATGAGCCTTTCCATCTTATGCACAATTTTCCTAGGTGTGCTTTTAACATGCATTCATACAAAAAATCCTTTGTTTTGTTTGGAAATCCTTATTGTATAGGTTGTGGTCATGCCAAGCTTTCTAGCTTTGTTTTTTCTTCTTCTTGATTCCATTACGTTGTTGCCATGTATTCCTCTATTTCTGTCCAATATAACAATATGCTTTCAATAGATTCTTTGTCCCCTAACCGAGTAACTATTGTGATGAGGAGGCTTGGTACAATATATTCCATAGGCATGATTGCTTCAATTCTATAAACCAACTAAAATTGTGTATGTCATGTTCTTATCTTTTAGTTGGTTATGTATGCCCATAGAACTACAAGTAATCAATCTTCCCAATCATCCTGTAGATACCAAATTTGGGTCTTATGACACCCTGTACCCCGTATCTCGTCCCGCAACCTAACCCTACCTCACCACCTAAACATTACACACTGAATTATTTATTAATTACCTTATAATTAATAAATCCACATCTCTAACCCTGCCACCTCACCTCACCACCTCACTATGACCTAGCCCTAACCCTAAACTAACCTAATTAAGACTTGTAACTTGGTCCAGACCCACACCCAAGACTCATCACCCATCACCTGCATCAAAATGAACCTAATAATGACTTGACCAAGCCCACAACTGACCCCTCGGGAGGAAAGGAGGGAAAGTTGGCTATTTTACTAAAAATAGCCAACTTTGACCTAACCAACATCAGTCCCTACGCGGCTGGCGTCGGTTAGGTAACCGCCATCAGTTCCCTGTAAATGACCTCCCCCAACCAAAATGAAGGGATCCAAATCCATTTGCAAGGGGGAGACAAGTGAGAAGGAGAGAAGAGTTTGCAAAGAGGAGCATTGAGCCCAAAACTGGAACTGAGCAACTAGAGCATTGTCACACTCATCCAAACCTTGGGAGATTCATAGGATAGATTCATTAGATCACTTCCGATTGCTAGATCATCCCAATTGGGCCTTGCCTTCACCACTGCATTCTTTGGACCTGTGTCCACATCAGAAACTAGTAGTCCTTCATAGACAAAAAGGAGCTCTTCACAATTGGTTTAATCTCTCGACGGTACGCGCACACCTTCCCAACACTCAACAGGTATTCCTCCTAATCCTAACCCCTATATGTTTCTCAAGAGAATGAAAGGAAAGAAGTAACTCTATTACAAAGAGGAGCATCGAGCCCAAAATTGGAATTGAGCAACTAGAGCATTGTCACACTCATCCAAATCTTGGGAGAGTTAGAGGATAGCTTCATTAGATCACTTCAGATTGCTAGATCATCCCAACTGGGCCTTGCCTTTGCCACTGCATTCTTTGGACCTACATCCACATCAGAAACTAGTAAGTAGTCTCTTTTATCACCTTGTATGCTTCTAGACACTACTTTGTGAACTTTTAATTCATAGGGATTATAAGCTCACTCCTGGATCTACTACTCGGCAACAACCTGCACTTAACCTTCAGTCATCCATCTATATATTACCCCAAAGACAACTCTCTCATCTCTCTCACTCTCTGAGTCTTCTCTATCACCCTACTACTCCCCTCAACCACCTACCAACCTTCCAAACCTCATAACCACCTTACACCAACCTCCATTTAAAAATCCCTAAATCATTGCCTCTACCGATATCGATTATTCCCTATCGGTACCGGTTTCATAACCGCGATCAGTTATCCAGTGACCGGTATTGGTCACTGTGACTTATACCAAAACCAACCTTTCACCTATTCACCTCAAAGAAATCTCATGTCCAACCTAGTCTATCCCTGTAACTTGATCTGAACATATCAATAACCAGTGACCAGACAAACAACATGACATTCTATTATTGGTAGTTTAGTCTCTATTGCTTTTAGTAACGAGATGCCTAAATCGTGAGTTCGCAATAGCTTCTTTATTATCATTTGCATCAATTTGTATTAAAAGGGAACTGACCACCTTCGAAAGGAAGTCTAATATTTCCTAGGCCCAAGGCAGTTCCCTCACTTATTGTCTAACTAAAATCTGGTGGTCTTGCATTCTTATTTACAGGTAGTCCTTCCTAGACAAAAAGGAGCTCTTCACAATCGGTCTGATCTCTCGACGGTATGCGCACACCTTCCCAACACTCAACAGGTATTCCTCCTAACCCTAACCCCTATCTGTTTCTCAAGAGAATGAAAGGATAGAAATAACTCTATTCTGGAACTAAATTCTGTGCGAAACATTTTGGCACGCCCGGTGGGACCCTTCTCGGGTTTCTTTCTTTCTTGCTTGTTTTCATGTAGGGAGCACACTTGTTGTTTCTCTCTTCTAAATATTCATAAAATATTTTGTCCTTTTGGTAAAAGAACTTGTCTTACTTTTGCATCTTTGCATTAGTGAAAGTTATCTTCTTGACCTCTTCTCTTTCTTTGCTTCATCGAATATCATTTTCGATTTGGGTTTAAAACACGTGCATCACATTCTTGCTTGTTGTTTTTCATTCTAGTGAACGTAGATTAAGTAACAAGTCGTACACGTGGGGGTAATATCCACGGTATTGACGAGAAATTAATCTTACTCTCACTGCACAACACATACCAAATCACATCATAATCTACACAACATCTCAAACATCCCCCCTTTCCGCGGTATTCCTCCGCCCGATTGAGGTAGCCTTACAAGCCAAAACAAACTTGACATCTCCCTTAGGTCTTTTGTTTAGGATTGACATCATCTTGCGTCTAAGGCATAAGCCCAAAAGTGATTAAGGGTTAGTCTCTTGATTTGCTTGTGCATCTTGCTTGTTTTCTGTTTTTCTTTCAGTTTTGTTTCTCTGTTATACCCTGTCTCAGTGATCACTTCAGACAGTTTGGTGGGTATACTAAGCCTTGTTATCCCCAAACCAACAGCCTCTTACATTCTCTCTTTTCCTTCACAGTGACCGGCACAGTCCTCTTCTACCGACATCGGTTACCCGACCAACGCTGGCTACCGTCTGACCAACATCGGTTACCAGACCGATATCGGTTACTGTGTTTCACAGTTCCTGACAAACTAGCAACCTACCAATTCCAACGTTTTGTTGCTATTTCTATTCCTAATTGACTAATTCCCTATTGTATCCTCTTGTCCATGGTTGTTATCACTCGGAAACAAGCCGCAGCCATGGTTTCACATGCTTATTCCGTGTCTTTTCCTGAGTCACCCCCTTCGCATCCTATGGGGAATCCTACGGACACCAATGCTTTTCCCAAGATCTCTGTCGGAGATCCGGATTTTGCTAAATTTTTGGATGCTAATCTTGGCACTGTACAATATTATTTGTCTCATACCCCTGACCGTACACCCGACGGTCAGCTCCTCTTGGGTATGCCTATTAGTATAGCCACTCACTTAGCTCCTTCCCCACCTAATAATTCCACCTCACTGTCTTCATCCTTAGCCCCGTCTCCCAGCTCAGCGGCTTCAGTGGTTCATACTACACCAATTGGCCTTCCTTTGGTTAATCTGGGGCCCCACATATCACTACCGTCCACTGCCCCTACCTCATCCCTCTCGCAGATTGCCTCTTTCATAACTTGTTCTCTACCACCTATCCACACGAGCTTTCCCTCTCAGGCTCCGCCCACCTTTTCATTTCCGCAAACGCATCCGGTGGCCTCAACATCTTATATAGGACACCCTTATTCGGCTGCCCCAACACATTCATCATCGATACCTTATCAACATTTAGCCCCACCATTGTCTAGTAGCGGCTCTTGGCCCAATCCTCCTCTGTTTACGATGACAACACCATCATCTAACCTAACCAATGATTTAATCAAACAAATGATGGACAAGATGCAAAATCTTGAGGCTTTTGTTTCAGGAAGCCGTAACACCCTGACATACGAGCAAGTTTGTCGGGAGCCTATTCATCCTTCTGTCCCCCTTCATACATATCCTCCTCAATGGGAATTACCGAAATTTACTCACTTTAATAGTAAGGAGGACCCTCAACAACACTTGCGATCGTTTAGACATGCCTGCTATCTGATTGCTCATGACGATGCCTTACTACTCCGTACCTTCCCCATGTCCTTATCAGGACCTACCTTGGAGTGGTACAGTGCTTTAGCCCAGCACTCAATCTTCTCCTTTAACCAGTTAGCCCAATATTTATTAGATCATTTCTCCATCAATATTGCCAAGAAAGTATCCATTACCGATCTCTATGCCATCCGACAATTTGAAGATGAATCTATCATAGATTTCGTTGGACGATGGTGGGGCCTCATCAACCAACTTACTTATGCTTTACCTCAGGCCGAGCTCATCGAACTCTTTACACGGGCCTGTGCTAAACACATTTCTCCCACCCTCCAAATTCAAAATTTCCGCACCTTTGATGAGGCCTTTACTATGGCTCAGAAACTCGAGATTCGAGCCTTAGAGGAGGAGAAATTGAAGTTGCGCAACAAAAACTCAAATTTCCGAACCCAAGACTCCACTAACAAACCCAACACCACCAACTCTCATGCATCGGCTGCTTCGAAATCAAAAGGAGCTGTACACACTGTAACGGTCAAATCTCAAGCACCGTCTTATACCCAGCTGAAATCCACCTATAAGTATAAAGCCGAGCCCATCAAGTACACTCCCTTGGGAGAAACTTATGATGTGATCTTGGAAAAATTTCTTAAAGCAGGAGCTATCACCTTGCCTCCTATTAAACCTCACTCCGGGTTTGATTCCGCCCGCGCTATACCTTCTTGGTATAAAGAAAATGACTTCTGTAACTTCCATCGCGTGAAGGGACACAACCACGAAAACTGCAAGATGTTGAAAAACATAGTGCAGGAAATGGTTGATGCAGGGGATATAACCCTCGATAATCCTAATGCCCATGCTAATCAAAATTTAAAAATCTTCAACAAACCATTTCCAAACCATTCATCTAATAGTAACACAAACCAAGAAACCTTAGCCGAGGAGAAGAGTGTGCATGAGATCCATGCGGTTTTCAACTCCCAACCAAGGGCTTCCATCGAAGAAATTCTGAATCGAGCCTCTTCACCGACGCAGGAGTCCTCGCCCCCTTCTCCTTCATCAGGACAAGAGGACAAGCCCCGCTATTCC
Organism: Taxus chinensis; assembly: GCA_019776745.2. Lineage (NCBI taxonomy): Eukaryota > Viridiplantae > Streptophyta > Pinopsida > Cupressales > Taxaceae > Taxus > Taxus chinensis. The sequence goes on along the minus strand of CM034152.1, from coordinate 132,940,434 downwards.
TTTACCCATAAAGGAACCAACTGCCTAGAGTTCTCTTCTCACAGAAGAGCCTTCTTACACCACATCCCTGCAAGACTGTGAGCGGATGTTATCCAACTTATCTATTTCCCAAACATCTCCTTCCACCGCTCTTGCTACAAAAGAAGAAGGATCGCCACTTTTTCTATCATCCTTAGAAGAGAAACCCCTCGAGCCTACATCACCAAATTCCTTAATCATGATAGATCCTCTAGAACATGCCCTCCTCCCTATCAGTTCTTCATCACCTAAATCTTTCCAGCGACCGGTTGACCCCTTAACACCCATTGATACAACACCTCATTTGCCCCCTGTATCACACCCCCAGTGGACCAGAATCACAACCCACTTCTCTTCCATATCAAAATGCCCATCCATACGTGAAGATTGTCATCCCCCAGAAGATAGATGACTCTTATGGGAATGTTTGAGAACACCATGCTCTACTCAAATGCAAATGACTAATCCAGACACCTCTACCATATACCCGAAGTTTTTACAAAAGCTCAAAATGCCTATGTCCTCACCTCCACCCCCCTCATCTCCACCGAATACCTCATCCACCTCTATCAACCTAACCAAACCTTCCCCTACGCTTGGGACTTCACCAATACCCAACCTGACGCACCCACCTAAACGGTTAGACTTATCCAAAAATAAAGCCATCAATCCACCTAGGAGACAGACCCAATCTCCTCGAGTCCAATCTATGCCTCCGCCACAATTAAAACCCTCGCCCCCGATCACACCATTACAGCAGGCACAGCTTCAACCCTCGCCGTCACACCTACCTTCTATATTGGGGCCTCACCCCTCCACCTTGCCTCAATACACCATGCCTCCCACATGACCAGCACCTTCTGCACCCATACAGAAATCCACAGGCATCTCAACACCATCACCCCAAGTATCTTGCCTACCTACCAACCCTAAGCAAACTCGATCATCGAAGGACTTGTTTGCTGCCGCTCCTCTTTCCCCGTGGTTGTTTCCTGCCACCACGTCATCTGTGGCCTCATCATCTAACCAGCTAAACATGACTTCTGCGTAGAAGAAGCCACACCTAGTTAAACCCAATCATCAAAATCCCTTGCCTAAACTACCACCCGTATGAACCACTCGTACCCAACCATTACCAAAACAATTAATAATCTCACCCACTCAATCAATAGCCTCATCTTCATTTGACCCGCTCAAAGGATCTTACACCAAGATCCTTGATATGCTGGTAGGGGATGCGACCATTTCCCTACCCCCACTCAGACCCTATGATCCATCTAAACCTCGACCTATAGGTTATGATGAATCTAAAATCTGTGCCTACCACCACACACCAGGACACAATGTAGAAGGATGCAAAGCTTTGAAAGCCATCCTTCGCCAGTTGCCTATCTCAGATAGAAAATCTCAGAAGGACAACTTACCAAAATCTCCTATACCACCTGTCCCCCGCCTCGCCAAAATCTATCATCATTACAACCCCACCTCTCGAGAACAATGACTTATCCCTGTCATCTTCCTCGTCTTGCATTCATGAGATCAACATGATTAGCATTGCTACTCAAGGTCAGAAAAACAATGGAAAAGCTAAAGAAAGCACACCTGTGGCCTCTCTTTCTTCTTCCGCCATCCCGATCGCACCACCACCTAAAGTGGTTATTCGTGGACCTGCCTATCCAGTCTCTGATGGAGTTTCCCATCGCACTATGATCAAACAACTTCACCAATCTCCTGTAAAAATGACACTCTATGATCTCATTCAAACATCTGAATCGCATCGACAAGCTCTAATTGAGATCCTTCAAGGGATAGAGGTCCTACCTAACGAAACCCTACCCGTCGCCTCCATCTTCACACCCAACCATGTCGCTTCTCTCACCAAACAACCTACCTCCACAACCACCTCTGTCCCTGTACAGCAAGCCGCTGCTGTCAGTTTTTCTGAAGAAGAAATTGTCGTCTTTGGTGCAGAAGATCCTGACCCCACTCTTTTCATCTCGGCTTACGTCTGGGACATCTGGGTACGTCGTGTTATGATCGATGGGGGTGCTAGCCTAAACATCATCTCTTCCAAAGCCTTCCAACAGATGAATATCTCTCCTAGCTGCATGTGTGCCAACCCCACCATGTTGCGTTCATTCAACGATGTTATTACTTCTACCCTAGGCACCGTGATCCTTAACATTCATGTAGGGCCACGTACCTTACCCGAACTCTTCTATGTCCTTGAGGGAGAATTCCAATACAACATGTTGTTAGGCTGCCCTTGGATCCGGGCTATGGGATGCGTTCCCTCCACCTTACATAGATGCATCAAATTCAAGTATGAAGGGAAGTCATACACCGTCACAGCTGACACTTCCCCCTTCAAAACTGCAATATGTTATACCACCCTAATGATGTGCTTGTACCTGTCAAGACACCCATTGATCCAACCCAACCATCTACTTCAACCACGCCTCAACCATCCACCTTAGCCGCACCCACACCTTCGACCAATGAAACCACCGATGCAAATACTTCTTCCTTTCCCGCGGACAACATCCCAACCTCGGATCCCTTGGTAGGTGTTTTTCAACGCCTTACACTGGGGGAGTACCACCTATACAACGTTAGCACCTTCCATACCCCACAAGAGTATGGACAGTTACAGGTGCATCCTACCTACGACCGTCGTGTGGGGGAGGTGATCTCCTACTGACCACCTAATTTCCCGCACCAACCTAACGTATGGGGGTGTCGACGCATCCTTTGTCACCCCCAAACCTCCCCTTGGTGTGATTCCCTTCCAATCAGATTTTCAATATCTAACCAACCGTCGTTTCACCCTCACCTTCCTGACACGCTGTGCTTGGAAGGGTTTTGGTTTCGGTCTTTATGAGCAAGGACGACATACGGTTATTCCCATGACTACACGCAAACACAAAGATCGTAGTGGTCTTGGATTTTCTGAACCACCTACACTGAAGAAACCTCATGTCAATTGTATCCAGGACGATGACGAAGTCACCCCTTCCGAACCATCATCGCCCATTTTACCATCTTCACCCACGGAGTCGATAGACCCGGAATCTATCCCTCCTAACTTTTTTTTTTCGTGAATGCTATCTTCCTAGGTCCTCTCACTTATCAACGCGATGGTGAAGACCCATCTTCTCTCCCCTTTTTGTATCCAGACATGATCGAAGAAGACTTGCCTTCGATTAATGTTGTGGAGTGCTAGGATGATGACTCCATCCTCACCTACCTTGGTGCGGACGACTCTTATATTCAACGTGCCTTACCATCTGAAACCCAAACCATGTTGAATGAGTCAACTATAGAAATCAACATCCACACAGAAGATGATCCTCACATTCTAAAGATCAGACAATCTCTCGATGCATCAGAACAAGCCGCCTTCACTACCTTTCTCCATGCCCGTAATCAAGCTTTCACTTGGTCCTACGCCGACATGCCAGGAATCGATCCTGACATTGCTGTCCATAACATCACTCTGAAACCAGACTCCAAACCAGTTAAATAGAAGCTGAGAAAAATGCATCCACACATTGCCCTCTTGGTTAAAGAAGAGCTTCAATGACTCCTTTCTATTTCTTTCATCTTACCTATTGACTATCCGCAATGGATTTCTAATGTTGTACCTGTCACTAAAGTGACGGGGGGACTTTGGATATGTACAGATTTCCAGGATCTTAACCTCGCTTGCCCAAAGGACGACTTCCCCCTACCTAGTATTGATCAACTTGTTGATCTCACTGCGGGCCATGAGATGCTTTCTCTCATGGATGGTTTCTCAGGATACAATCAAATTTTAGTAGCCCCGGCCGATCAACATAAAACCACCTTCATTACCCCCTGGGGAACCTTCTGCTATCGTGTCATGCCATTTGGCCTTAAGAATGTTGGTGTGACCTATCAGCGGGCTATGACTTACATTTTTCATGACATTATGCACACTATCCTTGAGGATTATGTCGATGATCTTCTTGGAAAATTCAAACATTGCAGTGAACATCTCGATGTTTTAACCATTATTTTCGATCACCTGTTACAATACTGTGTTCGTCTTCAACCAAAGAAATGTGTCTTTGGCGTCCTTTCGGGAAAACTCCTTGGCTTTATCATCTCTTTGCATGGCATTGAGGTCGACCCAGCTAAAGTCAAGGCTATCTTAGAAATGCCCCCACCCACTAACCTAAAGCAATTGCGTAGTTTGCAGGGCAAACTCCAATCTATCTGGTGTTTCATCTCACAACTCTCGGATCAATGTCAACCTTTCCATCATCTCCTTAAAAAGGACATTGTCTTTCAATGGAGCGAGGAGTGCCACAGAGCCTTTGAGGCTCTTAAAACTTATCTCTTGCAGCCACCCTTGCTTATCCCACCTCAGGACGATCTCCCTTTCTACCTTTACCTTTCTGCCACCGACCATGTTGTAGGAGCCATGCTTGCACATTGTGACTCCGAGCATCGAGAACAAGAAGTTTATTACATAAGCCGTACTCTTGTGGATTACGAAACTAGGTATACACACGTCGAAAAGTTGTGCCTAGTCTTATCATTCATGGCCACCAAACTCCGACATTACCTCCTGAATCACAAAACTTTTGTCATCACCAACGCTGACCCCATACATTATATGTACGCCAAACCTCATCTAAGCCACCGCATCACCTGATGGCTTATGCTCCTCGCCGACCTCGACCTTGAGTTCGTACACCAGAAATCAGTCAAAGGACAAACTATCGCAGACCAACTCGTGGAAGCCCCTTTACCTGGGGAACAATTTACCAATTTTACTTTCCCTGATGAACTCATCGCAACTCTTTCGCTCAGTGATGCATCTTATCCGATGACTCTCTTCTTTGATGGATCTAAATGCCAGCGCGGCGGAGGGGCGGGCATTTTTCTCATTCCTCTTAAAGGTGAACCTATGCCTCTTTCATTCAGGATCGATTTCCCCTGCACTAACAATACAGCGGAATATGAGGCCCTTGTTCTAGGTCTCCACGTTGCGTTACACTTAGGTGTGAAGTCTATTAACATTTTCGGTGACTCTCAATTGGTAGTAAATCAAGTTACTGGCATCTACCAATGTAAAAATGAGGAACTTCAAAAGTACAAACGTTACGTAGATTCACTTTTGACCTTATTTACCCATTATACTATCCAAACCGTTCCACGCTCAACTAATAAATTTACGGATACTATGGCTTGCTTGGCCTCGCAAATTCCTACATCACCAACTGATTCTGACATATTTGTCTTGGTCCAACAACTCTTTGCCCCATATTACTTAGTCCCAGATGTTTGTATGGTAAATAATGCATCTGCTGACTCATAGGATACCTGGTATCACCAATTTTGCGACTACCTTACAACCTCTGTTCTCCCACTTGACCTTAGTAGTAATGGAAAATGTTCTTTTATTAAAGGTGTTTATTGTTATCTCATCATGGGGGGACTCCTCTATAAACGTGGCTTCAATGGTATCCTCCTTCGATGTCTAACCAGCACTGAAGTCACTCATACCATCCAACAAGTCCATGACGGAATTTGTGGTGGGAACTTTAGTGGCTTTGTCATGGCCAAGCGGATCCTTCGCCTAGGATATTATTGACCTACTCTTAATAAAGACTATTGTAAATATGTTAAGCGTTGTGTTATGTGTCAATAGCATGCCAACCTTCAACATACTCCCAGCCATCCGCTACAGGTCGCACGAGATATTTGGCCTTTCTCACAATGGGGTTTGGACCTTATTGGTGAGATTCATCCACCTTCTTCGCAATGTCACCATTGGATCATCACGGCAACCGAATATTACACTAAATGGGTGGAGGCCATTCAACTCGTTTCAACCAAAAAGGATAAAATTGTTGAATTCATCAATCATCACATTATTTGTCGTTTCGGTGTTCCTCATCGCTTGATAACCGATAATGGAAAATCTTTCAAAAATAAGCTGTTACGAGCCCTCTGTGACAAATTTGGTATCAAACTTAGCTTCTCGTCACCCTACTATCCACAAGAAAATGGTCAAGCTGAATCTTCTAACAAAACCTTAACCAAAATTCTCATGAAAGTTGTTAATGATTCTGGTCAAAATTGGCATGATCACATCCCCTTTGCCCTTTGGGCTTATCATACCAGCATTGGTACTTCCACTAATGCCACACCATTCTCTCTGGTGTATGGTACCGAGGCTGTCTTTCCTCTCGAAATACAAATCCCTTCCCTCAGAATATCTCTCCAGGATATTCTCACCAATGATGACTTCCGCCAAGAGCGGTTAGCCCAATTGGAGCTTCTTGATGAGCGTCATCTTACCGCTCTTGACCACCTTCAAATTTATCAAAAGTGCATCAAGCGTGCTTATGATAAGTGAATTCATGAGCGTACCTTTAAAATTGGTGATCTTGTCCTCAAAGAGAATCAACATGTAACCAAACTAGAAAAGAGAAAACGTGGAAAATTTGCTCCTAATTGGATTGGGCCTTACATTATCACTCACACTTACAGATCAGGGACTTATCGTTTAGCTTCACTTAATGGTAAACCTAAGCCTAAAACCCTTAATTCCTTGCATCTCCGACCATTCTACTGTTGAATTTAGTGTTACATCACTCCTTATCCACCTTGCACTCGTCCCTTGAGCTCTTTTACCACCTCATACACCTTTTTTTCATGCATCTCAAAGTAAAATCAAACCCACGTGGTTTGATCATCACCTCCTCTTAAAGAGGCCTTCTCCTTTTTAGTCTGGTCCATGACTTAAAAGTATCAAAATAACAAGTTCTCAATTATACAATTCTAGGATATTCTTGAGTCAAACTTCCTGCAAAACTAGATGCTTCATGCCAAATAGACATCTAGACCTCCGAGCTATCAACTAGACTGCTCCCTCGAAGGACAGCTATGTGCAAAGCCACATCTGCTACTATAACTAGACTGCTCCCTCGAAGGACAGCTATGTGCAATGCTGCGTCTGCTACTATAAGTAGACTGCTCCCTCAAAGGACAGCTATACAAAGTCAACCTCTATCAAAAGCTTCTGGCATTGATCAACTTCGTGAAGACCTCAAGAACAACAAAATGCGTATCCCATATAGACTTCCAGCATTGATCAGTCTATATCCAGAAAAATCAAAGCAGTATTCAAAATTACTTTTGAGTCATGGACTTGTCTATTTTGGTTTGGTTCTCTTCCGTCAGAATAATCACCTTATAACAAGTTCTATGTGCCCCAACCATACCATCCACCTCACCTCACCATTCTTCATAATAACAAAACTCAAGGGATGTGCGTATATCCAATATATTGTGATTATACAACTCTTTTCACCTATCGACTTCTCGCCTATGCAAGGTACCTAGGGATTCAAGCTCATCCTACGATAATACATGGTTTGTTTAGCTCTTTCCAACTATGGGACACTTTTTCCTCTTTTACCCGAATCTAGGATTGTGTGTTGATCTTAATTAGGAAACAATTTCCTATGCTTGGGTAAGCTAACCCTCACTTCACCTATACCCATACCAACACCAACAACATTACTCTACCAACATCAAACTTTTACCAACCAACAAATTGCCTAACCACAACCAAATTTCCTGAATTCACCTCTCTCTGGTCCTAAGGGAGAACTACATCGGTCTGAGGCCCCTCCTTGCTTTGTGCAATGGGCTATGTAGGCAGCACTTAGGAGACATGGGGTCTCCCAAGGTTAGCTCGACCATCCCCTACCATAACCTATCATGTGTGGTGTTTTCTTTAAAAATATAAATATTTTCGCATATTTTTATTGATAACACTCACCTTGATCCTTTATCAATCCAAACATTCAAAACACAAATATTCTTATAATTATCACAAACTCAATTCAACATACATATTCCATTTTATTTAGATGTTAAACAAATACATCTTCTCTATCATGGAATCCTTATTTATTCTTCTACCCCTATGTATGAAACTCACTTAGACCCCCGTGCCTTGTCCCGAACCAGGTAGTGATGGTGATCGTCGATGCCGCTCACCTGGCCTCTCCGTACTCAAAGGTACCACTGCCATTGGTTCCTCCCACTGATCCACCAATCTCTCCTGTAACATATGAATCTGCCCTCTTGTATGGAGGACTCTTGCCTCTAGTCTCTCCACTCGAGACTGCGAAGCCTCTAACAATCCCATGGTCTCGTTCACCTGTGTTTGAAGCTGGTAAACTAAACCCTATAGGTGGTCTCTCTCTGCGGTAATCACAGCTATGTTGGGATGATCGGCCCTCTCGTGTGTACTTCACAACTCTGCTGCCCACCATAATCTATAAGACTATGTCGCTCCTACATCCATTACCCTGCGATCGGCTGTTATCTCTTCTGGTCCTTCTGGAAGAGTTGGCCGTGGAGGTGAGAATGGTGCCTCGGCGTCAATCCTTCTGTATGGTCTATGATCCATGGGTATATCCTGAACAAATCCAAATTTTCATCACACACGATCTAGAGGAATCCTCTCGTACTCTCCTAGCCTGTGTCCTGCGATCCACCTCACTCGCTCTACACCCCTCAAATCCTTGGCTATGTTCACCGTCACCATGTAGTTCCCGTAAGGTCTCCAACGGATATCCGTAATCGTCATCGTCTCCAATTTTTGCATATAATACTCGGTGTTATCTGTCACGGTCTCAGCTGTTGCCTTTTGCTCTGTCTGGACCCATCACCTGAATCCCAACCTCTGCACTCCTGTCTCTCTTTCTTGGATTGGTCGGCCTATTGGTCGCACACACACAATGTGCTCATAATCCCAAAAATGTAATAAGTATGCACAATCCAGTGTATTCCTGTGATTTCCCCTGCATGCCCATAAACACGTATATAGCGCCGCCAGATATGCGGGTGCCCATGCGAAAGTAACGCTACCTTCTATCATCTCACGAATAATACACATCAATGATTTTGGAAATCTTCCCCCGTCCGCTCTAGGTAATGCATAATATCCCACCGCTATCATTAATACCACGGCCAACCTTGTTGCCTCAGGGTGTGCTGCAAACATTATACCATAAGTAAATGTCACGCCTCCCTATGTCAAATCTCGTGTGGTTGGACCAAATACTGTCGTTATTGCTGCCTGTGCCGTATTGGGCCCTGCCTGATACACTGGTCTTCCTCTAATTGGAAGTCTCAAAATTCAAAACACATCTTCTAACGTCACTGTCATTTCCCCTGTTGGCAGATGGAAGGTATTCTTTTCTGGATTCCATCTCTCAATCAGCGCCTGCAACATAGCATGATTGCGTGTGATTCGTGAATAATAGCGGATTCCGCTTAACCCCACACATGGTTTATTAATGCCCACTCTACTGGTGTTACATCCGCTCGGACCCGTGACAACAATGTTGGTACCCTATCATTCATCATCAACCTTGCCTCTGCCTGCACACATCAAACCAATGAACAACAAGCAGCAAATGAATCCCCAAGTGTTTTTTTTATCAGAATCTGTAACTTTACACAGTAACCGATATCGGTTACCTAACCGATACCGGTTAGGCCTAAACCAATATCGGTCACTGTTCATAATATCCATCTTGCTCCAAAACACCACCTATGATACCTTATTCACTGGTTTACCCCTCTCTGTACCTACAAACATATCTAAAACACCTGATTACCTACCCTATAACACTCATCCCATCCCAAACCCTTGCCTATCACCTTTTTACCCACTTATCTTACCACATCCTATTTATAAGCATGCAAAATCTTATTCCAACCAAAACTTATACCTCTTAGGATGCAACAGCTTGAGGTGGAACCTGTCTTCTCTCTCCTCTCTACCCACTGGATGCTTCTCCTTGTTCAGCCATGTTCACCAGACTCTTCACTATAACTTGCCTTTACACCTTCTTAATTCAAGCCCACGATCACTTTACTTGTCTCTTTCCTCCTTATCACTCAATTCTCCCATGCAACTACCCTGTATGGATGACAACAACCTCGCATCCTCGTATTTAACATGTTGCATGACTCTAAAAATAAGAATTTAAATTGCCTCCCAAGCTTTTCTATTTTTAGAAAAGCTCAACATAACCGATGTTTACCTAACCGGTATCGGTCACATAGTGACTGACATCGGTTATCTAATCGATATTTGCTTATACCTAGGCATTTTCTTTGTTTTTTACAAAATTTTGGCGGTGCCCGCCTCTTTTCCCTGCATAATGACATCATTATCAATATCCATCATCATAATACCATCAACATTTCAACACATGCATATAATCCAAACATCATCAACGTCATCTATATACCTCAACTTCCAAAATCATCAACAAAACAAATGAAACATTATAATATATGTATCAAATCAAACATTATACACACCATGTGGATCAAACTCATCATCTATATATATCCTCAAATCAATGTCAAAATATACAAATTGCCCTGCATGGGGCCTCTATAATCCAAAAAATACAAAGTCAGCACGCAGGCCGCTGTCTCTGTCAAAATCTCGACTCGGCTCGCAGGCTGGTCTCTCATGTCAAAAATATACTCGGCTCACAGGCCGGTATCAACTATACAAAATGTACTCGGCTCACAGGCCGGTATATACAACAAAAATGAATACATAAATCCTATGTGGGCATGCAGGCCTCTATATGCACACTCGGTTCGCAGACCGGTGTCTCTATCAAAAAATCAACTATCCAAAAACATCTCCGCTCCTAGGATGACTCAGCTCTCTCCCCCTCCCTCGGCTCGTCCCTCAGCTGGTCCCAGTCTCAGATCTCGCCTCCTACCTGTCACTGACCCACTAGCTGTGGCTACAACCCCATGTGACCTGTGACTCTGGGAAGTCTCGGCTCTGTGAGCCGCATATGGCTGATAATTAGCACTGGTACCATCTAGTATGTCCTGATAATAATGGGCCTCCGCTCTCGCCTCCATGTACCAGGCCTGTGCCACCATGGCTGGTGGGGCTGGTCCCTCAGCTCCTAATAGAAGTGGGCCCTGTCCTGCCTGTACACCCTAACCCTGAGCATGTACCTGTGGTGGCGGTGGAGCTTCCATCGGAGCCTGAACAGGGACCTGTGCCTATGCCTGAACAGGGATCTATGCTTGTGCCTATGCCTGTGCCTATACATGTGCTTGAGCCAACTACCCCTATAACACTTTGATCTGTGCCTATGTAGCAGTAAGCTGCCCCTGTAATAACTGCACCTGACCTAAGAGACGGTCTCTCTTTGTTGTAACAGCCACCAAATCTGGCTGTGTTGGCTGTGCTCTCATGGCTGCCCTCTGCCCTGCCCACCAAACCAAAAATGAACCTGTAACCCTGGCGTCATCCACTATGTTATCTGTCGGTCTCTCTGCTACCCAGACTAGGTCAAATGGCTGTAGTACAGGAAGTGGTGCCTCTACATCCTCCCTCTGTTACTGTGGGAAGGGAGGTGGCTCATCCTGCTGTAATCCCAGCTGTCGTCGTACCCTCTCTAGAGGGATCCTCTCATACTCCCCGGGTCTCCGTCCAGATATCCAGAAGATATAATGGATCCAACGCAGCTATGCTTGGGCTCCTCCACAGGGCTGATGGCCTCTGTATGGCCTCCATATAATATCCAAGGTAGTCAGGCCCTCTAGCATATGTCTGTAATAAGTGACATCCCACCCTGTGATAACTACTTGTGGCTGATCCATGACTCCTAACCACCTCTGAAACCCATATCTATAAACTTCCTGTGGCCTTGGCTACTGGGGAAACCCTACTGGTCGTAAACACACGATATGCTCGTAGGCCCAATAGTGTAACAAGAATGTCGAACATATACCGAATCGCCTCATACGGCGACAGCCCCAGAGCTCTCTGTATAGCTGCACCAGATACACTGGTGCCCATGCGTAGTAGGTGTGCTCCTCCACCATCTCATGTAACACTCCCATCAGAGCCCATGGGAAGCATCCTCCCTTTGAGTCAGGGAGGGCGAAGTAGGTGATACTGATCATCATCAGCATGGCAAGTCGTGTCTCCTGTCGATGAGTGTGATACATATCACCATAGCAGATGCTCGCACTATGATACGTAATCAATGGGACTGCATCCCCGAATACCTGCAGGATGCTATCCATGGTTGTCTTAACATCCACCAGGAACACCTCCTCACCGATGATCGGCAGTCTCAGGATGCGATACACATCCTCTAAGGTGATTGTCATCTCTCCAGTAGGGAGCTGAAAGGCATTGGTTGCCAGATCCCATCTCTCGATGAGGGCAACCATCAGGCTGTGGTCCATATCCACAGCCCTATACCTCTGGACTCCGCCGAGTCCAACCTCTTTCATAACTACCGACTGTGCTGCGGTCACATGTGGCCGTATCCGCTCCAGTAGAGGCAGCATCCGATCTTGCATCGTCAGCTGCTGGTGTGCCTGTAAAAAACAACCCACTCCATCACGCCTACCCTTCACAAAACAACTACCTTAACCCTCTAAACTCACTCACCCACCCAATCACAACCTGACTCTATAAACACATCTACACCCACCTATCTTACCCTATACATCTATAAATTCCTCTCACTCTTATGGTCCTTCTTTAAATATCCTACCCACTCCAATCAAACCTACAACACCTCATCTCCCTCAAACATCAATAACCCCACCCAACAAATATCTAAAAAATCCCCTTTACCTATCCCACACCCTACCAACCGCCCCAATCATACTCCACTCGCTCTACTCTCGCCCTCTAACCATACCCCAACCACTTTAACCCTTCCTAATTCATACACAACCCATAACCTATCCTACCTGAACCGGCCCCAACCACCTGATTACTCCCCACCCCAATAACCTTTCCTAGTAACTCTACCTTCTCCCCCTTCACCCCAAAAATCTATCCTACCCGCCTACAACAACACCCAACACAACAAATTTCACAACCCTACCTCCTACCCATGGTGACCGGTACCGGTCACCCTTGACCGCCATCGGTCCCCCACCAACAGTCTATGTCTGATTTTTATGCACAGACGTCAGTCGACACATGACCAATGCTGGTCTCTATACCTGCTAATCTACACAATTTACACTGTGACCAATGTTGGTCGCCTAGTGACCGACATCGGTCACTGTGGGATTTCGGGGCCGGACCAAAAACAGCCCCCAAATCCCCTTTTTTTTCCTATTTCTACCCATCTACCGAGCACAATCACCTAAAAACTTACCCACCCTGACGTTTTGGCCTACCTAACATATCTACCCAATCCATTTTACGATTTACCTTCATTTATTCATTATTTTCTCAAATTTTAGATTCCTACCCCAAAACCCACATCCTAGCTAAATTCATCAACTTCACACAAATAGGGGTTCAGAGCCTACCGGTACGACTACACGTCGTCGTGGTGGGATAGGTGGTGGTGGTCCAGCTCCTCCAGCACCTCTAGCACCTCCTGCTCCTCCAGGCTGTGCCATAGCTCCAAATCTCCTCAGCAAGGTCCTCAACCAATCAAACTCTCCCTCCCAATCTCTGGGGTCTACCAATAACTCACTTCCCCACTCAACTAGTGCCAACTCATCCCAAACACATGACCCAATCACTTCAAAACTCAAACAAGAAAAAGTTGGCACTCAATTTCACAAAGTGAAAATGACATGTCGTATTTTTTCTTTTTATAGGTTTTCACCCTCTAACCGATATTGGTTAGAGCGTGCCCTAGGAAACCGATATCGATCATCTGACTGATCTCGGTAACCCATAACCGATATCGGTTACCTACTTAGTTTAACCTAACTGCTACCCTTATCCACCAATCTCCATTTTTCACCACATCGCCTACCCCCAGCTTTGCTAAATAGCCTTATTTTGAATTCATCGGCCTGACCTAAGGCCGCAACTAACCACTTGGCTCAACCAACCAACCGGCCCGACCCACAGCCGCAACCAACCAATTGGCCCAACCCAAGGCCGTAACCAATCAATCGGCCTGACCCAAGGCTACAACCAACCAACTAGCCCGACCCACGGCCACAACCAACCAATCGGCTTGACCCAAGTCCGTAACCAATCAATCGGCCCGACCCACGGCTGCAACAAACCAATTGGCCTGACCCAAGGCCGCAACCAACCAATCGGCCCGACCCAAGGCCGTAACCAATCAATCAGCCCGACCCATAGCTGCACACAACCAATCGGCCCGACCCAAGGCCGCACCAATTAAGTACCTCAACTGAGGCCCACAAATTACGATTCTATCCAACCATCATGTAGTTGTTTGATCAATCGAGCTCACCTATTCATGTTTTAGCATGACTAGGATACTTGAATTGATTAGCCGACCAGCTTTGCCTAGCCGAGACCGTGACGTTTATCTCAACCAAACCAACCATTTGGTACTGCCGAACATGCCTAAACATTCTGGTACCTTACCCATTATATCCCTTGGAGCTACTTCCTGTGCCTTGGATACCAGGATTATATCAACCTTGTTTGGATAAACTATCGACCTTTGCCTATGAATTTCTTGTTTGCTCTTCAAATCGTGTACCCTGGTCGCACTACTACATTTCAATGTGTGTCAGCTTCCTTGAACTTACCCCACCATTTTATCAGCATCTCATCATCATTTACCCTTTGTCAACCCTATCCCTGATTTCATGTCGCCTCAATCTGTGATAGATTTGAGGGGGATTACCTATACCCCTAACTGGGGCAACCACTTTTTATTATTGTCAGTGTACCTTTACAAGAAAAGCTACACGACAACAAAGGGCAAATGTAGATACCAAATTTGGGTCTTACGACACCCTGTACCCTGTATCTCGTCCCACAACCTAACCCTACCTCACCACCTAAACCTTACTGAATTATTTATTAATTACCTTATAATTAATAAATCCACATCTCTAACCTTGCCACCTCACCTCGCCACCTCACTATGACCTAGTCCTAACCCTAAACTAGCCTATTTAAGACCTATGACTTGGTCTAGACGCACACCCAAGACTCATCACCCATCACCCACATCAAAACGAACCTAATAATGACTTGACCAAGCCCACAACCGACCCCTCGGGAGAAAAGGAGGGAAAGTTGGCTATTTTACTCAAAATAGCCAACTTTGACCAAACCGACATTGGTCCCTACGTGGCCGGCGTCGGTTAGGTAACCGCCATCGGTTCCCTGTAAATGACCTCCCCCAACCAATATGAAAGGATCCAAATCCATTTGCAAGAGAGAGACAAGTGAGAAGGAGAGAAGAATTTGCAAAGAGGAGCATCGAGCCCAAAACTAGAACTGAGCAACTAGAGCATTGTCACACTCATCCAAACCTTGGGAGAGTCGGAGGATAGCTTCATCAGATCACTTCCGATTGCTAGATCATCCCAACTGGGCCTTGCCTTTGCCACTGCATTCTTTGGACTTGCATCCACATCAGAAACTAGTAAGTAGTCTCTTTTATCACCTTGTATGCTTCTAGACACTACTTTGTGAACTTTTAATTCATAGGGATTATAAGATCACTCCCGGATCTACTACCCGGCAACAACCTGCACCTAACCTTTGGTCATCCATCTATATATTACCCCAAAGACAACTCTCTCACTCTCTGAGTCTTCTCTATCACCCTACTACTCCCCTTAACCATTTACCAACCTTCCAAACCCCATAACCACCTTACACCAACCTCCATTTAAAAATCCCTAAATCACTGCCCCTACCGATATCGGTTATTCCCTATCGGTACCGGTTTCATAACCGCGATCAGTTATCCAGTGACCGGCATCGGTCACTATGACTTATACCAAAACCAACCTTTCACCTATTCACCTCAAAGCAATCTCATGTCCAGCCTGGTCTATCCCTGTAACTTGATTTGAACATATCAATAACCAGTGACCAGGCAAACAACATGACATTCTATTATTGGTAGTTTAGTCTCTATTGCTTTTAGTAACGAGATACCTAAATCGTGAGTTTGCAATAGCTTCTTTATTATCATTTGCATCAATTTGTATTAAAAGGGAACTGACCACCTTCGAAAGGAAGTCTAATATTTCCTGGGCCCAAGGCAGTTCCCTCACTTATTTTCTAACTAAAATCTGGTGGTCTTGCATTCTTATTTGCAAGTAGTCCTTCCTAGACAAAAAGGAGCTCTTCTTAATCGGTCTGATCTCTTGACGGTACACGCACACCTTCCCAACACTCAACAAGTATTCCTCCTAACCCTAACCCCTATCTATTTCTCAAGAGAATGAAAGGATAGAAGTAACTCTATTCTAGAACTAAATTCTGTGCGAAACACATCCCTTTGCACATTTTAGATCTTCGTTAATTTTTTTTTCCAAAACTTTGTTTATAGATTCCTCTTGTCCATTCACTTGTGAATGATATACTGTGCTTTTGAGGTGCACAATCATAATTCTTCTGTGAGTATTTTGATGGTATTATTCATAAAATATGTGTCCCTATCACTTGCTAGGTTCCATGGACATCAAAATCTAATTATTATGTTTTCATATGGGAGTTTATCTGTGCCCATTACTGTGTAATTTTTTGTAGCTATAGATTTTACCCATGTAGTAAAATAATTTGTTACAGTGATTATATATCTTAATTTGTACCTTCTTGATGGAGGGGTAATTGTCTCTATGAATTCTATTCCCCATTACTCAAATGGTTGCATGGATAACATAATCTTAAGAGGAATTTCATCCTTCTAATTTGGTTTCCCCACTCCCTAACAAATGTCGCAATGCTTTGCCATATGATGTGCATCCTGAAACAAGGTTGGCCATCAAATTATGCTCTATAATATATTTTTTGTAGTGATTTACCCTGCAATATGTCCTTCCTCTATTCCTTCATGAGCTTCACATAGAAATAGTCCCCTCTCATGTTCTAACACAACTATGCGCAATACTTTATCCTTGCCTAACTTGTAGAAAAACCCATTGATGATAGTATATGGTAAGGCATTTTTAATTAAATATTTCTTTTATTTTTCTATATAGTGATGTGGAAAATTTCCTTACTATAGAAACAACACAATTTATTCTAATTGTTCAGGAATTGTGATGACTCAAAATAAGTGTGCATTTGGTGCATCTTCATCTAATTCCTCTAGTTCTTCTCCCATGTTTATGTGACTTAAATGGCCTGGTCCTACATTTTCTCTTTCTGGTTTCACATTTATTTTAATTTTATATTCTTATAATAACATCAACCATCTTGATATCCTACCTCCCAAGAGTGGCTTATTCACTAGATATTGCAGTTTTTGGTGATCTGTGAAGAATTCAAACTCATTTTCTAATATATATTACCTAAAATTTTAGAGTGCAAAAATCATATCTAGATCTTCTCATTATGTAGTTGTGTATTTTATTTCTACAAATAACAATTTCCTTCTTGTAAAATAAATTGGATAGTCTATTCCTCTTCCCCCTGATTAAGCTATAACTATGCCAATTGTGTTGCCTGACGCATCAACATGCACATATAAAATATTTGAGTAGTATGGAAATACTAGTATCAACATACTAACTCAATTTTATTTTAACTAGTGAATGCATTTTGAAATTTGATTTTCCATTCAAAACTTTCACCCTTGAGTAGAAAATTCTCCATTGGTTGTACTCTGCTTGCATATCCCCTAATAAATTTCTTATAATATCTTATATGTCCCAAGAATGCACGAATATTTGAGGGTGTTATTGGTGATTTGAGCCCAATTATGAAATATATTTTTTCTTGATCAACCAAAGTTCCTTGCATACATACTACATGCCTGAGTAATACTCCAAATGACGTAAAGAAACAATATTTTTAAAACTTAGTGCAATTCACAAATCTCTATATATTTCTAACATTAAGTGTACCTTGGGTACATGTTCTTTGAAAAAGGAGAATACAACCCAATCATCCAAGTATACTTCTAGGAAGTCATGAATGAAATATTTGAATGCGCGACAACAACTTGGGAAAAGACCACGGGTACATTTTTTATTCCAAATGGCATGATTTTATATATGAAGCTTCCCCATTTGGTTATGGAAATGGTTTTAGCTTGATCTTATCACACAATTAGAATTTTATGATAGTAACTAAATCCATCTGTAAAATATTATACTTCATGTCTCGATACTTCTTCTAATATTTCATCTGTGAATGGAGTTAGGAATGGGTCATTAACATATGCATCATTTGGAGCCCTATAGTCTCCACATATTTTGATTTCTCTCATTTTATTAGGTTGGGTGACTATCAAACTTACCCAATATGTTTTTTTATATTAGGTATAGTGGACCTACTTCTATTATATGGTATGATTCTACTTTTACTTTGGATTTCATAATTGGATTCAATCTGTATGGCTATTTCTTAATAGGTTTTTCTCCTTTCAACTCGATGCACATTTCACAATTTGGTGGATCCACCCCTTTTATTTCACTATTTTTTTAGGGAACACATATTCATAATATCTCAATAATTACAATATTTTTGACATCTCCTTTTCCATCCAGTAGTACCCCATAGTAGTTATTTTTATTATTCTTGTTGGTATGATGTATTCTACCCTTTTTTGCACTAGTTCATTGTATACTTTAGCCTTTCCCTTATTATGGGTTTCTATAACCATCTTGGGTCCTTCTTTTTCTTCTATGTTTAAATTACACAATTGTGCTTCTTATTTATTGTTCACTTATTTTTCTAATACTATTGCATGAAGATGTTTTGGTTCAAATATTTCATTTTGTTCATTATCCTCTTCATTTTTTTGGTTGTCATTTTTTCATTACTATCCCCCAGTATGTTACAAATTTTCAATTTGTATTCTTCATTGTTTTCTGGTGTTGTATCTTTCTTATTCCCTGGGTAGTTTTTCCTTGTTATTTTCTCTAGGATATGGGAATGATACTCCTCCTTTAGATTCAATAGTTTTATAGCATAGGAATCTTTTGATTTTGTGAAGAGAAATATCAACCGTAGGACTACTATCTTCAAAAGTGAAAGTTTAAATAAAATCATATTGTAGTTGTCCCTGGATGTGTGTTTCTCTTCTTCTTTCTTGGTGAACATACCATGCTTTTGGTAAAGGTGTCAATTCTTCTTGGAATATAGACCCGCCATTTAATATCTATCTCCTGAAATGCTTTCCTAAATGTGTATTTCTAGGCATTCTTCCACGCAATACTTAGGCCATTTCTTAGTAGTCATGTCTTCTAGTGCAAATATTGATTGCAACATTTCTGTGATTTCTTCCTAGGTTATATTCTTTGATTTATGCATAGCCCACCATGAAGAGCTATCCATTTTAGTGCATAATCCAGCAAAATTACTCTTAGCTCTGTCTAAGGTACATATTTTTACAATTATACTAAGAATGTATATAAGTTCAAAGTTTCAACGTATTGTGGAATATGTTTTTCTTCATGTACCATCCTCATTGGTCGTATCTCATATTCCTTTCTCATACAATGATTCAAATTGACATTTGAGCCACCACTAATTGAGGATTTAATTTCCCAAGGGATATGAATTTATCCATTTTACTCTATATAGCCTTGATCATGTCATGCAAAGTTTTAGAGTTGGGATATCTCTAATTTGGTTGGGGATCAAATATTATAGCTTGGTTCTTCTCCTATGGATGGGTTCTTGGTGTGGGTTTGAATTATATTTGGCCATTCTCAGAACAATTCCTTTCTTATTTCTAGCATACATCACGAGATGGAAGACATTTCCTGATGTACCACCTTAAACAAAATCTCAACATCATGCACATATGGAGACAATGGTTCTTTAGGGATGGTATATGGTTTATATTTAGTTCTATTCATTATAATTACAATAATATAATCATCTAGGTGTGCTTCCATCTGATTAGTAATTGTGTTCATCGTCATATTACCATCATATATCCACTTCTTTTTCATCAATACTGGATATTTTGTTTCATTTGTTTTCATGAATATGACTTCAAAATATCCTTTCAAATATAAGTATCTTACATGTATTCCAATGTATTATAATATGCCAATTGGGTCTACTCTACCTTATTAAGTGAGGTTGAATGCTACATGACTATATGCCAAAGCAAGAGATCTCAATTCTTCCCCAATGAATATTAGCATCATGTTAACAATGCTTCCAAAATAAAACATTGCATCTCTTACTTCATAGTATCCAAAAGTTACATTTAGTCAAGAGTCCATGTCCCAGGGCTTCTTAGTGTTTATATACCATACTGAATTCTTCACCTACACCTCTTTGTCTGATACACTTTCTAATAGAGTTATAAGAATATTGGATATGTTATGTGAGATATATTCATTGCACAATACATTTATCATATTCAAAAAATCATGTAGAGATACAACTACTCCTTGTTTCAAGATTCAAATCATTTGTCCATAAATTTTGGCTTCTACTACGCTTATTTTTTGTGTAGTACCCTACTTGTTTTGAACTGATTGGAGTAACCTTGTAGCTTCTTCCAACAATTCCTTTTCTTTTCTTGGGGCAGGATAGGTATCTTTGTGTACACAACGTATGTGGGGATCCATAGGAATCTACTCATGCTCCAAGAATTTTTCTTTTCTCTTTGCACTTGTAACATGTTGAAGACTACCGATTTATGTAGGTATCACATTAATCATCTTGGCATTGCAAAAATGTTTTTATTTTCTTTGTTTCTCTAATACGGGACAATTTTCTATATTGTGTTGCACTTATACCCTGCGGTAAGTGCAATAAATGTATTGTTCAAATTTAGAAGGGTAATTTCATGCAATGTAGTTTGGCTCTCCACAAAGGTAACAAACCACTAATTTTTTTTAGGAACTTGGTCTTTTCCTCCTTTTCCGGTATCCACCTTGGTAGCCCCCTTATTGTGATTTTTATGGTCTTGGCAGTACATTCAAATTTATTTTTTTCCTTGATATCCTCCATACTGTTCTTATAGTGAAGGAATATTCCACCCAAGTTATTTTTGAGGTGAATGAAGTGCCCACCCATATTGTTTTACAAAGATGGCAGTGCCCCATTCAGACTATCTTGAGGAGATTGTGAGATTCATTTTATATGTGTTTACGATGAGGCTAGAACCCATGGTGTGATTGGATTTGGTGATGCGTCCAGTACCCTCTCTATTACAACATTTTGTGACTTGGGTGTCATTTGAGATTGTAATGCAAAACAAATTCTAGTAATTTTCTCCTTTACATCCATCGATTCCCGATAGTCTTTAGTTTCACGATTCGTGACCTTGCAAAAAGAACATACCACATTTTGAGTGTGCCTTACATAATGTTATATCAGAGATCAGTTGTTAGCTGTGTGTCCAAATATTTTACTGACATCACAAAATTTTCTTTTCCCTCCAGAATTTATATTTCTATAGTCATTCTTATGATGTCCTTCTTACCCACAATCTACACAACATATACCTAGTCTAGTCTTCTTTACTTCTTATAATTCCTCCAGTCTTCACATTACTACATCAAGATTTACTTCTATTTTGAAACCAAGTAGTTGCTTTAATAACTTCTATTTTGATTGAAAATTTTATCTTTGTAATCGTAAAATAGATTTTAATGTGCAATCCTTCTACAAACTAGGAAACCTTATTTGAATTTGTAGACACCAAATTTGGGTCACACTCCCCTTGGCCCCCTTTATGTAACTAACATAACATATTCACATAACCATGACCCCTTACCCCACATTAATATTAATTTAATTACTTACAATTGAATTAATGTTCATCCTCACATTATTAATTAATTTAATTACTTTAATTAAGTTAATTTACACCTCACCTAGCCACATCACCTAGACACCTCACCATGGACTTATTCTTAGTCTATTAATTAACTAAGACTGAGTCTCTACTTATCTTAACCAACTAGGACTCTTTCAAACCCTAAAATTAAAGTCATATTCCTTCTCCAACAACACTCCCACTTATCTAAGTGCTAACCCTCATTCGATACTCGGATTGACAATAAGAGCACGCCAAAAATAGCAAAGATTTTCCTAATTTTGGCAAACATAGGATTTCCCTCGTTAACTGACACCATTTATCCCTCAACCGGCGCCGGTCACCTTGACCATCATCGGTCACCTTATATACCCTTTTGAAACCTTTTACTAAGGTTGGTCATTTTTGAGTTCTGAGAGTTCTATTGCATTCAAGCACAAACCAAAGACTTCTCAGCATCCAAATGACGAAATACACTCAACCACAGGCCCAAACAAGCATCTAATACTCCTCCAAAGGCATTAGAATATTCACGGAAGCACCCCAAGAGAATTGTCGTGGCACTAACCATAAATTTCTTCACGGATCAACCACTGCCTTGCTTCACCTACCAGACCTGCAAATACAAGTAAGTGTATTTTATTTTCATCATTCGATACTTGCTTAAAGTGTACGTTCATTACCTTTCGTTATTAGATCTTATTATTTCATGCATTCCTCCATTCCCACCTTCTTACCAATCTATCCATCCAACCAATCATGACCTTCTAGCTCTCCATACTTAACCTCTATGCATTCTTGAGTCCTCCTAACATTATTATGAACCCAACCATCCTCCTTTCATCCTTGGTGCAATCACAGAGAAGTCCAAAAATAAATTTTATTTAATTACCACCAAATTTCCCCTACTGATGCTGGTTAGCTTAATCGTCATTAGTCTCCCCTCTATACTGACATCGACATTAGACCAACATCAATCTATGTGTGTTTCAGTTAACTAACAAGTCCAATTCTTAGTCACCCAAACTTACACCATACCTTCACCTCCCCAAAACCTCAAAAAACCTCACCCAAACATGATACCCCACCTACAACCTCATAACATACCTTCCCAACTCTTTGTGCAGACACAGAGAGAGCTTGAACACCCTTTTTGACATTCTACCATTTCCCACAGTAACCAATATCGATACCATAAATGACATCGATCATACTTGTACCAACATCAGTCACCCTGAACGGCGTCGGTCTCTGTTCCTATTAAAATCTCCTTAGACCAGTAAGCTTACTAATCACCTAAAACCAACTCAAACTTCACCAAATCTTACCCAGACCCCGTATATGACCCTTAGACCACCTATCCAGCCTGTAACTTGACCCAGGACCTTCACCAATGTAGTTATCAAACCTTTAATTAGATTGACACAGATAGTAGTCTGAGACACCTAAATCAGAACACTAACATTAGATTTTTTTATTTTCATGTTTAGTTATTTTATATTGATTTATATATCATTGGATTGACAACCATCGAAGGAGTATCACACTTCTTAGATCTAGCTCACGCTAGGCAGTCCACTAACTTTTACTATTAACTGTATCTTGTGGTCTTGCTTTGTATTATAGGTAGTTCCTCCTATCCAAAAGGAAGCTCACACAATCAGCCTGGATTGGAAATAAAAAACACGCACACTCAACCTTCGAACAACATAATAACAGGTATTCCTCCTTAACTATTTACCTTATCTGATTTATCATACAACAATTCAGTGAAACATTTTGGCACGCCCGGTGGGACCCATCTGAGGTTCTTTTGCATTGATTCATTCCTAGGTGAAATTATTGTGTGTCTATTTCATTTTGAAAGCATTCACATTAAATTATCTCCTTTGGAACATTCTCCTTCTTTCTATTGTCTAAAGAAATTGTGCTTTTGGTGCTCTAAAAAGAACATGTCTTCCTTTCTACTGTATTACATTTAGTGAAAGAGCATTCCTCTTCATATTCTCTATTTTCTACATCGAACTTAATTGTGTATTTGAGCGTAAAACATTTACATTTCATTTTGGTATGTTGCATTGTAGCTCACATTAAATTAAGGGAAACCTATATGCTGGAATTCATGCCCAGATAATGGTTGACTAATTTAATCGTAGTGAACACTCTCTTCTCTACACCAAACCACACAAAATAATTTACACATTTTCTTAAACAACATCCTACCCAGAAGAAGTTGTCAATGATCACATGATCAGAGGATTGACAGTGGGCACCAAACTGGTTTCTTTGTCCAGTCATTATCTTAGAGAAAGGACCCCCCTCACCAAAAATTTACCTAAAACCATCCTTAGTTCTTGGATTTTCATAGGGCACCTTTTACCAAACCAATAAATCTTCTCTATTCACAAGTTAGTCCTAAATGGGGTAAGATGGAACATAAAATCAACCACATAGGATTTTGTGTTTGCTAGTTTTTGCTTGATTTGTGTTTTGAGGTGAGAGGTCATATTCTCCATTCTTTCTTCCTTTCACACTCCATAATCATAGTTGGTGTATTCTAACTCTTTCTGAGTGTGTAAGGGTTCATCATCGCCATACTCAGGTTTTTGGGTTGGTCTTTTATTTGATCTAAGTCACTAAATTCATTTTTTCCATCTTTTCAAATTTCACAGTGACCAGCGTCAATCCAACAACCGTCATTGGTTTACTCATTTGACCATCATTGATTTACTTGACCATTGTTGGTTTCCTAATGTTTTGGTAATTTTAACCAAAGTAGCACTCATCACATTTTTATTCTTTCTAGGGTTCTTCAGATACTTCACAATACTTATGGGTCTTTGAAATCACTGTCAAACCCATATTTGCTTCATTTTTGTCATTTATTGCCACATTTATAAAAAAATTTACTTTCCACAGTAATTGGTATCAGTCACCCTAACTTTCATCGGTTATCCTCTGTCACCAACATTGGTTACCCAACCGTCATCAGTTCCTGTGTTTTAATTTTTCAATTAAAACAACAACAATTTTCACCTCCCAGAACCATTTTCTCCATTCCTTTTGTTATGTTGTCTCATCTATAGAGATCATATTACCAAGTCTACGCTAACCCACATGGTTTTAAATGATAGCCAATCCAACACTCTTGTATTCCACGTTAGCCTTCATCCATTCCTGCCTAGGCCATCACTGCCTTCCATTATATCACCCATGGACTCCAGTCAACCTATCACTATCAACACCATTGACGAGGAGTTCACAAAAATTCTTGATAAAAACCCCACCACTTTACAGTATTACTTAGACCATTCATCCACTCATGACTCATCTGGGAAACTTATCTATGGCATGCCCGTATCCATCCCATGTACACTTGCACCCACTTCTACCTCCGCCACTACTAGAATTTCCATGACAGCCTCCACCTTACTACTTGTCGTTTCCCAACTTGACCCCGCCTCATTGATATCTATTATACCTATGACATCTATCTCACCCACAAAATCTGTCGCCCCTACAACGTCCATCGTATTGACATCCACTACATTCAGTACAGACATGATCATGTCTTCCACTGGCCATATACCTATCACATCCCAGCCACCTTTGGTGTTGGCAACCCACACTCCCTTCCAAAACCTTGTCCTCTCTATCCCCCAGTCTCTTCCACCAATCACTACTAGGGTCTTTACATCTACCCCACCTACGTATACGTATTACCAACAACCACCTATTTCCTTTACTACTTACTTTGGTTACTTTCCATCCACCTCCATTCCCTCTCATATCCCTCCATCACAATTTTTATACGTGGCACCTCCACACACTGGGATGTCGTCTACCTCATACCAATATTATTTACCTCCTCATAATTAATGGGGTGCCCCATCATCACAACCCACCAATGACCTAATCAAAATGATGATGGATAAGATACAAATATTGGAAGCATATGTCTCAAGTTCACGTAAATATCTAACATATGACAAGATTTGCAATGAGCCTATTCACCCATCCATTCCTATTCACCCATACCCTACGCATTGGGAAATGCCAAAATTCAACCGGTTTAATAGCAAAGAGGATCCACAACAACACTTGTGGTATTTTAAACATGTCTTCTACCTGATCACTCATGATGATGTGTTGCTCCTTTAGAAATTTCCAATGTCATTGATGGGACCCACTTTGGATTGGTATAGTTCTTTACCTAGACATTCTATCCTCTCATTTAACCAGGTTTCTCAGGATTTTCTTGACCACTTTTCTATAAATATTGTCAATAAAGTCACCATGACTGACTTATATGCCACATGCCAGTATGAAGACGAGTCTATCACAATTTTTTCACTCGATGGCACAACCTGATTAACCAACTTACATTCCAATTACCTCAAATAGAGTTAATAGAATTGTTTACCAGGGCTTGTGCTAGACATATATCACCAACTCTCTAGGTCCAAACCTTCTGCACCTTTGATGAGGCATTTACCATGGCCCAAAAGATAGAAATTCATGCCCTTGAAGAAAAGAAGCTACAACTGTGTAACAAAAATGATACATTCAAATCAAATGATACTTCTTCTTCTTCCAAACCCCAAAATACCTATTCTAAAACCAAGGGGTCTGCCAACGTGGTCATCTTAAAATCTGACCCATCTCATCCATCCAACCAAGAAAAACCTTCATCTAACCTCTCCCCCATCCAGACCTTTTAGTTTAGAAGAGAGAAACACAAGTATGCCCCCATAGGAGAGCCTTACTCTGACATTTTGGAAAAAATCTTAAGAGCTGAAACCATTACCCTTCCACCCTTCAAATCACATACTGGTTTTGACCCTTCTCGCCCTATGTGCCTACATGGTACAATGAAAATGATTATTGCAATTACCATCACATTCAAGGTCATAATGACGGTAACTACATCACTTTCAAATACATTTTCCTAGAAATTTTAGATAAAGGAGATCTCATCTTGTAAAATACAAATGCACTGGCTAACCAGAACCTTCATATCTTTAAGAAGCCATTCCTGAATCACACCCCCTCATCTAACCAAACCGGCGATTCCTTGACCAATGATGGTAATATCCATGAGGTGCATGTTGTTTTTGACATCATTCCAACTCCTTCCGCATAGTTTCCTCCTACTACATCTATTGAAGAAATTCATGCACGAGCTCCTTCATCCATGGAGGAACCTATGTAATTGAATCCTTTACCCACGTAAGAGTCTCCCTCATCTCCCCCTACACCCATAGAGGATTCCACCATATCTATGCAATGTAATTTCCCCACGCACCTCTCAATCTAATGAACGACCCACAGTATTAACTCTTCTACCCATGGGAGAGTTAGGTTTACCTTCTTCTTCGCCAAAAGAAGAACCTACCTTATCCTACTTGTCATCTTCCCTACCCATAGGGAATCCATTAGAGGCACCACTACCTATTGGTGACAACTCTCCATCGGCTTTCAAGGATCCACTTGATTTTCTCTCATATCTTTTACCCATAGAGTTAGAAGTTAATCATTTCCCTATTTCATGGGCACCAGATTTATTTACGAGACTCACCTCGAAATCAACATTGTTTCCTTATATTTCCATGCCATTCTTGCATTTGGTAGACTTCTTAGAATATGTTGACCATTCCTTGCTTTAGGGGCGCCTTCGAATTCCTGTTTCAACTCAAATGTAGATTTCATCCATGACGCTTCTACCATCTACCCCAAAGTGTTTGGAGCAAAAAAATATGTCATAACTAAGGTAGTCATGATGACATCTTCCACATCACCTTCGTCCACATCTAGTCCTCTACCATTACCTCCACAACAACCTGCACCTAAACCACTTACACCTTCGCATGTATCCAAAGTTACCCATACCTTGGGAGTCATGCCAACATCAAGCCTAGTCCATCCTCCTGTCAAACTAGATTTATCCATGTCCTCACAAGCTAGCGTGAAGAATATTCCCCCACATAAGAGGAATGCCCAACCTCCTAGGCCGTATATACCAAATTCACTTACCACCCCTCTGTCACATTCACCACTTCCATATATCCTATGACCCCACCCATCAACCTTGGCCAAGCAACCTCCTACCTCATGCAAACTAAAAGCACAACAACCCACCTCCTCATCATGAGCCTTTATTACACCCAAATTACCTACGTAACGTACAAATTCATTGTCACCTGCATCCTTTCTACCACCTATACCCGCACCACTTTCAGTAGCCTCATCATTACCTATGTTATTTCCTTCCCTTCAACCAATACCTTCCACCTTGCCTCTTCCAAAAACCTTCACTGCACCTCCATTATCACTTTGGCTAACCCATCCTCTTATGCCATCTTCCTTCCCTTATACATCACGCACTCCTTTACCTTTACCCAAGAAGGTACAACCAAAGTCCAAAAATTCACTACCCTCTAAAGAGGTAGTTAAACTTACAAGACCTTCAATCGTTAGTTCATCTACTACACCTTTTTCCAAGAAGGTACAACCTAAACCTAAAATAGTACAACCTACCAAACCAATGGTCAAACCTATTCCACCTCCCGTGGTGCCTCTCCCACCAAAATCACCCACACTTCCATCTAGACCCACACTTACTTCACATTGTGATCCATTGGTAGGGTCTTATGCCAATATCTTAGCTAACCTTTTGGAGACCTCTGTCATCACATTGCCCTGTTTAGACCTTATGACACACTCAAACCTAAACCATAAGGGTTTTATGATACAAAAATTTGTGCTTACCATCATGTGTCAAGGCATCATGTGGAAAATTGTAAGGCTCTTAAGACCATTCTTCTCCAACTATGTCCTCCTGAAGAAAAAAATGACAACAATGATCTTTTAGATGAGGACCATGTTCCACCTTCACCTATCACCACACACCCTCGTCCCTTACCTACTCAATGACCTTCATCTCCACATCCACAACCCTTTTATCTACCTCCAACATTCGAGATCAATATGTTCTACATAAGAGAGCTATCCAAACCTCCACCCAAATTCCAATGCGCTACATTCTTTTCACAAAACCAGTACATGCACTCACCATAATTTTTCCTATCATGTTTCTGCACCTATCATGACTCAACTGCTCCCTTACCCCATATTAATATGGTTAACATTGTCACTCACGCCCAGAAAGACAAAGGAAAGGAGAAAACAACCAGCCCATCTGCCACTCTTGTACCCAATATCCCATCTGCACCTGCACCAAAAATCACCATCTGTGGACCCACATACCCTCTTTCTGATGGGGTTTCCCATCATACAATGATTAAACAATTGCAGCAATCTCCTCTCAAAATGTATTTGTACGACCTCGTCGAAACCTCTGAGTCTCATCGAAAGACCCTCATGGAGGTTTTTCAATCTAGTAAGGTTTTACCTAATGAACCTATTCCTATGGCCTCCATTATCACTCCTCACCACGTGACCTCTCTCACCACTTCATCCCCTTCTTCTGCACCCACTACCACTCCTCAAGTAGCCTCTCTCAGTTTCTTTGACGATGAGATTGTACCTCTCCAATCAGATGATCCTAATCCCACCCTATTCATTTTCGTCTACATTGATAATATACGTGTACGATATGTTATGATCGATGGCGGTGCCAGTATCAACATTATTTCCTCCCATGCGTATAACCAAATATGCATCCTTGCCAATTGCATGTTGTTTTAAATGGATTTTTTCAGCCACAATTCTTGTCACCATCTCTTCATCTTCCACATTTTTTTTATCATTTTCTCATATAGACATATTTATACATCTCTCTAGCTTGGTAGCCATCTTAGTATATTTGGGTCTTGTTGTCATGCAAGTTTTTTGCATAAAAATTCTAAACCCAAATTTGAAAATGTTATTCTAGACCTTCCTAAACCCATCTCCAGATCAATTTTCCTTCTTTATCATGTTCATCATGAACTTATAAGTGATTCCTATGTGTTGAAAAATCTTGTGCAATTATTTTAAATGAGTTAGCAATGTTATTCACTCCATTTAGTAAAGGGCTTCCAATGGCTTGTTTCTTAGTGGGCCTAGAAAGGGCTAATTCTCACCATTCCAAGGCTAGTGTGCATCCTCCGGGACAAAACAAAAATACCAAACTTATCTAGAGGTGGAAAAAAAATTTATGAAAATTTTGTAACTGATTTAGAAAAATTTAGGGAATATTTTGAGGTTTAGGGACAGACTGAGCAACAATGGGTTTCTAAGGTGCAAGAAGAGTATAATCATAGTCGATGCATGGACTTCATCAGATGATTCTAGGAGTTATATAGGGATTTGGAAGGAAAAAAAAAAGAATTGAAAACACGTTTGAACCCTTTACATGATGGAATTTTCAAATATTTCACAAGACTCAATTATTTCTTAGGGAAGATCAATCTATGCATACACACCCTCTTATTCTAAAGAAAAAGGAGTTATTTCAGGTTTTTTTAGGAACAATAAAGGTTTATAACCCTCCCATTATTATTAGAATGATCTTGGGAGTCAAAATAATATAATAATTCATTAAGAAATATCTCCTGGAGCTTTGGAAATCTCATCGACAAGTCATTTCTCTTGTAGGTACACTTGTCACAGTTAGCCAATTTTTCAAGTGGACACTTGTCACCTCCAGATTGATGTGTAATTTTTTCCCCTTTTGTCCCAATTCCCAAGGGGACATAACAATTCACCCCTCATCATAACTTCCTCCAGGTTCTCCACATGACTAGGTCAAGCACTCCAGAGGGCTTATTAGTCTTGTCTTACCTCTCTCATCTTACATCCATGTTGTGCCACATGACATCATCTAGTGAGGGTGAATTTTTATATCCCTCTTATACCCATTCCAAAGGGGACACATAAATCTTCTCCTCTTTATCCCCCATCCAGGTTCTTCATGTGATAAAAAACTAGCTCCCAGGTACATAGACTAGCTTTTCCCCTCCTCCCTCTCATCTAACCTGAGTGTGCCACTTGTCAAGCCCAAAAGGAGGAAAATTTTACGGTACCCATTTTCACCATTCCCATGGGGGAAATGGGGATAGAAAATTTTTCCCAAAAGAAATAAATTAAAAATCCTAATTTTCAACTAAGTGATGTTACTACATCCGATACTCAAAATACACTGTTGGGAAGCTGCAAGACACAAACAACTGATTTTATATCCATTTCTTCACTAGTTCGACCCATAACTCCATATTTTAAGCTTAATAACCTATAAAAAACATGTAAACACAACCTCCGTGGTGTCAAAATTATTCCATGGCATCCTTGATTGCTAAAATAGAGCTATTATCATTACTATCAAGCTAGAAAATTGATTCTACTAAGATTTTCACTAATTTTTCTTCTCTAAAGCATACCTATGATAATTTAAGATCAGAGATTCCATTAATGGCTTCCATAACAGATTCATACCCACAAATTTTCCCTATGAATTTTTCTTTTTTTGATTTCAAAGCACTCAAGGGGGCGAAACATGACGAAAATTGGAGTAGGGGATCATGGAGACGAGTCGAATGTGATGAAGACATTTTGATTGCAAAAAAACATGGATAAGCGATGATTCTAAAAATAATAAGTATAGTTTTCCATCAATTATTAAAAATAACAAATTACCAAAAATAGTAAGTTCTCTCATATCAGTGTATTCAGAATACTCAGAGAACAACAAAGATGACAAACTAGGATATTTTTCCCAAAATAGGAAAAAACCCAAAAAAAACTTTCCAAAAAGGGTAAATCATCATAAATGGGGTTGATTTGAGTGTACTAGGGGATTCAAAAGACTAAATTTGAGCAAAAAGGAAAAATATCCAAAAATAATAGGTATTGACTTTGTTGAGTAGGTTGGTGGTGACTTTGGGATTCCATGCGATGTCGACACTGGCCAATTATCTCATGCTTCGATCTGGGTCATTGTGGAGGTTTTTTTCTCTTCTATTTTTAATCTAGATTAGGTTCTTGGTCCTTCACCTTTAAGAATTTTATCATTTCAGATGTCAGGATCTTTAGGGGAGCTCCAGGGCCACCCAATTGTCTTCTTCCTTTTTGAGTCCAACTCAACCAGAAGACATGTCAAGCTCCTATTAGCCTTGTTGCTCAATATTACAGATGGTAATATATTTTTGAGATATATCCCCTTTTGGGTAGTCTTTAAGACACCATATAACTCTAACTATAATTCCTTTGATATAGGATTGGCTACCCTTCGTAGCTTACAATAACGTCTACAGGGGAAACCTAATAGTCCCAATTTCCTTTCTATATATGGAGGATCATTTTTCATGGATGCTAGTATAGGTACTATGGGGAGAATCATAATGATAAAATTATACTAGAAGTCTTTTCCATGCCTTGATGATAAAAAAATCAGAAACAATTTTCTTGTATGGTCAACTGATAGGGTTGACAATTTCCTATTCACAATATCCCCACAAGGTCAACCAAAGTTTAGCAAACTTGAATAGAGTTACAAATTATGAGGGATTCCATATCGATCCAAACTATGCGAAAAAGATGAGTATTCATAGTTAGGAAAAAATCCTAGCCATGAAGTGGCATTGGCCAACAATACATGGATCAATATAGTTCACAAGAGGAGGAAAATAAGAGAACATTAGCATGAAATAAATCCATCTTACATAAGCTGTATTCTTTCAAAAGTGAAACCTTATACATATAAATAACCTCATATGTAGACTTAGAATATATGTTCCCTGCATTACATAAACACTCTGTATATCATTTTCCATGATTAAAAAAAGTCTTAAATAAATTACATGCAACAAAAGTATAATACCTAGATAATTTGTTCACTTTTGATTTTACACATAGATGAGTTGATTTTAAAAACTTCTCAAATAAAAGAAAGGTAATGAATAAACAGACACACATGGAAGTATGAAATTGAGTGAAAGGAATCATGGTACTATTCTAAGGTGAGGGTTTTGTTTTTGATTTTTGGTTCACTCTCATTAAACCATTTTCTTACCTTTTTTAGGAGAGAAAATGGGGCTTCTCGATTGTTGGAGGATACCAATCTAAATATATGCTCAATAAATTCTTTTTCCATGTGTACTCTATATAAAACTAGCTTAGATTCATATTGGATGAAACTATTTTATTATGAGAATAACAATTTAATGTAATATGTATGAAAAATTCTTTATTCAACTCTGTTGGTAGGCAACATCAATTTTGGGAATTGATGCTTATGAGAAGATTAGTGGTAAGATCTATTAAATTTTACATTTCATGGTATTTTTTGCACATTTATTTGATTATTGTTTGATCTTTGTTGATTATGTTAGTTTGACCTATATGACATGTGGATATCTGCTTAATGACCCACAAGGACAATTTTTTTTTTTAGACTTACAATTAACTACTATGATATCTGGTCAAGTTATCATTATAATTAATGTAGACATGTATACTTTATAATGTTTTGGATTCACAAAGATTATTTTCAAGGTTCTTTAAGATTAAGTAAATAATATTTATTTATTTCGATACTTTAGATAATGAGCAACAATAAGGAGCTTTCTTTTCTTTTTAATGATGCGAGGACATATTGTGTTCTTTATGTAGAAAAGACAAAACAATGTAATGTGGAGGTGCTTTGTAATGAGTTGACATCAAGTTTGTCTAGGCTATAAATGGATAATGAACTTGTAGTTAGCAAAAGCACAAAAGTACAAGAAGCAATGGAAGAGATTTCCATACCAAGTATGCAGTATTTTTCAGTTTGTTTTTCTATATATATATATTTTTCATTATTTTGAAAGTTTGTTTTGTTTTCTTTTGATTTATTTAGTTGAATATATACTAAAATGAATATATTAGGCTTAATATCATTGTTGAGTGATTTTCCATTAGCTAATAAGTTCACATTTTTAGTTCCCATTATTTTAAATAAGTAGTGGAAGAATTCAATAATAAATTTCACACTTCCATGAAAACTCATGATGTGGAATGATTAAATTGGTTGTAACTCAACTACTAAAAATAGAAAGTCTTAGTTTTGGATGTGGAAAGTTAGAGTTGGCTCTGATTTCACTATTCTTACTATTTTTTGACATCTTCATAGGGTTTTAAGTTGGTTTCATAACTAAAACAAGGAAATTTATCCTTCATGAGGATCATAAAGCCTCATTTCAGTGACAATTGTGTCCAGGATCAAAACAGAACATCTCAAGGCATAAAAGGTGAAAGTCAGAAGCATTGTGCAACTGGAAAGGTTTTGAAAGGTGTCAAAATATCCATTTTAATTCAAGATAAGGGGGTCATCATAACTCATAAATTATGTTAGAAGCATTCACATCTCTCTAGTGAGATAGATAAGTCAAATGATATGAATGAGCTAAATGAGCCAAATAAGCTAAGCAAGCGAGAGGAGCCGGTTGGATTGAGCTCAATGGGCCAAGTGAGATGGTTGATCTGAATGAGTTAGTCAAGACAAGAAATCTATTTAATTCATCTGAGTTATCCATTTCAACATCCTTCTCTACATCCAGGTATGTCTTCCCTGATGGCGGAGCTTTCTCAGAATGAACAAGAAGTGATCTTGCATCAAGTTCCTGAAAGTTCTCTGGTAAGCAACATCATGTCAAATCCTGAAGATTCATTCCCATGGATTCAAGAAATGATTGAAAGTGAGCCAAGGATAATGTAGCAAGTTATCACATGCCTGACCTCTAAGTAATCTCAAGAACCTTGAAATCCAAGTGAAGGAAGAAGGCCCAAACAACTTTTCACTTCTTTAATGGCACTTCAGGTAACCAGTATGTAGAAGTATCTAGGCCTAAGAATTAAAATCATATTGAGGAGATGAATCCATCAGAATATGAGTTGACCCACATCTTATTGGGTCAAGCTTTGGACAAGGGTGACTCTCATTTGTTTTGGTAATCCTCTTCCCTCCTTGCTTGGAATGAAGCGTACAAGTGAACAATTGAGTAATTAGAGGAAAAAATAAAAACTCTTAGTGCTCACATTCAACCCTTCTTGGATCGAAATTCAAAATATTATCTTCTTGTAGAAGACATTCCTTCAATGACCATTATTGATCCTGAGGTGATCAATTAAGCACAAGGTTACACGTTGTAGGGGAAATATAATGAGAAGTGGATTGAGAACATCAAGAGACTTTAAGACAATGTTTCTAAAGGTCATCTCTCTAATCAATTTCTTTCTTTACATCTTGTTAGAAATGAAGAAAGTGAAGGAGAAGATTATAAAAGAGAAGATCCATTGGTATGATTTGTTTTTTCTGGTGTTCAAGATGATATCCTTCAACTCTCACAACCTTGTGAGTAAGAACGTGTTTGCATCAGTTGTTGAGAGCTTGTCTCCACTTTGGATCCAAATAATTGATGAAAGATACAATATGATAGCATATCTCATCTCCAAACTCAAATCTTGCAAATAACATGTCATTGAGGTTTTGAATGAAGTTTGTAACCATGTTCAGAAACTTGGCTTCCCTCTGCTCACTAATAATTCATGACCAGAAACACTCATTGTTTCCTTCTAGGAGTTAGTCAAGAAATATGTAGGTGACTCTTCCTTTAGTGAAGATAACTTAGAGCCCCTGATCAACATTAGAAGTTCCATTTTTGTAATTGCAAAGGATCACGAAATATGTCTTATTCAATGAAAGAATATCAATGATGTTCCTGGGGCATGGATCAAGGTGTAGAGCTGCATTTTTATTCCAGAGGTGGATAAGTTGACAACTATGATATCTTAGTTTGGTAAGGATATCAAAGGACAAGAACGCGTTCTAGAAACTTTTCATCATAGATCATGAATCAACAAGTTCATCAAATTATTCAACTTCTCCCTTCTCTCTATTTTTCCTCTTTCTTCTCTTCCCCTTTCTAATGCTTCATTGTGTGTAATCATGGTAATTTGTTTCATTCACTCAAGTTACTCTAAAGTTGAATTGTAAAATTCCCTTTTATTTATAAAAAAAGGAACTTATTTTCCTCATTTCCTAGGAAGATGTAAAGTCGCAAGTTGAATGAGAACATGAAGACTCGTGTGGGGGGTAGATGAAGAGGAAATACACAATGCTATAAATTGAAATGGCTTCTCCATTTCAAAGCATCCTAAAAGCTAGAAATAGTAAATCCTAAAAGTTACTCTTTTCTGTGGTAATTTTGGATTGTGGTTTAGATGTGGATATTTGTATCACCACACAAGAAATAAAAGCTAAATTTCTTCCATTTCCTTTTCTCACATGTGTTCCTCTTTTCTCTCTCTATCTTACACTTTGCAAGCATAGTGATCAAGAAGGAACTTTGTATCCTTGGTTGATGAATCAAAAGAATTGTGTGTATGTTGTTTGTTAGTCTTTCTAACTACTTCATTGTTGCTTTCCTATAATTGAATGTTGAACTAATTTGGTTATTATGTGTGAAATATGCTATTTCCTAATCACAACAATAACCTCCATTTCCTAATTTCTCTCCTTCACACCTCATCATTTCAGATTCCTCCCTTGTACCCATGTACAAGAACTTTGTCACAGGCCCAGTGAAGTGTTTCTATGTTATCCCTGGCCTATTTTTCCACCCTACAGTAGTTAGATAGAATCAGGATATTTTACATTCAATAATGGGAGCCTTCCTGTGCAAAAGAAGGAGGGGCATAGCCCCATGAGTGTTGGTGGATACACATAATTTGTAACATGAAAAATGATTTCACCAATAGGTCCCAAAAATGGAACCATTTTTAATAGAGGTTTTTGGATTATGTCATCAAAACTTACAACATGTTACAATCTTGATTAAATTACATGATATGATTACATGTTTCAATTGCACAATAGACTATATAAAAGGAATTCATGAAAAGATAACCATATCATGAAAATACCAAAATGAAATAGAACTAAACGTAGCTATAACAAAACACAAATGGAAAAATGAAATATATTGAAGTACTTTCTATTAGGATCAAAGATCAACCTTCTTTTAAATAGGATTACATAGTTTTATACAAATCATGATGACTACTGAATTACCATTCCTTTCATCTCCTTCTCATATATTCATAGGATTTTCATATTCTCTACATATGCATAGAGAATGTATACATTCTATCTTTTGTATTATATTACTATATATATAAAAAAGGAATGTGGAATGATGAGCTATATCCATGTCATCTTACTATCACATTTTATTATCCAACACAAGAAATATTTCATTAGAAGCACAATTGAAACAATAAACATGGAATTAGTGAATATGATTAACAGGATCCCATTTTTCATCATAGAGAGGAAATTTAAGAATAAAAAACCTGTAGACACCCCAAAATCACACACTTGTTCCTAGTATCATCCCAGTTCACATTGTAGTTCATACCCCCTTATGATTGATAAATTAAATTAATTAATCATGAACATTCACCTTATTGGGATCAATTAAATTAGTCTCTAACATACTTTATCTAACTTAATTATCATTTATTAAATAAATGATTAATTATTTATCTTGAACATTGTAGCTAATTAAATTAGTTAACTAATTAAGAAAATATACCTATTTTCCAATTCAAGTGCCACTTAGGTTCCATTTGGACTCGACTTCACCAGTCCAGTCAACTCCACTTCTAGAATATTAGAAAGGTGGGATAAATTGAATTATATGTACAACCACCTTTCCAGATGCAACTTATGCTAACTGAATTTATTTATTGCCCCTCATGGCAATACATTCATCTGAACTGTTCAACCTCCCTCAAGTGTTATTTCTAGCATGTGCATTCAACCACCTGTAACTACTCTCAGGCCACTACTCAGCCTCTATAAAAGAAAAATATCATCCATTTACAAATCCTCTAGGATTCCTGTACACATACTCTATCAACTTTGTTATCTAATTTTTTCATATTGGAAGTTATATACAAGCCAACTCTTTTCTTGTAGAATTTTCAAATCCCCATTTGGAGGTCACTTTCAAGATCACCCATGATAAATCAATTACAAGGTTACACGAGCTCAAAATATTCCTACAACCTTATCATCGAGGTTTGCAAGGAAGAATTGACTAGAAGGTTTTTTGATGTATTTTGCTTGTCTTTCATTTTAGTTAGATTTTTTGTGTTGACAAAAACCAATAGGTAATGGATGAGAAACCACTTTAGATGCAAGACTATTGTGAAGCAGCTATGTACAATCCATAACATTAGAGGAACTAAATTCACCTTATTGTAATTATAATATTTGTGCTTGTAAAGTATGAACAAGGGATTCAAGAGCTTGTGAGCTAGAAGAAGATACATGTGAACCATGGGGAGCATATATGGGATGTGTAGTAATAATTTTGGTTACAGGAGTAGACATAAAGAAAATTTTCATTTATAAATGAGGTGTACCCAAAGGGGTAGGCAACAAAGATGTGGGAACATCATATGTTGGTAAAGTGGAAGAATGATGGGGTTTACTAAAAAGAAAATATTCACTAGACTTTCGATTATGAGCCAACTTAGCTGCAAGAAGAATATTAATGATAGGATTAATGTGGTGAGGATTTTGATGAAGTTGTTTATGAAAATTAGACACAATTTGTACTTGATCAATACCCAAAATGATCATGATGGGAAATGTTATTAAAATGCTCACTACGAGTACTTTATCAATATACACAATGTACTTATCATGATGGGAAAATTCATCATAATGATCACTATGAATTTCAAGATCATACAATGGGACCTCATTAACTTGGTTTGTAATGGAAGGATTTATAACAATATGCATTATAGATGATGCCATGGAATTGCAATGCTTTTGAATAGGAGGAGAAATCTTAAAATGTTTAATCAGTTGATTAGAAATCCTAACACTACGCCAAAAGGGCATATGAGTAAAGCATGTGCACTTCGAAAGAGTATAAGCCAATGAAGAACACACACTAGTATTCCCCCTAGGAATGGAAGATTAGTAGGCCTAATACAAAAGGAACTAAGAATATCCTATATTCGGTTAAGGATTTGAGCAAAAGTGGGTTCACCAAAATGTTTAACCCTTAATGAATTTTAGGTCACTTTAATTAGGTGTAGATTATATTAGAGTTGATTGTAGATATTACAATATAAAAATAAGCTCAAATTCACAAACTAGATCAGATAGAAATATTTAACGTACTCTAATTAAATTATCATGTAATTGAAAGCACGAAAAATTTTATGAAGGAAATTACCTAATTTTTGGAAATATATGGGACTACACAATAGTGAAACTAGGAGATCTGAACTTAGATAACCTTTGGAACTAAAGTTAAAAATGTGAATGCACCTAGGTAAATACTATACCATCAGTTCAAGATCATATCATATAGTTTACCCTTTATGTATGGTCTTGGAACTACTTTGATTATGATCCTACAAATTTTCAGGTTTCTCACCTTCATAGATTTGTGTATCACTATCAAACCCTAGTTTTCACACATGCAGTGAGGCTCTCTAAATGGAATGATCATCCTATAAAACTCTAGTCATGGATGAATATTCCTAGAAAAAACATTATAATGTTTGTGGTAACCCATGTGCACTACAGATGTTGGCACTACTATGAAGAGGCTTTAAACCATGTGTCATTTTCTACCTAACATGTGATATCAAGATAGATCAACCAAAGTTAGAATTTTCTTTGACCATTCTTATTTTGACTTAGTTCTTTCTGAAATAATTGGAGAGATTATTTTTCAGAGCTTGTACATGAGAAATAATACTTTCTTGATCTGATTTGTAGCTTCAGACCTGATGTGGGTATTGGTTTAATGATTGTAGATATGAAATTATGGGATTTAGGGAGCTTTGGATGCCTTTGAATGCATATGAAGTGAGTAATATAGTGAATTTACTTAGGATTTCTAGGTTAGAAAATGAGGTAGTGTTTACTTTCTTATATAGGGCTATGTAGATGATTTTTCTTACAAAGGCTGACCTGTTGAGTTGTGGAGCTCAATTACTTCAGATTAGCATGCAATATTAAACTTACAAGAAAACATAGTAACTGAAATTGATTATAGAGAGATTGGCATCAATCACCTATGACTGGTATCAGTTAGGAAAGGAGGAATTGGCATTGGTTAGGCCTAACCGGCATCAATTACCTGTGCAGGAGTGTTTTATTTAACTCTTGGGAATTAGATCTAATTTTAGCATTAAAGCAGATCTATTGATTGTAATTGCATGACTAAGTGACCTAAGTTTGTATATGCTTATATAAGCATGAAAGATAGGGTTTAGAAGTAAGGATTTTGTGTGTTAATGATTATTGTGAGAATAATTGTGAGAGAGAGAATTCTTGGAGAAGAAGGAGAAGCTTGAGAGAAAGAAAGTACTGTACATCTAAGAGGTGTGGAGGATTGTAGATCTTCAATTGTATATCTTGTGAAAGCTTTGGATAATAGATTGGCTTGTTTCTTGGTGGATGTAGCCCACATTGGGTAAACCACATTAAATATCGTGTTGATTTATATCTCTTGTTCTGTATATTTATTTTGGTAGAATATCCACTTTTATTGCATGTATGTTTAGATCTGATATATAATGTGTACAACCTTGTGTTAACCCCAACAACTGGTATCAGAGCTTTGTTTGAGGGTTTTATGTGTTGACATATTTACTCATAGAGGGTTTTCTGATTGAGTGGGAGCTACAACAATGGAAGAAGAAAACAAATACAAGGTAGAGAAGTTTGACAGTTGAAATTATCAATTATGGAAGATGAAGATTGAGGATTAACTATATCAGAGAGATTTGTACTTACTATTGGATAAAAATTCTATACCTACAAAGATGACTAGTGAAGAACGGAAGATTCTTGACAGAAAGGCTTTGGGATCTATAAGATTGAGCTTGGAAGCATCTGTGGCTTCCAATATTACAGAAGCGACTTCTATAGTAGAGTTAATGAAATATCTTGCTAATTTATATGAAAAACCTAGTGCTTCAAATAAAGTTTATTTGATGAAGAAACTATTTAGTTCTAAGATGCATGAAGGTGGATCTACATCTAGTCATTTGAATAATTTTTGATCTATTGTAAATCAGTTAAAATTGGTTGATATTCCATTTGATGGTGAAGTGAAATCACTTTTATTCTTATGTTTTTTGTATGATAGTTGGGATAACTTGGTAATGGCTGTTAGTAATATAACATTTGCTAATAATATTTTGAATTTTGATGATGTGGTTAGTATAATCTTGAATGAATAAATTCACAAGAAAAGTACAAAGGAATTGTCATCTGGGAATGCTTTGAATGTATAAAGTAGAGGCAGGTAGAAGGAGATATCCAAGAGTAAGAATAATGGGAAATCAAAGTCAAGGGATGATAGATATAAATCCAGAGGCAAGGGAATTACCTGTTGGAAATGTGGAAAGAAAGGACATGCAAAGAAAGATTGTTGGTCAAAGGATAAAGAGAACTAACACCCAGACAAAGGTAAAGAGTTAAATAAGGATGTAAATATTACATCATATGTAATGTAATATGATATTATTATTTCTTTGAATAATAGAATAGAATCATGGGTTTTAGATTCAGGAGTTTCTTTCCATGCAACCCCTAATAAGGGTTATTTCAGATATTATGTTCAGGGAAATTTTAGACATGTTTATTTGGGTGATGATGAACCTTGCAGTATTACTGGCAAAGGGGAAGTTCATCTTAAATTGCAAAATGGAAATACATGGGTATTGAAAGATGTGAGGCATGTGCCAAGCCTCAAGAGGAATCTTATTTTTGAAAGGAAACTAGGTGAAATTGGTTTCATGGTTACATTCACAATAAACTCTTGGAAAGTCACCAAGGGTGATTTTGTTGTGGCAAGAGGCAAGAAGGTAGGAACATTATATTTATTTACATGTGTTATTGATTCCTTTTCTGTGTTATCTACTTCAGATTTAGATGCATGCATGTGGCATAATCGGCTGGGTCATATGAGTCAAAAAGTAATGTAGATATTAAAGGCTAAGGGTAAGTTATCAGATTTGAAATATTTAGATCTTGATTTCTGTGAGCATTGTGCCTTTGGAAATAAAAAGAGAGTGATATTTCTCAAAGTTGGGGCAAGTAAGAAGGAGCAGAAATTGGAGCTTGTACACTCAGATGTGTGGGGACCAGCCCAAGTAGCTTCTCATGGAGGATCTCATTATTATTTTACTTTCATTGATGATCCTACAAGAAAGGTATGGGTTTATTGCATTAAACATAAATTTGATTTTTTTGATAATTTTAAAAGATGGAAAGCCCTTGTAGAGAATGAATTAAATTCAAAGTTAAAGTTCCTCAAATTTGATAATGGTGGTGAATATTGTAGTAATGATTTCAATGATTATTGTTCAGTAAATGGAATACGTAGAGAAAGGATGGCTCCAAGAACACCACAAGAAAATGGTGTTGTAGAAAGAATGAACAAGACAATCATGGATTTTGCTAGAAGTATGAGAATACATGTTAGATTTCCCTTGCAGTTTTAAGTAGAAGAAGTTGATACAACAGTTTATTTGATTAATTGTAGGCCTTTAAGTTCACTAGATGGAGGAATACTAGAGGAAGCTTCGACCAGAAAAGAGGTAGATCTTTCCTTTCTTAAAGTTTTTGGTTCAAAATATTTTGTGCATATTGATAAGGAAAATAGGAAAATGTTGGATGCAAAATCCAAGAGATGCACTTTTATTGGTTATGGATATGGTGATTTCAGATTTTGTTTTTGGGATTTAGATTATTCTAAAATTATTAGGAGTCATGACATTGAATGGAATGAAAAGAGAATGTACATGGATCAAATTTTGGTACCCAAGGACAAACCGATTGAGAATGAAAATGAACTCTTAGAATTAAAAATAATACCG
This sequence comes from Taxus chinensis, assembly GCA_019776745.2. Lineage (NCBI taxonomy): Eukaryota > Viridiplantae > Streptophyta > Pinopsida > Cupressales > Taxaceae > Taxus > Taxus chinensis. The sequence goes on along the minus strand of CM034152.1, from coordinate 132,897,748 downwards.
AGAGGGTTACAAAGTAACCAGTGTTGTTTGACCCCTGACTGACATCGGTCAGTTGAACCGGTATCGGTTAAAGAAGAGCCAAACCAACATTGGATAGCAAAATCAGTGTTGGTTATAGGTGACTAGCGTCAGTCACTATTAGAATTGGAAACATATGTCCAGGAGGTCCAGAATGTGCCTACGGTACCCCAAACTTCTATGAGAAGGTCACAAAGGGTAAGTAAACCTCTAGAAATATTTACAACTTCTCTATCTTATTTATTATTAACTGATAATGGTAAACCATAAAATTTTGAATAAGCAATGCAAGATAAGACCCACGTGTAGTGGGAACATGGCATGGATGAGGAGATGGAATCCTTGGAAAAAAAAAAGACTTAGGATTTGGTTAAGTTGCCAATAGGTAAGAGGACATTACATAACAAGTGGGTTTACATGATCAAGGAAGAAGAGGGTGGACTAAAAAGATATGAGGCAAGGCTTGCAGTAAAGGGATTTGCATAGAAAGTAGGTATTGAATTTTGTGAAATATTTTCTCCTGTTGTTAAAATGAATTCCATACGTACGGTATTGAGTTTAGCTGCAGTATATGATTTTTATTTAGATAAACTAGATGTGAAGACAACTTTCCTTAATGATGATTTGGATAAAGAGATTTATATGCAACAACCACTTGGGTATGAAGTCAAGGGTAAGGAGAAATTAGTGTTTAGGTTGAAAATAGTCTATATGGGCTCAAGAAAGCTCCAAGGCAATGGTACATGAGGTTTGATAGTTTCATGCATGAGCATGGTTATTTGAGATGTGAATCTAACCATTGTGTTTATTTCAAGAAGCTTGAAAATGGGAGCTATATTATTTTGTTACTGTATGTGGATGATATGCTTATTGTAGGATCTAGTATGCAAGACATTGGTGAGCTTAAAGGAAAGCTAGCTCACACATTTTCTATGAAGGATTTAGGAGCTGCAAAAAGAATCCTTGGCATGCAAATACACAGAGACAAGAAGAACAAGAAATTGTATTTATCTCAGGAAGGATTATATCAATAAGGTGTTGGAAAGGTTTAACATGCAAGATTCAAAACTTGTAAGTACACCTATGGCTGGACACTTCAAATTGAGAAAATATCAGTGTCCTTCATCACATGAGGAGGTCAAATACATGACACAAGTACCATATGCTTCAGTATTTGGGAGTCTCATGTATGTTATGGTTTGTACCAGACCAGACATTGCACAGGAAGTGGGAGTTATGAGTAGATTTATGGCTAATCCAGGTAAAGAGCATTGGAAAGTAGGCCAATGGGTTTTCTGGTATTTGAGAGGGACATCTAGCATGTAGTTATGCTATGGAGGTTTGGATATTACTTTATGTGGCTATGTTGATTCAGATATGGCTGGAGATCTGGATGGAAGAAGGTTCACTACTGGATATTTTTTCATAGTAGGTGGGACGACAATCAACTGGATTTCAAGATTCCATAAGGTTGTGGATTTGTCTACTATAGAGGCAGAGTATGTTACAACTATAGAGGCTAGCAAAGAAATGACATGGATGAGAAGGTTCATGGAAAAGTTGGGAAAGGAGCAAGATGATTGTAAATATTTTAGTGACAGTCAGAGTGTAATTCATTTGAAAAAGAAATCAGTGTTTCATTCTAGAATGAACAAAATTCAGTTGAGGTATCACTTCATACGGCAGGTATTGGAGGATGGAAAACTGAAACTAGAGAAGATTCATACGAATGAAAACCCTGTGGATATGCTAATGAATCCATTAGCAAAAGAGAAGTTGGAGCTACACTCCACTTCTATTGGTCTTCGAGTTTGATACTTGAAGAGGAAGAAACAAATCTAAGGATCCAAGAATGATGTTGTACAGGTATAGTGCAGTAATTTATCTCCAAGTGGGAGATTGTTGAGTTTTGGAGCTCAATTACTTCATATTAGCATGCAATACTAAACTTGTAGGAAAACATTGTAACTGACATCGATTATGGAGGGACCAACATTGGTCACCTATGGTCAGCATCAGTTAGGGCTAACCAGCGTCAGTTACTTGTGCGTGAGTGTTTTATTTAACTCTAAGGAATTAGATCTAATTTTAGCATTAAATAAGATCTATTGATTGTAATTGCATGGCTAAGTTCCCTAAGTTTGTATATGCTTATATAAGCATGAAATATAGGGTTTAGAAGTAAGGATTGTGTGTGTTAATGATTATTGTGAGAATAATTGTGAGAGAGAGAATTCTTGGAGAAGAAGGAGAAGTTTGAGAGAAATAAAGTATTGTACATCTGAGAGGTGTGGAAGATTGTAGATATTCAATTGTATATCTTCTGAAAGCTTTAGATAATATATTGGCTTGTTTATTGGTGGATGTATCCTACATTGGGTGAACCAGGTTAAATCTACTGTTGATTTATATCTTTTGTTCTGTATATTTCTTCTAGTAGAATATATGATTTTATTGCATGTATGCTTAGATCTGATATACAATCTTTACAACTTTATTCTAACCCCAACATGACCCAGATGAAGTATAAGACCCAAAAAAAATGTCAACTAGAGAGTTCAATTAGAGGACATGTTGGTTCAATACCATATAGGTAGGTCAAGACCAAATATATAATCATGACTAAATTGGATGACCCTGGCTAGGAGAAGGGAATGTGCCAAATAAATTTTAGATCTAGTAAAATAATGTTTCTATATTTATTTTATGCATTGTATTGTAAGATTGTGTCGACATGTCATTATGTAAGGATAAACAAGATAAATAATGGACCTAAGAAAGTTCTAATCAAAAATGGAGAAGTTGTATTTATCATAGCAACAATGCACAATCAAATCAAGAGTTTCCAAAGTGTAAATTAGAAAATTTAATTGTCTACCCTAGTTCACTACAACTAATCGAACTAGCACTATAATTTGCTACTAACTAGTTCTAATCTAAGATTAGCAATGAACCATAGTTTAAAAAGATGAGATATTGAATGAAAGATAAGGTGATCCACCAAACTAAAAATGGACTATCTCTCTGAGATGAATACTGAGAGTGGAAAATGCAAATCCAAGAGAGAAGAAAATAACTACATTCAACTCTAATTTTTTTCCAAACTATGATTCTCTACATAATTGACATGAAGGATTGAAATCGTGAAAATATAACTCACACACATCATGTCATAATAGAATAGGAAGGAAAGAACATAATAACACAAGTTAAATAGAAGAAGAAGGGATAAAATAACAATATATAATTTATTGGAGTATGAAAAATCTATTACATTAATGGGGAAGGCATTGAGAGCATTGCACAAGACCAATACAATAGACTACAACTCATAATTCTTGGCTGCAAAAAGGAAAACATAACCTTGTATTTAGGAGAGAATATATTTTCATTAAAACCAAGTTACATTTATGGCAGAATAAGAGGAGCAATAAAAAATCCAAAATCAATAATATCACCCACTTCCTTAACCATCAAGGACCACTTAGCATTAAATTATGCATACCAAGCATGGGTGCTAGAGATATTTTGGACTATGCAAGGTTAGATCATATGAGAATGGGAATACATAGGACAAAGTTTAATGTTGATGGTTGGAGCTACTCAAACATATATAATTTATCTAGGTGTCATTTGATTGAGAAAACAAATTAATGTAGACAAAAAGTCATGCACTTAGCACTATTACATCATGGCTCTATTTTGTCATTAAATGCATGATTCCTAAGCAAGAAAATTAGACATTAACAAAACTTGTTTTGTTTTACATTGTTTTATATTTGTATACTTTCGTCCATTACCTTCTTGGAACTACACCTTTACTTTTGAACATCACACAATATGTGACCAAACTCAGTACTTTATGTCTTATCTTTAGATCCTCCTAGACACTAGTGCCCGGTAGGGATAAGAGCGCCCATGTGCTACTTTCCACTTTGGGTGCTTCTATCCATTTCCCCTCTTTTCTCATGTTTATAGTGACACATCGATTGTTATCTTTTTAAAAACATTTACTTATCACTATGGATCAGATTTTTAGTTTTGAATGAAAAAATTCAAGTAAGGAAATCATATATATACATGAATTACTCACTATTCTAAGGGCTTGAACAATTTGAGATATTACTTCCTATTTATTACTTGGGAAAAGAACAACATTCAAGGACTGCATTTGGGCTACAACATTCACTGCATTAGAAGGGGAAATTTTTGAATTCCATCTCACACATTCATCTTGGGGGAAAATTAATTATAGGCCAATATCTTTATGCAACTAGCATAAGGGAAACCTAGCTCTAAGGGACATAATTCTATCACACACACAAACACACACTAGAACTACGTTAATTCTAAAATATAGTGTAACACTCCATGACAATCACATTAGGGTGACCACCGAGGTTAGTGTAACTCAAGCATATGCATTATTTATTCCATCTAATGTGTGTTTGATCCTTTTGAAGGTACCTAGGGTTTGTTGTGTAGGTTCAAGTGTGATACATGAACCCTACAACGAAGATGAAGTGACAAATATAGAAGTGAAGAAGAGAAGATAAGACCTTGAAAAGACCATATCTAAAACTATTTCCTCGACACTATCACCCAGTTTGGAAACTAGTACCTAGGGAAATACTATACTCCTTTGGCCTTTGGGAGGTAGTTTCTAGAAGACTCGTAGATTTCTATCTTCCAAATGAATCTTAATCAATTAAGATCTAGCTTGTTCCACCCATTCCCTAGCCCAGGATTGGTCTAGAAACTCATATACAAGCTAATTCACTAACATCCTCTTGTTGGTTACACTTGCTTGTTATTGCATGTTAGATCTTGATTATTTATGATATATTTGTTTGATCTCATTTCTATAACTTAAGATTTAATTTTTTTATATCACTTGGTGAAGCCAAACCTTGCATGCCCATCATTGGATCTATTTTTCTTATCCCTAGTGGCTATTGGCTTTGTGTTCTTCCTCTTTCATGCTCGTTACCCATAATGGCCAATTTAGACTTTAAAAACATACTGAGATTCCCTCACAGACTTGTAATCATTCCAACATTATGGCTTAAATCACACATGATAATCCTCTCTTCAAATCCCCCTCAATAACATAAAAGCTTATAATAGTGAACATTCTTATGATGAAGACACTAATGTGGATTAGACATAACTTGATGCTCTCACTACTTTTCGTTCTACATTACGTGACAATCCCACTCTTGTACCACATGTCCTAGATGCTTTATTAGCAACCCAACATTCCGGTGATGAGTCTTTCCATGTCATTATGGTTCACACCTTAGAGACATCTATTGTTATCACCCCCTCTATTCCACTTTCTTCTCTCCCCACCAATGTGGGGATATCCAACATCCATATGATTGTATCTACACCTAGTACACACTTTTTACCCCATCATTCTCATATCCAACCTAGTTCTTCTTTAGGAACCCATGATTTAGAGTCCTTGTATCATGATTTATAAGCTCACAATTCTTCAATTGCAGCATGCCTCTTCTGCTTCTTCTTCTCCATCTCTTGATTCTTCACTTCTCCTACATAGTCCTCTTGTACCAGAAGTTTTATCTTACCCACTTCCACACAATTTTTCTTCACCCAAGTTTCCTCTTTTTGAAAACCATGGATATCCACAAGAGTGTATTAGATCATTTCATGTTACATGATTGGACCATGCTTGTGATGATACATTATTGACTAAATTATTTCCCAGGAGCTTACAAGACTACATGTTGTGACGGTTTTATGATTTTCCTCTACACTCTTTTAGATCCTTCACTCGTTTAGAAAATATTTTTTTGTCTTGAACATTGGAACTAAAATATCATATGCACAAATGTCCAGAATGAAGCACGGATATAATGAGTATCTTAGTGAATATGTTTTGTGCTATAAGAATAATATTTCTAAAATGAACAATTTATTGGCTGAATTTGTATTTTAAGATATTTTTATCCAAATTCTATTGCCTCCTTTGTAAGAATGTGTGATATTTTATTATTTTCACTCTTTCAATCATTTATGTCATACTCTTAAAGCATTTTAAAATAAGTTACTTTTTATGGGCAAGCTTCAGTATGGTGATAATATTTCTAATCAATCTACTAACAAGTTTCCAACCAAATCAGCCTATAAATGCAAGCCTAATGATCCTAAGATATCTCAACCTACACTGAAAGAGGGATGCGCGAGAACCGATGTCGAAAAGCAATGCACCAAAAAGAAGTTACACTCCGATGGTAACATCAAGCCAACGCAATACGTAAGATTTGAATCGATGGAAATAATATTGCAAGTAAGAAGAATAGGTTTGATCATACTCATAGATTGAAAAAGAGGAAGTACAAATAGGGGTGTTGAGTAAGCCCCATGCCTAAACATGGACAGAACCTCAATGACGCCACTGACGCATATGACATTGACTGATGCATATGACACTACTAGAAGAGGAGTTACAATTCCAAATAAGGAATGTAACTCCTATGACGCATTGACGTAAATGACAATGTCAGATTCTATGATAGAATCTACCACTTGTCATTTGACTTCCTAAGACCTATGACTCTTGCAAGGTGAGATGACTCACCTAGGTGATGTGGACGATGACTGGACAGTCACACATACCAACACCCCCCCTTCATTGAAGTCGAGGAAAAGGTCAAGGTAATCCAGAATAGAAAAAGAAGACTCCCCTAGACAACTAAGAAAGATGTGTCAATGGGCCTCGGTAACTAAAGGCCTGATAAGGTGCCCATATATAAACAACATCTTTCTGGAATGAAGAAGAGGAAAAAAAGGAGCACTATCCATCTCCTCCGGAAGATGATTTCCGATGGACTCCTAATGAATCTGAAGGGACCAATGGTATGTGATCAAAAGGAGGAGGAACATGGAGAGTGCCAAAAGGTGGCCCAATATGGGATGGAGATAATATATCAAGAGAAGCGGTGATAATCCTGTCAATCTCCATAAGGTGAGAGTCCGCAGATATAGATATATCATCAAGAGAGCCCTGAAGGGGCAAATGAACCTGCTACAGTGGAGAGTCAGTGGAAGTTGGTGGGATGGAAAATTCGATCTCGAAAGAGGTAGTAGGTTGAAGAAGATGCTATAATGTGATGTTGGTATCCTTGAGCATATCATCCAAGTTTGAGTCAAGGAAATCAATGTCCTATTGTGGAGGATTATAATAACCCTTTGAAGAAGCAATCTCGAAGTCTCTGGAAGCAACAGGGAATGGAAAAATCTCCAAGCTAGAATCAATGGAATCAATAGATGCTCGTGATGGGGAAAACCTGAGATCCAAGGCAATATGGTGTGTAGGTGAGAAATCAACCAAAGAGTCCTGTGGAGGAGAGTCACTAGAAACTATGATAGGAGCAATACTAAGTTCTTAAGGAGCATGCACATAAATATGTTTGGGTGGCCCTTCGTAAGAAAAAGTATCAGTGAACTCACTTTCCTCCATGGATGTAAGATCATTAGAAGATCCATAACTAGATGAAGGAGGATCAAAAGTCTCCATGAAAATTCTAAATGAAGGTCCAGGCTCTGGTGTGCAAACTTGGTGAATTCTAATCGACATTGAAGGTCCTTCCAATATAGTAAGACAAAGAATCCTATATGCCGTATCATTCTTATTCAACCAGTTTTGGTGATGAATGTGGTCAATTGTTTCAGGTGCCAACCCAAGAAGATGTGGTAACAAGTTGTACATAATGCAATGATTGAGTATCCCATTCTTTGATTGTAGGTAGTTTCCTAGTCCTAGTTAAACAATGGAGCAATGAAATTCAATGTCCATGATGAGAGGAGCCTCTAAGAAACACAAGTTTAACACCCCCCCTTTTTGTGTCACTTTATATTTTAGTGCATTGATTACAACCAAATGCAACTATGTGATGAAAACCAGTCTGCCACTCACCTTTTAATCAGCGTAATAATGCAAAATGAGTGGAGACAAAAATAAAGATTCATTGGGTACAACAGTTTGACACTATAAGTAAGAACAAGAATAAGCGCAAAACAAGAAGGGAAAGAGAAGGCCTTCTAACAAATATCATCTTACACCGTCACACGAAATAATACATTTTTTGTAATACTCTGGCAGATGTACTCACAAGTACACAAGCAATAAAAGGGACAGAACAAAGCTCATGAAAAAATGAGCTAAATTTAAGCAATACAAACACACCCCCTAGAACGTGCAGCACTTTATAAAAATAGTGCATTTAAAAAAATGATAATTCCATCAATCTAGAATGCGAGAAAACATGCAAATTTGACTAAATAAGTTCTCAAAACCGAAGCAACAAGTCAAAAGTTACAGCAAAAAACAATTCCCGCAACTGAGTGGAAAAATGCTAATAAGTCTGTACAACATGGATTTAAAAAGTTTCCTAAATGCATGCAAAAGGTGTCGTATGTATGCTCGTTGGAAACAAGATATTGAATTTTAGATAGGGTTTGTTTGTAATTGTGAGGGGGGATTAGCCTCCTACCAACCCCAGACCTCACCCTCTGTCTTCGTCACTTGAAGGAAGGAAATAATACAATTAAGCAAAATAACTATCCAAAAAGAATTACAATGCCAAATGAAAGTTATTTATCTCCATAAAAATATTTAAAAAGGTGATTAGATTTTGTAATAAGCAATCCTCTTTCTTAAAAGAAGTGCTAAGCATGACCTAACGTTGACTGAGCTATAACAGATGGAAGCCGCCGATGTGGCGAGGGCCACAAGTCAAGAGGGCAGTGAGTAGAGCCCAAGTCATACAGCTATGCAGGCTAGTCAGAAGTGAACCAAAATTTACATTGGAAGCCCAGACATTGCAGAGATGCGGAGAGTCCAGTACCAAGTGACGTCAAAGCGCAGACGTGAAAATGCTTCCAATGAAGACAAAATAATGGCCAGCTGAAGGAGAAGAACACTCTGTAGGAGTGAGCTGAAAAAAGTGCGCAACCAAGTTCCACAGCCGTCAAGCAAGCGAAGTAAACCAAGGGGCCAAACAAATGCTAGGATGAGGTAGCGCCAAGAAAATATGACCAGATAACGAGGTTTTCACTCCGAATGGTGAACAGGTTCCCACACCCAAATTGCAATACAATCTAATGCGGAGAAGACCAGAAATAGATAAGAGAAAAGGAAAACGTGAGACCAGATGGTTAGGTGACTTCTGAAGATAGGAGCACGAGACCATAGCCAAGCAGAGATATCAAACAACACGAGTCAACAACCAAAATAACGCTACGTTTAGATTCCACACCAAGGAAAAAATTAGGATGAAGAGGTGGCAGAGTGATAAATGGCTTTACAGAATCATGAATTGATCCCTCAGTCCAAGGTGCAATGATGTACCAGAACCCAGTAGCAACCGTTTAACTCAAGGCACATGTAAGCAAGCCCACGGTAGAAATAACGATGCATAATCTGAGCCTACAGATGTGAGAATCCAACTACCGAATGAAGGAACAAGCTCTCAGGTAGAAACCCAAACCATGCAATGAGAAAGAAAGCAGGTAATGAACATGCCTGTATGTAATAAGGCTTTATTCCAATGAGACCTCGGATAAACCATACACAGATGCACAAATTGATCCTCCAATAGTCGGAGCATATCAAATAAACCGAACTCAATGTAGAGAGGACTCAAACCAATGTAGGGAAAGATCACTAGATATAAACTGACAGACCAAATGTGAACTCAAGAATGCGAGGGTCATGGGAATGGAGGTGAACCATGAACCTAGCAACTATGATAAAGAAAACCAACCAAAATACCTCAAACTTGCAACTGCTGAAACCTTAATACGAGGTGAGCAATACAATTCCAGAAAAGATAATCAAAAAAACTTGCACATGAGGAATATAAGAAGAAACCAAAAGTATATGATACCACTGAGAAACAAAGAGTGCACGTTTACCAAAACTAGCTCTGATACCATGAAAGAGGGATGCGTGAGAACCAATGTCAAAAAGTAATGAACCACAATGCAGTTAGCGCTCCAATGGTAATGTCAAGCTCCAACGCAATAAGCAAGATTCAAATCAATTGGATTGAAAGATTGCAAGTAATAAGAACAGGTCTGCTCATGCTCATAGATCAGAAAAAGAGGAAGTACAAATAGGGGTGTTGTGTAACCCCCATGCCTAAACAAGCGAAATAATATCAATGATGCACAAGTGACGCATATGAAGTTGACTGACGCATATGATGTCACTAGATGGAGGAGTTGCAATTCCAAATAAGGAATGTAACTCCTATGACGCATTGACCCAAATGACAATGTCAGATTCTATGACAAACTCTGACCACTTGTCATTTGAATTCGTAAGACCTATGAATCTCACAACATGAGATGATTCACCTAGGTGATGTGGATGATAAAGACTGGACATGTCACACACACCAACATACTCATTTTCATTTTATGAGATGTCCATAAACACAGTGATGATCTTATTGTCACAACTCATTGATATCAATCTAAAAATATCTTGCACATTTTCTTGAGCTGGATCCTATATGATACTCCATCCAAATCATTTTGATAATGGAAAATGTTCTATCATTTTCCTTATCATAAATATACATAAGGTCATTGAATGACGTTGGCTAAAAAAGATTTAAGCTTTGAAAATATAACCACAGATTTTATTGACAAACAATGATAATTGATGCAACACTGATCTGAACTAAGTGGGTTTCTAAATCTACTTGATTAGGGGATCATTTTTTAAATTTCCATAAACATCCCTAAATTGTGTCAGTGCAGAAGATCATTTCGAGAGCTTTTCATTTACCATGTGAGAATGCGTTGAAAAATAGACATCGGAGAGCTCTAGGGATATGTCTATCAAAGTTCTATAAATGAAAAAGTCAACTCTAGTCAATTGGTCAATATTAACCCAAGGACACTGTGACATGTGGTAAAAAGGAAAAGGGGGTCGTTTTTGGGTTTTCGATCTCCTTAGTCTTTGACGTTCATAAAAAAATTGCTCGTTGGAACAAGAGGCTCAATATTTTGTTACAAAGGGAAGTCTGACTGCCATGTAAATGACTATGGTATTATCGCCAATGTGGTGGGTCCACAAGCCACCACATGGCTTCCCACCACGAGATAAGGATTCGAACTAGGATTTTCGTCATTTTGAATGACAAGTGGAACTATATGAGTTCTGGGACCTTGCGTTACTTATATTATCTACACCACATTACTATACAAGTTCAATTTATAATGTACCTAGGGTCGAAGTCTTCTTCCAAACCAATTTACCTATGCCACATATCTCAATAAGATGGGCATGTTTTATTTTGAAACCACATGTATTAAACCAAAGTGATAACACTCAACATAATCATCTAATGACCCACATAATCTTCCAAACCCCAGTGATCTTGCTAGAAAAAATCCACGTGGTGGATGGGAGGATGCATGTACGCGGTGTCTGGGGGGACAAAGTGCCATGTGTGGATAGCATCCACATGAGAAGGAAGTGGGGGCGGCTATGCCTATAAGTGGTCCTTTGACCACTAAAAAACCATTAATGTGGGAAATAGGCTTATTAAATCCTAAAACAATTAACCACCAAATGTGGGATCTAATACCCACCAAATGCAAGCCTCTCCATATGGGATTTTAATCCCTTTTCAAATGCAAATCCGCCACCATGGGGAATTAATACTCATTTATTCACATGCATACGGGCTATGCTAAAATTAGCCTTAGGATAATATTGAAATGCATTATTTTAAGGGCCCCTATTTTTGTATAAATAGGTAACCCATTTCATTGTAACCCTTTTACACATTAGCCTGAGAAGCATATTATTTTGTTAAGCTTAATTGTGGGATGTGGAGAATTAGTAATAGGGAAATTTTAATATAGTTTTGTAAACTATATTAAAATCCTAAAATTATTATAGAAAATATTTTATTATTATTGACCTATTATTTTTTTAGGCAATAGTATATGGAAATATTATGTGATTGGGAGTAAAATGTAAACTACCCAATAGGCCCATTGAGCCACACTAATCACTTGCAAAAATACTTGGATTGTCGACCGGAGTGCTGGAGGGCACATTGATAGTTCGAGAATCCCGATCGAAGCTGAAGGAAATTGTACACCAAGAAGGTGAAGGAACGTTTTTGACTGATCATCAAAATTTCTTCGAAGAACTGGAGTACTGAATAGGCAAGTGAAATTCCATTAGGTTTTCTTGTGAAAGTACTATTGTAACTTACAATTTTTTACTAGTGGAATAGTTTGAAAGAACTCGAAGATGTAAGGCAATTGCTGAACTCTGTAATCAAACATTGTGCAATTGTCTTTATTGTCTTGCTTTAATTTTAAGTTGATTACTTAAAAGGAGAAAATTGTTGGAAAATATTTAAATCCTACAAGGGTCCGAGATCAGGTAGATAAAAACTTGATTATTTTCTGATCAAGTTTGGTATCAGAGCTGGTTTTGTAGAAATGGATCTATACATCTTCTTCCAGTTGTAAATTATGCTTTCCTTATTAGGTACCATGGTGCGAGTGATGATCACTCGACATCGAGAACATGATCGCCAAATCATGAAGTTACAAACCCACCTGGCTACTATTTAAGAGCGGAAATGCCAACAACAACAACACATCGCAGAGTTACAAAGAAGCTTGGATGCTCCACTTGGGAAAGGGGTTGAAGCCAGTCATCTTTGGAAGCACTGTTTGGAGAGGAAACCTTCACCAAACTCGGTCATGTGTCATCATTGTGGAAAAGGGCATGATACCAAGCGATGTTGGGTTTTGGATCCAGAGAAAAGGCCTAAGAGGATGTAGAAGAAGGGCAAGGCTATTACTAGACCCATCACTGACCATTCAGTGGCACCATTGGCATGGAGAGCACCAGTGGAACATCCATATATTGTACTAAAACATGTGAGTGCTTCAAGAAAGTGGATTCCAGTGGTTGCACGAGGATAGTTAGTGACCCTCATTCTCAATTGGACTATCGGAGTAGGGTACCTAACTGTCGATGTGGTGCGCCGACTAGGAATTCCCACGATACCACTTCCACGTACCAAGACAGTTGGTATAGAAGATGGTACTCTGCATGGAGTGTCTACTAGTTATTGCATCTTGAGCTTAATTGTTGGGAGATGAGTTTCTAACAATATCACTCTCGACATCATCCCTTTGGAGATGGATGAAGTGGTATTAGGAAACTTCTACTTGACTACTCATTAGGGTTATTGACTAGATGACATGAGCGGAATGGAACTTCACATTGGGAACAACTGGAGGATCGACAACATTCATGTTGATTGTCTTGCATAGGTCATGTTGATTTTCTTGCACAAGGTGAAAAAAGTGAGCCTTTAGACTCATATGTACCTGGGGATCATGCAGATCCTAGTGTAGAGTCGAGCTCATATGTCCCTACTGATCATCCAGATCCTGACACTGAGGTCACGTACATTCCAGTAGACCACGAGGATCCATATGCAAAGGATTGAGAGCCTAAGGATGCATAGGACACCTATTAAGGTATCCTTAGATAAACACCGAGGATTCTACATTTGGTAAGAAATCTAAGGTGCCAATAAAGTTGACTAGTTTAGCTATTGTATTTGGTTTTTCTGAGCATTATTTATTTCTCCTAGTGTAATAAAACCATAAAATTTTGTGTTAGGTAGAATGTATGAATAAAACCAATGTATGGGCATTTTTTTGTATACATCTAACCAAACAGGACACATTAGTCAAAGTCCCAATTCTAGGAAATGTTTGTACTCTTAAATACTTGCATAAGTAAGACCCCTTAGAGGGCAATTATTTTGGTAAAATTGTTAATACCAAGAGATGCAGTATGTATTGGTCCTTGTTGAGTTATTTTTCTAGCAGGGAAGAGACAAACGAGGTTGAACCATGATTGCGATGCAGTGGAGAAGACCAAATACAAAGGCCATCAAGTAGGAGAGATTTTGCGATAGGTTTACCATACAAAATTATTTTCTTATAAAATTGGTATTTAATCTTATTGTACAAGACTCCAAAAATGGAGCATTTTCACTAGTTTTGCATGATGTATTAGGATATAATTTCCTACATATATGTTTGAAAGTTGTATAAATACCCTTTTAAGGGCACCTATCTCCTAATCAGCTTGTGAGTACCTGTTACAACTTGGATATAGGATTTGACTCATATAAAGCTCGAAGATTGATCTGCCATTCATGCAGACAGAAGAGTTCATAGGATTCATCTCAGAAATTCATTCTGTGTAGAAGCATTATGACCGTGCAACAAAATGGTAGATGAATCACTATTGGCATTGACATCAGGTCAGAACTTCATTTTGTGGAGAAGCCGTTATGGGCATCTAGTAGAATGGTACCTGATATTGTTTGTCAACAAAAGGATCTCTCAAAAGATTAGCTTGGAATGTCATTCGGAGTCAAGGCATTACGACCACACATTCGAATGGTAGTTGATCATCAGACTTAGCATCGTGAAGCAGAGGCATTGAGGTCTGAAAGAGACTTAACACTGTACAACAGAGGCATTGAGGTCTGCAAGAGACTTAACACTACACAATGGAGGTGTTGAGGTCTGTAAGAGACTTACTTAAGTCACTACAAGAGACTTAGGATTACACAGCGGAGGTGTTGAGGTCTGAAAAGGGACAAGTCATTGTCCATTATCGACATCGGATCAATCATAGCTCTAAGTAACATGGAGTTCCTTCAAACCAGTTTGGATTCTAAGAATCAACTCGGAGATAGGAGTTGTGTTATAGGGTAAAAGAAGATCCTTGTTGTCAGATATCTGGAAGCTTATCACCACACAATAGGAGCATTGAGGTTTCATTCAAAAACTTAGCACCATATAATGGAGGCGTGGAGGTCTTCTTTAGATATCAGAGTGGCGTAATGGTGCTATCATCGGCCCATAACCCATAGGTCCTAGGATAGGAACCAAGTTTTCGAAATGAGGAGGTTGTAGAGGAAGAGACCCAAGGGTCTACTACAAAAGAACTTCTGAGGTGGCAGCAGAGTTTCCAGATTTAGGACGGGATGGAAAAATGTTCCAATATAAGATTTTTGGGACAAAACTCCTTTCTCAGTAGGTAGGTGTGATCAGGGGATCATTTTTTAAAAATTTCCCTAAACATCCCTAAATATTGTTAGTGTACAAGATCATTTTGAGAGCTTTCCATCAACTCTGAGAACGTGAGACAAACAGACATCAGGAGCTCTAGATATGTTTGGTCAAAGTTCATTCAACAGGAAAGTCAACTCTGGTCAACTGGTCAATATTAGACCAATGACACTGTGACACATGGCGAAAAGGAAAAGGGAGTCATTTGTTGGTTTTTGATCTCTGGTCTTTGACGGTCATAAAAAGATTGCTCATTGGAACAAGAGGCTCAACTGTTTTTACGGAGGGGAGCCCGACTACCGTGTGGACTATGATATTATTGCCGACTTGGTGGGTCCACAAGCCACCATGTGGATTTCCACCATGAATCTAATTCAGTTCAATTTTTCTATTGAGAGATCGATAAGTGCACTATATGGTCGAGTGGACTATTTTATTTTAGCTTACCAGCTATTGTATTTGCTAACCGAATTTTATCATTAGCGTGGTTAAGTCCACATATTTACAACCAGGATTTACATTATCCACATGAATCTAGCCGATGGAGTGGGTTCAATGTCAACCACATGACTTGGCAACATGATAGTGGTACAGTCCCATAATCGACTGCCAAACTCTCCAAATCCTCCAACCCCATATCTTTTAGCTAGTCCTGCCATGGGGATGGGAGGATGAAGCGGGATAAGGGGGCAACCACATCCATGGTGGAACCCAATCCACGTGAGAAGGAGGAATGGGGGCTGTTAGCCTCAAGTGGTCCCGAGACCACTTGGTGAATGTAGTACGGGATCAGTGGAAAAGGAATATTAAAGGGATCTCTAAACATTATCAAACCCAACAAAATGTGGAATTTTATCCCTTTTCAAATGCAAATCCACCACTATGGGAAATAATCCCATTTATTTTGCTACGGGCTATGCTAATATTAGCCTTAGATAATATTTGAGGCATTATTTTAAGGGCCCTATTTTTGTTTAAAAATGGAACCCATGTCATTGTAGACACACACATTAGCCCGAGAAGCTTATTATTTTTTTAAGCTTATTTGTGGGATGTGGAGAATTAGTAATAGGGAAATTTTAATATAGTTTTGTAAACTATATTAAATTCCTAAAATTACTATAGACAAATATTTTTTATTGGCCTATTATTTTAGGTAATAGTAGATGGAATATTTTTGATTGGAAGTAAAATGCAAACTACCCAATAGGCCCATTGAGCCACACTAATCACTTGCAAATCCTGGATTGTCTAGTGAAGTGCTAGAGGGCGCATTGATAGCATCAGGAAGGTTGATATTAACTAGGTGAAACTTCATTCTATGGAGAGGCATTATGACCATGCAATAAAATGGTAGCTAAATCACTATTGGCATTAACATCAGGTTAGAACTTTGTTTTGTGGAGAATCCATTATGGGCATCTAACAGAATGGAACTTGATATTGCTTGTCAACAAAAGGAGCTCTCAAAAGATTAGCTCGGAACATCATTCAAAGTCAGGGCATTGCGACCACAAATTCTAATGGTAGCTGATCATCAGACTTAGCATCATGAAGAAGTGGTGTTGAGGTCTAAAAGATACTTATCACTGCACAATGAAGGTATTGAGGTATGCAAGAGACTTAGCTCTACACAAAAAAGGCGTTGAGGTCTGTAAGAGACTTAACACTACACATCAGAGGTGTTGAGGTCTATAAGAGACTTAGCACCACACATCAGAGGCGTTAAGGTCTGAAAAGGGATAAGTCATGGTCCATTATCGACATCAGATCAATCATAACTCTATGTAACATGGAGTTCCTTCAAACCAGTTTGGATTCCACGAAATCAACTCGGAGATAGGAGCTGTGTTCTAGGTTAAAAGAAGATCCTTGTTGTCAGATATCTGGAAGCTTAACACTATATAATGGGAGCATTGAGGTTTCATTCAGAAACTTAGCACCATACATCGGAGGCGTGGAGGTCTTCTTCAAATATCAGAGTGGGGCAGCAGAAGCAATCGTGGGCCCATAACCCACAGGTCCTAGGATAGGAACCAAGTTGTTGAAATGAAGAGGTTGTAGAGGAAGAGACCCAATGTTCTACTATAGCAAAACTTTTGAGGTGGTAGTAGAGTTTATAGATTCAGGAAGGGATGGTAAAATGTTCCACTATAATATTTTTGGGACAAAAAGCCCTTCTCAGTGGGGAGCTGTGATCAAACGATCAGTTTTGAAAGTTCCCTAAACATCCCTAAATTTTTTTATTTTAGAAGATCATTTCGAGAGCTTTCCAACGACTATGAGAACGTGAAAAATAGACATCGGGAGCTCTAGATATGTCTGGTCAAAGTTCACTCAATGAGAAACTCAACTTTGGTCAACTAGTCAATATTAGACCAATGACACTATGACACGTGGCAAAAAGGCAAAGGGAGTCATTTGTTAGTTTTTGATCTCTGTTCTTTGACAGTCGTAAAAATATTTCTGGTCAGAACAAGAGGCTCAAATTTTGTTAGGGAGGGGAACCCGATCGCCATGTGGACTATGTTATTATCGCTGACCTGGTGGGTCCACAAGCCACCATGTGGCTTTCCATCATGAATCGAATTCGCTCAATTTATGTATTGAGAGATGACAATTGTACTATATGCTATGGACCGAGTTAATTATTTTCTATACCACATTGTATGGGTTGAATTTATATTAACTAGGTAAGTCCATTTACAAACCAATTTACATGCCACATGTGTAAGTGGGGGGGTTTTATTTTGAAACCATGTATTAATGTGAAGTGTACAGTCCACATAATCCTCCAAACCCACATAAACCACCAACCCCTTAACTTTTGCTAAGTCCATGTGGGGATGGGAGGATGAAGCGGTGTTGGGGGGCAAATTCCATGGTGGAAGCTTCCACGTGAGAAGGAGGTGGGGATGGTTAGCCTCAAGTGGTCCCAATACCACTATGTTTGCATGGGAAAATGCTTATTAAAGCCTCAAACATTATCAAACCCACCAAATGTGGGATTTTATCCCTTTTCAAATGTAAATCCGCCACTATGGGAAATAATACCATTTATTTTACTACAGGCTATACTAATATTAGCCTTAGATAATATTTGAGGCATTATTTTAAGGGCCCTATTTTTGTATAAATAGGGAACCCATGTCATTGTAGACACACACATTAGCCTGAGAAGCTTATTATTTTGTTAAGCTTATTTGTGGGATGTGGAGAATTAGTAATAGGGAAATTTTAATATAGTTTTGTAAACTATATTAAATTCCTAGAATTACTATAGACAAATATTGTTTATTGGCCTATTATTTTAGGCAATAGTAGATGGAATCTTTGAAGAACTGGAGCACTGATAGGAAAGTGAAATTCCATTAGGTTTTCTTGTGAAAGTACTATTGTAACTTATAAGTTTTGACTAGTGGAGCGGTTTGAAAGAACCTGGAGACATAGACAATTGCCGAACTCCGTAATCAATCATTGTGCATTTGCCTTTATTGTCTTGCATTAATTTTAAATTGATTACTTAAAAGGAGCAAATTGTCAGAAAATATTTAAA
The DNA here is from genome assembly GCA_019776745.2 of Taxus chinensis. Taxonomy (NCBI): domain Eukaryota; kingdom Viridiplantae; phylum Streptophyta; class Pinopsida; order Cupressales; family Taxaceae; genus Taxus; species Taxus chinensis. The sequence goes on along the minus strand of CM034152.1, from coordinate 132,879,006 downwards.
GCCTACAAGGGTCTGAGATCAGGTAGATAAAATCTTGATTATTTTCAGATCACTACTAATGACAATGGAAAGCTTAATATTTTCAATGATCCATTACCTAAACATGAAAAAGTAGCTCCTAAATCTTCTTCTAATCATTTGGTTCCACATCCATCATCTTCAGATCATCTTCTTGGGTTTATTTTTGGTACTATTGATATTCCTCCTCATGTCATTAATTTTATCGATGCTGATTTTCACGCTTCCTTTTCATCTCACAAATTACATATTAATGTTTGTATTGGTACTCATGTTGTTAAGAATGTTATGGTGCATACTACTTTCAAGCGTAATGCATGTTCATTATCTTTCTCGCAATCTATTGGATTTCTATTATCTCAAATGACATGTAGATCACCTACTTCTCATGGGCATGTGGTTATCCCAATCACTATTAGACCTCTTACTATGTATATGCCTATCTTTGTTGGATATAAGGTTATGCATTTTTCATGGTCTTAGGACTTTCTCAACTTAGGGATGCTAAATCCATCCCATCCATGGTTCATTTATGCATTAAGTTCATACATGAGCATCACATTATCACTATTCAATGTATCCCACCATAGACTCCTTTATCCATAAATTTTATTTTTCCTACACATTCACTTGATTATTCACATGAATTTAACATGCACTACTTTGCTATCTAGGCATCATATCACTTCTTGTACTACTCCCATAACTCCTCTAGATATCCTACACATATGAATTTTTATTCTCACCCACGATGGATACATTGGTCCCATAGCCCTCATCATAGGAATATATCTGCATATCGGATGCATATTAGACCTAGTACATCTAGGTTCACTTTTCTCCTTCATTCCCCACATCTACGACATAATATACTCTGCACATCTTGATGAATGCACTTTCACATGGAACTATGTCCTCGGATCATGTTCACACGAATTCCTCTCTCACATTTCTAGATAGTGGGCCCTTGTCCTCTATCCTCATTGGATATATCCCTATGGCATTCACAATTGGGGGGCATATCATTTTCCCCTCACTACCCAATGAAATAATCTTGTTCTAGGATCAAACACAACTGTTGAGGGCACAATTACCTACATGAACCTAACTTTGCACATATACACTAGGGGAAACCTTGCTCCCCTCCTCTAGTCATATCATTTAGTATTTAAATAATATAAAAACATTCACATATTAGAAAAAACACAAAAACATTAGCTTAGGTCTTGGTTGCATGCATCCTTTCTTGCATATATCATTCTATGTTGCACTTTTTCTATCATGTTACTTTAACAAATAGTATATTCTATCCTTTTACAATACACATGCACATTCACATGGTACTTTGAGGTGAATGCATGCCATTTACTAGTTATCACATGATGCATGTTGTTTGACACTATTGTTTTCTAATCTGTAGACACTAAATCACACTCTTTGGGTATTCATCTAGTCCTCATCACATACTATTATTCATATGATTCTTAAGCGAGAAAATTACTAATTGATCATTGTCTTTGGCCATCGTTTCTTGATTTCTATTTTCTCTCTTGGTCTTACACTCCTTCTTTCTCAGTTTATCTTTTCATACTTCGACATTTATCACTCTGGGCACCAACTCCTAGTCAGGACGCTAGCACTAGGGGCCCCCGTCCCCTCTAGGTTCCCCAGACCTCTTTGTATTTTGTTCACATCTTTTGGGTCCTTTATATTCATTTGGGCATCTTGCATTTTTACTAGTCAGACTTTTAGTGGTCAATTATGAAATTCAAACAAAGGAATCATATAAATACAAAGCTATATGATCATAATAAGAGACCAAACACTAAGCATTGGCTATCACCACCTAAGGTTTCATTCCATGATAATTCTATGAGCATTCAAACATCTATCTAGCTCAACACAAGGGACAAGAGACTTCCATTTTTGGATACATGCAAAGGAGGGAAGTTCATTCTTTCATGCACATAACTAATTTACATCTAGTTATTGCTCACTATCAAGTGTGACAAGAACAAGATCCACCTATGGCACGATTTCGACACACACACATAGAACTACATCGAGTCTGAGATGTAGTGCAACGCTCGGTAGTAAGTTAATTTTTTTGACATTCAAGGATAGTTTGACCCCTCATTTTACATCTTCATTTTTTAGGATTTGATGTGGTTTTAGGGTTTTGCGGGTGCTTCTCTCTTATTGTAGGTTTCATGAAAATTACAATGAAGTGCAATGACATACAAGTGATCAAAGGTGACAAGTAGCGAACACCTTGTGACCCTGTGAAATTGAGTTTCATAGCTTTTGAGAAGTCACAGGCACCCAGAGCAGGTCTCTAACGCCCTAGGTGTCCCTGAAACTTCATAGGTGCACGGGTCCTGACACTTTCGACACTCTTGCATTTTTTGGGTCTGATTGTGACACTTTGAGTTCCTGTTCCAGCAGTTTTCTAGCTTGGCATACCTTCGGTATTATTGAAAATCAGATAAGTATATTATTCCTTTCATTTAACTAGGGTTTCAAATTTAAATTGCTTATTTACTTGGATACAATTTGTACTTGATTGTTTATATTCAATATTGTTACATAATATAGAATAAGGTATTTATTTATTCAATATTTTATTAATCATTTGGTGATCATGTGTTTGAATAATCTTAGATCCTTTTGTTTCTTCTTTTATGGATTTTAAAGCTCCTCAAGTCCCCTTTCATCAATTGCTTCAAATGCACCCATCTTTCTAAGAGGATCTATGAAAGGTTGTACACGCTATCTGCCTCCCTCTTAATATGCCACCTTCACAAATTAGTTCCATGTTTGATCGTCTACCCAATGAATTATTTTATCCTGATTCCAATCAATCTATTAATTCAAGATTTACATTCTTTATTTCAAGATAAAATTCAAGCTATGATATCAATGATTATATCTCTCAAATTTGAAATCCAACATCTTAAGGACGCTGCTCAGGCTCATGCTAGTTCTTCTTCTCATACTCATTCTATGTCTTCTACATGTTCTCATATTAGTGAACCTCAAGTCTTACCATCACCAACACCTCTCAAGTTTTATCGAAATACTAAGCAACATGAAATTATTACTACACTACTTAATCAAAAATTAATTTACTTGTCATCTATTCATTGCTATCCTCCTTTTTGGTTGGTCAAATACCAAGGTCTCTCATTTTATCCTTATCATCAAAACAATAGAAATAATGAAAATTATTTCTATGCTTTACAATGAAAAATAAAGCATCTTGAGCATCAAGGTTTTATCTCAGTCACTACGGAACATTCTATTACATGGTCCTTTTCACTAGTTACATCTCAGTGGGTTCCCCAATATGATTCACATATGACTAATGAGCATCATGTCATTGTTTCTAAGGTTCCTCCTATGGAAATTCAAGTGCCTCCTAAGCAACCTCTTCTAAAAATCAATCTAATACCTCCTCATCTCAAGTCATCTGCGGAATCATCAAGTCAACATAAGAAACTGCCTCTCAGAATCAACCCACCTTCTTTTCCTATCAAGTCTTCTGTAGCGACATCAATCCCAAAAAATATCTAACTAATTACTTTTACCAAAGTAGCTACTCCTACTAATGGATAAGAAACATTTCAAAGTCTATCACCATTTCATGGTTCTATTGTTACTTCTGTCTACCATTGTGTTGGCTCTTTCTCCTATCACAACATAGACAATGTTTTCCCACAATGGCAAGGTATCTCTTGTGTTGCTACATAGTTCTCATTCATTGGCACACTTGGGGGGCATAATACTTATTCTCCCCCCATTCTAGCATTGTCAGGTGTCTCGCATCTCTACCATTTCACTTCTTGTTTCACATATAGTCTTTCACACATGCCTTAGATATCTTGATACATTTTTTTATTTTCATTACCTAATGACACACTCTCATGCTTCGGTTAAAACTTGACTATTGAGGGAATGCTACATACATGAACCTCACACACTGCGCATTACACATTTCACACATTCATCTATCACGCGTTAGACGCACTACACACTCTATGCATTCACGACATATATTTCTTGCACGTTGCGCTCATTACCCTATGATACACTCTAGTTCCATGGTTCATAATTGAATGTTGAGGGTTTATATTTAATATGACCCCCTACACACTTGATCACTCACTCACTACACTCTACTCTTTGACGATCATATATTTCTAGCGCACATATTCAAACCATTTCCCAATGAAGAAACCTTGTTCTATGGTTCATTCTTGATTGCTGAGGGGTTTTTAATCAATAAACCTCATCTCATGCATACACATCCACTCAGGGGGCATGCTGCTCCTATCATTTACACTGCATTCCATTCCATCTAATCCACATCATATTGCATATCTTGGTCGCACTTAATCTTATTTACATTTACTTGTTATATGTACACTTTATGACACATGTTAGAAAAATACCTTGTATGTCATTATCTTTCTATATACACATGCATGTTCACTTTTCCTTCTAGTTGTGATAAAAAAATTTACACAGATCGATACACACATAATGGATGCTTGGTGCAGTACTTATTACTAGTCCCACAATGGCTATTGGGGGCATCCACTTCCGTACACCACATGTACTATTGTTCCATTTTCCATAGCACATTACTATATCAAATTACACACTCTTTAACATAATTTCTATCTTTATAACATGCTAATGGGTGCTTCATACGTAGCATTTTCTTTGGAGGTCTATTTTCCACCATGGTTATCTAATTCTTTGTTTGACTTTTTGTGTTTGATTGCCATTATTTGCAGGATTTTCCCTATGTCTTGTTTGTTCTCTGATTTCTTGTATGTTTTTTTCCACTACGACCTCGATTTTCTTGCAACATCATGAGCGATCTCCCATGATTGTAAAGCACTTTTCATGGTCTACATTTTATGTTTTTGTCTTGTCTTCTTGCGTGCTTAATGTATATCTTGTCTTCTACATGCGTGTTTATATTATTTGAACTAACAATTTTTTCCAACCACTTTGTTTTCATGTTCCTTGGTTTCTACCAAGAACATTCCCTCCCCCATGCAGGGCATAAATTATAGTACAACGTTTGGTCCTCATTTGGGATGCATACTCCTCATGACGTCGCATGCACCCCAAATGAGGGGGCATCTTTTGGGTGAATCAGTCACCCCATTCAATAGTTTATAATCATAGTGAAGTACAACTCAATTCACAATCAAAATAGTTTTCAGTCTCAACAATGCCCTAGATCTTGACTTGGGTCTACGACACAACATAGTCACCAACGCCCAAACCTAGACAATAGTGCCTGACACCCCTAACCTTTCCTGGACACATGTGACTAGGGGGAAGTTACATTTCCTTTTCTCAATTCATTATAGTTTTTGGCATTTTACACAGTGGATTTTATAGAAGAGACATTCCTTCAAAACTCGGCATGCATGCATTACACTTTCTTTTCTACTTTTGCGTTGGATTATACTTGTTCAAAATGAATCAGATTTTTACACACCCTCTATAGTGGTGTTTACACTTTGGGAAGAAGTTAAAGGTTGGATGATGACACTAGAATTTTAGCCCTACACTTCTTCCATTCTTAGCATGATATCACCCAAAAAAATCATACTCATCACAAATGGCGTGAGATTGCCCAAAAAACTCATTATTCTACAACATCTTCAGGATCCTTTTTACACTCTTTACTCATCATGGATCAAGTCCATCCCTTATGGGAAGAAATAGTGACATCAATCACACATCATCACACATCAAGTAGGTATAACGTGACATCTACACATACGCTCTCACCTTAGGTTCATCATCATCACTTTTTGCTACTTCCTCTTCTTTAGCTTCCATGATTCACTTTTTTTCACTCCAAACTTTTTATCATCTCTCTCGACATGATTTTCACCATCGATCGACATGGATACCAGGTACACATCTCTTATCTACTTTATGTTATCAAGCATTCACTCAACAACATAAAGTGGGGGAAAGAATAGACACTAAATCACGCACTTTGGGTATTTATCTAGGCTTGATCACATACTACTATTCATATGATTCCTAAGCGAGAAAAGTACTAATTGATCACTGTCTATAGGCATATTTTCTTTCTTTATGTTTTATCTCTTGTTCTTACACTCCTTCTTTCCTAGTTTGTCTTTTCATACTTCAACATTTCTCACTCTGGACATTAGCGCCCAGCCAGGATGCCAACGCCAAGCGCCTGTGTCTCCTCTGGGAATCCCCAACCTCTTTGTACTTTTTTCACATATTTTTCATTCCTTTTTAGCCATTTGAGCATATTTATTTTCTACTAGTCGTCCTTTTAGTGGTTAATTACAAAATTCAAACAAGGGAATCATATATATACAAAGCTATGTGATCATAATAAGGGACCAAGCACTAAGCACTAGCTATCACCACCTAAGGTTTCATTCCAAGAGTATTCTAAGAGCATTCAAGCATCCATATAGCTCTACACAAGGGACAATGGACTACCATTTTTGCATACATGGATAGGAGGGGAAGTTCATTCTTTCATGCACATATCTATTTAAATCTTTTACATCTAGATATTGCTTGTTATTAAGTGTGATATGCACAAGAGCAACCTAGGGAAAAATTTTGATACACAAACGTAAAGAACTACATTGGGTATGAGATGTAGTGTAGCGCTTGGTAGTAAGTTCACCTTGTTGATAGTTGAGGACAGTCTAACCCCTCATTTTTCATCTTTCTTTTTTACGATTTGATGTGGTTTGAGGGTTTTGTAGGTGCTTCTCTGTGATTACAGGTTTCAGGTGAATAACAATGAAGTGCAACAACATACAAGTAATCAATGATGATAATAAGTGAACATATTGACACCATGTGAACTGAGTTTCATAGCTTCTGAGCAGTCACATGCACCCAAAATAGGTCTCTAGCTTCCCAGATGCCCCTGACCCTTCATAGGTGCCCTGGTCCTGGCACTTTTGAAAATCCTATATTTTTCTAAGTCTAATTGTGATACTTTGAGTTCTTGTTCTTGTAGTTTTCTATCTTGGCACACCTTTTGGTTTATTGTGAATTAGCTATATATTATTCCTTTAATTTGCAACTAGGGTTTCAAATTTAAATTTCTTATTTTCTTGGATCAAATCTATACTTGATTGTTTATATTTAGTGATGTTACATAATATAGAAGAAAGCATTTATTTATTCAATATTTTCTTAATTAAAATCCCACTAAGGCTCTTGGGGGCATCTTCCTTTCCATACCTTTCCATATTCAAGTGTTATCATGGTAATATCCATTACTTTCATTCCTCTTTTCAACTATATATATATATATATATATATATATATATATATATATAGTGACATACTATCAATTTTTCTAACGTACTAATGAGTTCTTCATGGGTAGCATTTGTATTACATACCTACTGCCAACCATGGTTATCTGAGTTGTTTATATCTTATCTATGCTTGTGTCTTGATTGTCATTATTTTTGGGCTATAGCCTATGCTTGGTTTCTTATTTTCTTAAACAACCATCAAGGTCTTGAATGTCTTGTGACATCATGAGTGGTGTCCCATGTTTTTCATCAGCTACTACGCTAATCTCTTGCTATATTATTGTGTTTTTTTGACTAATTTATATTACATCATGTCATGTGCATTTTTCACTAACAATTTTTGTTATCTTATTCCTATTTTTTTTATGTTTCATGGTTGTTACCATGCACATTCCCTATTCCTTCTATAGGATTCCTTCTTCATGTGTGCACATTAGTTTCAGTTTTCCTCATTTAGGTCGCATTCGTATTGGTTCATCTCACACACCCAAAATGAGAGGGGTAAATCATCAAGTGATTATTTCACCCTTTCAGCAGTCCAAAAAAATAGATACAAAATGACAAAATAAAATCTAACTAAACATGAGCTCAAAATGGTTCATAATTATACTTGGTGCAAAATCAATACAGCGATATAATTTCCCAAAGTATATAGGAAAATTGGGTGCTAGTGTCCCACCTAGGTGGTTCTATTCTAAGGGGAAAAAATAGGTACCTTACATGTTTTATCAAATTTCAATAACACATACTTAGTTACATGTTACTATTCAGTACTACAAGAGCACAATCATTGGCAAGTTTCATACTTTGAGAAAGGGAACTAATTACTCTTATTTCTCAACTTACATATTTTCTATCAGTGTCAAATAAGGAGTGACACTTAGAGCATATACATGACATTAATATGCTTGGAAAAAATGTGTCATATGTGGCTATTTTCTATTAGGTTTGTGACCTTTTGTAGTGGCACTTATCAGTAGGGAAGAGTCAATGGGTGGGGGGAAAATCCTGTAGTTCTCTCAACACTCTTCCCTTGGCTATAGGATGCTTAAATCCTTAGTATATTACACCAATTCAAGATTTGATCACTCTCGAATCTTCTAACCATCTCCAAGGAAACAAACATATAGGAAAAATTCTACCTCTTTTATCATGACATTCAAGTGTGCTCTTTCCTTAACTCACTTATTTTTCATACATACTTTTATGCTGATTTCTCTAAGTTAAAGTTCAAATTCATATATCATGAGAATTAACTACACTTTACTTATTTTTAAGGTCCGTACTTATTCTAACAAAGGAAACAAAAATGGAACAAGGAGAAATCTCAAGCACAAGAAACTCGGGAAAAGGAAATATACAAGTTACAAATGCAATAATCATTTCCATTATGCACACAAGGTCACGCCTAGGGATCTCATCCCATCTTATATTATATGATACAAATTTTACAATATCCATTTGGTACACTATCATTTACAGTCTTCATTTGGAATGTATTGGTTACAACCTAATTTGGCTCTACATAAGGTATGCTCTTCCTATCTACTTTATGTTACCAAATATTCATTCACCATCATAAAGTGGGGTAAATATAGACGAAAAATCATGTACTTAGTACTATTACATCACACCTCTATTATGTCATTATATGCATGATTCATAAGTATGAAAACTAGACATTAAAAACAATTATTTTGCTTTACATTATTTTATATTTGTAAACTTTTGTCCTTTACATTCCTAGAACTACACCCTTACTTTTGAACATTGCACAACATGTGACCCAGCTCAGTAGTTTTTTTCTTATCTTTGGAGCCTCCTAAACACCAGTACCCAGTAGGGATAAGAGTGCCTAGGTGCTACTATACGCTTTGGACTCTTCTATCCTTTTCCCATATTTTCTCAAGTTTAAAGTACCACATTAATTGTTATCTTTTCTAAAACCTTTTTTTATCACTATGGGTTGGATTTTTATATTTTAATGATGAAATTCGAAGAAGGGAATCATATATATACATGAATTACTCATTCTTTTAAGTAGATGGGCAATTTGGGCTATTACTTCCTATATAGTACTTGGGAAAAGAAGAAAATTCAAGGAATGCATTTGGGTTGCATCATTCACTACATAAGAAGGGGAAATTTATAAATTATATCTCACACATTCATCTTAGGGGTAAATTAGTTGTGGCCCGATGTCTTGGTGTGACTTGCAAAAGTGCAACCTAGCTTCAAGGGACATATTTCTATCACACACACTAAAAATATTATGAGTATAAAATGTAGTGCAGTGATCATTTACAATCACATTGGGTTGACCACCGAGGTCATTCCGACTTAAGCATATGCATTATTTATTCCATATAATGTGTGTTTGAGCCTTGTGTGAGTAGCCATGATTTTTTTTACAGGTTCCAATGTGATATATTAACCCTACAAAAAAGGTGGAGCGACAAAGACCGAAGTGAAGAAGACAATGTTAGGCCCTAAAAAGACCAGATCTAGAATTGTTGTCAGGACACTAGCGCCTAGTTCGAACACTAGCACCCAAGTCCGTCCTATCCTTCTTTGGGTAGTATTGTACGGAAAAATCATATATTTCTATCTTATAGATGAATCTTACTCAGTTTAGATCCAACCTATTCCACCCATTCTCCATCTCATAATCATTCTAAAAATTCAAAAACAAGTTAATTCACTAGCATCCTCTTATTGTGTATAACTTTTTGATATTACATGTTAGATCTCGTTTATTTCTGATATATCTATTATATCTCAGTCCTATGACTTGAGATTTAATTTTGTTAAATACACTAAAAAGAACCTAAAATTTGGTAACTAAGTTACCAAAAATTCTTAATCATTCTCTATGAAATTATGCTTAAAACAAATCTCCTTCCATTCCATTTCCAATAAGGACCACGTGTAGTTGAACAGGATCTCAGGATAAAAAGTTATGAGCCAAAAATTGAGTCCCGAAATATGTTGTAAACCCCATATCTAAAAATGGTTGTGGGTCATTCATCCACGTTTTAGGCCCAAAAAATACACTTGACCATGACCCTAAACTTACCTTTATATGTAGTCCTCCTCAAGAACTTTCCAATAATACTAACTTTTTCTTATTTGGTGATGTGGATCAAAAGATACAAGCATTTTAAGGTCCCCATTCCATTCCACACATTTGATGGCCATGGGGCTGTGAAATTTAACCTATGTTTCACCCTTTCTATTTTTCAAATCCTTAATGGATCTCATATTCTCATTTTCTATTATGTGGCTTTACATTTTTTAGGCGTCTTTCTAAGCAAATTTTCACTTTTGTGCAACTTTTTTACTTTTTTGTAGAATTTTACGATTGTTGCTAAGTTTTCCCCAAATTTTCTTTCCTTCTCTATAAAATTGTGTCAAAAAAATCTCATTTCATGCCCTTTCTACCAATACCATGTGTAGGTGAAAATGATATCAATATCAAAAGTTATGAGCTAAAAATTGAGTCCCAAAACGTCTTACAAACCCTAGATTTGAAAATTCTTGTGGATCCTTTGTCTACATTTTAATACCAAAAATACATTTTATCATTACCTAAAAGTGCCCTTAATATGTAGTTCTCCTCAAGGCCTTTCCAATGGTACCAGGTTTTTCTTATTTGGCGACTTGGATTAAAAAACATTTGAGCATTTTGAGTCCCCATGCCATTCTACACAATTGACATCCATGGGGCCATAAAATTTAACCTATGGGTCACCCTTCCTCTGTGTCAAATATTCATTGGATATCATAGTATCCTTTTTTATTCCACAAATTTACATTTTTCAGGAAACTTTCTTTGTGGATTTTCCCTTTTGCATGAATTTTTTTAGAATAAATTTTACCTCTTAAATTTAATCTAATAAAAAAATGATATAACTTACCAACCCTGGAAATGACAGTGTTTAGAGGTACCCACTGATGTGGATGGACGATGTTTGATTGTTGCACTTTGTGTATCCAATGAGTTAGTTTTTGTCCTACAAATAATGCTACAATCACAAACACTACAAAAAATATTTATTAGTAAAAATAGTAAGTAGGTTGTCTGGAAAAGGCTAGTCCCTAGAAGCCAAAGGACTTCCTCGCAAGGATGCCAACCTGTTGTTTACACAATCAAGTGGTTTTGAAAACAAATCATGATATAATGGATGGTAAATGTTCTAAAAAACTTATATTTTATTACAAATATATATATATATATATATATATATATAATGGATGATGAAATATGAGATATATATACTATGGCTCAAAAGTTGGAGTCCAAAGATGTGTCAGAATTTTCATATGAAGGTGAATCTTCACCTTCAGTAAAATCAATGTCTTCTGGATAGTCTGAATTCTCGTTGTCACTAAAGTCTTCCTTAAAGAAGTCAAAACTATAATCAGGTTCTTCCTCCTCTATATCGGAATCAAATTCATAATCACATCGTTTTGAATCGGTTAGATCTTTGGATTCGACTTCAAAGCTTAATTCTTCTTGTTGCGCTTCATATAGGTATTCAAACCATGTCAAGTCAACTCGAAGGTGTAAAACTTAGAAATAGGCCTCCCAAAACTCATTCGTGGCCTCACAAATCCTCTAAGTTGGTTTGAATATGTTTTGTAGCTGGTCTGACCTTGAATGAGTGTGAAAAATGGAGCTTGAAGCTTGATTTATGATTTTTTGATCTCTCACAAACTCCAAAATGATTCCTTTACTTGCTCAATGAATATAGATACTGATACCTGGAAAATAACGTGTTAATGTTGATTTAATATGGCATTGATGAAATCTGATAGGAGGATTGAAGTTCGAAAATGTGACCAGATGATCCCATAAGGAGGCTACAATTTAGGCTTAAATAATCGCTGGTGATTTAAAAAATCACTGGTGATTTCAGCCATTTGGAATATGTTTAAAAAATTGGTGAATTTTTTTGCTAACTCAAGCTTTCTTGTTTGTGTTTTCAGGAGATGGGTTTTTTGGTTGGTTTTGAAAGTGTCGTATTGTCTAATGAGGTGTTGGGGAAAGGATTTTATTAGTTAGATATGTTCTAATTTAGCCTAGGTTTATTTAGGATATGTATTAGGTTGTTTGATTAAGATATATCAAACACACAAATATATGATTCCTTGTGATAATATAAGATTTTGATAACATAATGGGGGATTTGTAAAATACCCATGAAAGAGTGTCTAGATAAATATTTAAGGGAAAATTTAAATAATATTTAGGGTGCTTACTTAGGTGAATTAAAATATCATGGGATATAATATTAATGTATATGAGGAAATATTTTAATCGTGATTAATGTAATGTGATGATATAATTAATCTATTGCAAATGGGATGATTAAATGAAGTTTGGTGAGTGTAAATTTTTAGTTTCTACATTTTCCCCCCTTTTTCTGGTGGCTCTCATATTGCAGTGTTAGACAAAAACAATGAAAAATTATATGGGTGATCTATAGGGAACACTAGTTTCTGTGTGTCATGTGTTTGGTAAAAAGTTTCCCTAGTCCTAGGGGTTACCGAAACAAGATGTGCTATCGATGAGTCAAATGAAGGGTAACTGTACGTACCCAGAATTGTAAGGTACTGCACTGCCGGAACAATGTAACACGTGCCCCAATAATGATATAGGTCTCCTCGCAAGGTGTTCGGGATCCAGAAAAGCTCCCCAAGTGTGTGTTAACATCCCGCATGGCCTGCTTAGCCCCTACGTACTTTGATGTTCTCTTTTCCCTTATTTTCCTTGCATTTTATTATTCAGTGACAAAACCGCCACCCTGCTCAGGGCGGCAATCCTTCACGCATTTTCCAGAATGTTCTTTTTAATGTGACTCACGTAATTTCAACGTTTAACAGTTTTTTTTCACCGCATTTGGCTTGCATTAATGATTCTAGTTCCCTGGAATAGTGTTTTGGCTTTGTTTATGGATTAAGAGATCAATTTGGTTTTTACCTTTAGGTAAATGGAAATGCTATAAATAGTTTGCTTGTGCTCAAGCAAACGGCCCCTTAAATTTACCTCTCAATTTCTCATTTCAGTAGTTCAGTCTTTTATTTTGCTTAGAATTCATAGTCTAGTTTGTTGCATGCTTAGTTAATGTTATTTTGCTATTAGAAAGCCACATATCCATCTTGTGCAAATGCTGTCATTACTTCATGCAATCCATTGAAATAGAGCAGCTTAATTCTCAGTAGGAAGCCATTAAAGTTACCGGTTTTTCTCGTCAAATAGGATAGTTTCAGATTCTAAACATTTTATGTTGCATGACTCACAATAAATCCCGCTAGGAATTACATAATCCAAGCTTTGTACTCTTGCGCTATGCCTCTCCTACTCGCATTGTATTCAGTCTACATTCTAAGCTGCCTTTGTTCCAAAATCTACTCTTGTTGATGATAGCATTACATGCTTTTCTGGATCCACGTGAGTACGAAGGAACGAGGAGATCACACTGAGGGGACAAAACCACAAACACCATCGGATTTGCCACTATACTACAAAATCCAGGTTCTAGCTTTCAAAGTTCTAGTTAGAAGCATATCAAATAGAGTAGCCAATCACTTTATTTTAGTCAATTTTACTTTCAATATTGCCAAGAAAGTTGTGGGGATTGATAGTTTCTGAGAAACTATGATTCATTCCTCACTTCTAAGGTAGGATCGAGAGTCTTTCAAACAGATTAGATTATTTATTTCATTATTATCAATAGATTCACAACTGCACAGGAAAGTAGCTATACTCGGTTGCTTTGTTTGTTTTAAAATTGTCATTAGATTAGTTTTCAATTTCTAGATATATTAAAATAGTTCCTCCTTCAATTTCATTCATATAAATTCATCAGAAAAATACAAAAATAGAGGAGTCATATATGCTATAAATATACTTCACATAGTTAATTTTACTTTGCTGCATTTAGATTTACGTTGTTGCTTTTGTATGACAATCACGGGACCTAGAGATCCCAGAGAATACGTATTCGAGCCAATCATGTCCAAACCCAATCTCGTCACAGCAATAACTGATATAGATCAGAATCTTAGGATCCAAGTCTTCCGAACAACAACAAATTTACAACAGATCAGCCTCCAGTTAAGTGGGTTGAACATAAAATACGACCAAGTGCAACAGGTTTTGGTCAAATAAACCAAACTACATATTACCCTAGATATATATCTACATGACTGTGGAGGGGATTAAAAGAGAGAAAATGTTCAGTTGTGATCCTTTGGTCTCACAGATAGACACAGGAGACATTCTCACAGATATAGATACCAGCTTAAGAATTTAGGTTGCACAAACGCCTGTGAGATACTCTGAAAAGATCGCACAAACTGTTAATGCTGAATATAGAGGCTAAGAAAGCATATGACTATTGGATACTATGGATTAGGGACTGAATCTGCACATGACCATAGTAGGACCACAATGAATGCGAATCTACGGTTGTGACCCACAAATCCCACAGACCAACGAATCCATAGGTGAATCAAACATAGATGCTATCCTACGCACATTAGTATTCAGATCTACTCCACTTCCACCTATCATCATCGAACAGTTATCTTTGTTAGACATAATAGCTGATAAAGCTAGGGAATTCTGGACTAGGCCAGATAATCACCCGTAGGGTCCACTATACCCATCATTCACCCTATGACCCTATTTCGAGATATACACGAAACTATCCCAGGTCATTTTCCACGTATTCCACAACCTAATCATGCCATAGCTCGATATTGATTGGAGCTTTCAAGCAGTCATCTTTACCGATCGATCTATCACACCAGCTCAGGTTAGGAGGGCCTTACTTTCCTTAGATTTGCAGTTCCAATAGTGTGCATCGAAGACATCAGATTACCTAACTAGTTTGTCTGCATCCCACACATATTCCATCCCCACCAGCTATCTCGGCACGACCTCGAGATGTCGGGTGTGAGGATGAATTACTTGAAGATTCCCATGCTCGCTTGTCACTTTTCCATCGTACAAAATTCGTGAACCCGACGTGAACTAAACAGTTCCTCCTCTTTTATTTTCACTTCTTCCTTCCACCTTTGCTCTTACCCATTATTCTACGGGTATTCATATACCCCCCGAGTATGTCGGGATTCGATACATATGGTAGACCTCTCCTAGGTCTTGAAGCATACTACGCGCAACTGAATAGACAATCATCACCCTCACTCTCAGTATGGGGTGACAATTACTCGACTAACCAATTGCCAACATAAAATCCATCTCCAAGAATCAGATATAACTCATCTTTCCAAACAGAGGAGTTGGATCAGCTCACTCAAACACAACAACCAGAGCCTTAAGGCTTGAACAATATAACGTTCACAGGAGAATCTGGTTCGTCTCCTTAGGTACTGCTTAGACCACAAATTAGTAGACAATATGACCCATACCTGGTTTTAGATGATGAACATTCAGTACATTATGCCAGAAATGAACAACGCTCTCGGAGTATGTACCCACCCATAGGGAGTTTACAAACACAACCCGAGGTCTCTTTTCAAGAAAATACCTCCATGCCACTACATATAGGAAATGCCCTCGGGGAAACTTGGTAGGACAGCGATCAATTCATAGCAATATATCACATGCCTATACAAGATCAGGATATACAACAAGTGCCACTAAGGCAAAATATCATGACTTCACCAAATGAGGTCATTTCAACTCTAGTAGAAAAAGTTAGGGGGTTGGAACTTGCTTAGGCAAATGACCATTCTCAATTCATACAGGCAGGAAGTTATAATCCTCCACACCTTCTTAGCTAAGTATACCTACTCACAGGAATAGCCATGTTAGGCTTAACTCCTCAGTATTCACAATTAATGCCATCAAGAACTGCCATTTCTAACACCGTTCCAATACCTCCTGATCTAGTACAAAATAATCCATTCCTAGAAAATACCCCTTCATACTTAAACATGTACTCCAAATCACCACAAGGGGACATGTTCTCCTCTCCCGACATGTTTTCTCAAACACAGGGGCTTCCTTATGCCCTTGCTAATGCATACGCTACGCCATACCAATAACCCATTCCACCGCCACCCCCTCAGCAGGCACCATCAATGGTCGAAACCTATGCAATAGGGACTTATTGAAAATATTTGAAAGAACCCTTAGACTTCAACATACGAATCGTTATGCTTCCAAGACCTCTTCCCGATTTTCCCAAATACAAAGGTGAGGGAGATCCGAATGCACATATCAAGGCTTATGCAACAGCTATTTGACAACTACTCCCTTGGGATGGGGTTGTTAAAATATTCCCAAAAACATTGGAAGGTATCACTCTTGATTGGTATTATAGAATACCTGAAGCTTCCATCCATTCATCTAAACAACTCGTTTCAGAGTTCATCAAGGCATTTGACATGAAAAAACTATTAAGAATAGGAATCAGGGAATTCTTACACATTAAGCAGGAACACAACGAATCCGTTGCTCATTTCATCTAGAGGTGGCGTACAGTTATTTATTCTTCGGCTAGTGCTCCAAATATGGACCAAATGGAACTATGTGATTTATTCCTTCATTCTCTCAGCAGAGAAGTGAAGGAAGAAGTCCAGAAGTTCCCACTAAGGACTTACGATGAAGTACTTGAGAGCGCTCTCCAAATAGATCAAGCGGAAATAGATAGCGGTCGTAAGACGTATGGAACAAACGAGAGGTTAATCACCTCCAACAAGAATACCACGGCTTATCCTACCACCACAAATACTAATCAAGGACTAACTGATCAACCCAAAAGGGTAAATGTTGTAAATACTCCACCACTAGTAAACAACCAATGAAATAACAAATTTACCTCAATAATCAATGCAGTGGATTTTAATCATCCACAACAACAACAACGACAATGGAGAAAACCTACACATGGTCCAAGCTAAAACTCAACTGGATATCAAAACCATAACCAAAACCAAAAACAGCAAATGCAAAACTTTAATCCTAATAGGCAACGGTTTGATAAGAGTTTTGGGCCACAATATACACCAAACCAGCAAACTAGGAATTACAATCCTAACTCGTATTGTGGTTTTCACAAAATCCAAGGCCATGACACTAAAACATGTTGTGACTACAATAAATTCATGCAACGTTTGTCAGAAGAACAAAGACAACTTTTCATAGATATGTTCTTGGTAGATCCTACGTCACCGGCACAAAATATTTTGACAGGGGCAGTTTCCCCCTCAAAATGTACCCCTTAAGATCTTCAATGATCCACTCCCAAATCACAACAACAACGAATTAAATTCGAATGGGACAAACAAAGGTGTAATGATAGGAAACCATGATCATGAAGCCTCGACTTCACTAAATCCATTAGTTGCGCCACAATTAGGGAGTCAACTGCGACCCAAGATAGTCGGTTTAGTAGAGTTAGATGCCAAACTACCCGTAGAGACTGTAACAAGAACATGAGAGTATTCCTCTCAGCCAAGTCCAAGTTACCTACCAGAGACAGATAACATCCAACAAATGTTAGTAAGACCCGTAGGTGCCTACGATTTAATTAGTGATCTAACAAAAACCTTCTCGCACATTTCTTTTTTTGACTTACTAAAGAATTCTCCTACCCACATGGCTGCTCTTTTAGAGGCATTAGGTTTAGGCCATCTAATTAACATCACCCCACCTCCCGAAACACAGGTAAACCATATAGACTTTGATATCCACCCTCCGGGGCAGCCGTATAGGGATACCAAATTCATATTCGAAATAAAAAAAATGCCAACAGACACTGAGATTGCACGCCGAGGTGATCCAGCCTTACATTTTCAAGTATGGGTTTATAACAATTATGTGAAATGCGCGATGGTTGACGATGGGGCAGCAGTTAACATAGTCCCCTTCTCTTTCCTTCAAAATCTAGGGTATGGAGAAACAAATTGTTCCACAACTCGAAATATGCTAAGAGGCTATGATAGCCTTAAAGCCACCTCAGTTGGAACTATAATACTACTGGTTACCTTAGGACCCAAAAAAATCCTGACTGATTTTTATATTATAGATCAGGAAACTAACTACAATATCATCGTCGGCCGACCATGGATACACCATATGAAGGAAATTCCTTCTATGTTATTCCAAGAAGTAAGATTCTTTCATTTAGGAAAGGTGTTCATAGCCAAAGGTGATCCAAAACCATTCGATGTACACCTGGCTGACCTAAAGAAAAGACCAGGCGTGCACTCAGAATTTGAACTCCCAACAAACCAACTTAATAAACCTACCAACGTGAAACCAGAAGAAAAGTTGGTACCTATGACATATCTTGAGACTATGAGCCTAGCCAAGACGATCCCAGCCATCAAAGATGAGGTTAAGATTATAGAAACAGTATCATTAGGAACTACTGCAAAAATTGTTGAATTGCTAGAACGGGATCTACCAATGTTCCTACCATTTGATTCTGTAGGCACGGGGTACACCCTAGGTGTTGGTTCTCTTCCAATAGTGGATCTCTGCATGGTAGAGGTAGAATATGTTAACAAAACAAATATCCCAATGCCCATATTCCTAGCTAAGTATTGGAATCTCCATTTCGATGGAGCTAAATGTCGTTACGGAGCTGGGGCAAGTGTAATCTTTACTTCTCCTGAGGGAGAAGTCCCACCATTTTCCTTTAAACTAAATTTCGAATGTACAAATAGTGGCCCTGAGTATGAAGCCCTCCTCCTTAGCCTCATCCTAGCTAAGAGGATCGGTGTTAATAATGTCAGGGTGTTAGGAGACTCACAATTGGTAGTAAACCAATTCTCTGAGATGTATGAAACCAGAGCCGAGCATTTATAGCTCTACAAAACAACTGTATTAAATTTAAGTAAGGAGTTTGACTTCATATCAATTGAAGCAATCCCGCGAGAGAAAAATCTTCTCACCGATTCAATAACGACCTTAGCGTCACGCTTCACTCCGAATAGTGAGTTGGAAGATACCTATTTTATGGTATCCCTTCGTACTAAACCACTGATAAAAACAATGACGAATCCTCTTTTAACAAACAGAAATGAGAACAAATCTACTATCCTAGACCACATTGATAGTGATACAACCACTCTGGATTACTTAAACACCTATGCAGCGTTACATCTCACCCATCACGTAGTAGATTTATCCTTAATCCCGCATTCTTCTTCCTACTTCGGAAATCCCATGACAGAGCTTCCCCCACAAAAGGAACTTAGCATATAAACAGTCGATAACGGAGACGATCTAAAACTACCTCCATCCCCGCCTGAGTTTGAAGAAGGTAACGCTTCTCTAATCGAAGAAACAATCAATATTAACATCGGAACAGAGGATGAACCAAGGATATTGAAGTTAGGATCCTCATTAACTCCATCGGAAGTAGAAATACACACTCAAATCCTCAAGGAACATCGAAAGGATTTCACATTTAATTATAAGGAAATGACAGGGGTTGCACCACACATTGCGGTACATAACCTCATCACTAAATCAAATGCAAAGCTGATTAAACAAAAATCGAGACCAATGAAACCTAAGGTAGCTCTCATGGTAAAAGAGGAGGTAATGAAACTCCTCCAAGTAGGATTCATCAAGATAGTCGATTACTCTCAGTGGGTATCTAATATCATTCCCGTTCTCAAAAATAATGGGAAGATATGCATCTGCATAGACTTCCGAGACATTAACAAGGCATGTCCTAAGGATGACTTCCCGTTACCATCCATAGATGTCATTGTTGACACAACAGTTGGATTTGAAATTTTCTCTCTCATGGATGGATTCTCAGGATACAATCAAATCAGAATATCCAAACAAGATCAAGCTAAAACCACGTTTATAACTCCTTGGGGAACCTATTGCTATGTTGTTATGCCATTCAGTCTCAAGAACGTTGGCGCTACATACCAGCGCACTATGACGTATATATTTCATGACCTTATTCATAAAATTGTGGAATCCTACATAGATGACTTGTTGGCCAAGACCAAGAAGTGTTATGACCATCCAGAAGTGCTTTGCGTCATTCTTTCACGTTTGATAGAATACGGAGTCACCCTAAATCCAGAAAAATGCGTCTTTGGTGTAACAGGAGGAAAGCTCCTAGGTTACATTGTATCGTCATGCGGGATCGATGTTGACCTAACCAAAATTAGGGTTGTTCTCGAAATGATCCCACCTTCAGATGAATTTGGAATCAGGTCATTTCTCAGAAAGCTTGGTGCAATCCAGAGATTCATCCCGGACTTAAGTTTCGTTGTTCATCCAATCAACAATCTACTCAAGAAATATTATAGTATTGATTGGACCAAATATTGCAATGAGGCTTTCAACGCAGTTAAGTGTTTTTTTTAATCACCACCTACGTTAAGGCCCCCTAATCCGAACTGCCCGATAATTTTATATTCACGAGCTACCAATGTCTCGCTAGCCTGTATGCTGGCTCAAGAAGATGATGACAAGAGAGAACTTGCAATCTATTTCATTAGCCAAACATTGCTCGACTATGAAACATGTTATACACAGGCAGAACAAGAATGCCTTGCCATAGTCTTTGCAACCAAACGCTTAAGACATTATATGCTAAATCAAGAAATGAGGGTCATTGTAAAGATAGAGCATTTACAAACTTTCCTCATGAAAGGGTCCTTGTCTAAAAAGGCTAGACGCTTTATAACCTTAATGGGGGAGTTCAAATTAACATTTGTAAATTAGAAATCCATTAAAGGAAAAATCATCGCGGATTGGTTAGCTGATAACCCACTAGACGGAGGCAATCTAGTAGATCTGGACTTTCCTGATGAATACGTATACTACGTCAAAACCAAACCTCCCATCTTTGAGTGTCCTTGGTATGCTGATATTATTAATTATATCATGGATCATACATATCTGGAAGATGCTACACCGCAACAAAGAAGGCGGTTACGCATTATCATAGCCAAATACGTCATTATAGAGCAAGTGCTCTATCGAAAAGCATTCGATGGAATGCTTCTAAGATGTGTCGACACAGAAGAATCCAAGAAGATTCTCCACGAATCTCATAGTGGGATGTGTGGAGGCCACTTCGGTGGCCATGCCACTGCTCGTAAAATACATCAGATGGGCTATTTCTGGCCCACTCTAGAACACAACGTAGTAGAGTTTGTACGAAGGTGTCATAAGTGCCAAGAATTCTCCCACAAGATCCACATGCCGGCACAAGCTCTACAACCAATCACTACTCCAGGGCCCTTTTCTAGGTGGGGCCTCGATTTGATAGGGAAAGTCTCTCCCTCGTCCACAGACGGCCATAATTTCATAATCACGGCCACCAAATATTTTACCAAGTGGGTAGAGGCTATGCCTCTTACTACTGTACCGGGTTCTGTAATCGCCAAGTTCATTTTGAACCAAATCATTTGTAGATACAGTGTCCCACAAATCATTATCTCAGATAATGAGACTTCTTTTAAGAATGACGAAGTTCACGAATTGTGCAATAAATTCAAAATAAGCCATCATACGGCCTCCTTGTATTACCCCCAAGCCAATGGACAAGGTGAAGCAACAAACAAAATGTTAAAAGCCATTCACCTTAAAACTGTGAAAGAAAACAAATGGGATTGGCATTTGAAGTTATATCCGGTCTTATGGGCCCACTGAACCTCAATAAGAACACCAATAGGAGTGAATCCTTTCTCACTAGTATTCGGGGTAGAAGTAGTTCTCCCGCTTGAGGTTGAAATACCGAGTCTCTGTATCTCATTACAAGGGATCCTGGACGAAGATGCTTACAGAGAAGCACGTCTCTCCCAACTAGAAAGCCTAGATGAAGCTAGGTTAGATGCTGAATAGTGGCATAGATTCTATGCTGACCGGATGTGCCGGCAGTATAATAAGAAGGTCTATGAACATGACATATATGAAGGTGATCTAGTTCTAAGGCTACACAACCGAATCGATAAAAATACCGGTGAAAGAAGGAAGTTTCGGCCCAAATGGTTGGGCCCATACTGAGTCATGAAGGACTATGGAAATGGTGCATATCTCTTATGCACACTAGAAGGTGAGGAATTTGGTGAAACAGTCAATTCCCTACACCTTAAATGATTCTATGCATAAGCAACCAGCACTACTTGTATAATTATATCTACATTGCATCTTCATATAGTTAGGATCATTTTTTCTGCTTGTTTCATACAATTTTGTGATCAAGGAATCTATTCTTAAAAGTAATTCATTACAAACTTTTGATGATATTGGCATAAACACTCTAATCATACTTCTCCATTTCCATGATATCATCAACTATTTCGAATCATTTCATCAAATAAAGCTAGATATGAAAAAGTCTCAATGGTAACCATACCAAGGTCTGCATACTTGTTCTCACTTTTGGTTTCTTCTTAGGATAGGTGTCTTGCCTATGGTTTGTTCTAGAAGCTTCATCGTGTCACATCTATCCTGTGTGTATATCTCTTTGGAAGTAAGAGCATGCTGACACTTTGCTCAAGTAAACGAGTTGAATATAAATTAAATAGAAAATTTTAAATTTACACATTTCCTTGCCCCACCAACCTTTGGTGATGAGCTTGCGTCTCTTACTAGTGACGTAGGGTTGGGAAAGGATGGAAATGCCCTTACTCGCCTATGCCTTACCCATGGTGATAAACCCACGCTTCTCACTAGTAGCATGGGGCAAGGTGTAGGGGGTCCTCTTGATAAACAAACATTAAAGGTCATAAACAAACAATTCAAATCTTGAAGTTTTGAGTCAAAAACAAATGAATCAGATGTCCAAAATTCCAAGAGAGTTAAAAATCCTAAAAACCAGATTTTGTCTACCATGTGGCCATCTACGGATCTAAGTCTAGATAAACCGCAAAGCAAGTTACATCCCAAACTATGGAGTCACTCGAGTAGAGTAGGCTTGTGGCATCCTAATTTGGTTTCACCAAAGCTTTGTCTATCTTTCATCACTATTATTTCAACACATTTCATAACTTGTACCCTTTCTAGCTCTCGGTGACGAGCCCTCGCATCTTACTTGTTGCGTGGAGTTAGGAGTGGGGCAAGTTTATCTGCTCATCATACCGGCTTATCTTCACCACTTTGTAAAAACATATATGAGGTACCAAAATTGCTTAAAGAAACTAAAAATTCAAAATCACATTGTATCTACATTATCATATATCAACACCATGAAATACAGAAAGAAAGTAAACACTTGTATCATTTGTTCTCCATTGCATACATTCTAAAAAGCATATAAGCATAACATCATAGTTTACATGTGGAAACAGAAATGGAAGGAAGGTCATAGATGCCAAGAGTCTGATCCAAAAAGAATATATATATATATATATATATATATATATATATATATATATATATAAATGATCAAAATTCCTGTACAATGTCATCATGCGCTAAGCATGGTCAAAACGCTCAAAGAGCTTGGGAAATACAAAAACATCATACAAAAATCTAAGAGAGCCAAGTGGCTTCTCAACCCCTATGAGATCCCTCTGAGGGTGCATGCCCACGCTTAGGACTCTGGCTACGCCAGCACTCTGAGTGCACGGAGGGCTCACGATCCCAAGGGGCAGCTGTAGTCTCGCCATGAGATTGACTCCTCATTAGGCGCTCTGCTGTCCTATACCCTGCCAGCTCAGCATGGAGGGTAGATACCATCCTGGCCACATGCCAGATGGGGGAAAAAACATCGGTATGTCTATCAGCTGTTGAGGGCTCCCCTGCATCCACAGACAGCTCTGCACGGGTCCTCTCCATAGGGATCATCAGGATATCGGTGCATACCCTGTGAATCAAGTCTCACCACTCATCGGCGGTCTCTGCAAACAAAGGAGAAAACAAATTAGAAATAAAGCAAGAAATAAACACAAGTGTAAACAAAAGGAGAGATGGCAATTAAAGTGATCCTAACTCAAAGCAAAGGGAAGATAACTTACTCAGATCACCGAGCCTCCAGGATGGATCTCTAGGGTCAGCACCTGCCACAAATGTCGTCGCTGATTGAGGTACTCCTGTGACTAGAGAAATGTAGCATCTCGCAATGGACTCGTCCTCCCCACCATAGCCCTGGGAGAGTGGCTCCTCTGAAACTAGAGTCACCCTCTCTACACTCTGCTCTGCCCTCTCTACCTGCATGATATCCTGAGTGTCATGCCACTCAGGATCACTGTCCTCCTCAGTCTCCTCCTCCATCTCCCCCCTATGAACTCCTTAGACTTAGAGTCTATGTCAATAGGGTCGTCACTGTTGTGAGCGGGACCAGTAGTAATTTGAAGTAAGGGTGCCTGAGGAGCACCGACTCTCCCTTGGGCACGTACTAGCCACCTAGCTTCAATAGGAACACCAAGGGTAACAACTATCCAACCCCGGCCTCTAGGACCCCCTCTGGCCTCTCAAACTTACCTATATACTGGCACTACTGGGGGAAGCATACCCATATAAGGTAGGCCAAACTGCTGAGGAACTCGGCCAAAGGGTTGTATCTCCACTCTCCCTACTCTGTCAACGAGCTGCCCTGTGGTGGAGCAGGAGATCAAAGTAAGAGCCTCCTCACCCCATAAACCTACCATGGCCTGATTTAGCCTCCATGTCATCAGTGGTTAGGGAAGCAACTGGCTGGTGAAGTGCTCTGAGCACCGACATATCTGTCCATCTGGTTGCCCTCACAGCTCCATGATTTGCTACATCTACACTTTTTTTGTAGGGGATAAAGCGCTCATAGACCCAACTCATAACCAAGGTCGGGTGGCTCAAAGACTTCCCTTGTAAATGGACTACCCTGTACAAGTCATGGTAGGTAGTCCTAAGTATATCGGCTCCCCAGGTGTAAATCTGGCCATGTCCCTCGATCTGTGCAATGATGGGGGACCAGAAATATAGTAGTGTGTCTCCTCCCTTGTCCCTGATCAATCTCTAGCAAGGATCCCCATAATGGCCTAACGAATCAAGGGGATGGGTAGGCTAGGAATAGATCAGACCCTCACCCCCTTCTTTGACCCAGTGGAGATAACTGCATCTCCCATGTAAGAATCCCACTGTGCTATATGAGCCCGTGAACCTGCCATCTCAAGAGTAAGTCATCTCCCGATGATCGGGACCCCCAAAATATGGTAAACATCCTCCAAAGTGATGGTCCACTCACCTCGGACCCCTGGTAACCAGAAGGTGTTCCAATCAGCATCCCAATAAGAAAATAAGTCACAAAGTATGTGACTAGACAGAGCAACATGTGGGACGCGTGATATACACAGTATGCCGGCCCTCTGAAGAGTGTCCACCTCATCCTATGAAAGGGCATCTAACACTGCTAGGAGCCAGTCACACTCTCTCTCCTGACTCCATCGAATGTACTCCTCCCTCACTTGCATACACCCAAAAACACACAAAACAGAGCAAGTTAGCATCTGAATGACATTAGAAAAATCATGAAAACACATAAAGATGCTAAAAATGCAAAAACAATTTTAAACAAGTGTTCCTTTGACATTCTGTTAGGAACTGCCACCTTAAAGGCGGCGGTCTTGTAACCGCCGCCCTGAATAGGGAGGCGGTCACATGACCGCCACTCTGTTTAGGGCGGCGGTCGTGTCCCAAAAACCCACGCGGGTTTTATACCTTAAAAAATCCTAAAAACACAAAAAAGGGACTATTTTAACTAAAACAAATCCTACCCAGTAGGCGCCCCCCCCTAGATAGACCTTTTGAACCTAACATTTTCAAAAATAACCCCCCACGATAAAGATTTTAACATTTCAAAATTTTGGGGGTAAAAACGATAAATTGAGAAAAACTAACCTGTGATCTCATGGGTTAATGATCTTCTCGTGGAGGCATGATCGCTATCTCGTCAGGAATGTTTTGACTCTACTCTCGTAAGAAACCGTCACCGTGGGTCCCAAAGCTCAAAACCAACCAAATCAACATGCACAAATGAATAGGAAAATGGGCTCACTTTCAAATATATAGCAACCTGAATGATTTTTGAATCCCCTTTTCACAGGTTTGGTGCGCCAACGGAGGTAATTTCTTACCCTGAACAAATGGTACGTCCTCATTTCCCATTATTTTAGTGTTTATTTTCCGATCTATTTTATCTATCTGCACTTGATTCCTCTTTTCATTTTGTAGGTGGCAGGAATTGTGGATGGCGTCATTTCAACACGTGGACGTATAAGGTATAACTTGCAACTTCCCATTTCAAGACCGCCATACTCAAACCCATGGCTAAAACGCTTCTTCGAGGGGGCAATATGTACGTACCAAAAATTGTAAGGTATTGCACTACCAGAACAATGTAACACATGCCCTAATGATGATACAGGTATTCTCGCAAGGTGTTTGGGATCTGAAAAATATCCCCAAGTGTGCGTTAACATCACACATGCCCCGCTTAGCCCCTGCGTGCTTTTTTGTTCTCTTTTCCCCTCTTTTCTTTGCGTTTTATTCTTCAGTGAAAAAACCGCCGCCCTACCTGGGCGGCGGTCCTTCACGTGTTTTCCAGAATGTTCTTTTTAACACAACTCACATAAATTTCAATGTTTACCAGCTTTGTTCACCGCCTTTGGCTTGCATTAATGATTCTAGTTCCCTGGAATAGTGTTTTGGCTTTGTTTATGGTTTAAGAGATCAATTTGGTTTTTACCTTTGGGTAAATGGAAATGCTATAAATAGTTGGCTTGTGCTCAAGCAAATGGCCCCTCAAATTTACCTCTCAATTTCTCATTTCAGTAGTTCAATCTTTTATTTTGCTTAGAATTCATAGTCTAGTTTGTTGCATGCTTAGTTAATGTTATTTTGCTATTAGAAAGCCACATATCCATCTTGTGCAAATTCTGTCATTACTTCATGCAATCCATTGAAATAGAGCAGCTTAATTCTCAGTAGGAAGCCATTAAAGTTGTAGGTTTTGCTTGTCAAATAGGATAGTTTTAGGTTCTGAACGTTCTATGTTGCATGACTCGCAATAAATCCCGCTAGGAATTACATAAGCCAAGCTCTGTACTCTTGCGCTATCCCTCTCCTACTCGAATTGTATCCAGTCTACATTCTAAGCTGCCTTTGTTCCAAAATCTACTCCTATTGATGCTAGCATTACACGCTTTTTTGGATCCACGTGAGCACGAAGGAATGAGGAGATCACACTGAGGGGACAAAACCACACACACCATCAGATTCACCACTGTTCTGCAAAATCCAGGTTCTAGATTTCAAAGTTCTAGTTATAAGCATATCAAATAGAGTAGCCAATCACTTTATTTCAGTCAATTTTACTTTCAATATTGCCAGGGAAGCTATGGGGATTGATAGTTTCTGAGAAACTATGATTCATTCCTCACTTTTGAGGTAGGATTGAGAGACTTTCAAACAAATTAGATTAGTTATTTCATTATTATCAATAGATTCACAACTGCACAGGAAAGTAGCTATACTCGGTTGCTTTGTTTGTTTTAAAATTGTCATTAGATTAGTTTTCAATTTCTAGATATATTAAAATAGTTCCTCCTTCAATTTCATTCATATAAATTCATCAGAAAAATACAAAAATAGAGGAGTCATATATGTTATAAATATACTTCACATTGTTAATTTTACTTTGTTGCATTTAGATTTACGTTGTTGCTTTTGTATGACAATCACGGGACCTAGAGAGCCTAGAGAATACGTATTCGAGCCAATCAGAATCTTAGGATCCAAGTCTTCCGAACAACAAAAAATTTACAACAGATCAACCTCCAGTTAAGTGGGTTGAACATAGAAGACGACCAAGCGCAAACGTTATCAACCAAACTACAGATTACCCTAGATATATATCTGCATGACTGTGGAGGGGCTTGAAAGAGAACAAACGTTCGGTTGTGATCCTTTGGTCCCATAGCCAAACACAGGAGACATTCTCACAGATATAGATACCAGCTTAAGAATTTAGGTTACACAAATGCCTGTGAGATACTCTGAAAAGATCGCACAACTGTTAATTCTGAATATAGAGGCTGAGAAAGCATATGACTATTGGATACTAGGGATTAGAGACTAAATCCACACATGACCATAGCAGGACCACAACAAATGCGAATCTACGGTTGTGACCCACAAATCCCACAGCCCAACGAATCCATAGGTGAATCATACATAGACGCTAGCCTATGCATATTAGTATTCAGATCTACTCCACTTCCACCTATCATCATCGAACAGTTATCTTTGTTAGACATAGCAGCTAATAAAGCTAGGGAATTATGGACTAGGCCAGATAGTCACCTGTAGGGTCCACTATACCCATCATTCACCCTATGACCCTATCTGGAGATATGCACGAAACTATCCCAGGTCATTTTCCGCGTATTCCACAACCCATAGACCGAATCATGCCAGAGCTCGATATTGATTGGAACCTTCGAGCAGTCATCCTTTCTGATTGATCTATCACACCAGTTCAGGTTAGGAGGGCCTTCTTTGCCTTAGATTCACAGTTTCCACTAGTGCGCGTCAAAGAAATCAAATTTCCTAACTAGTTTGTCTGCATCCCACACATATTCCATCCCCACCGGCTGTCTCGGCACGACCTCAAGAGGTCGGGTGCGAGGAAGAGTTACTTGTAGATTCCCATGCTCTCTTGTCACTTTTCCATCGTACAGTAATCAAGGGGTTTGACACTATAGACGTATGATCCATAAAATTAGACTAAAAGGACGGGGAAGCCAATTGATGGGGGGAAAAAGGGCACACGTTCCATAGACGAATGGTGGATTCTGATATAAATTTCATTTGTTTTTTAATGTTTTAAGGACTCGGGTCCATTGAAAATTGGACACACTTGTGAAAAAGTTTGATTGCCATGATTTGGGGCAAAAATGGGCACATATGCCAATAGGGTATGATTTGCAAGTGATTAGAGGAAAATCATCGGCGATTAAGGGAATCGCCAACGATTACCTCAATGTAAAAAAATTGGCCTATAAAAAGCCAATTCACGGGTTCATTTCACCATACGGTGAAAATGATTTGTCAGAGAAAGTTGTGTGGGGAAAACTTCTTTTTTGGGATAAAAATGTGATTTTCAGACAGGATGAAGACTTTGAGTAGGTAACAGAAGCCCACGATGGTCGAGGTAAGAGATCAACACTTAATTTTATCATTTTTTGTAGATTTTTTTGTGGTTTTTAGTAGTTTTTAGGGTTATAATGTCATTTTGGGGGTGACACATTTTCCCTAGGGAAAAATTACAAGGATCACCAGCGATTCACACAATCGACGGTAATTGAAATGAATCGTCCGTGATTCACCTACTTTTAAAACAATTTTTGTTTTTGATTTTAGTGTCGTGATCTTTAAGAAATGTTTTAGAGTCTTACATAATGTTTGTAGTTTCAATATTTATATTAATATTGGATTTAATTTATAGTGATCAAATTTTGTTTTGTGACAACATTAATTTTGATATCTAAGCAATTTTTGGTAATTTTATTATTGCCTTCAAATATGGAATTTCATTTTTAGATGGTGATGTGTTGCTTAATTTTTATGTTTTAGATGTTGTTGGTATTTTTAGGTGATGATGTTGTTGTGGATGAATTTTTGATATGTCTTGAATGATTCTTATCATTTTATTTTAATAACAAAATGAATGTTGATTTGTTTTCATTTTACAGGTGGATGTGAAGTTGACACTTTGTGATCATATACCATTTATTTTAGATGAGGTGAGGGATGATATGTCTGATGACAATTGGGAGTATGTTGAGGTCATTGGTTTCTGTGCCATTAGGAATTTTCCTCAATTACAAAGGTCTCAGATTGTTATGTTGGCCTTAGTAGAGTGGTGGAATTACTTTCTGGTTGCCTACCAGTGAGATCACAATTACTTTAGAGGATATACACCACATCCTGAGGGTACTTATCCAAGGAGACGGTGTATATATCATCACTAAGGAGGAGAGGGATGGGGTTATGTGTAGGTTGTATGGAACATATGCGGTCGAGGTTAGA
Organism: Taxus chinensis; assembly: GCA_019776745.2. Lineage (NCBI taxonomy): Eukaryota > Viridiplantae > Streptophyta > Pinopsida > Cupressales > Taxaceae > Taxus > Taxus chinensis. The sequence continues at coordinate 132,848,604 of CM034152.1, read as the reverse complement.
TATGAGTCAGGAGTGTTAAACTATGGAAAACTTTATTCACCTGACATAGAGGGTCATATTTGGATGACCATGATGATGATGGCCATCATTTATTATTCTCTACTAGATTCAAGAGGTCCCTAATTTCCTTGGATGATGACAGGGGTTGTGGCCGAGATGATAGATCAACGTATTGTTTTTTAGCGGGGTCCTACCCTACTTACATAGATATACAAAGAATTATGGGCCTAGAAGGTCCACAGGAGATATGGTATTGATATTGAATTTTCACTATAGGTTTGGGATTTCAAGCACATCGCAATTGCTTGACTAGTGGGATTACCTTGTAGGATTGGTGATGAGCATCCCAGTTTCATGAGGTGGAGGGAGGATGTCGGTTAGAGGCTGAAGAAGAGGAGGTTAGGATAATATAGAGAGCTATTATTGGGGTTGCAGGTAGGATATGTGTTATGGAGGCCGTATCAAGATTTTCATATCTAACATGAGTCTACTGGGGATTTGGTTAGTTTGTAGTAGAATATTTAGGTACATGTTCACTGACTAGGTGAGCACGAGTTGCTTCATTTTGATCATGTTAGGAGATAATACAAATTTGTGAAGGGAGTACCAGAGGAGCCTGTACACTATAGATGGGAGGATGGAGACACAGAGACACCCAGTGTAGTTGTGAAAGATCCTAAGGATATGGTTGATCAGCATGGGGCCATGGGTCCTAATGATGATGGTAAAATTGTGTTGATTGACGACACGAGGGTTACCCCTGAGTAGATAGTATGGTTGAGCCATGTATTGAGGATATTTGATAGGACTCAGGTTTCAGAGAGAGTAGTATAAAGAGTTAGATGGGTATGTGCTCATGCAGCGAGAGGAGTAGTGGCACAAGAGATAGTGGATGGTATAGAGGATGATAGTGAGGAGGAGGGTGATGATGACGTAACTACAGCTATTGTAGTAGTGACATCTGAAAAGGATGTAGATGAGGGTGAGAGATATGTGGCCAGGACAGATAGGGATGACCTCATTGGTATTCGAGATACAATGATCACTTAGTGGGATAGTTTGATCATTGAGTGGGACGGACTCAGTGCATAGTTGGTCCACGTTATTCTAGATAGAGATCGGTATAAAATTCAGAGGGAAGGGATGAGGAAGGACTTATGGATTACTGTGCCTTCTATTTCTTGTGCTAAGTTGGTTGATATGCCTCAGAGAATGTAGGCCAGTGGGCAGAGACAAGGTGCTAATGGAGCGAGGCCACAAGCTTGTAGAAAAAGGCCACCTACGGGGTCTAGGACAATTTCTAGGGCTCACTATGAGTCATTGCGGGAAGATTTGCAATATTATATTGATATGGTGACTCATGATTTTCCAAACAAATTTTTGTTTTTTGACCATTTGGTCGGTAAGATGGAAGGTCATAGTTCCAGTGCAACGAGTGTGGGTCACCCACCTTAAATACCTAAGTGAGTGGGTGATAGCGAGGGGGGAGATAGAGGAGATTTTGGTGTTATGGATGGTGTAGGAGAATCCAGAGGTAAATTTGCTCGGGTAGGATAGGGTAGTACAACCCCTCGTTGTCATTCCCTTGGATATTTTTAGTTTACTAATTCATGATGTGTAGTTGTATGGCTCATGGAAGCCACTTTTTGTATGATGTATTTTGTTGACATGGATCTTAGAATCTTATTTTTAATATTGATGTATATAGAATTGATTGATATATATATATATGATGATGATGATGAGGTTTTATGATCTATATTATTTTTATCTTTCATGTGTTGATATCAATATGTATGGTGATGTATGTTTTTTAATTTGAATGTGTTGATTTTAGATGATTTTTTATAAATATATGATATGATATTATGTGTTTGGAAAACATGGTTAAATTAATCAATTTAAAATATGATCTTAGTTGTATTAAAATGTGGCCCAATAAAATAGGATAAACATGAAATGATTTCCTCACTATGGATTTGGTATATGCACGATGGGTTTTAAAAGCTTGAATGATCTTGCACTTACAACCTTTAACAAATGTTAAATATGAGCATCAATGGATAGTTACACAATACTTAATAAAATGTGGGATTAAATGAGTGCTTATTTATTAGGAGATGAGAGGGGATTTGAATGTGTATAGATCCATAAGGGGAAATGAATTCTCCTACATGTCTAAAGAGTGATTCCCTAGCTTTATTTTGATTTTGAAGAAAAATGATCAATGTGAGAAGTTTTTTATAAGGAGAAGCATGATCAATGCGGGAAACCTTCTTGGATGCTTTTGATATTAGTGTATTTATTTCAAAGGTTGATTAGTGTTGGATGCCTTTTTTATGGGTAACCATCCTTCAAGGGTATGGTCTACACTTTTGATTAGTATTTTTACTTCAAGGGATCAATCTACCTTTTAATTTTGAATTTTTTACGAATAGTCATCCTCTAAGGGATTAGTCTACCATTTATTTTGACTTTTGATAAATGCATCCAAATGTTTTTAACACATATTTTTAAGTGAGGGAAAATCCCTAATAGACCATTTCGAGGAGGGAAAAAGGTGCATATATGATCTACACATTCGTACCCCATGCTATGTTCCCTTTTAATTAGTATAGGGACAATGGATGTAGTGATTGTGGGGTTCCTGCTAAAAAGGAACTTATCCATAAAGAAAGATGTGATGAAAAGAGTCATGTTGCTCATCTTCAAGGTGTTTTAGGATAATGATAGATAACCACATGCTTCCAAATCACTACTGTGATATGATGGATGCATAAGATGGAATGATAAGATGTAAATACTGTCATGACATTCAAACATTTAACAATAGAAAGGTCATAAGTGCAAGGCATTCCAAGTTTCTTCTTCAGGTTCTACATCAAGAGAAACGAGATGGTACGCTCCTAACCCATATTTATGAGTAATTATGTATGGACCGATCCAATTGGGGGCAAACATCCACGTCTACTTCATTCTAATTGAGTGAGATTTTGATTTTATTTAAGCACAAGATCACCAAATTTAAATTCATGTTCTTTGATATGTTTGTTATAATATTTTTTAATGCATTCTTGATAAACTTGATGATGTTTAAGGGCCATTAAACATTTCTCATATAACAGTTCAAGTTGTGATACAATGATGAAGTCAGGGATGAATATTTTAAGGGATACACGAATTAATGGGATTTGGATTTTAAGATGTACAATGGCTTCAAATCCATAGACAAGTGAATAGGGCATATCACCTATGGGTGTGCGGATGCTAGTCCTATAAGCCTAAAGAGCAAACATGATTTGGAGGTGTCAATTCATGCCTGCATCATTTACCATTTTCATAAGGATTTTGTTAAGCATTTTATTAGAGGCTTCAACCCGTCCATTTTCTTGGGGATAATAAGGTGATGAAAAGCTAATTTTAATGTTGAAAGTGTCATGGAGATTTTTGAGTTCTTTATTTTTAAAGGATTTTCCATTATCTGTGATAAGTTTGTATGGGATGTTGAAATAACATCTAATGTTCTGATATATGAAATTAATAATAGGTCCTGATTTAGTGGATGTCAAAGGAATAGCTTCAACCCATTTGGTGAAATATTCAGTAGCTGTGATTATGGAATGATGTTACTGAGATGACTTCAGAATGGTGACCTCAATGAGGTCTTGTCCCCACTGGGAGAAAGGCCATAGATCATGAGCAGGTTATAATGCTTGACTAGGGACATGGATGAGATCTGAATGAATTTGAAATTTCACACATTTCTTCACATACTCACAACAATCCTTGGTGATAATAGGCTAGTAATACCCTAGCTGTATAAAATGTCTAACAACAAAATTCATGATGAAATGACATCCACAAATACCATCATGGACTTCTTCGATGGATTTGATTGATTCATGTGACTCAAGGCATCTTAGCAATACACCATCAAATCTTCATTTATAAATAATACCATCCATAATGGCAAAGAGAGTAGCGCATTGAAGAAATTATCATTTAACATTACGTGATAAATCAGATGGGATTTTGGATTCAGTGAAATAATTGTATATATGAGTATACCATAAATAGGTTAAATTACCATAAATGATATTGATAGGAGGAAGTTCATTTTGATGTGAAGGGTGATCTAATCATTGAAGAATGAAGGATACTTTAGTATTGTCTTTTGATGCTTCTGTTTCTAATGGGATGAGGGCTCCTAAAGATGCCATTATATCTGCAAACCTATTAGAAGATCATGGGATGGATTGGATGGTGTAATGATCAAATGTGTCAAGGAGAAATTCAATGTTGGCTTTATATTTTTGTAGAAATTCAATTTTACACTGATATTCTCCTTTGAATTTATTGATAACAAGTTATGAATCTCCATAGATGTCTAATATGTGAACACCTAGAAGAATTGCGGTGGTGAGACCCATGATTAAAGATTCATATTATGCCATATTACTATTGCATTCAAAGTTGAGTTTGCATGATAATGGAATAGGAATACCCCAAGGAGGGATAATAACGACACCAACTCCTCTGCCTTCCTGAAATTTAGAACCATCAAAGAAGAGAGTCATCTTGACAAAGATGAATTCGTATTCGTCAACATTACTAATGGATTCATCTAGAAAATACTCACGAGGAAGTTGATTATTTGGTAAAGGAGCATCAACAAGATGGTCTGCAATTATTTGGCCCTTAATATATTTTTTTTATATGAATTCTAGGTCAAAAGCATAAGTCATCGAGTGATACAATCACTATGATATGGTTTAGAGTGTATAGCTTTGAGGGGATTGAAGCTATTGAAAGCATATGTTTTATGATCAAGAAGTTAATAATGCAACTTGGAAGTGGTGAAGTATAAAGCGCAACATAGATTTTCAACTCTAGTGTAACAAGTTTCATATTCATGGAGTGTGCGAATGATATAATATACAACTTGTTCTTTACCCTGACACTCACGGTGGGTGAGCACGGCTCCAAGAACATGTTTTGAAGCAAATATGTATAAGTAAAATGGTTCTCCTTCACATGGGGGAGTGAGGATGGGAGGTGATAAGAGATAAGGCATAATTTCATTAAAGGCCTTCTGACAATCAAAATCCCAATAAAAAACTATGTCCTTATGAAGGATCTGATGAAAAGGTTGACAACGATCAAAGAGTTGTGATATGAAACATCATATGGACTGAAAATTTCCCTAAAGGCTGCGTCGTTGTCTGAGATTAGATGGTGGAGGCATTTCAATGATGGTCTTAACCTTTTCTAATTAAAATTCAATACCTTGGATAGATATGATAAGCCCTAAAATTTTACCAGTGAGAACACTGACAACACATTTTATGGGATTGAGGTAGAGACAATATTGGATGAGATGAATAAAGATTGATTCAAGGATGGTAAGATGATATTTCCATTGTTTTTACTTTCCTAAAAGGTAATCAACATAATCTTTGAATGTTTTGTGAATGAGGTCATGAAAAATGTATGTCATGGCTTGCTAATAGGTAGCTCCTGTATTTTTTATGTCGAATGGCATAGCACAGTAACAAAAGGTTTACCAAGGGGTGATGAAAGAGGTTTTGTGTTGATCATCAATAACAATAAAAATTTGATTAAAACTTGAAAAACCACCCATAAGGGAAAGCATTTTATGGCCCGCTATCAGGTCAATGAGCTGATTTATGTTAGGAAGGGGGAAATCGTCTTTCGGACAGGTGAGATTGAGATCTCTAAAATCTATGCAAATACGTAACTTACCTAATTCTTTAGTCACAGGAACAATATTAGAAACCCATTGTGGGTAATCAATGGGTATGATGAAGTTAGCGGATAAAAGACATTGTAACTCTTCTTTAACAAGAAGAGATATGTGTGGATGCATTCTATGGAGTTTTTGTTTAATTGATTTAACATTTGGATATGTGATAATATTTTGTACTACAATATTGGGATCAATTTCAAGAATATCACTATATGACTAGGCAAAGGATTGATAATATTTTGATAACAAAAAGAGGTTAATTCATCTAGTTCTTATGGATTTAATGATTGGCCGACTTTAACTATACGAGGATCTTGAGAGGTTCCTAAGTTAGCATCGATGGTGGATTCATTAAGGAGAGTTGATGTTTTAGATGGTAATTTTTTATGAAGGAAATGATCTTCAGCTCTGATATGTAAAAGGATCTCTTGATCATCATGACAATGAAGGACATTTATAATAGGAAAATTTTCCTCAACCATTTATGGCCAAAGAAGAGGTATTTGTTTTGTTTATGTGCAATCCTGTGGAATAATTTTCAATCCTCAATGGAATGACCTCGTGTTCTATGATATTCACATGAGGCGTTGAAGTCATACCAAGCGGGTTTCCATCCTCATGATTTCAATGGTTTTAGCCGTGGTAATGTTATGAGTGATTGTTGAAGGAGGTCTTCCAAGATAGTTGCATAACATCATTTCAGTGCATGTGCAAATGGAAATGGGGTTTCAGATATCTTATCTTATGATGGAAGTAAGATTTTGGTCATGGGTTATCATTTTATTGGCTGTGAAGGGATCTTGGTTGTGGTGATGGATGAGGGACAAGAGCCACTTATGGAAGCTTGATAGATAGGTTTTGGACCCAAAATAATGGGGTGATTATTAGGTATAAGGGATCTAAGACCACGCAGGGGCATTTGATCTGGGGGAACATAATAGGGGCCTTTAAAATCTTGGATGTCATCTTGTTTATGAGGTCCCATTGTGGAAGTTGGGTAGGCGGGTCTTGGCCTTGGCATGACAAGAGGTTCACTAAGAGTGGAAATAGTATTTCTAGGAGGATATGGAAGAAAAGGCGGAGGGCCATGGAAATGGTATGTTTCATTATAGTAAGGAATCCTAAAGGCATAGACCATGCCTTGTTTGTTAGGTCATTTTGTTGTTTTGGATGTACTAGGTGAGTTTATTAAAGTTGATGCTAATGGAGGAAGATGAGTTTGAATAATGCAATTAATTTAATCCAAATGATTTATGGTTTTTTTTTTTTTTCAGATTGTTTGTTTTTGTATGAGGATGAGTATGGCCCAAAATCGGTTTAGGCGGGGATGGTGGGGTTACGAATGTTTCAAGAGGTATCATAGTTATGTTTGAGAATGAGGGTGTAGTTATATGGGTATCTACACTAGAGGGTGAAATTGGTAATGGGATGCGATTAGTAATGACTTGTGATAGTAATGACAAGATAATATACAAGGATTTGGTAGATACAGGTTTAGTTTGAATGAGCATCGTTTTTGAGTGTGTCATCGTTGATTGTGTGGATGTAGAATTTTATTTAGTAGGTGTGTTTGTTTCTTTAATAGATATGGATATTGATTCAGTGGATATGATTGTTGGTTCAATAGATGTGGATGTTGATTCAGTAAATATGGGTGTTATTTCGGATTCAAGAACATGTGTTACTTTAGTTATGGAATTAATGGTATGATGAGTATGGATAACATTTGTTTGTGGTTGATAAGTTGAAGGAGGATGATTTGGAAAGGGCTATTTGAATATGTCAAGATTTTGGTTTGGGGGTGCATTGGGGTTATCTAAGTGAAGTTCACCTTTATCAATCAAGTCTTGAAGAACATTTCAAAACATAAGACACTTTTCAATATCATGTCCTTTGACGCTATGGTATTTTCAATAGGCATTGTCCCCATACCATGAGGGCTTAGATACAAATGTGTTGATATGTCTAATAGGAGGGAGAGTTATCATATTTGCGGCTAGTAATTTATCAAAGACCGTGCTATAAGTCTCTCCAATTGGTGTATAATCATGTTGTGGATGGAAACGTTCAATAGTAGGATTTTCTTTAGGAGCCGACTTGACTACTATGACATTAGCATCTGATTTAGATTTTTCAGGATTGGAGGATGACTTAGATGGAAACTCAGTTCATTATTTCTTAGCTCGAAGCTTAACACGACCATCTTCTAGAGTACACAATTCTAATATACGGGCAATAGTAAAGGCTTCATCGAAGGTCTAGAATGATTGAATTTGTGATGTTGACTCAATATGTTTGGTGCATGATCAATAGAAAGATTTAATCAACTCAGTTTGTGGCAACAAAAAAGTAAAATTTATTGATTATACCTCTCCAGTGGGAAAAAAATTAGCAATGGACTCATTCTTGAATTGTTTGATAGCGCAAAGGTTATTGATAGTAACTTTGTGGGCTATGTTTATAGCGAAGTGCTATAAGAAAAATTGTGTGACTTGGGTGAAAGATAAAAGGAAATATTACAGAATGTTATTGTACCAATCCAGAGCAGGGTCGGCAAGGGACATAAGAAAGGTTCACAACATGAGGTCTTGATCATGAGATATTAAATAACAGGCATGAGGAAATGCATGAATATTTTGTTGGGTGTCTTCCTTACTGTAGAACTTAATAAACTTTGGAAGCTCCCCATGATGAGGGTATGCTTTGTATGTGACTAATGGGTGAATGGGTTCATTACAGATTTGATTGTAAGAGAGGACATTTTTAGGTACAAATGAGGCAACTTAATGAATTTATATATGATTCGTAAGGGCTTGAAGAGGGTCATTCTATGGTGATTGTTGTGACGATGGACCAGGTTAGATTGCAAACTAGCCAGGATGTGAGTGTATCTGGTATTGCTGAGGAATGTTTTGCTGGTAAGGGATGTTTTGTTGCGGAATATTGTATTGTTGGGAAGGAATGTTTTACTATTGTGGGATATTTTTTTGAGGGATATGTTGTTGAGAAGGAATTTTTTGTTTGAATATATATATTTTTGGGATATAATGCTGAGAAGGAATGTTTTGCTGTTGTGAAAGAGTTTCTTGTGGAATGTATTGTTGAGATGGGATGCTTTGTTATTGTGGAATGTATTGTTGAGAAGGAATATTTTGTTGTTGTGGAAATTTTTTTTGAGGGATGTATTGTCAAGAAGGAATATTTCGTTGTAAAGGAGTAGTGTGTTGTGGAATGTATTTTTGAGAAGGGATATTTTTCTCTGAAGGAGTAGTTTGTTATGGAATGTATTGTTGAGATTCCAAAGGTTGCGAAGATTGTATATATTGGTAACGAAATGGTTGTGAATAAGGAGGTGGTTATTGAAAAAACATAGCAGACGCCATAGAGGATGGTGTTTGTTACGGGATGTATGGAGAAGATTGTGGTATATAAATTAACTACAATGATTTTTATGGTATGTACTGTGAAACAAGATGCATGGTGTAAATTTCACTAGTATTGATTAGAGGACTTGATGCCAGAATATACATGGTAATATTATGAATGTTGTTAACTGGATGAGAAATAAAAATAGAAGTAGAAACGAAACTCATTAGAAGTGTTTGGGTAATTGAAGATGCTAGAGGGGTGGCTAATGAAGCACTAGTATTACTTTGTGGAGGTGTTGAACCAGTAGAAATATTAGGTGATAATGTATGTTTTTGGGCGGTTGTTTCTTGAGAGGAAACCATATGAAGACTAAAAATAGGAATGGATGACCTTTCAGTTTGACTCAGAGGTGGATATGAATGTATTTTTGGATGACAAGTTCCTAATTTAAAACAATTCTTGCAATGGTAGAGGAAGGATCGTATGAAGATGGTGGTTCAGGTACATATTTTTGGTTTCAATCAATAGATTGTGTAGATCCAAGAACACCTGAAAATGTTTCAAATTCAAGCTGCTGTGAAGATCCAAAAAAGGTTCATGAATATTTGTAGATGTATTTAGCATAAATGATTGGAGTTGAACACCCATAGATTCTAAATAGGCATTAAGGCAATGGGGTTTGAATCCAACATTTCTTCAAAAACAATATCTTCTCTTTCAAAGAAAGTGGTTTAAGAAGATTCTGATTATGAGCTGAGAGAATATGGTTATTCAGTGTCTTCCTATTCAAATGTATTGAATTCTTGACTTTAAAATTGACTCACATAATTTAAAAGGCGTTGTCTCATTTCCTCATTATATTTTTCTTCTATTTCATTCTAGGCTCATTGGGCATTAGTAAGAGGAGTTGATATAGTTGGTTAATGATAAGGGTTTTGTTTTTGTAATGGCATATTAAATGATGGTATAGATACAGTAGTGGATAAAGGTGCAGGAAATGGTGTTGACAATGGAGTAGATAAAGAGATTTATTGTTGTAAGGGTGTGGAAATTAGTTAAGACATGTTTTTCAGACGTTTGGTTGCAAGCTTGTTGTCTTGTTTTTACTAGTGTAAAAACACACACAATAATTATCTAATAAATCCACTAAAATGGGTTGATTACACACAACAGACAAAAACAAGTAGAATGGATTTTTAAATTTTCTTGATTTAATTATAAGGTGAAATGTGTAAAATGTTTAACGAGGGTTATAGGAAATGGCATACCGGGGCTGGTTTGAGGTATGTTTAAAGGCGAAGTCCTCAATATACCTGAAGGTACATGAGTCCCAACTTTGTATTGTTGTCAGTATGGAAGTGGTATTGGGGCCTCCCCCTCACTTCATGGTCCCACAACAATAAGGGTATTGAGTGATTAGCCAATATATACCAACAAACAAATAATTATACTTGGCCAAAACATCCAGTCAGCTTCTCCTCTTGGTGATCAAATCCAAGTAGGTATCCACCTAGGTAGGAATTGTTTTAAAAGATTTTTTTATTTAAGTGGTTTGGTAATATGCGGGGGAAAGAAAAGTGAATGCAATGAAATATCTTCCCAATTCATTCTATGTGAAACACTAAGGATGAAAAGTCTATTTTAAAATCCAAATCAAAATGTTGTTTTTGATGACAACAGTCAAACAAAATGCAAAACTGAAAGAAAAAAGAAATGTTTAGGAATCACCGTTAAACGCTCCTTTTATGTATATATTTTTTCTTCTAGCAATGTTTAAAGCAAGAAATCCAAAAATTCAACACACGAGTTTTCCAGAATCAATTCCCTGTAAACATTTTATGAAAAACAATAAGCAAAAATCAACAAACAAAAAGGTAAATAAAAATTGTTAGGCTTTGAAAAATAATCAGGGAAATCTCATGCAATTTTCTCAATCGTAGGTGATTTAGCCAATCACAGATGATTTTTACACAGAGAATCATAAAAATAAAAAAAGATACTATTTTGATAAAATGAATCAAAGAAAATAAGGGACAGGGTCCCCACGGGGCATGCCAAGATGTTTAGAATAAATTTTACCTCTTAAATTTAATCTAATAAACAAGATGATAAAACTTACCAAACCTCAAAATGATGGGGCTTAGAGGTACCCGCTAATGTGGATGGATGATGTTTGATTGTTACTCTCCATGTACCCAATGAGTTAGTTTTTGTCCCACAAATAATGTTGTAATCATAAGCACTACAAAAAATATTTATTGGTAAAAATAGTCAGTAGGTTGCCTGACAAAGGCCAGTCCCTAGAAGCCACATGACTTCCTCCCAAGGATGGAAACCTATTGTTTACACAATTAAGTGGTTTTGAAAATGAAACATGATATAATGGATGGTAAATGTTCTGACAAACTAAGCTTTTATTACACACACACATATATAATGGACGATGAAATATGAGATATATAGATTATGGCTAAAAATTCAGAGTCCAAAGATGTGTCAGAATTTTCAGATGAAGGTGAATCTTCCCCTTCAATAAAATCAATGTTTTCTGGATAGTCTGAATTCTCGTGGTCACTGAAGTCTTCCCTAAAAAAGTCAGAAATATAATTAGGTTCTTCCTCCTTTATATCGGAATCAGATTCAGAATCAAATTGTTCTGAATTTGTCGGATCTTTAGATTTGGCTTCAGAGCTTAATTATTCTTGTTGGGATTCATATTGGTATTTGAACCAAGCCTGGTCAGCTTGAATGCGTAAAAATTTGAAATAGGCCTCCCAAAACTCATATGTGGCCTAACGAATCATATGAATGGATTTGAATATGTTTTGTAGCTGGTCTAAAGGAGATGAGTGAATCGCGCACAATTTCAATATGGCATTGATGAACTCTAATAGAAGTCTTGAGGGTTGAAAATGTGAGAAGATAATCTTGTAAGTAGGCTGCGATTTATGCTTAAATAATCATTGGCGATTTAACAAATTACCAACGATTTCAGCCATTTGGAATATGTTTAGAAAATTAGTGAAACAATTTGCTAATTCAATTTTTCTTGTTCGTGTTTTCAGGAGATGGGTTTCTTGGTTGGTTTTTAAAGTTTTGTGTTGTCTTATGAGGTGTCGAGGAAAGGATTTTATTAGTTAGATATGTTCTAATTCAGTCGTAGTTTGTTTAGGATATGTATTAGGTTGTTTGATTAAGATATATCAAACATAGGAATATATGATTATTTGTGATAATATAAGATTTTGATAAGACAATGGGGAATTTATAAAAATACCCATGATAGTGTGTTCAGATAAAGATTTAGGGGAAATTTTAAATAATATTTAGGGAGCTTACTTGGGTGAATTAAAATATCATGGGTTATAATATTAATGTATTTGAGGAAATATTTTAATCATGATTAATGTAATGTGATGATATAATTAATCTATTACAAATGGGATAGTTAAATGAAGTTAGGTGAGTGAAAATTTTTAGTGTCTACATTTTCCCCTTTTTGTCTGGTGGCTCTAATACTATAGTGTCAGAAAAAATAATAAAAAATTGAATGGATGATCCACAAGGAACACTAGTGTTTGTGTGTCATGTTTTTGGTAAAATTTTCCCTAGTCCTAGGGGTTACCGAAACAGGATGTGCTACCGACGAGTCAAATGATAGGGTAACCAATTGGTTCAAAACCTATAAACGTATGATCCGTAAAAGTAGGATAAAAGGACAGGGAAGATAATTGATGGGGGTCCAAAGTGCACGCATCCCATAAATGAATGGAAAATCCTGATATAAATTTCATTTGTTTGTTTTAATGTTTCAAGGAATTGGGTCCATTGAAAATTGGACACACTTGTGAAAAAGTGTGATTGCCATGATTTGGGGAAAAAATGGGCACATATGCCATTAAGGTATGATTTGTAAGTGACTAGAGGAAAATCACTGGTGATTAAGGGAATATCCAACAATTTCCTCAATGTAAAAAATAGGCCTATAAAAATCCAATTCATGGACTCATTTTACCATATGGTGAAAATGATTTGTTAGAGCAAGTTGCGCAGGGAAAAATTCTTTTCAAGGATAAAAAGGTAATTTTTGGACGGGATGGCGACTTTGAGCAGGCAATAGAAGCCCACGATGGTCGAGGTAGGTGATCTACACCTGCTCTTTTCATTTTTTATAGATTTTTTATTGTGGTTTTGAGTAGTTTTTAGGGTTGTAATGCCATTTCGGGGATGACGCATTTGCCCTAGAGAAAAATCGTAGGGATTGCCTACGATTCATGTAATCACCGACAATTGAAGTGAATTGTGGGTGATTCACCTGCTTTGTGGACAATTTTTGTTTTTTTAGTTATTATCGTGATCTTTAAGAAATTTTTTAGGGTCTTACATAGTGTTTGTAGTTTCATTATTTATATTAATGTTGGATGTAATTGATATTGATCAATTTCTATTTTGTGACAACGTTAATTTTGATATCCAAGCAATTTTTGGTAATTTGCTTTTTGCCTTCAAATATGGAATTTCATTGTTAGATGGTGATGTGTCGTTTAATTTTGATGTTTTAGATGTTCTTGGTATTTTTAGGCGATGATGTTGTTGTGGGTGAATTTTTGATATATATTGAATGATTCTTATCATTTTATTTTAATAACAAAACTAATGTTGATTTGTTTTCATTTTGTAGGTCGATACGAAGTCGACGCTTCGTGACTGTATACCATTTATTTTAGATGAGGTGAGGGATGATATGTCTGATGAGGACTAGGAGCATGTTGAGGCCGTAGCTTTTTGTGCCATTAGTCATTTTCGTCGATTACATAGGTCTCGGAGTCTTATGTTGGCCTTGTTAGAGTAGTGGAATGATTCCACCAATACTTTCTTGTTTCCTACCGGTGAGATCCTGATTACTTTGGAGGATCTACACCACATCCTGAGGGTACTGTACGTCAGAAAAGTGACAGGTGAGCTTGAGAATCAACAAGTAACTCTTCTGCGTACCCGACCTCCCGAGGTCGTGCCGAGACAGCCGGTGTGGGTAGAATGCGCAGGCAAACTAGTTAGGCAGTCTAATGTCTTCGACACGCACTAATGGTATTTGCGAATCTAAAGCAAAGAAGGCCCTTCTAACTTGGACTGGTGTGATAGATCGATCAGCGAGGATGACTGCTCGAAGGCTCCAATCAATATCGAGCTCTGGCGTGATTCGATCTATGGGTTGTGGGATGCGTGGAAAATGACCCGGGATGGTTTCGTGTATTTCTCCTGATAGGGTCATATGGTGGATATAGTCAACTCTATGGACGATTCTCTGGCCTAGTCCAAAATTCTCTAGTTTTGTTGGTTATTGTGTCTAGTAGGGATAACTGTTGAATGATGAGAGGTGGAATCGGAGTAGACTGAAATACTAATTTACGTAGGCCAGTGTCTATGTCTAATTCTCTTATGGACTCGTTAGGCTGTGGGATCTGTGGATCACAACCATAGACTCTGGGTTGTTGCGGTCCCGTTATGGTCATACGGGAGATCAAGTTCTGATTCCTAGTATCCAGTAGTCGTAAGCTTTTTCAGCTTCTATGTTTAGAACCAACAGTTGTGCGATCTTCTCAGAATACCTTACAGGTGTTATCGCAACTTGGATTCTTAAGCTGGTATCTATATCTACTAGGGTGTCTCCAGCGTCTGGCTGTGGAACTAAAGGATCACACCCGAATGTTTGTTCTCTTTCGAGCCCTTCTACAGTCATGTGGGTATTTTCTAGGGTAATCTGTAGTTTGGCTGATTTGACCAAAACAGATATGCTTGGTCGTCTTCGATGTTTAACCCTCTCAACTGTGCCCTGATCTGTTGGAAGTCTGTTGTTGTTTGGAAGACTTGTATCCTAAGGTTTTGGTCAATATCAGTTATTGCCACTACGGTATTGGGCTGGGGCACAATTGGCTCGAAAATGTATTCCCTGGGCTCCCTAGGTCCCGTAATTGTCATGCAAAAGCAGTAATGAAACAAACTATAATAAAGTAAAATCTAAGTGCACTTCTAACATATATAATTTCTTTTTGTATTTTCTGGCAATTTATAAGAAAGCAGCTATTTAAAATATTTAGAATTGACAACTAAACTAACAACGTAAAACAAACAAAATAGCCGATTGTAGCTATTTGTCTGTGCAATTTTGTATATCTATTCTAAACAACGAAATAACTAATCTATCTGCAAGATTCTCGATCCTACCTCAGAAGTGAGGAATGAATCATAGTTTCTCAGAAACTATCAATCCCCACAACCTCCCTGGCAATATCGAGAATAGAAATAACTGAAATAAAATGATTAACTACGTTATTTGATAAATTCTAACTAAAACTTTGAAAGATGGAACCTGGATTTCGCAGAACAGTGGCGAATCCGACGGTGTGTGTGTTCTTGTCCCCTCAGTATGATCTCTTCGTTCTTTGTGCTCACGTGAATCCAGAAAAGCGTGGAATGCTTGCATCAACAGGAATAGATATTTGGATCAATGGACAGCCTTCAGAATGCAGACAGAATAGAATGCGGATAGGAGAGGGATAGCGCAAGAGTACAGAGCTTGGCCTATGCAATTCCTAGCGGGGTCTACTGCGAATCATGCAACAAAAAGCGTCCAGAACCTGAGACTAGTCTGTATGAAGAGCAAAACCTGCAACTTTAATGGCTGCCTAGACTATTTTACTCCAAAACAATAATACTGTTTGCACAAGTTGGATCTGTGGCTTACCAACAGCAACACAAAGCTAAAACAAACCTGCAACAAACTATACTACCAATCCTAAGCAAACTAAAGGGACATAGCACTGAAAACATGAAAGTTGGAGTGAAAATGGTGGCCCAAATAATGTCTGCACTTGCACAAGTTGGATATGTGGCTTACCAGCTGCAACACAATACTAATGAAGTATGAAATGAGCTATGCTATCAAACTTAAGCAAACTAGAAGACTGAACTACTGAAAGTGATGAGTTTCTAAACAAGAATGAGGGGCCATTTGCATGTGCACAAACCATGCATTTATAGGAATTCAAACACCCAAAGATCAAATCCAAACTGAACTCTTAAACATTAAACAAAAGAAAAACACTATTCCAGGGGACCAAAAACATTAATGCATGCTCAAGTCGGCAAGAAAAGCTGGTGAGTCGTGATATTTCACGCGGGTCACGTCAAAAGAGCGTTCTGGAAAACGCGCACAGGACCGCCGCCCTGCTCAGGGTGGCGGTTACAGGACCGCCGCCCTGTTCAGGGCGGCGGTTTCGTCACTGAAGACCAAAAAGCCAAGAAAAGAGGGAAAAATAGGGAAAACAAAGCACGCGGGGGCTAATCGGGGTATGCGGGATGTTAACGCATATCTGTAAAGCTTTTCTGGATCCCGAACACCTTGCGAAGAGGCCTGTATCATCATTGGGGCACTTATTACATCGTTCCGCAGTACAGTACCTTACAATTTTGGGTACGTACATATTGCCCCCTCGGAGAAGCGTTTTAGCCATGAAGAGGCGTAAAACGGTGGTTCCGAGTATGGCCGTCCCGAAATGGGAAGTTAGAAGTTATACCTTACACGCCCGTGTGTTGAAATGTCGCCGTCCAAAATTCCCGCTACCTGCGAAATGAAAAGAGAACTCAAATGCAGATAGATACAATAATTTGGAAAATAAACGTTAAAATAATAGAGAAAGAGGACGTACCATTTGTGCGAGGATAGAAACTTACCTCCGTCGGTGCTCCGAACCTGTGAAAAAGATATTTTAAAACGAATCGGGGCGTTATATATATGAAAGTGGGCCCATTTTCCTATTCATTTGCGCGAGTCGATTTGGTTGATTTCGAGCTCTGGGACCCACGGTGACGGTTTCTCACACGAGTAGAGTCAAAACGTCCGCAGTGAGATAGAGATCATGCCTCCACGTGCGGAACGCCACCCTGCGAGATCACAGGTTGGTTTTCTTCAATCTTGTGTTTTTCCCCCTTCTGATTTGAAATGTTAAATTCTTTGCAATGGGGGGGTTATTTTCGAAAATGTTTGGTTTAAAGGGTCCATCTAGGGGGGGCGCCTACTGGGTAGGCCCCATTTTTGATAAAAATGGTCATTTTTTGCATTTTTTGGGCTTTTTAAGCCTAAAAACCCGCGCGGGTTTTCGGACCGCGACCGCCGCCCTGGACAGGGCGGCGGTTACACGACCGCCGCCCTGTACAGGGCGGCGGTCACGAGACCGCCGCCTTTAAGGCGGCGGTTACAAAACCGCCCCCCTGCTCAGGGCGGCGGTTCTGAACAGAATGCAAAAGAACCTATTTTGAAAGCTTGTACTTGCATTTTTAGCATTTGTACGTGTTTTTATGCTTCTCTTGATATTGTTTAGATACTAACTTACTCTTCCTTGTGTGTTTTTGGGTGTATGTAGGCGAAGGAGGAGTATATTAGATGGAGCCGGGAGAGAGAGTGTGACTGGCTGCCCGGGGTATTGGATGCCCTCTCAGCAGATGAGGAGGACACATTGCAGAGGGCCGGCATATTGCGTATATCGCGTGTGCCCCACGTTGCTCCATCCAGTCACATTCTTTGTGACCTATTTTCATATTGGGATGCAGATCGGAACACCTTCCGACTGCCAGGGGTCCGTGGTGAGTGGACCATCACTTTGGAGGATGTTTACCGCATCCTGGGGGTCCCGATTATTGGGAGGAGACTCACACTTGAGACAGCTGGTTCCAGGGCACAGATAGCTCAGTGGGCTGGTTATATGGGAGATGCAGCTATTTCCACGGGGCCGAAGAAGGGAGTGCGAGTCAGATCCATTCCTTCTTTGCCCATCCCTATCTTTCGACAGGCTATTATGGGGATCCTTGCCTCGAGACTCATCGGGGACAAGGGAGGGGACACCTTATTATACTGTTGGGGCCCCATCATTGCACAGATAGAGGGACATGGCCGGAAATACGCCTGGGGCGCGGATATTTTGGGGACCACCTACCATGACTTATACAGGGTGGTCCGATTGCAGGGACAGTCCTTGAGCCACCCCACTCTAGTCATGAGTTGGGTGTATGAGCGCTTCATTCCGTATGGCAGAGGCGTGGAGGTGGCAGATCCCGGGGCGGTGAGGGCAGCCCGATGGTCAGATATGTCAGTGCTCAGAGCACCTCACCAGCCAGTAGCCACCCTTACCACGGCAGACATGGAGGCTACACCGTACCAGCTTATGGCCGGTATATGGGGAGAGGAGACCACGACATTGGTCTCCTGCTCTATCACAGGGCAGCTTATCGATCGTGTGGGACGGGTAGAGGTACACCCCTTCAGCAGGGTTCCTCAGCAGTTTGGCCTTCCATACGCGGCTATGCTTCCTCCAGTAGCACCTGTTTATAGATCAGTCCGAGAGGCTAGAGGGGGGCCTAGAGGCCGTGGTTGGACAGTGGTTACCCCTGGCATTCCTATTGCAGCCAGGGGGATAGTTCGGGCCAGAGGGAGAGCTGGTGCGCCTCAGGCACCATTACTTCAGATTGCTGCAGGTCCTGCTCATAGCAGTGACGACCCCATAGATATTGACTCCGATTCTGAGGAGCACACAGAGGGAGGGTCAGAGGAGCAGACGGACGAGAGCGATCCTGAGTGGCATGATACTCAGGACATTCTGCGGGCAGAGAGGGAGGAGGAGAGTGCAGAGAGAGAGACCGTGGCATCTGAGGAGCCACTCTCCCGAGGCCATGGTGGAGATGATGAGTCCGTTGCGGGGCGCCATGTTGCCCCAACTACAGGAGCAGCTCCTCAGTCGGCAGCGGCATCTGCAGCGGGTCCTGGCCCTGGCGACCCATCTTGGAGGCCTGGTGATCCGAGTAAGTTATCCTCTCCTCCTTTCAATGCTTGTTTGTTTTAGGATTTGTCTTTGAATGTTAACTCTCCTTATATTTGTATTGTGTACACTTTAACCTCTTGCCTAGTTCCTAATTCGTTTTTCTTTCTTTGCTTTGCAGAGACTGTTGATGAGTGGCGGGATCTAATCCGTAGGGTTTGCGTCGATTCTCTGATGATCCCTATGGATAAGACCCGTGCGGAGTTATCCGTGGATGCCGGAGAGCCCTCAGCAGCCGGCAGGCACACTGACGTCTTTGCTCCCGTTTGGCATGTGGCCAAGATGGTGTCAACTCTCCGTACAGAGTTGGCAGGCTATAGGACAGCCGAGCGTCTTATGAGGAGCCGCTCTCATGGCGAGACTACGACTGCCCCTAGGGACCCCGAGCCTTCTGTCCATTCAGAGCGCCAGCGTAGCCGGAGTCCTAGGCGAGGGCGCGCACCTTCAGCGGGATCGCGCAGGGGTTGAGAGGCCACTTGGCTTTCTGTATTTGTATTTAGATTCTTTTGTGTATTACGGGCTCTTTGAGCGTTTTGACCATGCCTAGTGCATGATGGCATTGTATATAAACTTTGATTATTTATATATATGCGTCGGTTTTGGATCAAAACTTGTCATTTGTATTCTACTTTCTTTATTTCCAACTGCTTCGTGTATACTATGATGTATGTATTATATGCTTTCTAGAATGTATGCAATGGAAAACAGATGATGCAAATGTTTGCTTTCTTTTTGTGTTTCATGATGCTGATACATGATTTTGTAGATATATTGTGATCTTAAATCTTAGTTTCTGTGAGCAATTTGGGTACCTCATGATTTGTTTTGGCAAAGTGATGAAAATAATCAGTATGATGAACAGATTAACTTGCCCCACTCCTAACTCCACGCAACTAGTAGGATGCGAGGGCTCATCACCAAGAGCCAAGAAGGGCGCAAGTTATGGAATATGGTGAAGTGATAGTGACGAAAGACAGACGAAGCTTTGGTGGAACCAAATAAAAACTACAAGCTTATTCTACCTGAATGACTTCATAGTTTTGGATGCAACTTGCTTTGCGGTTTATCCAGACTTAGACCCGTAGATGGCCACATAGTAGACAAAATCTGGGTTTTTAGGATTTTTAACTCTCTTGGAATTTTTGAACATCTGATTCATTCGTTATTGACTCAAAGTTTGAATTGATTGTTTATGACCTTTTAACATTTACTTTGTTTAGAGGACCCCCTACACTTTGCCCCATGCTACCTGTAAGAAACATGGGTTTATCACCGTGGGCAAGGCATAGGCGAGTAAGGGCATTTCCATCCTTTCCCAACCCTACGTCACTAGTAAGAGACGCAAGCTCATCACCGAAGGTTGGTGGGGCAAGGAAATGTGTAAAAATAAAATTTTCTGTTTAATCACTTCTTGACTTGTCTATTTGAGTAAAATGTCAGTATATTCTTATTTCCAAAGAGATGTGCATATGGGACAGATGTGACACCATGAAGCTTCTAGAACAGACCATAGGCAAGACACCTATCCTAAGAAGAAACCAAAGTGAGAACAAACTTGCAGAGCTTGGTATGGTTACCATTAGGACTTCGTCATGTCTGATTTTGTTTGATAAAAGATTCTGAGTTGATTGATGATATTGAAGACGGAGAAGTATGATTAAAGAACTTTATGCCGGAAACATCACGAGTTTGAAATAAGTTGCTTTGAGAATAGATTCCCTGATCACAATTTGTGTAAGAACAAGTGGACAAAATGATCCTAATTTATATGAAAATGCGATGTAGATAGTTATATAGGCAGCGCTAGCTGCTTACGCGTAGAAACGTTTGAGGTGGAGAGAATTGACTGTTTCGCCAAACTCCTCACCTTCTAGCGTGCATAAGAGGTATGCACCATTTCCGTAGTCCTTCATGACTCGGTATGGGCCCAACCATTTGGGCCGGAATTTCCTTCCCTCGCCGGTCTTCTTGTCGATCCGGCTGTCTAACCTTAGAACTAGGTCACCTTCGTATATGTCACGTTCATAGACCTTCTTGTTGTACTGCCGGCACATCCGGTCGGCATAGACTCTATGTCGTTGTTCAGCGTCTAACCTAGCTTCATCCAGACTTTCTAATTGAGAAAGACGTGCTTCTCTGTAAGCGTCCTCATCCAGAATCCCTTGTAGCGAAATGCGGAGACTGGGGATTTCAACTTCGAGTGGGAGAACTGCTTCTGACCCAAATACCAATGAGAAAGGAGTTGCTCCTGTTGGCGTTCTTATAGAGGTTCGGTGGGCCCACAAGGCCGGATATAACTTTAGATGCCAATCCCGTTTGTTTTCTTTTACCGTTTTAAGGAGAATGGCTTTCAACGTTTTGTTTGTTGCTTCAGCCTGCCCATTGGCTTGGGGATAATATAAGGAAGCCGTATGATGGCTTATTTTGAACTTACTGCATAGCTCACGAACTTCTTCGTTTTTGAAAGAAGTTCCATTATCTGAGATAATGATTTGCGGGATACCGTACCTGCAAATGATTTGGTTCAAAATGAACTTAGCGATTACGGAACCAGGTACAGTTGTAAGAGGCATAGCCTCTACCCATTTAGTGAAATATTCTGTGGCCGTAATTATAAAATTGTGGCCGTCTGTGGATGAGGGAGAGAATTTCCCTATTAAGTCTAGGCCCCATGTAGAAAAGGGCCACGGAGTAGCGATCGGTTGCAAAGCTTGTGCCGGCATGTGGATCTCGTGAGAGAACTCCTGACATTTATGACACCTGCGTACAAACTCTATTGTGTCATGTTCTAGAGTGGGCCAGAAATAGCCCATTCGATGTATTTTTCGAGCAGTGGCATGGCCACCGAAGTGGCCTCCACATATACCGCTATGGGATTCATGGAGAATCCTCTTGGACTCTTCTGTGTCAACACACCTTAAGAGCATTCCATCGAATGCTTTCCGATAGAGCACCTGCTCTATAATGACGTATTTAGCTACGATAATGCGTAACCGTCTTCTTTGTTGAGGTGTAGCTCCTTCTGGATACCTATGGTCCATGATATAGCTAATGATATCAGCGTACCAAGGGCACTCAGATATAGCAGGTCGGGTTTCGACGTAGTATACGCATTCATCTGGAAAGTCTAAGTCTACTAAGTCGCCTCCGTCTAGCGGGTTATCAGCTAACCAATCTGCGATGATTTGCCCTTTAACTGACTTTTGGTTTACAAAAGTTAATTCGAACTCTCCCATTAAGGTTATAAAACGTCCAGCTTTTTTGGACAAGGACCCTTGTGTGAGAAAAGTCCGTAAATGGTCCGTCTTTACTATGACCCTTGTCTCTTGATTTAGCATGTAGTGTCTTAGGCGTTTAGTAGCAAAGACTATGGCCAGACATTCTCGCTCTGCTTGTGTATAGCGCGTTTCGTAGTCGAGCAATGTTCGGCTAATGAAATAAATCGCACGCTCTCTTTTGTCATCGTCTTCTTGGGCTAGCATGCAAGCTAACGAAACATCGGTAGCTCGTGAGTACAAAATTAAAGGGCGATCTAGCTTTGGTGGCATTAGCGTAGGCGGTGATAGCAGGAAACGCTTGACTGCATCAAAAGCTTCATTGCAATCTTCAGTCCAATCAATGCTATAGTCCTTCTTGAGTAAATTGTTGATTGGATGAACGGCGAAGCTTAGATCCGGGATAAATCTCCGGATTGCACCCAACTTTCCGAGAAATGATCTGATTCCAGATTCATTCGAGGGTGGGACCATTTCGAGGACAGCCCGAATTTTGGCTGGATCAACATCGATCCCTCGTGACGATATGATGTAACCTAGGAGCTTTCCTCCTGTTACACCGAAGACGCATTTCTCTGGGTTTAGGGTAACTCCATATTCTATCAGGCGTGAAAGGATGATGCGGAGTACTTCAGGATGGTCACAACGCTTCTTGGCCTTAGCCAACAAGTCATCTACGTAGGATTCCACGATTTTATGGATTAAATCGTGAAATATGTATGTCATGGCCCGCTGGTATGTAGCACCGGCGTTCTTAAGACCAAATGGCATAACAGCGTAACAATAGGTTCCCCAAGGAGTTATGAACGTGGTTTTAGCTTGATCTTGCTCGGATATTTTGATTTGATTGTATCCCGAGAATCCATCCATGAGAGACAAGAGTTCAAAACCTGCTGTTGCATCAACAATAACGTCTATGGATGGTAAAGGGAAGTCGTCCTTAGGGCAAGCTTTGTTGATATCTCGAAAATCTATGCAGATGCGTATCTTTCCATTCTTCTTGAGAACGGGAACGATGTTAGATACCCATTGGGAGTAGTCAACTGGCTTGATGAATCCTACTTGGAGGAGTTTTATCACCTCCTCTTTTACCATGAGGGCTACTTTGGGCTTCATGGGTCTTGATTTTTGTTTAATTGGCTTTGCATCTGATCTAGTGACGAGGTTGTGTACCGCAATGTGGGGTGCGACTCCTGTCATCTCTTTGTAATTAAATGCAAATGCCTTTTGATGTTCTTTGAGAACCTGAGTATGTATTTCCACTTCCTCTGGGGTTAACGAAGAACCTAACTTTAAAATTCTTGGTTCATCTTCCGTTCCGATATTGACATCGATTGTTTCTTCAATTAAAGAGGCATTACCCTCTTCGAACTCAGGTGGTGCCGGAGGTAGATCTATATCATCCCCGTTTTCCACCACGTATATATTAGGCTCTTTTTGTGAGGGAAGATTAATTACAGGATTTCCGAAGTAGGAAGATGAATGCGAGATCAGAGATAAATCTAGCGTGTGATAGGAGAGATGTAGTGCTGCAAAGGCATTTAAGTAATCCAAAGTAGCCGCATCATTTCCAACATGGTCTAGGACGGTAGATTTACTTCCGTTTGAAAGAGGATCCATCATTGTTTTTATTAATGGTTCGTTACGAATGGATACCGTGAAATGAGTATCTTCTAGCTCATTGTTTGGAGTAAAACGTGATGCTGAGGTTGCTATTGAATCGGCGAGAAGATTTTTTTCTCGCGGGATTGCTTCAATGGATATGAAGTTGAACGCCTTGCTTAAATCTAATACAGCGTTCTTGTAAAGTTGCAAGTGTTCGGCTTTAGTTTCATATACCTCTGTAACTTGGTTTGCCACTAACTGCGAGTCTCCTAAAACTCTGATATTATCAATACCAATTCTTTTGGCTAAGGTGAGGCCAAGGAGGAGGGCTTCGTATTCAGCGCTGTTGTTTGTGCATTCAAAGTTTAATTTAAAAGAGAATGGGAGGACCTTCTCTTCGGGCGAGGTAAGAATTATACCTGCCCCTGCTCCATAACGGCATTTAGCTCCATCGAAATGGAGAGTCCAATACTTAGCCGGGAGTATGGATGTAGGTGTATCAGCTGTGTTTGCACACTCTACTTCTACCATACAGAGATCTTCTGCTGGCAAGGAACCAACACCTAGGGAAAATCCGATACCTACTGAATCGAATGGTAAGAACATTGGTGAATCTTGTTCTATCAACTCAACGATCTTCGCAGTAGTCCCTAATGATACTATTTCTTTAGTTTTACCTTTAGGGGTTGGAATTGTTTTGGCTATGTTGGTAGTTTCAAGATCCGTCGTAGGTACCAACTTTTCCTCTGGCTTTGGGTCAGAGGGTTTGTTAAGTTGGTTTGTTGGAAGTTCGAATTCTGAGTGTATACCTGGTCTTTTCTTTAAATCAGCTAGGTGTACGTCAAACGGCTTTGGATCACCTTTGGCTACAAATACCTTTCCCAGATGAAAGAATCTTACTTCTTGAAATAGCGTGGAAGGGATTGCCTTCATTCGATGTATCCATGGCCGGCCGAGGATCATATTATAGTTAGTTTCCCGATCTATAATATAAAACTCAGTCAGGATTGTTTTAGGTCCTAAGGTGACCGGTAGTATTATAGTTCCTATCGATGTGGCTTTAAGGCTATCGTAGCCTCTTAAGGTATTTCGTGTAGTAGAACAGTTTGTTTCTCCATATCCCAATTTTTGGAGAAAAGAGAAAGGGACTATGTTAACTGCAGCCCCGTCATCAACCATTGCCCGTTTTACATAGTTATTATAAACTTGTACTTGCAAGTGTAGGGCTGGATCGCCTCGGCGTGCGATCTCAGCATCTGTAGGCATTTTACTTATTTCGAATATGAATTCAACATCCCTATCCGCCTGTCCCGGTGGATAAACATCAAAGTCTATATGATTTACTTGCGCTTCCGGTGGTGGAGTGATACTAACTAAATGACCCAAACCTAACGCCTCTAAAAGAGCAGCCCTGTGAGCAGGGGAATTCTTTAGTAAATCAAGGAATGAAATATGCGAGAAGGTTTTTGTTAGATCATTAATTAGATCGTAAGCACCCATAGGTTTTGCTACGATTTGCTGGATGTTATCTGTTTCCGGCAGGTGGCTTGGACTTGGTTGAGAGAAATACTCTCGTGTTCTCGTAATTGCTTCAACGGGTAATTCGGAGTCTAACTCTACTAATCCAACTACCTTAGGTCGTGGTTGACTTCCTAGTTGTGGCGCGACTAACGGATTTAGCGAGGTTGAGGCCTCGTGATCGTTGTTTCCTGTTATTGCACCTTTGTTTGTTCCAGCTGGTTTCAACCTATCGTTATCATGACTTGGGAGTGGATCATTAAAGATCTTGAGAGGGGCATTCTGAGGGGAAACTGCCCCTGCGAAGGTATTTGCCGTTGGTGACGTAGGATCTGTTAAGAACATATCCATAAAGAATTGTTTTTGCTCATTTGGCAAGCGTTGCATGAATTTGTTGTAATCACGACACGTTCTAGTGTCATGCCCTTGAATTTTATGGAAACCACAATAAGAATTGGGGTTGTAATTCCCGTTTTGTTGGTTTGGTGTATATTGTGGCCTAAAATTCCGATCAAACTGTTGCCTATTAGGACTAAAGTTTTGGAATTGTTGTTTCTGGTTTTGACTTTGGTTTTGATAACCAAAGGAGTTTTGGCTTGGTCCTTGTATGGGATTTCGCCGTTGTTGTTGTTGTGGATTATTAAAATCCACCGTATTGATCGTCGGGGTAAAATTGTTGTTTCTTTGGTTGCTTGTTTGTGACGGAGCATTAACGACATTTACCCTCTTGGGCTGGTCAGTTACCCCATCTGTTGTTACCCCACGATTTTTGTTAAGGATTTTGGGTCCTTGATTGACGCTTGTGGTGGTTGTAGTATTTTGAGTAGAGGTGATTAACCTCCCGTTTGCTCCATACGTCTTACGGCCACTATCTATCGCTGCCTGATCAATTCGCAGAGCGCTCTCAAGTACCTCGTCATAAGTCCTTAGTGGGAACTTCTGGACTTCTTCCTTCACTTCTCTGCTAAGAGAATGAAGGAATAAATCGCATAGCTCCATCTGATCCATGTTTGGAGCGCTTGCCGAGGAATAAAGGACTGTGCGCCACCTTTGGATGAAATGGGCGACAGACTCGTTATGTTCTTGCTTGATGTGCAAGAACTCCCTGATTCCTGTCCTTAGTAGTTTGTTCATGTCGAAGGCTTTGATGAACTCAGACACGAGTTGTTTGAATGAATGTATGGAAGCCTCGGGTATTCTGTAATACCAATCGAGGGCAATGCCTTCCAGCGTTTTGGGGAATATTTTAGCAACAACCCCATCCCATGGAAGTAATTCTCGAATGGCTGTAGCGTAAGCTTTGATATGCGCATTCGGATCTCCTTCTCCTTTGTATTTGGGCAAATCGGGAAGAGGCCTTGGAAGCATAACGCTTCGTATGGCGAAATCCAAGGGCTCCTTTAAATATTCTGAATAAGTCCCTATTGCATACGTCTCAACCATTGATGGTGCCTGTTGAGGAGGTGGTGGCGGAACGGGTTGTTGATATGGCATAACATACGCGTTGGCAGGGGCATAAGGAGGTCCCTGCGTTGGAGCAAACATGCCGGGGGATGAGTACATATCTCCTTGTGGCGATTTGGAGTACATGTTTAAGTACGAAGGTGTACTATCCAGGAATGGATTGCTTTGTACTGGACCAGGAGGAACAGTGCTAGCGATAGTGGGTCTAGTTGGCACTTGTTGCGAATATTGAGGAGTCATACCTAACGTGCCTACTCCTGTGAGGAGATCTACTTGGCTAGGATGGTGCGGAGGATTGGAACTCCCTGTTTGTATGATTCTCGAATTTTGACTTGCTTGGGCAAGTTCTAATCCTCTAACCTTTTCTATTAGAGTTGAAATGACTTCGTTCGGCGAAGCCACGATATTGTGCCTTGGTGGCGTTTGTTGTATATCCTGGTGTTGTATAGGCATGTGATAGCCTGTCATGAACTGATTGCTATCTTGCCAAGTTTCTCTGAGAGTATTTTCCATACGTGATGGCATAGGGGAATTTTCTTGAGGAGAGAACTCGGGCTGTATCTGTAAAGTTCCTACAGGTGGGTACATGCCTTGAGAGCGTTGTTCACTCCTAGGATAATGTATTGAGTACTCGTCATCTAGAACTGAGTATGGATCTGACTGTCTACTAATAGGCGGTCTGAGTAATACCTGAGGAGATGAAGCAGACTCTCCAGTTAATGTCATATTGTTCGAGCCTGAAGGTTCTGTTTGTGTTTGAGCAAGTTGCTCCAACCCCTCTGTTTGGAAGGACGAGTTATATCTAGTCCTTGGTGTTTGTGTTGACAACTGATTAGTTGAATAGTTGTCGCCCCACATTGAGAGTGAGGGTGATGACTGCCTATTCTGTTGGGCGTAGTATGCCTCAAGACCCAAGAGGGGTCTGCCGTATGCATCGAATCCCGACATATTCGGGGGGTATATGAATACCCGCAGAATAATGGGAAGGAGCGAAGGTGATTTGGAGAAGATGAAACTTCTCAAAGAGAAGGTGAAAGAATTGTTTGTTTCACGTCGGGTTCACCAATTTTGTACGTCGGAAAAGTGACAGGTGAGCTTGAGAATCAACAAGTAACTCTTCTGCGTACCCGACCTCCCGAGGTCGTGCCGAGACAGCCGGTGTGGGTAGAATGCGCAGGCAAACTAGTTAGGCAGTCTAATGTCTTCGATACGCACTAATGGTATTTGCGAATCTAAAGCAAAGAAGGCCCTTCTAACTTGGACTGGTGTGATAGATCGATCAGCGAGGATGACTGCTCGAAGGCTCCAATCAATATCGAGCTCTGGCGTGATTCGATCTATGGGTTGTGGGATGCGTGGAAAATGACCCGGGATGGTTTCGTGTATTTCTCCTGATAGGGTCATATGGTGGATATAGTCAACTCTATGGACGGTTCTCTGGCCTAGTCCAAAATTCTATAGTTTCGTTGGTTATTGTGTCTAGTAGGGATAACTGTTGAATGATGAGAGGTGGAATCGGAGTAGACTGAAATACTAATTTACGTAGGCCAGTGTCTATGTCTAATTCTCTTATGGACTCGTTAGGCTGTGGGATCTGTGGATCACAACCATAGACTCTGGGTTGTTGCGGTCCCGTTATGGTCATACGGGAGATCAAGTTCTGATTCCTAGTATCCAGTAGTCGTAAGCTTTTTCAGCTTCTATGTTTAGAACCAACAGTTGTGCGATCTTCTCAGAATACCTTACAGGTGTTATCGCAACTTGGATTCTTAAGCTGGTATCTATATCTACTAGGGTGTCTCCAGCGTCTGGCTGTGGAACTAAAGGATCACACCCGAATGTTTGTTCTCTTTCGAGCCCTTCTACAGTCATGTGGGTATTTTCTAGGGTAATCTGTAGTTTGGCTGATTTGACCAAAACAGATGTGCTTGGTCGTCTTCGATGTTTAACCCTCTCAACTGTGCCCTGATCTGTTGTAAGTCTGTTGTTGTTTGGAAGACTTGTATCCTAAGGTTTTGGTCAATATCAGTTATTGCCACTACGGTATTGGGCTGGGGCACAATTGGCTCGAAAATGTATTCCCTGGGCTCCCTAGGTCCCGTAATTGTCATGCAAAAGCAGTAATGAAACAAACTATAATAAAGTAAAATCTAAGTGCACTTCTAACATATATAATTTCTTTTTTGTATTTTCTGGCAATTTATAAGTAAAGCAGCTATTTAAAATATTTAGAATCGACAACTAAACTAACAACGTAAAACAAACAAAATAGCTGATTGTAGCTATTTGTCTGTGCAATTTTGTATATCTATTCTAAACAACGAAATAACTAATCTATCTGCAAGATTCTCGATCCTACCTCAGAAGTGAGGAATGAATCATAGTTTCTCAGAAACTATCAATCCCCACAACCTCCCTGGGCAATATCGAGAATAGAAATAACTGAAATAAAATGATTAACTACGTTATTTGATAAATTCTAACTAAAACTTTGAAAGATGGAACCTGGATTTCGCAGAACAGTGGCGAATCCGACGGAGTGTGTGTGTTCTTGTCCCCTCAGTATGATCTCTTCGTTCTTTGTGCTCACGTGAATCCAGAAAAGCGTGGAATGCTTGCATCAACAGGAATAGATATTTGGATCGATGGACAGCCTTCAGAATGCAGACAGAATAGAATGCGGATAGGAGAGGGATAGCGCAAGAGTACAGAGCTTGGCCTATGCAATTCCTAGCGGGGTCTACTGTGAATCATGCAACAAAAAGCGTCCAGAACCTGAGACTAGTCTGTATGAAGAGCAAAACCTGCAACTTTAATGGCTGCCTAGACTATTTTACTCCAAAACAATAATACTGTTTGCACAAGTTGGATCTGTGGCTTACCAACAGCAACACAAAGCTAAAACAAACCTGCAACAAACTATACTACCAATCCTAAGCAAACTAAAGGGACATAGCACTGAAAACATGAAAGTTGGAGTGAAAATGGTGGCCCAAATAATGTCTGCACTTGCACAAGTTGGATATGTGGCTTACCAGCTGCAACACAATACTAATGAAGTATGAAATGAGCTATGCTATCAAACTTAAGCAAACTAGAAGACTGAACTACTGAAAGTGATGAGTTTCTAAACAAGAATGAGGGGCCATTTGCATGTGCACAAACCATGCATTTATAGGAATTCAAACACCCAAAGATCAAATCCAAACTGAACTCTTAAACATTAAACAAAAGAAAAACACTATTCCAGGGGACCAAAAACATTAATGCATGCTCAAGTCGGCAAGAAAAGCTGGTGAGTCGTGATATTTCACGCGGGGGTCGCGTCAAAAGAGCAGTTCTGGAAAAACGCGCACAGGACCGCCGCCCTGCTCAGGGCGGGCGGTTACAGGACCGCCGCCCTGTTCAGGGCGGCGGTCACAAGACCGCCGCCCTTAAGGGCGGCGGTTTCGTCACTGAAGACCAAAAAGCCAAGAAAAGAGGGAAAAAATAGGGAAAACAAAGCACGCGGGGGCTAATCGGGGTATGCGGGATGTTAACGCATATCTGTAAAGCTTTTCTGAATCCCGAACACCTTGCGAAGAGGCCTGTATCATCATTGGGGAACTTATTACATCGTTCCGCAGTACAGTACCTTACAATTTTGGGTACGTACAGGTACCTATCCAAGGAGAGGGTGTATATACCATCACTGAGGAGGAGAGGGATGAGGTGATGTCTACGTTGTATGGAGTAGATGTCACTGATGTTAGATATGAGTCAAGAGCATTTTCCTATGGAAAACTTTATTCACCTAACACAGAGGGTCATACTCAGATGATCATCATCATGATGGCCATCATTTGTTATGCTCTACCAAATTTAGGAGATCCTTGATTTAAATTGATGATGACAGGGGTTGTGGTTAAGATGATGGAGCAACGTACCATTTTTTAGTGGGATCCTACCCTACTTACACATATATATAGAGAGTTGTGGGCCTAGAAGGTCCACAAGAGATATGGTATTAATATTGCATTTTTACTACAAGCTTGGGCCTTCGAACATATTGCAGTTGCTTGACTAGTGGGATTACCTTGTAGGATTGGTGATGAGCATCCCTGTTTCATGAGGTAGAGGGAGGATGTCTATCAGAGGCTGAAGAGGAGGAGGTCAGGATAATATAGAGAGTTATTATTGGGGTTACAGGTAGGAGATGTGTTATGGAGGCCATATCTAGATTTTCCTATTTGGCCTGAGTTATCTGGGGATTTGGTTAGTTTATAATAGCCTATATGGGTATAGGTTCATTGAATAGTTGAGCACGAGCTGCTTCATTTTGATCATGTTAGGAGATAGTTCAGATTTGTGCAGGGAGTCCCAAAGGATCTCATACAATATAAAAAAGAGGATGGAGAAACAAAGACCCCTAGGGCAATTGTGAAGGAGCATAAGGCTATAGTTGATCAAAAGGGGGCCATGGGTCCTAATGATGAGGGTTAGATTGTCCTGATTGATGATACGGGGGTTACCCCTGAGTATACATTATGTTAAAGCCATGTATTGAGGAGCTTTGATAGGACTTAGGTTTCAGAGAAAGCAGTACAGAGAGTTAGAATGGTACATGCTTGGGAAATGAGAGGAGTAGTGGCACAGGAGAGAGTGGAGGGTGCAGAGGATGACAGTGAGGAGGAGGGTGGTGATTATGTATCTACAACTATTGTAGTAGTGATGACTGAGAAGGCCATATTTTAGGGTGAGAGAGATGTGGCCAGGAGAGAGAGGGATGAACTCATTAGTATTCAAGACACATTGATCGCTGAGCAGGATAGTTTGATCAACGAGAGGGATGGACTTAGAGGACAACTTTTATAGGCTTTTGCAGATAGAGATCGGTACAAGGGTCAAAGGATCAGGATGAGGAATGCCTTAGGGATTACCGGTCCTTCTATTTCTGGTGCCAAGTTGGTTGATATGGCTCAGAGAATGCAGGCTGGTGGGCAGAGACCTGGGGCTAGTGAAATGAGGCCACAGGCTAGTGGACAGAGGCCACCTACAAGGTATAGGATAGTTTCTAGGGATCATTATGAGTCATTACGGGCTGAGTTGCAGTATTATATTGATACAGTGACTCATGATTTTCCATCTGTAATTTTTTTGCCAACCATTTTGCCCGTAAGACAGAAGGTCCTAGTGCTAGTGTAGCGAGTGTGGGTCACCCACCTCGGATACCTGAACAAGTGGGTGATAGCGAGGGGAGATCTTAAGGAGATGCTAGTGTTGTGTTCAGTGCAGGAGAAGCAAAAAGGTAGAGGTTCTCAGGGAGGAGAGGGTAGTATAACCCCTCATCATCAGTCCCTTAGATATTTTTAGTTTATTGATTCATGATAAGTAGTTTTATGGATCGTGGAAGCCAATTTTTGTATGATGTGTTTTGTTGACATGGCTCTTAGAAGCTTATTTTTTATATTGATGTATATAGATTTGATCAATATATATGCTGATGATGATGATGTTTTATGATCTATATTATTTTTATCTTTCATGTGTTGATCTCAATATGTATGGTGATGTATGTTTTTTAATTTGAATGTGTTAATGTTAGATGAATTTTGATAAATATATGATATGATGTTATGTGTTTGGAAAACATGGTGAAATTAATCAACTTAAAATATGATCTTAGTTGTATCAAAATGTGGCTCGATAAAATAGGATAAACATGAAATGATCGTCTCACTATGGATTTGGTACATACACAATGGGTTTTGTGAGCTTGAATTCTCTTGCACTTACAACCTTTTAAATTTTTTTAATATGAGCATTAATGGACAGTTACACAATACTTAATAAAATGTGGGATTAAATGAGTGCTTCTTTATTAGGAGATGAGAAGGGATTTGAATGTATATAGATCCATGAGGGGAAACAAATTCTCCTACAGGTCTAAAGAGAGATGCCCCATATTTATTTTGATTTTTAAGAAAACTGATCAATGAGAGAAGTTTGTTATAAGGAGAAGGTTGATCAATGTGGGAAACTTTCTTGGATTCTTTTGATATTAGTGTATTTATTTCAAAGGATGATCAATGCAGGAGGACTTTTTTATGGGTAGCCATTCTTTAAGGGTATGGTCTATGATTTTGATTGGTATTCTTCCTTCAAGGGATCAGTCTAATTTTTACTTTGGATTTTTTACGAAAAGTCTTCCTCTAAGGGATCAGTCTAGCATTTATTTTGACTTTTGATAAATGCATCCAAATGGTTTTAACACATATATTTTTATCTGAGGGAGAATCCCTAATAGACCCTTTTGAGGAGGGGAAAAGGTGCATATATGATCTACACATTCGTACCCTATGTTATGTTCCCTTTTAATTAGTATAGGGGGAATGGATGTAGTGATTGTGGGGTTCTTGTTAAAAAGGAACATATCCATAGAGAAATATGTGATGAATAGAGTCGTGGTGCTCATCTTCAAGGTTTTTTAGGATGATGAGGGATAATCACATGCTTTCAAATCACTATTGTGATATTAGAGATGGATAATATGGAATGATAAGATGTAACTATTATCATGAAAATAAAAAATTTAAGAGTAGAAAGGTCGTAAGTGCAAGGCATTCCAAGGTTTTGCTTCAGGTTCTCCATCAAGAGAAGTGAGACAGTGTGCTCCTAACCCATATTTATGAGTAATGATGTATGTACCAATCTTATTGGAGGAAAACTTTCTACGTTTACTCTGTTCTAATTGAGTGATATTTTGATTTTCTTTAAGTGCAAGATCACCAACTTTAAAGTCACATTATTTTATATGTTTTTAATAAGCTCTTTTAATGTGTTCTTGATAAACTTGATGATGTTCAAGGGCCATTAGATGTTTCTCATCTAACAGTTCAAGTTGTGCTAGATGGTCTTGTCTATATTATTCATCAGGGATGAATTCTTTAAGGGATACATGAAGTGATGGGATTTGGATTTCAAAAGGTACAATGAATTTAGAGCCATAGATAAGTGAATAGGGCATCACACCTGTGGGTGTCTAGATGCTAGTCTGATAATCCCGAAGAGAAAACGTGATTTAGAGATGCTAATTCCTTCCTGCATCGTTTACCATTTTCATAAGGATTTTGTTAAGTGTTTTATTAGAGGCTTCATCCTGTCCATTTTGTTGGGGATAATAAGGTGATGAAAAGATAAGTTTAATGTTGAAAGTGTCACAGAACTTTTTAACTTCTTTATTTTTAAAGGATTTTCCATTATCTATGATAAGTTTGTATGGGATGTCGAAACAACATATAATGTGTTGATATATGAAATTAATAATAGGTCTTGATTTAGTTGATGTCAAAAGGATAGCTTCAACCTATTTGGTGAAATATTCAGTAGCTGTGATAATGGAATGATGTTGCTGAAATGACTTGGGATTGATGGCCCCAATGAGGTCTAGTCCCCACTGGGAGAAAGGCCATAGGTCGTGAGCAAGTTGTAATGCTTGAATGAGGACATGGATAAGATCTAAATGAATTTGAAATTTCACACATTTCTTAACATACTCACAACAATCCTTGGTGATAGTGGGCCAATAATACCCTAGCCTTATAACACATCTACTAACGAAATTTCCAATGAAATGACATCCACAAATACTGTCATGGACTTATTCAATGGATTTGATTGATTCATGTGACTTAAGGAATCTTAAAAAGACACCATCAAAGATTTTTTATAAAGAAGCTCATAATGACAAAGCCAGTAGTGCATTGAATAAATGATCATTTAGTTTTACGTGATAAATCAAATAGGATTTTGGATTCAACGAGATAATTTTATATTTTAGTTTACCCTAAATCAGTTGGATTACCATCAATGATATTGATAGGAGGAAGTTCATTTTGATGTGAAGGGTGATCTAATCATTGAACAATGATGGATACTTTAGGATTTTATTTTGAATCTTCTGTTTCTAATGGGATGAGAGATCCTAAAGAGGCCATTGTATCTAAAAACCTATTAGAAGATCATGGGATGGCTTGGATGGTGTAATGATCAAATGCACCAAGGATAAATTCAACGATGGATTTATATTTTTGTAGAAATTTGTTTTTATAAGGATATTCTCCTTTGACTTGACTGATAACAAGTTGTAAATCTCCATAGATGTCTAAGATTTGAACACCTAGAAGAATTGCAGTGGTGAGACCCATGATTAAAACTTCATATTCTGCCATATTAATAGTGCATTCGAAGTTGATTCTGAATGATAATGGAATAAGAATACCCAAAGGAGGGATAATAATGACACTAACTCCTCCCCCTTCCTAACATTTAGAACCATCAAAGAAGAGAGTCATCTTGACAGGGATGAATTTGTATTCATCGACATTACTAATGGATTCATCTAGAAAATACTCATGAGGACGTTGATTATCTGGTAAAGGAGCATCAACAAGCTGTTCTGCAATGTCTTGGCCCTTAATAGATTTTTGTGATATTAAATCTAGGTCAAAATCAGTCATAAGCATAAGCCATCAAGTGATATGATCACTATGATATGGTTTAGAGTGTATAACTTTGAGGGGATTAAAGCTAGTGCCAACATACATTTTATGAGTAAGAAGGTAATGATGCAACTTTGAAGTGGCGAAGTGTAAAGTGCAACATAGCTTTTCAACTCTAGTGTAATGGGTTTCATATTCATGGAGTGTGCGAATGATATAATATACAGCTTGTTCTTGACCCTGACTATCACAATGGGTGAGCATGGCTACAATAGTATGTTTTGAAGAAGATATGTATAAGTAAAAAGATTCTCCTTCATGCGGGGGAGTGAGAACGGGAGGTGATAAGAGATGGCACTTAATTTTTTCAAAGGCCTTCTGACAATAAAAATCCCAATAAAAATCTGTCCTTACAAAGGAAGTGATGAAAAGGCTCACAACGATGAGAGAGTTGTGATATGAAACACCATATGGAGTGTAATTTTCCTTGAAGGCTGCATAGTTATGTGAAATTAGATGGTGGAGGAATTTCAATGATGGCCTTAACTTTAGCAGGATCAACTTTAATACCTCAGATAGATATGATAAAACCTAAAATTTTACTAGTGAGAACACAAAAAATGCATTTTTCACGATTAAGGTGAAGACAATATTGGATGAGATGAATAGATATTGATTCGAGAACTATAAGATGATCTTTTCATTGTTTGGAATTTCCTAAAAGGTCATCAACATAAACTTCAACTGTTTTGTGAATGAGGTCATGAAAAATGTATGTCATGGCTTGCTAAAAGGTAGCTCCTACATTTTTGAGGCCGAATGGCATAACGTGGTAACAAAAGGTTTCCCAAGGGGTGATGAAAGAGGTTTTGTGTTGATCGTCAATAGGGATAAGAATTTTACTATAACCTGAAAAACCATCCATAAGGGAAAGCATTTCATGGCCCACTGTCAGGTCAACGAGTTGATCTATGTTAGGAAGGGGGAAATCATCCTTCAAACAGGTGAGATTGAGATCTCTAAAATCCATGAAAATACATAACTTAATTGAAGCTTTAGTCACATGAACAATACTAGAATCCCATTTCGGATAATCAATGGGTATGATGAAGTTAGTGGATAAAATACGTTGTAACTCTTCTTTAACAAGAAGAGATATGTGGGGATGCATTCTACGGAGTTTTTGTTTAACTGGATTAACATTTGGATATGTGAAAATATTGTGTCCTACAATATTGGGATTAATTCTAGGCATATCGCTATATGACCAGGCAAAGGCTTGATAATATTTTGATAAAAAAAAAAGGTGAAGTCATCTTCGTGTGGATTTAATGATTTTTCGACTTTAACTATACGATGATCTTAAGAGGTTCCTAAGTTAACATCGATGGTGGGTTCATTAAGGAGAGTAGATGTTTCAGATTGTAAGGTTTTATGAAGGAAATGATCTTCAACTCCCATATGTAAAAGGATGTCTTGATCATAATAACACTAAAGGACATTTATAATAGGAAAATCTTCCTCAACCATTTCTAGCCAAAGAAGAGGTATTTGTTTAGTGATGTGATTATATTGATAAATGAGTGGTCCTAAAGATATGGTATTGACTAAAAAAAAATTATATGGGATGGGCACAACATCGTCTAAGTCCATAGGGTCTTCAGAGGATGTTAGCAACGACGAGCTTAATCTAGTAATGATCATGCATATAGTCAGTTTGGATGTAGTAGGTTCAGATGTTTTTGAATTAAATTTCCTATAATGTAAACCGTATTTTTAATAAATTTTAAGGGAACATTGGATGAAGAAATCATGTATTCCCTGTTCATAATGTCTAAGGTAAAAACCTCTTCATGCACAACAATGAAGATATATATGGGAAAAATTTGGATTATCTAAAGATTTGAAGTTCAATGTGAAAGGCATGGCACGGAGTTGATCAATAGTACAAGATGAAGGATGATCAATTCCCCCATAGACAAAATTCATTTTGAGATAAGATGGAAAGTAAGAGATAACATCTCCCACATTAGGGTCATACGCGGGTTGTTTTTTGGGGTGACCATAAGTTTTTGGTGAAGGAATATGATTAAACGTGAGGAGACGATATCCATCCAATGTGAGACATTGTACAACATCACTAAGGGAAGAACCATTTGGTAATTTAGAAGAGGGAATATATGAGCTAGTGGAAGCTTCACTGGATGACTCAGACGCAGATTTGGGAATAAGTATGTCATTTGGATGATACATCATGTAACAATTGGTGAAAGGATTTGAATTTGTGGGGACAGTGAATGTTTGACCCTCATGTTCGTACTTGAGACAACGATGAAGAGTCAATGGAACACACTACATAGTGTGTATCCATGGGCATCCTAATAACATATTATTTTGAAACTCTCCTTATATGATGTAGAATATCTCTAGGAGATTTTTTACACCAAATTTTAGCGGTAATATGATGGTTCCTAACGTGGGTGCGATAGTGTCGTTGAAGGATCATAATAAGACTTGTGTTTGGGTGATAATGGTATTGGGTAGTTTAATTTGATAAAAAGAAAGGGAGGAGATAATGTTAATAGCAAAACCACTATCAATCATTACTATTTTGATACATACATCATTAATTTGAGCTATGATGAAAAGTGGTAAGTCATGATCTTCCAATTTGAGAGAAGGTATTTTGGATGGTTCAAATGATATGGCGGAAGATGCTG
Source organism: Taxus chinensis (assembly GCA_019776745.2). Classification (NCBI taxonomy): domain Eukaryota; kingdom Viridiplantae; phylum Streptophyta; class Pinopsida; order Cupressales; family Taxaceae; genus Taxus; species Taxus chinensis. The sequence goes on along the minus strand of CM034152.1, from coordinate 132,810,534 downwards.
TGAGAGCTCCCACAAAGTTTGTAAAAGATGATGGATCATCTGAAGGAATTTTAATTGATTGGAGGGCTTCCAGCATTTATTTTTTGTGAAGTGGTGATGTTTGTATTAGTTCATATAATGACATTTTAACAGGAGATTGATGTAATTGTTTAATGACTACTTTTTGTATTGTGGTGGATGTTGAAGGTGATGCAGCGAGGATAGAAACCTTGGTCTTAGGTGACACTGTTAGACCATATGTTTTGGGATCCACTGGGATGGATAATTTGGGTTTATATAAAGGAGGGTTTACTTCTTGTGGTGGAGGTATAGCTACGTAGGTTTTATATCTCTTAGGTTGAGATAGATCCGCGTCATAGTTCTGTGAAAGAGTAGTAATATGTACGACATCAACCTGATGGGAAGGTATTTTTGAGATGGGTTCCTTAGATTTTGATAAAGACAAAAATGATGTTAATGTTAATGTTGCATGTGGTTTGAAGAGAATATTTTGATGTTGTATGTGATTTAACTGGAAGGAAAGTGGGATTTACCAGTTTCTATGCAATCATGTGGAAGGCTTTACAATCCTCAATGGAATGACCTCATGTTCTATGATATTCACATGAGGCATTGAATTCATAACAAGCGGGTTTCCATCCTTATGAGTCTGATGATTTGAGTGGTGGTAATGTTATGAGTGATTATTCAAGGATGTCTTCCAAGATATTTGCATAACTCCCTTTCGGCACATGTGCAAATGACGATGGGGTTTCAGTTATCTTATCTTCTGATGGAAGTATGATTTTGGTCAGGTATTGTCATTTTATTGGCTACGAAGGGATATTGGGTGTGGTAATGGATGAGGGATGAGATCCACTTGTGGAATCTTGAGAGATAGGTTTTGGACCTGAAATAATGGAGTGATTCCTTGTTTGACCTAAATAGTCCTTCCACAGTATGTGCCTAACACCTATACTTGGCTTAGATTGCAATCAACACTTTAAACGTCCATAAAGCTTGACTGAACTACCTTGAATTCCACTTACTCTTGATTGATATGAAGAAACATGACGTGCACCAATCTACATGTTTTCTCACCTTTATCACCTCTTCTTGGCCTATTTAACCTGTAGGAAATTTAAAAAGTGCCAACAACTATGTATAGGATGAATCATGACCTTCTCAACAAGAGGGTTTAAGATAAATCCCATTAACTAGAATTTTGAGTACCTCCCTATTGATATTTGATAGTTAAAATGAATTATATTTCTTATAAGCTATAATGTTGTATGATCCACTCCATAGTGCATCAAATTTAGAGTGTCTCCCTAGCTTGGCTATATCTACATCGCACTTTAAAACCATGTCTCCCTCTTTAAAGGTTTGCATTGTGGTTTTCTCATCAAACCATTTCTTGGTAAATTTTTCATATTCTTCCAACTTGATCATGGTTGACTACCTCAACTCTTCCAACTCATCCAAATATTCCATCCTAACTATTCTCTCATATCTGCCTTCCAATTCCATCTGATGGACTAGTTCTAATTAAGGAAAATCAAGAGCTATGGAAGCCTACCCTCTCTACTGCACATAAGAACAAAGTGAGATTTACATGTTTCTCTTTTGGTTGTGATTATATCAACCCGAATTTAATTCTTTATATTTATATGCCACTGCATCTGATTCATCTCCATTTTCCTTTTCATATCTTGATCAAGATTTTTTTGGTTGACTGAGAAAGGATGTTATGCCTTTAACCCTAATTCATTTCTTGGGATATGGATAGCCAACTTGTGGCTAACATTATTTAATATCATATCATATCATAATTAGTTATGATTTCATATGCTTAGTGGGTTGACCTTAGGTATTTTGATAGTTTAGTAGGGTATATATAGGAGTTAGAGAGTAGAATATGATCATCATATTGAGCACTTGATTCTTATTGTATGGTTTGGAGGTTTCCCCCTCAATGGGGATAATTCAATACTTGCATATAGTGATCATTTCTCTATATTTTGGTGCTCTTTGGTTTTCTATTGATGTTGATATTTAGATATTTGTAAGTAATTTCATTACAAGTGGTATCAAATCTTGATCCAGAATTGTGTCGAAACCCTAATTGTAAAGGTTGGGCTATATCTCAAAACCAGTAGCAAATTTTTCTACAACTTTTTCATTTTTTGAAATTAATCAAGTAAGATCCCCTCAAAATTTCAAGTTTTTTTTACTTTATTTGCAAAATTCATACAATTTTAGTTTTTTTCGTAAATTTCTTACCTAGGCTATAATTTTGGGAATTTATCTAAGTTTGTTATATTTTCAGAAAGCTTGCCTAAAATTATCTAGGGTTTGTTCTATATGTTTCTTTACATTCGGCCAATAACCTTAAAAATATCAAGCCCTAATTTTTTTCCCTAACCCTGGTATCCCAAGCCACAAATCCTACATCATGATGGGGATATAAACTCGAGGCCAATGGAAGGCTCAAACTCATAGTGATGAAGATGTGTATTTTTTATCTTTATCTACGAGGGAAACAAATATATTCTCCTAACTTGATGACATGGTAAACAATTAGATTATCAGTGTGCAAGATGAGCTTGGTCATAACTTGACTGCAATGAAGGGAGAAATGATGTGAGAATTGGAAAATGGATTGAAAATAGTGAAGGGTGACATGAAAATGGAATTTGATTCATTAAAGGATTTTCTACAGTTGAGCTCATTCCTAAAGTATGGAAATAATTTCCATTCAAGTTACATGGGCTCGTCAAGTAATGCACACATTGATTCAAGCCACACTAACCAAGGTGGATCATATACACACACCACTAGATCTTGTAACCAATGAGCTAGAATTATTCCTAAAGCGGAGATGCACAAGTTCAATGGGAATGATCTGATCACTTGGATCAACTAAATGGATAATGTTTTTGATTTGTATTAAGTCCCAACTGTAATAAAGGTTGTAATAAAATCCTTGTACCTAGAACCAGAACAATTCATTTAGTATAGATGGATGTGTGAGAAAAAGAAAAATAAGGTTCTCTTTGTTACCTGATCTATGTTCACTAATGAGATCTAAACACACTATAATAATAGTGTTACAAAGAACTATTTTAGCCAGATTTCCAAGCTACGACAAATAAGTTTAGTTAAGGATTATATCCAGTAGTTCTAAAATCTATCCTTATAAGTGAATGACATCTTAGAGGATTATCTAAATGATCTCTTCTTAGGTGGACTCAAGGATAAAATACAACGTGATGTTCACTCTATTAATCTAGGTTTGATATGAAAATCCATGATCTTTGCTCAGCGAGTGGAGGAAAGAGATATGGTAAAACAAAGGAGCTTCATGAATCACAAGTTTCCCAAGAATCCAATGCCATCTTTCCCCCAACCAACATGATTGACTCCTTATAAAATTATAGAGAAAAAAATAAAATGCCTAGGTTATAATTGTGATAGCAAGTGGAGAAAAGTATATAAATGTATTGAGAATAAGTTATTCTACATTAAGGTTCCTAATAAGGAATAAGATGAGGATGAAGCAATTGATACAAAGGAAGAGGCTCTCAAGATTAAGGTGGAATAATTTCAACCAACTATTTATTTCCATGCCATTTCAAGAACCAACACACCATAAACACTCCAAGTTTTTGGGTTCGTGAAGAAGCAAAGGGAGACAATATTAATTGACTCAGGAAGTACTCATAATTTCATCAACCATAAGTTGGCCATATGCTTAAATTTCTTCATTTATCCAGCACAAGAATTTTAGGTCATGGTTTTTGATGGAGGAAAAGTTATGTATTTATGAAAATACCATAATATTAAGCTATCTATGGAAGATTACTTACTAAAGGGACCCATGTATGCCATTTCAATGGGAGGACCAAAACTTTTATTGGGGTGGGTTACTACCTTGGGAACCATGAAGATGAAATTCTAGGATTTGTTCATGCAGTTCCATTCTTAAGGAAGGAATTTTGAGTTGTATGAGATGAAGGATGAGTTCCATAGTTAGAAGGTTCTCATCAAATATAGAAAATTCTTAGGAATGATGTAGATGGTTTCATGGCATAATTATTCTCAATGGAATCTCAACCATCAAAATTCCCTATACCATTAGATCTATAGGCCATTATTAATGAGCACTCAGTTATGTTTGGGAATATGCCGAAATGGTTTTGACCTAAAAGAGATCATGATCATGTTATTCATCTAGTACCAGGAAACCAACCACCCAAAATTCAGCCTTATATACCCTTATCTCTAAAAGAGTGAGATTGAGAAGATGGTATAAGAAATGTTAGAAGTAGGTATTATTTTACATTTTAAAAGTGTTTACTCTTCCCTAGTGGTGATGATTAGAAATAAGGATGAAGATTGACACATGTGTCTAGACTACATGGAGCTCAATAAATATACATTGAAAGATAAGTATCATATTCATGTCAGTGAAGATTTGGTAGATTGATTACATGGTGTTATTTATTTTACAAAATTATATCTTCGATCAGGATATCATCGAATAACAATTCGTGATGAAGATATTTAAAAACAACATTTAGGACACATAGGGGCCACTATGAGTTTTTTGTAGTGTCATTTTGCCTTACAAATTTGCCATCGACTTAAAAAAAAAATATTAATTCATATTTCGGCCATTTTTACAGAAAAATTTCTTGATATTCTTTGATGATATATTAATCTATAGTAAGACTTGGGAGGAACATTTACAACATGTCAATGAAGTGTTGGAAACTCTTGAATAACACCACCTTTATGGCCAACCCTCCAAATTTTCTCTTGGGGTAAGAGAGGTAGAATACTTGGGTCATATCGTGTATCATGAAGGTGTAAAATTGAATCATCATAAGATCCAAGCTATGGTGGATTGGCCAATTCTTAAAACCCTCAAAAACTTGAAGGGATTCTTAGGGCTTATAGGTTATTACCGTAGGTTTGTGAATAATTTTGGAAGAATTAAAACACTACTCATATCGTTATTGAATAAATATTTGTTTCATTGGAATGAGGCTGCAACCCAGGCATTTGAATCACTTAAGAAGGCCATGTGTACCACTCTCATTTTGGCTACCCTAGACTTCTCCAAAACCTTCATTGTTGAATGCAAAGGTTCAAGATGTTTCATATGCGTATTACTTATGCAGGAGGACTTCCCCATTACATTTAATATTTATTAGCTAAAAGGTAATAACCTCTAAAAACTAACTTATGAGAAGGAAATGATGGATATTCTTCATGCAGTCAAACAGTGGAGACCGTATCTCATGGGTCATCACTTCAAGGTAAAGACAAATCATGATATCTTGAAATAATTCTTAGAGAAATTATTTCATATGAAGAACAATAAAAATGGGTCACTAGGATGTTAGGATATGACTTTGAGATCGTTTACATAAAAAGGAAAATAAAATGTGGTAGTTGATGCATTATCTAAGAGAGATGAGTCCACAAGGGCATTATTAAATGTCATGTCCATACTACAAGAAGATTGGGTAGATCAGGAAATATCCAAATGGAATAATGAAACAAAAACCAAAACTCTCATTCAAAATATCTAACAAGATCGAAGAACTTCATAAAAAATTATGTGGAATGAGGATGCATTGTGGTATAAGGACCATTTATACTTATGCAAAAACTTTATCCTTAAAAATTAGGTTCTGTCAGAGCTCCATGCTACTCCAGTGGTTGTCCATTCAAGATTCCTAAATACTTATCATAGAGTTAAAAAATATTTATTTTGGGAAGGGTTGAAATAATATGTCCAATTTTTTTTGGTTGAATGTTTAGTGTGTTAGTGTAACAAGGGTGAAATTGTTAAGTCTACAGGAATTTTGTAGCCTCTTATATATACCTAGTGGGTGGTGGGAATAGTTTTACATGGATTTCATCATAGGATTTCCAAAGTCTAAAGGTAAAAGTCTAATTATGGTCGTGGTGGATAGACTCACCAAGTATGCTAATTTTTTTCTTTTCCACATCCATTTATAATGAGTGCAATTTTCATATCTTTTATAGATATGGTTCAAAATCTATATAGCAAACCCAAGATTATAATTAATTATTTTTACCATGTCTTTACTTGAAATTTTTGGAGTGATTTATTCTCATGTTTGAGTACTCAATTATATTTTAGTTCATTAGTGATTGTGACCTTATCTTTAATAGAATTTTTTAGAGTGATTTATTCTTATGTTTAGGTACTAAATTAGATTTTAGTTCATCATATCATCCCCAAACTAATGGACACACTGAGGTAGTAAAAAAAATTGGAGGGGTATTTATTATGCTTTACTTCAGATAAGCAGAAGAGATGGGTTAATGGATACCACTTGTAGAATGGTGGTGTAACAATTCATTTCACACTTCATTCAAAATGTCCCCATTCTTATCATTATACGGTTACCATCCACCATCCCTCACTTCCAATTTAAGGGTCCAACCTAAAGTAAGAGCAATTGAGGGTCACATTAAACATCAACAGGAGGTCATGACATAATACCACATATGGTAATAGGTTTATCAACACTATAGTGAACATATTTTTGAATTTGGATACTTGGTTTCTATGCGATTGTAGCCATATAAGTAACCATCTTTGAAACAATGGAAAAAATATAAAAAGATTTCACCCAAACATTATGGGCCTCATCAAGTGTTAAAAAAATTAGCAGTGTGACATTTAAACTAGAGCTTCCTTGGTTAAGTAAAATACATCTAGTTCTCCATTTTTCTTTCTTAAATAAGGTCATTGGACAGAAGGTTTGTTCTCAATTAGTATTACCAAATATTGATGAAGATGAATGTATCATGTTACAACCAGAAGGAATCCTACAAACATGTGCTAAGAAGCTGAGGATAAGGGTCATCACTGAGTATCTAATCAAATGGAATAATTTGGACATTGAAGATGTAATATGGGAGGATGAAACATTCCAAGAGAAGCATCTACATCTTACCAACATTCGGGAATATTTTTATTTGAAGGGGAAGGGAATACTACACCTTTAACCCTAATTAATATACCAGGATATGGATAGTACACATGTGGTTAACATAATCTCTTATCAATTCATATCATAATAAGTTATGCTTTCATATTCTTAGGGGGTCGTCCTTAGGGCTTTAGATATTGTAATAAGGTATATATAGGAGTTAGAGTAGGATATGATCATTATATTGTGCACTTGAGTCTTATTATATGGTTTGGAGGTTTCCCCCTCGAAGTGGATAAGTCATTCTACTTCCATATTTTGATCATTACTCTATATTTTGTTCTTTGGTTTTCTATTTTTTTATATTCAAATCTATTATGACCTTCTCAGTAAGATGGTTTAAGACACATCCCATTAACTGAAATTTAGAGTACCTCCCCACTGATCTTCGATAGTTCAAATGAATTAGCTTGTTTATAATTTATAATGATATATGACCCACTCTGTAGTGCATAAAATTTAGAGTGTCTCTCTGGCTTGGCTTTGTCTACATCACACTTCATAACCATGTCTCCCTCTTTGAAGGTCTGCATTGTGGTTTTCTCATCAAACAATTTCCTGGTAAAAATTTTATGTTCTTCTAACTTAATCATGGTTGACTACCTAAACTCTTCCAACTCATCCAAATCTTCCATCCTAAAAATTCTCTCATCTTCACCTTCCAATTCCAACTAATGGCCTATTTCTAACGAAGAAAATTCAAGAGATAATGGAATCCTATCCTCTCTATAATATACACAAGAACAAATTTAGAGTTACCTATTTCTCTCTTGGGTGTGATTCTTTCAGCCCAAATAGAATTCTTGATCTTTTTATGCCACTACATCTAGTTCATCTTCATTTTCCTTTTCTTTATCTTGATCAAGTTCTTAGTTGTTGATTTATCAAGGTAATTACCTTGAGGGTGATCGTTAAAGGAGGTCTTCGTATAGATATCATGTTTAAGATCCCAATCATATATTTTAAAGCCCATGAAAACCTTGGAATTATCAAAAATTATAGTTTGAGGGAATCCATACCTTTCTACAATACCTTCCAAGAAGTCTAAAATAATTAACTTAGTTGTTTCTTTGAGTGTAACATCCTTTGTCCACCTAGTGATGTAGTCGTTTGTTGTTATGACCCATTTTTTACCAACACTTGATGTGGGAGTTACCATGTTAATGAAGTCAAGATCCCATTGAGAGAAGATTTATTTTTCTTGTATTATATGGAGTGGAAGAGATTCTAATTTCTACTTACCAGTGAAAAAAATCACTCTTTTCACTTCTTGACCTATCTATATGAATATGTAAACAATGTGGGACAAAGCACCCATCCCTCATGATTTTCATAGGGGATAAAATTGACTAACGAAGAAACCATCATGGAACTCAAAAAGAATTTTTTCCACTTGTTATTCTTTAACACATCTCAACAAAACTCCATCTAAAGAGGACTCCATACACCAATGCATAGAAAATAGATTGTATCCTAAATTTTCTTCTCCTGGTATTGTCCAAGCAAAAAGGATACTTAGTGGTAGACAAGAATCTTTCCACATCATTTGTCCAAAATTTTCCATGAGATACACATGCTCCCAATTGTTCTTCTTGTTCTTTCTAGACATAATAAAATTCTTAAATAATCAATAACACCCATAAAAAATTCACACATCCCTCGACCTATGACCAACTGTATCACCTTGATAGTTACATCATACTCCATAATTTTTTCTACCCATCTATCAACCTTCCCACTAATCGCAAATCCCATGATGAAATCTCTAATACTAGGATGAGAGACCAACACTTTGATATGGTTGTTGTAAAAAACATGTATATTTTTTAAGGGATCTCATGACAGTAAAAACTTGTTTTTCCATGTGATTGTATATCAGCTCATAATCCTTCAATGTTTCGCTAAAAAAGGAAATTGGTTGCTTTAAACCTTCATGATTTTTTTGAGTCAAAATAGAAGAAACATTATTTTCTACCCCATATGCATAAAATATAAATTTTTCCCCATAATTTGAGTTAATGAGGGTAGGGGTTCAAGCAATAACTTCCTTGATCTTGTTGAAGCTTTCTTTGCTTTCCTTAGTCCATTTGAAGAAAAAATCCTTTATGAGCATTAGAGTGATATGTTTAACCAATCCAACAAAGTTAGAGATGAATTTACTCATAATTTACCATTTGTTCCATATTAGGTACCATTATTACCACTAAATATGTTGTTTTAGAACAGGTACTCTATCGTAAAGCCTTCGATGGCATGCTTCTAAGATGCTTTGACACAGAAGAATCCAAGAAGATTCTTCATGAATCCCACAGTGGGATATGTGGAGGTCACTTCGGTGGCCATGCCACTACTCGCAAAATACATTGATGCAGTGGAATTTGTACATAAGTGCCACAAATGCCAAGAATTCTCTCATGAGATTCACATTCCAACACAATCCCTACAACCAATAGTGACCCCATGGCCCTTCTCCACATGGGGTCTAGACTTGATAGGGAAATTCTCTCCTTCATCAACCGATGGCCATAATTTTATAATTATAGCCACAGAATATTTAACCAAATGGGTAGAGACCATGCCTCTCACCACAGTACCAGGTTCGGTAATTGCCAAATTCATTTTGAACCAAATCATTTAAAGGTATGGTGTCCCACAAGTCAATATCTTAGTTAATGGCACATCGTTTAAAAATGACGAGGTTTGTGAGTTATGTAGCAAATTGAAAGTAAACCATCACACGACCTCTCTTTACTACCCTCAAGCCAATGGGCTACCTGAAGCAACAAACAAAACATTAAAGGCCATTCTCCTTAAAACAGTCAAGGAGAACAAGCGAGATTGGCATTTAAAACTATATCCGACATTGTGGGCCCATCAAACCTCAATAAGAACACCAATAGGAGCAACCCCTTTCTCATTGGTATACAGGGAAAAAGTAGTTCTCCCACTTAAAGTTGAAATACCCAGTCTCCGTCTCTCATTACAAGGGATTTTAGATGAAGAAGCTTATAGGGAGGCATGCCTCTCTCTAACTAGAAATCCTTGATGAGGCTAGGCTAAATGTCGAACAACAGAACATAGCCTGTGCCAATCAGATGTGTCGGCAATATAACAAAAAGGTCTATGCACGAGAAATATATGAGGGAGATCTAGTTCTAAGACTAGACATCCGGATTGATAAAAAAACTGACGAAGGAAGGAAGTTCCAGCCCAAGTGGTTAGGCCCATACTGAGTCATGAAAGACTATGGAAACGGTGCGTATCTCTTATGCACACTAGAAGCTGAGGAATTCAATGAAATTGTCAATTCCTTGCATCTTAAACGGTTTTTACGCATAAGACATCAGAATCACCACTTGTATATTATAGCTACCTATATCGCATTAGTCATTTAGCTGTTTCATTTTGTCCACTCATTTCGTAAAAATTATATTTCAGGAACTTACTCTTAAGCAACTTATTACAAATTTCTGAAAGTATTGGAAAAAGCATTCAAATCACATCTCTTCAAACATCATCAAGTATTTTCAAATCTTCTCATCAAGGTTGACAGACCAGAATTGACGAAAACCATACAAAGGCCTGCATACTTGGTTTTTCTCTTTCTTTCTACTAGGTGAAGTTTTCCTTACCTATGGTCTATTCTTGAAGCTTCTTGGTGTCACATCTATCCCTCTTAAATCTCTTTGAAAGAAATGATATCACTCTTTTCACTTCTTGACCTATCTATATGAATATATAAACAATGTGGGACAAAGCACCCATCCCTCATGATTTTCATAGGGGATAAAATTGACTAACGAAGAAACCATCATGGAACTCAAAAAGAATTTTTTCCACTTGTTATTCTTCAACACATCTCAACAAAACTCCATCTAAAGAGGAATCCATACACTAATGCATAGAAAATAGATTGTATCCTAATTTTTCTTCTCTTGGTATTGTCCAAGCAAAAAGGATACTTTGTGGTAGACAAGAATCTTTCCACATCATTTGTCCAACTTTTTCCATGAGATACACATGCTCCCAATTGTTCTTCTTTTTCTTTCTAGACATAATAAAATTCTTAATAATCAATAACACCCATAAAAAATTCACACATCCCTCGACCTATGACCAACTGTATCACCTTGATAGTTACATCATACTCCATAATTTTTTCTACCCATCTATCAGCCTTCCCACTAATTACAAATCCCATGATGAGATCTTTAATACTAGGATGAGAGACCAACACTTTGATATGGTTGTTGACAAAAACATGTATATTTTTTAAGGGATCTCATGATAGTAAAAACTTGTTTTTCCATGTGATTGTATATCAGCTCATAATCCTTCAATGTTTCGCTAAAAAAGGAAATTGGTTGCTTTAAACCTTCATGATTTTTTTGAGTCAAAATAGAAGAAACATTATTTTCTACCCCATATGCATAAAATATAAATTTTTCCCCATAATTTGAGTTAATGAGGGTAGGGGTTCAAGCAATAACTTCCTTGATCTTGTTGAAGCTTTCTTTGCTTTCCTTAGTCCATTTGAAGAAAACATCCTTTATGAGCATTAGAGTGATATGTTTAACCAATCCAACAAAGTTAGAGATGAATTTACTCATAATTTACCATTTGTTCCATATTAGGTACTATTATTACCGCTAAATATGTTGTTTTAGAACAGGTACTCTATCGTAAAACCTTCGATGGCATGCTTCTAAGATGCTTTGACACAGAAGAATCCAAGAAGATTCTTCATGAATCCCACAGTGGGATATGTGGAGGTCACTTCGGTGGCCATGCCACTACTCGCAAAATACATTGACGCAGTGGAATTTGTACATAAGTGCCACAAATGCCAAGAATTATCTCATGAGATTCACATTCCACCACAATCCCTACAACCAATAGCGACCCCATGGCCCTTCTCCACATGGGGTCTAGACTTGATAGGGAAATTCTCTCCTTCATCAACCGATGGCCATAATTTTATAATTATAGCCATAGAATATTTAACCAAATGGGTAGAGGCCATGCCTCTCACCACAGTACCAGGTTCGGTAATTGCCAAATTCATTTTGAACCAAATCATTTAAAGGTATGGTGTCCCACAAGTCATTATCTTAGTTAATGGCACGTCCTTTAAAAATGACGAGGTCCATGAGTTATGTAGCAAATTCAAAATAAACCATCACACGACCTCTCTTTACTACCCTCAAGCCAATGGAATAGCTGAAGCAACAAACAAAACATTAAAGGCCATTCTCCTTAAAACATTCAAGGAGAACAAGCGAGATTGGCATTTAAAACCATATCCGGCATTGTGGACCCATCGAACCTCAATAAGAACACCAAGAGGAGCAATCCCTTTCTCACTGGTATACAGGGAAAAAGTAGTTCTCCCACTTAAAGTTGAAATACCTAGTCTCTGTATCTCATTACAAGGGATTTTAGATGAAGAAGCTTATAGGGAGGCACGCCTCTCTTAACTAGAAATCCTTGATGAGGCTAGGCTAAATTTCGAACAACAGAACATAGCCTATGCCAATCAGATGTGTCGGCAATATAACAAAAAGGTCTATGCATGAGAAATATATGAGGGAGATCTAGTTCTAAGACTAGACATCCGGATTGATAAGAAAACCGACGAAGGAAGGAAGTTCCGGCCCAAATGGTTGGGCCCATACTGAGTCATGAAAGACTATGGAAATGGTGCATATCTCTTATGCACACTAGAAGGTGAGGAATTCAATGAAACTGTCAATTCCTTGCATCTTAAATGGTTTTACGCATAAGACATCAGAATCACCACTTGTATATTATAGCTACCTATATCGCATTAGTCATTTAGCTGTTTCATTTTGTCCACTCATTTCGTAAAAATTATATTTCAGGAACTTACTCTTAAGCAACTTATTACAAATTTCTGAAAGTATTGGAAAAAGCATTCAAATCACATCTCTTCAAACATCATCAAGTATTTTCAAATCTTCTCATCAAGGTTGACAGACCAGAATTGACGAAAACCATACAAAGGCCTGCATACTTGGTTTTTCTCTTTCTTTCTACTAGGTGAAGTTTTCCTTACCTACGGTCTGTTCTAGAAGCTTCTTGGTGTCACATCTATCCCTCTTAAATCTCTTTGAAAGAAAGGATATCACTCTTTTCACTTCTTGACCTATCTATATGAATATGTAAACAATGTGGGAGAAAGCACCCATCCCTCATGATTTTCATAGGGGATAAAATTGACTAATGAAGAAACCATCATGGAACTCAAAAAGAATTTTTTCCACTTGTTATTCTTCAACACATCTCAACAAAACTCCATCTAAAGAGGAATCCATACACCAATGCATAGAAAATAGATTGTATCCTAATTTTTCTTCTCTTGGTATTGTCCAAGCAAAAAGGATACTCTGTGGTAGACAAGAATCTTTCCACATCATTTGTCCAACTTTTTCCATGAGATACACATGCTCCCAATTGTTCTTCTTTTTCTTTCTAGACATAATAAAATTCTTAATAATCAATAACACCCATAAAAAATTCACACATCCCTCGACCTATGACCAACTGTATCACCTTGATAGTTACATCATACTCCATAATTGTTTCTACCCATCTATCAGCCTTCCCACTAATTGCAAATCCCATGATGAGATCTTTAATACTCGGATGAGAGACCAACACTTTGATATGGTTGTTGACAAAAACATGTATTTTTTTAAGGGATCTCATGATAGTAAAAACTTGTTTTTCCATGTGACTGTATATCAGCTCATAATCCTTCAATGTTTGGCTAAAAAAGGAAATTGGTTGCTTTAAACCTTCATGATTTTTTTGAGTCAAAATAAAAGAAACGTTATTTTCTACCCCATATGCATAAAATATAAAATTTTCCCCATAATTTGAGTTAATGAGGGTAGGGGTTCAAGTAATAACTTCCTTGATCTTGTTGAAGCTTTCTTTGCTGTCCTTAGTCCATTTGAAGAAAACATCCTTTATGAGCATTAGAGTGATATGTTTAACCAATCCAACAAAGTTAGAGATGAATTTACTCATAAAGTTAATCTTATGCAATGTCCTAATATTTTTCCTTATAGTACAACAAATATGTACTTCTTTGGGTTGACTGAGACTTCAAACCTTCTACACCTCTAGAATATTTGTTATAGGTGTTACTGTACGTTGGAAAAGTGACATGCGAGCATGGGAATCTACAAGTACCTCTTCCTCATACCTGACCTCCCGAGGTGGTGCCGAGATGGCCAGTGAATGTGGAATATAAATGGATACAGAAAAACTAATCGGGTAATCTTATATCCTCAATACGCAATAATAGAATCTATGAATCTAAGGCAAAGAAGGCCCTCCTAACCTTAGTTGGTGTAATGGATAGTTCGGATATAATAGCTATTCAGAGGCTCCAATCAATGTCGAGCTCTGCCAAGATCTTGTTTCTTGGTTGTTGGATACGTGGGAAGTGACCTGTGGGAGCTTCGTCTATATCTCTAGACAAGGTCATGAAAACAGTGATAGGAGGTTTAGTGTATTTATAGTGAACTATGGGTGGTTTTCTGGTCTAGTCTAGAAAATATTAGATTGATTGGCCTCTATATTTAATACAGAGAACTATGTTATGATATCTGGCAGGAGTGGTGTGGATCTAAATACCAGCGTTCGTAAACTGGTATCAATACTTAACTTATTTGTAGGCTTGTTGGGTTGTGGGACTTGGGGATCACAACCATGCATTCGTGGTTATTGTGGACCTGTTATGGTCATGTGAAGAATCAATCCCTTTATCTAACTATCCAGTAATCATACACCTTTGCAGCCTCTATGTTTAGAACTAGGAGTTGTGTAATTTTCTCAGAATACCTCACAGTTGTTCTGGCAACTTGAATGTGTAAGCTAGTATCTATGTCAACGAGGAGGTCTCCTACGTCAGGTTGTGGAACTAAAGGGTCGCAACCAAATATTTTTTCTCTTTCGAATCCTTGCACAATCATTCGGATATTTATCAAGGCAGTCAATAGTTAGGATGATTTGACCAAAATGTGTATGCCTTGTTGTCTTCGATATTCAATCCTCTCAGTTGTTCACTAATCGCTTGTAGGTTTGCTGTTGCTCGAAAGACCTGTATCCTAAGGTATTGATGTATATCAGCTAATGTTATGGGTAGATTTGGTTTAGGCACTATTGGTTCAAATATATATTCTCTAGGCTCTCTAGGTCCTGTGATTCTCATACAAAGTGATTCAAATTTTAACTAAGATTAATAAACTAATTACGAAAGATGTATTTATACTATGCACGTATTCTCCTATTTTTTAATTTTTGATGATGTATTTTAATGAAATTAAAGAGCAACTATTCTAGTATATTTAGAAAATGAACAACTAATCTAGTAATGGAATTTAAAACAAACAAAGTAGCCTGGCGTGGCTATTTTCCTGTGTAGTTATGATTTTATCCTAAATATCTAACCAACTAATTATTTTAAATTGAAAGACTCTCGATCCTACCTCAGAAGTGAGGAATGAATCACAGTTTCTTAGAAACTATCAATCCCCATAGCTTCCCTGGCGATATCGAGAGTGATCTTTTGACTGAAATAAAATAATTCACTACTCTATTTGATACGTTGTAACTAAAACTTTGATATCTCAAACTTGGCATTTACAGAATAGTGGTAAATCCAGTTGTGTGTGACTTTGTCCCCTCAGTGTGATCTCCTCATTCCTTCATGTTCTCGTGAATCCAGAAAAGCATGTATATGATAGCATCAATAGATGAAGGTATTTGAATAATGACAGCTTTGGATATAGACTGAATACAATGTGAGTAGGAGAGGGATAACGCAAGTGAACAGGGCTTGACTATGCAATTCCTAGCGGGATTTATTGCGGGAATACAACAAAAATATACCGAGAGTTTTAGAATCTATCCTTGTGACAAAACAAAACCTACAACTTTAATGGATTCTAATCTAGAAATGAAACTATTCTATGCTAAGCTGATTATATGGAACATCAATGGAATAATATGAAACAAGAAGATTGAATGACTTCTAAACAACAAAGGAAAGCTAATAATTGATGCAAAACATGAAGCTAGTAGAACTCTAAGCAAGAAATTCAAAGACTGAATAATAGAATTGAGAAGGTTAGGGGCCATTTGTTTGAAAACAAGCTAGCTATTTATATCAAATGCATTTACCAGAGGGTAACTCCCAATTGAACTCTTTTACTATAAAAAAAGGGAAAACACTATTCATAGGGTGGCCAAAACATAAATGCAAAGCAAAGTAGCTGAAGAATGCGGGTAGAAATTGAATATTTATGTTTGACGTGTTCGTTAGAGTGTTCTGGAAAATGTGTACAGGACGCCGCCCTATGCAGGGTGGCGGTTACGGGACCATCGCCCTGTCCTAGGTGGAGGTCATGGAACCGCCACTCTATAGGGTGGTAGTCTCATGACTAAAGACCAACATGTAAGAAAAAATGGGGGAAAAGGGAAAAACAAAGTATGCGGAGGCCATGAGAGGCATGTGGGATACAAACGTATACTTGGCGAGCTTTTCTGGATTCAAAACACCTTACAAGGAGACTTGTATCATCATTGGGGTATGTGTAATGTCTTTTCGGCAGTGCGGTACCCTACAATTTCGGGTATGTATAGTTACATAAGATCTTCTCCTTGTGTTGAAAATATTGTATTATCGTCAAGATAGATAAGGATGGACTTGTTGATGAAACCTTTGAAAGGTATTTCCATGGCCCTCTGAAAAAGTGGATATAGCATTGGTTAAATCAAAAGACATATTTTTATGAGAAAATGTCCCGCACTTGGTTGTGAAATATGTCTTGCATTTGTCTTCTTCTTTGAACAAGATTTCATTATATCCAAAATATCCATCCAAAAGAGATAACTATTATCCATATTTTCCCCCCCAACAAAATTAGATCAGACCCGGCCCCGCATAGAAGAAACCAGAGAAATCATGTTCAAATCCTACAAACAGGTTATAAAGGGACTCTACAATGGAGTGACGGGTCCTACAGAAGATGAAATGACCTCGTGTAAAAATAAATTCAAGAAATGGCTCTGTCGAGGGAATCTGTGCCTTAAATCATCAAACAGATTACATGCAGGCTCAGAAATGGAGTATTAGGGTTGGGGAAGAAGGAGACAGTGTCAAATAATCTAGAAGCTCTAAATAGAAGGAATGGCAAAGGTTCAAATTCTTTGGGCTCTGAAATGGTTCAGAATGAATCCAAAAATTGATAAGTATGGAGGAGACGGCGGATGCTGCTAAGTGTCCAAGTGGTGCACCTCCAAAGTTGAATCCAAAAAGGGAGACTTAAACAAGCGACATGCCCCCACGTGTCCCAGGCCCAAAATAGGGGCAGATTCAAAGCTAAAAGTCAAAAGCTGGATAGGGCACGCCTCAAAAAGACTAAGTATAGAAGTGCTAGCGGAAGCCGCCACGCGTTGGCTTGGCGCATCTCCAAAAGTTAATCCAAAAGCAGAGACCCAAATAAGCATGGGCTCACCACATTGTCTAGAGTCCAAAAAGGTAAGGGAGGCTATTGAAAAGTCCAAAGAACCTTCGGAGGATTCCACGTGTCAACCTGACGCTCCTTTAAAGGAAAATACTGAGAGGGATTTTAAGTAAGCGCAGAGCCTCCACGCATCCGGTTTCATGAAGGGATAGGGTCAGGTTGAATAGTCAATGTATTGAGACATGCCAGCAGAGGGTGTCAATTGTCAGCATGACACTAATTAAAGATCAGAGTTAAGGGAGGGTTTTCAGACAAGCGCCAAGCCTACTTATGTCCCCGATCAGATATATGACCCTGCCGATGGAAAGGACTTAGCCAAAAACATAAGGAAATCAAGTAGGCCGCGGAAGAAGCCACGTGTCATCCTCACATCACTCCAAAAGAAAAATACAAAGGCTTCCCTTAGACATGTGCCAACCCTCCATGTGTCCAGTTTCAAAAGGGGGCCCGTTTTCAAACTAGTTTTCCCGCTATTTTGTACAGACCCGATCTAAATTTCAAATGGGCATATCTTTCGAATCGGGGCTTGAAATCTAAAAAATTTGGCACTATTAGAAATATCTCGGCCTCTTCTACACCATGAATATTTGAAACTTTAATCTTAGAGAAGTTAGGAGGGATAAAAATGGAGAAACATCTTCAGGCCATTAATATAGGATCTATTTTCCCCAACAATGAGATCAAATTTGATATGATCCACTGTTTCCTCCTCCTTCAAGGTTCTGAACCAGTAATTGAACCAGACATGAAAAATTTGGGGTGGATTTGAGAAAGGAATTTATTGATAGTGGTTGAGCTTTCAAATTAGGATTCAATGCGTATCTCTAGGTGGTTATTGCAGAATTCTTATTCTTCCCTCTTCTCTCTCTTATTCTTCCTACATATTGTAATGAAGGGGTATATTCAAAGGGTTGGTCATTGATTCTCTCCTACCCGCCCTCTCTCTTTCTTCCTTAGATTAGAAATCGGAGTCTAAGCCTCCTCTCATGGCTCTATAATGGCGTTTTCTTACCTTTTGCCCACTGATGATGTACTGTGTAACATTTTGGAGCAATAAAATCTGTTTTGTGATGCATCTATCCATCCTTGGCTTATTTTGTTGTCTCTTCTTGCCTCTCATCATTGCAGGGTATAATGTGCATATTCTGATGTTCATTGTAGGTCTTGAGAGCTGTGTTTAATGGGTTTCAAAGTGGTGTCTATGTGAAATATATCTCTGGTATGTGGTGCATTCTTTCCACCCTCTCCTCTACTCACCTCTCTCTACTTTAGGTGGTCAGGTCTATGATTCAACCACTTCCTTTTCTGGTGTATCACTACTTATTATAGGCTTCTCTCTCTCTCTCTCTCTCTCTCTCTCTCTCTCTCTCTCTCTCTCTCTCTCTCTCTCTCTCTCTCTCTCTCTCTCTCTCCCCCCCTTCGAATGGTTAGATTAGGATATAATAGGTTCTTCCTACACTGGAGTATCTTATGGCAAGTAGATTAGGAAGCAAGAACTGGCTTTCTCTGGAGGTCCATCTCAAGTTTTGCAAGTCCCACAACTTGAGAGATGGTCCCATGTTGTGCAATCACACCGAATTCCCCACTTCACAACCAGGCCATTCGGGGGTGTTGTGATTTTACACTAATAATAACCTCTCATCCCATGCTACTATTTGTTAGATTTGGTCCTTGGAGGGAAATAATAGTGATCTTTGAGGGAAGATCTATTCAGGTCCTTAAAGGCCACAAAAACCATGATTTTTCCATTTTTCCTTCCTAACAGGGACTAAGTTTTCCACCCATTAAGAGTACTTGATGGGAAATATAATGTTGGCTTCTATGAGATTGGATAGTTCTTTTCTCATAAGGGGTTCATTTTGAGGATTTACAAGTCTTTACTTTTTCCTAATGGGTTTGGCATCAGGGTCTAAGCTTATGGCATGTTAAACAACAATTAAATCCTTTTAGGTCTTCATATCTCCATGAAAATTCATCACTATACTTTTTACATGAGGAGATAAATTCTTGCTATTTTGTACTGCATACCTTTCTAGCATCATCTCATTATCTTGTGTAATGGTGACCTTCTGATAGTCTTCTTCCTTTTCTTTCATGTTATTCCTCTCCCCCTTAAGTTCATCATATGGGATGACTATGTATTCAAGTGTGAATATTCCTCTAGGAAACTTGTTTTTCTTCAATTAAATAATTCGATCATCGTAACCTTCTTACAACCTTGACTAAAGTTCTGATGATAATTATACCTCATTCTGGATGAATTGGACTATCTTCTTATCACTATAAATAACTTTCCAACTTCCTTCATTATAAAAAATTGATGGTCTAACCACATTCTTAACATGTTATCCATTTCCTTGAATAAGGTCCTTACGTGGATAAAATTTTGATCTTACAACTACCATCTGATAGCCTCACAATTTTGTCTTCTTAGTAGTAGTTGTAGATTGATATCATAAAAAATTTCATTAGATCCCAAAGTATATAATTGTAATCCTCTAGGATTTTATTCATGGTAGCACACTTCTCTCTTACTTTATGGATAACTAACTCGGTATCCCAAAAAAAATTCAATACTTTTATATGTCTATTCTTAGGAAATAAAAGTTCATAAATAAATGTCACAGACTATGCAATGTTATTCGAACATGTAAACTACAACTATGGGAAAATATAATTTCTTATCCATTGGAGAAAATAAAAGCACACCTATTCTAACCCAATTTCTACTCTTCGATCCATAAATTTTTTTCATAAGTCATAGGTGCATCATCATCCTCCTTGAGTGTCATGGGAATAATAATATTTTCCTCTTGGATACAATAAGTTCCCAAACTAGTGTCTTCAAATTTTTCATAAGGATCTGTCGACACTAAAATTTTCCTCCGTAATTTCTATTTCATTAATGTATGTATTAGGAATAGGATGTTGTTAAGTATAATTAGTAGTAGCGTCTGATAGAAGATAACGGCGCCGTCAGTACAGTGCCGCCAATAATGTGGAGTACGGTAACAGTCCAAAGTACAATAGGAATGTTGTAAAAAGTAAATATTTGTCGTAAGTGGTCCGGGGTAATGTTAAAATGTCAAAGTTTGGGTAATTAGAGAAGTAGGGTCTACATGATTAGGAATTAGAAATATTATATTGGTAATAAAGACAAGGAGTGAGGTCATAAATATTTTGTGTATTTTATTTGTAAAAAGTCTAAAAATGTGGAACCCATGTAAAATGATAAGGTTTATCTTATCTTAACAGATAAGCTTACATGTACAGATAAGAGTTAAGGTATGGAATATGATTCGTCAGAGTGGATTTCTTATCCTATCTTAGAGATAAGATGGATAAGCCTGGAAGTTCTATAAATAGAGAGGCCACCCCCCTCATTTAGGATAGAAGGAAGTAGTGAGAAATATTGTAGGAAGTGTGCGAAGGAAGCCATCAGTTTAAAGGTGTGTTGAAGAAGCCATTAAGAGGTGTAATTGTAAAGTTTCTCCCATAGTCTTGGTGAAAGGCAAGTGAAGTCAATAACACTTGAAGTACCTCATGGGTGAGATTGTAACAATTTCATGTTAATATTATAATTTACTTTGATATTTCAGATTTGTCATCATTCTGTCTTATCATAGTCGATGGTATTCTTGTGTTATGTTGTTGTTTTGTTTCCAGATTACATCCACCAAACTAAAGGCTGTGCATTAGTAAATAATCATAGCACGAGGAGTTCCCGGTGAAGAATTATCATAGTGCCGGATTGGTGATGACATTTTGGTTCCGTTGCCGGGACCATTCCTCGTTGGTGGATTTTCTGGAGAGATATTCCCACTTAGTCAAAAATCAATTAGAGGGTAACCTTGTTTTTACTGTGCATAGTAGTTACCATGGTAAAGTCATTTTTGCCATGAATAGTAGTTACCATGGTAAAGTCATTTTTGCTGGAATAGTATTTACCACTTTTTACCGTGAATAGTATTTACCAGTAACTTCACTTTTTACCGTGAATAGTATTTACCGCAGTAACTTCACTTTTTACCGTGAATAGTGTTTACCACAGTAAAGTCAGTTTTTACCGCAGTAAGTCAAGTTTTACCATAGTTTACCGTGGTCATTTCTATTTTACTGTAGAAAGGTGTAAAGTCACTTTCTAGTATAGTGATTCCAATTATTTGTACACATAAGTCTTGTTGATTGTACTTGTGAGTTGGTATTTCATGGTGGTTACTTTTGAAAATGGGAAAGATTCCTGTTTTTTCAGCTCAATCTAATGAAGATGCTTCTTCTTTCATTCAAGAGTTTAAGCGATCTTGTATTTGTAATGGCCTTATAAGAAGGGAACAATGGACTGAATTTTTTCCTACCTTTTTGGATGGTTCAGCACTTAGGTGGTTTGAAACACTAGGTGATAATGTGAAAAATTCATGGGATTTATTAACTGAAAGTTTTCTTGAAGAATTTGGTGAACAACAGAAATATGCAGATCTCATGATCGAGATCACAAAGCTATCCCAAGGAGAGAAGGAGAAGATAAGGGATTATCATGCTCGTGTTCTAGAGCTAAGGAGGAAGCTCGATGCCCAGATCCGGAAGGAAGGATTAGCGGATGGGTTGATGAATGGCGTGGATAATCTCCTCTGTAAGCACTTCATTCTTGGGATGAAGCCAGAGATCAGACAACGAGTGAAGTATGACCGCCCAGCTACCATTGAACAAGCAAAGGAGATTGCAAGAAGGTAAGAAGAAAGCATGGAAGAGGAGCCCAAAGAAATTGTTGCTAAAGTAGAGCCTACACCAGCACCTTTGGTCCAGAATCCACAACCACTCCCGGTGAGCACAAATATTTCTCCTAGTACATCTACTGAGTATGAAGATCTGCTCAAAAAGATGGGTCAGTTAACTATTAATCTTCTTCAAGGAAAGGAATTTAGTTCTCAGGGAGGAGATAGAGGTCCAAAAAGAAATATTTCTGAAGTTGTTTGTTATGGTTGTTATAAAAAGGGTCATTATAAGTATAATTGTCCAGATAGAGCTTCTACATCTGGTAAAGGAGATAATGATAAAGGAAAAGCACCTGTGAATTCTTTTGATGTAGTAGATAAGAGCAGAAATAATGAAGTAGATGTGTTTGTAACAAAAAGAAAGAAAGAAAAAGATAATCAAGATGGAAATGATCCTAAGAAGATGAAAGAAGAAACTAGTAAGAAACATAGGAGAAGAAAGTTGGGTGTGCAGGATTTTCTGATTTCACAGGGGCAAGGACCATACTCCATCTTGGAAGATCTGTCCAAAAGGCCTGCAAATATTACATATGGTCAACTCTTGGCTATGTCTTCTGAGAAGAGGCGGGAGTTGCGAAGTGGACTCAATGCTCGAAGAAGGAAGGAGGTTGAGGTCCCTGTTTTGGAGGCAGAGGCAGATCCCTATGCTCCACAAGCTGAGGTATTATGTAATGGTATTTCAATTCATGATGTCTTAGTTGATGGAGGTGCTGCAGTTAATGTAATGACCGAGTCTGTAATGAATATGTTGGGTTTAAAAATTGATCGCCCTTCAACACTTATGTTAAGGTCATTAAATAAAGGAAAAACTAAACCAGAAGGTGTAGTTTCAAATGTGGCAATATCTGTTATGGGTGTGGTATGTGTGGTAGACTTTCAGGTGATGAAAAATGGTACTGTTGCGTACCCAATGCTGCTGGGAAGACCATGGCTAAGGAGAGTTCATGCAAGAAACTACTGGAATGAAGGTTTCATGACACTTGGACGTGGTAGAGAGAGGGTGAAGATAAATGTGATCCCTCGACATCATAAGGCAGAACCTGTGGATTCAAGTGATGAAACTGATGATTGGACATCCTCTGATTACTCTAGTACCAGTGAAGTGGACACTGAAGATGAAGAAAGCGAGGTGGATGTTTCAGTCATGGATATCCTTCCAGTCACACCAACTCATGACCCCATAAAATTATCTGAAGAAGAAGTTGATGATCGTCTCCAACAAATAAAGATTGGTGATGCTGTGATGGAGAGTGAGAAGGAATCCTACCTCCAGCTCTTTCGAAGGTACATACACCTATTCACTTTTGATTACAAGGAACTCCGTCAAGTAAGTTGGGTAGAACATTGTATTGAGCTGGTAGATGGTGCTAAGCCCATAAAGCAAATGCCATATAGAATGAATCCTAATTTTTCCAAGACTGTAAAAGAAGAAATAGATAAGTTGCTTGATGCAGGATTCATATTTGCTGTGGAGAATTCAGAATGGGTTTCTCCCATTGTGATCTCAATAAAAAAGAATGGGAAGCTACGCATTTGTGTTGATTACAGGAAGCTCAATAAGGCAACAAAGAAGGATCATTACCCTCTTCCATTTTCAGATCAGATCTTGGACGAAGTAGCTGGCCAGGAGTGCTATAGTTTTGCTGATGGATATAGCGGCTACAACCAAGTTCGTATAGCAGAGAAAGATCAGCTGAAGACCACGTTCACCACTCCTTGGGGAACGTTTTCTTATAGAGTTATGCCTTTTGGGTTGTGTAATGCTCCAGCAACATTCCAGCGTTTGATGAATAGGGTGTTCGAACCCTACATTGGGACCTTCATCAGAGTATTTCTGGATGATTTTTGCATCTATGGGAGCAAGTTGGACCACCTGCACCAAATGGAGACAGCATTTCAAAGGTTAGATGAAGCACAAGCCTCACTAAACCCTACAAAGTGTGTCTTTGGATGTTCTAAAGGCGTTTTGTTAGGGCATGTTGTATCCAGAGATGGTATTGGTACTGATCCTGATAAAGTTTCAAAAATCAAAGATTTACCATTTCCTCTTAATAGAAGTAAGTTGAGATCATTTTTAGGCCATGTGGGTTACTATAGAAGGTTCATCAAGAATTTCTCAAAGATTGCACAGCCACTAACCCAGTTCTTGAAGAAGGATGTTACTTATGAACCAGGAAATAAGGCGCATGAAGCTTTTGGACAATTGAAGGAAGCCCTGGTGTCTTCACCTGTTTTGAAGAATCCAGATTGGAGCAAGCCATTCATTGTGTACACTGATGCCTCAGATGCAGCACTAGGAAGTACTTTGAGCCAAAAGGATGAAAATGGGAATGAACATCCAATTTACTTTGGGAGTAGACAAATGAGCAGTGCTGAGGTAAATTATACTGTAACTGAAAAAGAGGCTCTGGCTATCATTTTTGCTGTAAAGAAGTTTAGAAATTACTTGCTAGGGCAAAAATTTCTAGTTGTAACAGATCATCAGGCTCTAAAATATATTGTAAATAAGCCTAACCCATCAGGGAGGATAGCAAGATGGATAATTTTGCTACAAGAGTTTGAATTTGATATTATAGATAGGCCAGGAAAGAAGCATGTCAATGCAGATGCACTCTCTCGAGCCTATGATGGTTTAGGATCATCTTGTGATGATGATGATTTCCCCGATGCAGCATTGTTATCCCTTGACACAATCCCTAGTGAATACATAGATATTTGGAATTATCTGAATGAATTCAAGTTTCCTGATGGTGCCAATGCAAAGACTAAGAGAAAGATTACTCAAGCCAGTCGTCCATATTCTATTCTGCATGGAGTATTATTTCGAATAGGACCTGATGGACAGTACAAGAGGGCAGTTGGACGTGATCAAGGGAAGGAACTGCTAGAAGAATTCCACAATGGTACATGTGGAGGGCACTTCTCTGGACAACTTACAGCAAGAAGGATCTTGGATGCAGGTTATCACTGGCCCACTCTTTTTAAAGATTGTTATAATTATTGTAAGACATGTGATATTTGTCAAACACATGGTAACCGTAAGACTTCATCAGCTCCATTATGTTTTATTCTTCCCCTTGGTCCCTTTGAAAAGTGGGGAATAGACATTGTAGGTCCACTTCCAACTACATCACGCCAAAATAAGTATATTGTAGTTGCCACAGATTATTTAACCAAGTGGGTTGAAGCTAGGCCATTGAAAATAGCTTCCATGGATGAAGTGGCAAGGTTCATGTATGAACGCATTGTCACCAGATTTGGTTGCCCATTAGAAATTGTAACAGATCAAGGAAGCCACTTCATTAATGAGGTGGTAGAAGCCCTAGTCAATAAGTTTTCTATTAAGCACAGGAAGGCAACAACATACAAGCCAAGCACAAATGGACAGGTGGAACGAACAAATTTTGTGTTGTGTCAAATTCTAGCAAAAGATGCAGCCTTGCAGGTACATAAATGGGATAAAAGGATTCATGCAGCATTGTGGGCATATAGGGCAACATCAAAGTCAGCAACAGGATACTCCCCATTTCAGTTGGCCTATGGCATTGATCCAGTTCTTCCTATTGAGTTTGATATTCCCACTGTGAGAGTTATGAAAAATGAAAGGATGGATGAAAGTGATTCAATAAAAGAAAGGTTGGTACATCTTCATTTGCTGGAGGAAATGAGAGAAATAGCAAAGGATACAAGCCATAAGAAGAAAATGAAGCAGAAGGAATACTTTGATCAAAAGATCCGGTGGTCTCCATTTCATGTGAATGACTTGGTTCTAGTATATGATTCCAGATACAAAAAAAGAAGACAGAGAAAATTTCTTCCAAAATGGATGGGGCCCTACAAAATAGCAGTTGTGCATGAAAATGGTACGTACCGACTGGAGGAATTGGATGGCACTCCCATTACGAAATGGGTCAACCACGACAAGTTGAAGATTTTCCAAGCACCAGAATAGTCTACTTCGAGGACGGAGTAGAAGCTAGGAAGGGGGAAGATGTCGACACTAAAATTTTCCTCCGTAATTTCTATTTCATTAATGTATGTATTAGGAATAGGATGTTGTTAAGTATAATTAGTAGTAGCGTCTGATAGAAGATAATGGTGCCGTCAGTACGGTGCCGCCAATAATGTGGAGTACGGTAACAGTCAAAGTACAATAGGAATGTTGTAAAAAGTAAATATTTGTCGTAAGTGGTCCGGTAATGTTAAAATGTCAAAGTTTGGGTAATTAGAGAAGTAGGGTCTACATGATTAGGAATTAGAAATATTATATTGGTAATAAAGACAAGGAGTGAGGTCATAAATATTTTGTGTATTTTATTTGTAAAAAGTCTAAAAATGTGGAACCCATGTAAAATGATAAGGTTTATCTTATCTTAACAGATAAGCTTACATGTACAGATAAGAGTTAAGGTATGGAATATGATTCGTCAGAGTGGATTTCTTATCCTATCTTAGAGATAAGATGGATAAGCCTGGAAGTTCTATAAATAGAGAGGCCACCCCCCTCATTTAGGATAGAAGGAAGTAGTGAGAAATATTGTAGGAAGTGTGCGAAGGAAGCCATCAGTTTAAAGGTGTGTTGAAGAAGCCATTAAGAGGTGTAATTGTAAAGTTTCTCCCATAGTCTTGGTGAAAGGCAAGTGAAGTCAATAACACTTGAAGTACCTCATGGGTGAGATTGTAACAATTTCATCTTAATATTATAATTTACTTTGATATTTCAGATTTGTCATCATTCCGTCTTATCATAGTCGATGGTATTCTTGTGTTATGTTGTTGTTTTGTTTCCAGATTACATCCACCAAACTAAAGGTTGTGCATTAGTAAATAATCATAGCACGAGGAGTTCCCGGTGAAGAATTATCATAGTGCCGGATTGGTGATGACAGATCAAACTCATAATGTTGTTTGGCTAACTTAATTAGTAAGAGGTCAGGTAGTGAAAGAGGTGGGATAACTTCTTGTATTGGCACTAAATCAATTTATTCTTTCTCTTAAACTATGTATTTAGATCTGATAGGGGTGAGGTAATAAGACTCAACATGATAGGATGAAATGGTATAAAATTTGATAGTAAACCTTGTGACATACTTGGTCCTTAAGAGCATATGAGACCAATCAAAGGACAAGTACCCACCTACCTTGTTTGTGAATTATCTGAACAAGAAGATGAAAAAGCAGGGAGGTAAGTCAATAGTAGACACAATTAGGGTAATGGGAAAACTAGGGAAATCATGGAGGGTTATATCAAGATATTTTATGACACCTAATGTTGTGACTATAGTGTCATATAATTTTAGAATGCCTAAAGTTTCTACTATTTTCTTGGGCATTACAGAAGTACTAGAACCCAAGTCTATCATGTAGTTATGTACTAAATGTTGCTCAATAATCAAAGACACATAAAATGGTGGTGGTTTATTTACCCTACTTACTTGTTCATTCTTAGGTTAGCATAAACTATATGAAGAGTTTGGATTTTTTTATGGTTGGTTCAAATAATAGATTAAATTGCTTGAAGGTTTTATGCAAGAAGTATATCTGAGATAGGATAGATAATGCATACCACATGGTCACACTCAAGTTTGTAATCTTCATTTGTTCTAAAATTTTCAAAGGGATACATGCATTCTTATGCATCATGGGTGTTGAGGAATCTTTTAATACTTGTTTTTTTGGTGGAAACATTGTCCTTGGATGAGAACTATCTTCTTTTGTAGGGGTATACCTAATAGAAAATATAATTATTTTATTTTTCCTAAATATTCCATGGGATTATTTTCCTTGAGAGGATGGTTATCTTACACCAGAGAGGATGGAGAAATAGTCCCTAGTTTTCTTTTCTTTGACCTTGTGATATCAACAACATGGAGTTGTGATCTACTTGAGCTATCAAAAATTTGGTTTACTGTATAAAATTAATCAAGATTAAAAAACATGAGATTATCTTTAGGGACAACTTCTTATTCCATTTCCATATAAGATGTAGCCTCCATCAGTGATTCTTATCAACTAAGTGAATTTTAGATCACAAGGACCTGAACTTACACATCATTTGTACAAGTAATTTTATTGTGAGGTTTGTTGTATGGGAAACAATACTCAACTTCCTAAACTACATTATTTTGTACGGGAACAAGGGCTTTACTTGTGCTGGTAGCAAAATTTTCTTGAATAGGAGAAATTTCTTGAAGAGGAAAATTAGGATTATGACCTTGAAATATTGTTGGCTAGTAGTTCTGACCATATTTTTGGTTAGAATATTGTGTTATCTTTTGTTTATACCCTTGGTTATAATTTTTATTTGGAGGATTCCCTTGATTGAAACATATGTAAGTTTTAGGATCATGGGATTTTTGTCTCTTGAGGGATACAATCTCATTAGATAAATTCCTCACCAAATCTCAAAGATCATCATTATCATATTTCTTTTTGGGAGAATTAGATACATGGGTATATGAGGAAGCTTATGAATTAGGAGAAAGAGTGGAGAGGGCTAACCAGCCTAGGGTAATCTAGAAAAAGAGGTGTAAGAGGTATATGAGTTATTTAACCAACCTAAATTAGATAATTCTTAGCTCTAATGGTTGTTGCATATGCATCAGGTAATTTTACATCTCCCATAGATTGAATCATTATTGAAATGTCAAAATTAAGAGCTCTTAATAAATATGAAAAATTCACCTTAAGGAGTTAGCTTTAGAAGAGTTGGAATCCTATTCCAATTTATTTGGAATCTGAAGTTAAATTCCATCATTAGTTCGGTAAGATCTCTCTTGATGTTTTTCAATTACTCCAACAAAAAGAAGTTTTATTTTTCTCAAAATTGTTGGAAAAGTTCTTCACCAAGATTATCCCATGAGTAAATTAAGGCAGCTAACAAAATCCTATATCATTGTAATGATTTCCCTTTGAGAGATGAAGCAACAATCCTTAATGCTACATCATTGTCAATTACAAAATGGACTAAACAAACATCATGAATATCTTGGATGTGCTCTATAGGAGTGGTTAAATTTTCACTAGTGAAGAATGGAATGCTCTTTAAGGAAGCAAATGGTATATCATTATGAGTGACTAAAGCCAAGGGACTACCTCCACTAAAGGTCATAAATGGTAAGTTCCTTTGTTGAGTGAAAGGGATAGGCCTTTAATTTCTAAAGGGAAAAAATAAAGGTCTACCAGGTGGAGGAGTGGAAAACCCTTTTTTTGGAGGATAAAAATTGCTCTATGTATATCTTCTCCTTCTTCTTATCCTTGGGGAGAACTGCAGGTGTTCAATAGGATGTCCTATAACTGAACTTTTCCTTGTTTGTAGTTTTCTCATGAAAATTGAACACTAGACTACTTGAAATCAGTAGTTCCAGATTTGGGAGTCACTAGATGTGTTAAGATGATGCTTCCAAATGCTAGCTACCACTAAAAAACACACCAATCTTAGTGAAATTTATAAAAATGAGCTAAAAATGTCTCAAATATCTCCCACCATGTGTGCCAAAAACAATTTCTCCTGAGATTTTACCCTTGCTGAATCTAGGCTTAGCACCTCAATGAAACATCGAGTGACCTTTAAAGTGTGGTAAAATGTCTCATTTTTTCCTGTGTTTTTGCAGAGGTAACATTCACTAGAAAATAGGACAACCATACCACAATGTCAAAAAAATTGAAAATCATGCCTTCCCAAGACACCCCCAGGTCATTCCATCCCCAAAATCATTCCTACTTTGTCAATAAAATGATCCCTAAGTTATTTTCATGTATCCCCTAGGTTATTTAGGAAGCTAAAAGTGTTTTAAAAACTTCTGGAACATTCAAGCATTCAAGTAATTTTGGGAAGGGCTATCATCAGCTTTCCTAATACTAGTGCATCATCACTGGAGTAGATCAAGAGTTAAAAACTCATCATGGAGGAGTATTCAAGTGCTAAAACCGTCAAGGATTTAATTTTTGAATATTTAGGGAATTTTTGGAAGTTTTGGATCTGATTTTTCAGAAAATGGTTTTTGGGCCTAAAGGAGCATGCACCGCGTAACAAGACCTAAACTTCAAAGAAAGAGCTTGGGAGCTCCATAGTGATTTAAAAGCCAAAAAATTACCTATCGAAATCATTTTCAATTCTCTACATCGTGTAAAAGATAGGACTTCTTGAAACTTCATGTATTGCTCTAGGAAGATCATTCATCTTGCGCACAACTAGCGGTCCTAATAAAAAGGGGAAATTTGGAGGTGTTTCAGTCAGAATTTAGACTTGGAACCATCCCCATTCTTCACATATGATTCTTTTCATGCAAAATCATATAAGGAATCACCTAAAAACTCATCTGGGAGCTCGAGATATGGCCTTCACAAGTTGACTCGCAAGGTACGCTTCTCGACACTTAACCATTTTCTCACCTGGAAAAGTGGAAAGATGTGGTGAAGCTGAAATTTCATGTCCCCATTACACATTTTAAAATTACATGATGTGCAAAAAATTATTCTCCACCCTCATTTAGTCTCTAGGTAACCCACATGACCATGTGCTCACCTTTTAGTCCTTGTTGACCAGTTTGACCTGCACACCTACCTACTCCCGCATGCATGACACTTGTCACTATGAGGATATGGAGAATTTTTTAGAACCTTTTACACATTTCCAAAGGAATAATAGGGACAATAAAATTCTCCCCACCCCCATTTATCCTCTAGGTCCCTCATATGACCTCGACAGCCGATTTTAAGCTCCTTTGACCATGTTGACTTCCGCCTACCTACTCCTGCATGTGCAACACTTGGAATCTCCAAAGAAAGAAGAATTTTCTTGCACCATTTACACCTTTTTAAATCTATATTACGGACATAAAAATTTTCCCCACCCTTTGCATTCCTCCCTTTTTGGCCCTTGGTTCCCCATGCAACCCAATCCCATCCCCAGGGAGAAGACAGTTAAAATAGGTACTTGATCTTTAGCAGATGATTCCAAGAGCTCTGTAAGGAGTTAAGAGGAAAAAAATACTCCTTTGAAATCAAAAATAATCCTCTAAAAGTTCAAATCATCATAATTTTAAAACAAAATTTGGCATTTTTTAGGGGAGCTCATTCTTTGCAGGGATAATTAACGATCCTTATCAAAATGGGGCTATTTAAGGTAGTTAAATGCATAATTAAAATACTATACCCATACTATTGATCTTGGAATGATTTTTGGAGTCAAAATAATATAAAATTTCACCAAAAAATAACTCTTGGAGTTTCGGAAATCTCAATTTCAAGTTCATTCTCCCAACGGGCCAAATTCTTATGTTTTTCCTCTCAAAAATGCATGGGACACTTTTGTGCACTAACTTTCCTAGAACCTTGGTGCAGTAGGGATGGTAAAATGTGCCATGCATAAATTTTTCTCTATTTCTCCATTTGATCCCAAAATTTTTGCATTGCGTGTGTGTTTTCACTCCCCAGCTCTCCCTTCATTTTCAAGTCTTGAGGCGCAAAATCATGCCTCTGGGAACAAAGTGGGTTATTACACCCATATTTCCCCCCTTGATGCACTAGGGATAGTAAAATTATCCCATGCATAAATATTTCCATAGTTCTCCATTCGTCACAAAAAAATTTGCATTGCGCGTGTCTTGCCTTGCTCTATCATGCCCCACAATTCCTGGATCAAATTGTTCCACCTTAGTGCACTTACTAAAAATATCATGTGTCCATGGCGAGGCATAATAAAAATATAAAGTGGATAAAAATATAAATTCATCATCAAAGAGGATAATTAAAATGTGCCAAAGTGTTTAGAAGGTCATTTTTTAGCAAAACAGGGTTGTAAGATGATCTCATAACTCAAACAGGGAAATGAAACCTACATAAGGGTAATGGAAACACCATTTTTTTAAACACTCATTTAGCCAGCCTGAGGTATCTGTGCATCATGGATAAGGAGTATACTATGGTTATAAATAATTAGAGTTCTTCATCACAGAGAGCTTCTTCATCGGATATATTGACTCCCTCTCCTTCCTTCTCTCTTTCTCCCAACTTTATTCTCCCCCTCTTCTAATTCTTCATTGTATATAATCATGATATTTTGTCTTATTCATTAAAGTGACTTTATAAAGTTGAATTGTAAAATTCCCTTTGTTTTATAAAAAGGGAACTTAATTTCCTAAGTCATAGGAAGATGAAAAGTCACAAGATGAATGAGGTAATGAAGAGTCGCATGGGAGGAGTTGAAAGGTTAGTTCTGATTCTATATAATGTAATGACACCTTTATTCTTAAGGTTTGTCGATTTTATAAACTCAAGAGTGCATTTTTCTTAAAGAGAAAAAAGGAGATAGATATTTTCTTCCATTCCCTTCTTGCATATGTTTCCTCCTTTTCCCTACTTTGTACAACTTTTCTTAAATGCTAATCAAGGAAGAAGTTTCCATTTTCTTAGATGTATGAATGCATGCATCTTTGTATGCATGGTTTCCTCTCATCATTATTGTTGAAGAATAGTTGTTTTCTTTCTATGAATATGTAATATGGTAACTTCTAGTCAACAGTTGCAAGACTCTGATTTTCTACCTACAACCTTAATCCCTCTTTTCTTATTTCTCACTCCCTTTCCCACTCTCCAAGTAAAGTCCTCTCTTGTGGGTAACCGCAAGATTTTTCTGGGGGTTTGGTAGAGTACCCCTATTGGATCCCTAGACAAAATGCCATCAGAAAAACCCATTTATTCGTGCATATAAACAAGGATTTGTACCGTACAAGTAGAGGAACTTTGATTCCCAGAGCATTGGCAAGAAACCCATAGATTTTTCCACCTGAAAATTTTTCTCGCCAACAATTTTTAGCACCCACCGTGGGGTAGACTTGGCAGCATCTACACCCAAAATATGACTACAAGGTCAATAAAATACAAAAATAAATGTTCTAAAATTTAAAAAAAAATCTGAAAATTGAAAAAATAAAAAAGGATTTATGAAAATCCATTGTTAAAAGACACATTGTTGATTCTTTCAAGTGACCTTTCACATTCCAAAGTTTATTTTCATATTCCCACAATGAGATTATCTAAAAGCTAGCTGAAAGGAGATATACCAAGTTGAACAGGTTTCAGAGGTGTTGTTGATTCCACTTTCAAGGCTTTCAAAAATCAGCAAAATAAAATCAGAGATAATCCTTATTACTTTTCTCAAGCATCATCCCCATCTAAGTCTTCAAGTGGTAGTCCTGGTAATCCCATCCAAACACTTGTTGATAAACCCACTTCAAATTATCCCATTTTTAAACCACCTTTAAGCATTGAGTTCCCGCGTGAAGAAGACCGAGAACCAGAAGAAGAATTTGAGGAAGAATTTGTAGAAGAAAGATCCAAACTGGAAACAAAAACAACAATGGCAGACGAAAAAGAAAGACCTCAACCCATTGTTCAATGGGGGATAAATATAGGCCCGCTCGCTCGTGAACCCCCTCTTCATAATCTACCAACATGTTCCCATAAGAAATTCCCCAATTTTAAAGGTGATGACACACAAATTACTGAAGAACATATCGCTACCTTCACCACATCATGTGTGATTCTTGGAGTCAAACATGAAGACGTTGTTGTAATATTGTTCATGGAATCTCTCTAAGAAAAAGTGGTAGAATGGTTCTACCTCTTGCCCACAAGATCAATCACTTGTTGGAATGATATTAATTTGAATTTTGAGGAAAGGTTCAAATCAACCGAAGACTGTTAGGACCTCCTGGTGCAATTAGCACAAATAAATAAAGGATCAAATGAAACTATGAGAGACTTTGTGGCTTGTTTCAAATGATTACGCCACATGATACCAGAAAAGTATTCACCATCTGAAAATAATTTCAAAATATTCTTCATTAATTCTCAATCACCAAAGGTAGGATTTTGTACACACTAAATCACACACTTTGGGTATTATTTAGTCTCGGTCTCATAATACTATTCATATTGTTTTTGAGTGAAGAAAGTACTAATTAACCCCCATCTTTTGGCCATTTTATTTTGCTTTCTATCATCACAACCAACCTCTTGCACATACATGCCTAGTCTATTTTTGTCATTTTGCATCATTTTTTCTTGACTAGGGTGCCCGAGCAAGTACTGGGGCGCTCACAGGTGCCCTTGTCCCAGTTGGGGAACCTTGATCCTTTTTCCACTTTATCTCCATATTTTGGGCACTTTCTAGCCATTTGAG
The DNA here is from genome assembly GCA_019776745.2 of Taxus chinensis. NCBI lineage: Eukaryota > Viridiplantae > Streptophyta > Pinopsida > Cupressales > Taxaceae > Taxus > Taxus chinensis. Next base: position 132,776,000 of record CM034152.1, on the reverse strand, counting down.
TATTCTATATTTTTGGTGGTTGGACTCTTCGAGGTTAATTACAAAATTAGATCAAGAGAACCATATAAATACAAAGTTATGAGACCATAATGAGGGACCAAGCACTAGGTACTACCATCATCATCTAAGGTTACATCCATCTAGACCTCATTTGCATCCATCTATCTCCATCATAAGGGAAAATCTTGGTTCATGTGCATCACACATCATAGTAGGGAAGTTTATTCTATTACATCCACCATTCTATTACATTTTCTACACTTAGTCATAGCTCGCTACTTCAAAAAGTGTGACTGGCACAAGAGAACCTAGGGCATTATCACACAAACATTCACATAGAACTACATCGAGTATAAAATATAGTGCAACTCTTGGTTAGTAAGTCCACCATTGTAGTCGTTGAGGATAGTCAGACCCCTTCATTTGCACATTTCTTTTTTTAGGGTTTGATGCTTGTTTTGGGGTTTTGTAGGTGATTCCTTATTATAGGTATTGCAGTGACATCTTATGCAGTTCAATGAAGTTGGCGTGACAAAGAGATAGCACAAGAGAATATCCAGTGACACCTTAGAGGAGGGTTTCAGGCTATTTTCACATACCAGAGCACCCATAACTCATAATAAGGCACCCACGGGAGCCTTGATCCTCTCCTAGGTGCCCCAATCCACCCGAATTTCTCATGTCTACACTTCCTAGGACTTCAGCACAATAATTTCCTCCTCCTATTTCTCCAATTATCTCTGTGATACATTCCAACAAGCTCATCGAATCAGCTGAGTCATTTCCAACCATATTTGTTAATTAGGCTTACACATTTTCGTTTACTTAGTTGCTTGGGTTAATTTATTTATTTAGTTTAGTTTCCATTTATTATTGTACTTATTAGATTAACTTCATAAAATCCACATTTTAGTTAATCATTTCTGCATTGACTTACATCAATCTCCTTATATAGTCATACTCAACCCACATTTTAGTGTCGTCATTTTCTGATGACACACTCTTGTGCTTCGGTTCACACTTGATTGTTGAGGGTCTACTACACATGAACCCCACACACTGCATGATAGGTACTACACATCATGTCTCTTCACACATCTTGCAATACATCACGTTTTTCTCACACTACATTTTCATGTTCCTCTACATCATTACTATTTTGACATTTTCCCATATACACATCATACTAGTCTTCATCATACTTTACAAAACTCTCATGGTCTACGAGTCTAGCATTACATATTCCTAATTTTACATCACGCCCACCTTACACTTTTATTTTACATACACATATTGCATTGCATTTTATACATCGTACATTACACATTCTACACATCACATGGTCACCTCTCATCATTACACACACTACATCTTCTTCTACGCATTGCACTCAGTACCCTATAACACACTCTAGTTCCTCAATCCATACTTGACTGTCAAGGGTTTACAAATAAAATGGACCTTATCATACACATAGGTTCATCACTCAACCTTCTATCATGTGACATTACTAGGTTAGTGACATATGTTTTAGGCTAAATAGTCACCTATTCCTTCACCTTGTAGTGGTATATAATTTTAGGATACATCACCACTCCCTCTATTTACCTAGTAATGATATACACTTTAGGCTATATCATCACTCCTATGTTCATCTTGTCATGATATACGCTTCGGATATAGGGTCATGCACATACTTCATTAGGTAGCATGTCATCAACACACATACACACTCATCACAACGCGTTAAATACAACACACACTTTGACCATTTTCCGATGACTCACTCTCGTTTACGGTTCATTCTTGAATTTTGAGGGGCAATACTAAATCAACCTCACTGCATACACTTCCATTCACTCAGGGGGGCACGTGGCTCCTATAATCCATCCTACATTTCATTCCATCCATATATGTTGCATATATTGGTTTCTTTTACTCTTTCTTACATTTTCTTGTCCATGTTCATTTATTACACATGCTAGATAGGTTTCTTGTATGTCATTATCTTTACCATACACACATGTGCGTTCACTCCTTTCTCTAGTTATGATCACAGATACAAGTCTCTTACATGCAACATGGATGTTCACCTTCTACCACTCCTATAATTATCATTGGGGGCATATATATTCATCTCTTCCAGGTTTTATTGTTTCATTTTATACTCAGCATTTTTCATTACTTACTTATACACACATTTGACATACTGGGTATCTTTCTAACATGCTAACAGGTGTTTCATGTGTAACATTTTCTTGCAAAATTACTTACTTCCATGGCTATTTGTTTGTTTGCTATTTTTTTCTCTTTTTTACTATTATATGCGGACCTTGCCCTTTGTTTGGCATGCACACTTATTTATTTGTATATAACCATTATGGCATTGAGTATCTTGCAACATCGTGAGTGATGTGCCATATTTGCAACCCGCTTTGGCGGTCTATGATTTTCTTCTTGTGTGTTTACTTGTTTTATAGCTAACACATTGTTTTCATAGCATACACTTGTATTTTAAATGCATGCTTGTTCATACTAACACTTGTTTTCTAGCCATTTGTTTGTGTGTGCCTTGGTTTCTACCAAGATTATTCCCTTCCCCCTACAAGGCATAGTTTATGTGGTTGGTCCTATTTTGGGGCCATATTCTCCTATCAATGATGTCACATGCACCCCCAAAGAAGGGGGAATCATTTGGGGTTTTACATACAACACAACACTTCTACACCAATTTCGTTTAGTTCAGTTTTTGCCCTTAGCATTGTGGGTTATAAAATGAGTGCGTTCAGACTAGTCTACAAATCCTACACACAGTGGCTTTTACAAGACATGGTTTTCCTTAGCATTCTAGGGAGAAGTTACAGGTTATAGGATACAATAGATTTCCTCTCTACACTACTTCAGCCAGTGGCGTCGGATCGCCCAAAAAACTAGGTAGTACAGAGATTTCTTCACACATATTTAGGGAAGCAACTACAGGTTGGAGGATACAACATAATTCCTCCCTACACTTCTTTGGCCTATGGCATCAGATCTCCCAAAAAACCTATGACATGATATCCTCTCTACACCCTTTCTCTACTCATGGATCAGGTGCACATCTTCCTTTTACACTTTTCATACTTTAATTTCAATATTTTTATTACTATATACATGTGTCTTTGAATTCTTGATCTTGATATTCTCCTTGAAGATCTGACCGTATAAGAAATAAGAAATCAATAACAACAACAACAATGTCAACAACACCATTTTACAGAAGCACACACCACAATAACGTGTAGGTACATCACACAGACCGGAAACTACACAAGTGTTTCCACCCTAAGTTCACTCTCATCACTTTTTTCTATTTTTCATCTTTAGTTTCCACACTCCATCATATTTTTTGTCATTCCACATTTTGTCTAATCCTTCAACATGCTTTCTACATCACCCTACATGGGCATCAGGTACGCATCTCTATCTACTTTATGTTACCAATCATTTCTCTCACCAACAAAAAGTGGGGGAAAATGTAGACACTAAATCATGCACTTTGGGTATTATATAGTCCCAGCCTTATACTATTATTCATATTGTTTTTTAGTGAAGAAATTACTGAATAACCCCCATCTTTTGGCCATTTTACTTTTCTTTCTATCGTCACTGCCAACCTCCCACACATACATGCCTAGTCTATTTTTGTTGTTTTACATCATTTTATCCTGGACTGGGGTGCCCAGGTCAGTACTGGGGTACTCATGCTAGTACTGGGGCACCCACAGGTGCCCAGGTCCCAATCGGGGAGCCCTAGTCCTTTTTCCACTTTATCTCCATCTTTTCATAACTTTATACTCGTTTGAGCATTTTGTATTTTTGGTGGTCTTCCTCTTCATGGTTAATTACAAAATGAGATCAAGCGAACCATATAAATACAAATTTATGAGATGATAATCAGGTAACAAGCATTAGCCACTACTATCATCATCTAAGGTTTAATCCATCTAGAGTTCATTTGCATCCATCTAGCTCCATCACAAGGGAAAAGGTTGGTTCATCTACATCACACGTCATAGGAAGGAAGTTTATTCTATTCCATCCACCATTCTATTACATTATCTACACATAGTTATAACTCACTACTTCACAAAGTGCTACTGGTATAAGAGCACCTAGGGCATGATCACACACAAATTCACATACAACTACATCGGGTCTGAGATGTAGTGCAGTGCTTAGTTAGTAAGTCCACCATTGTGGCCACTGAGGAAAGTTTGATCACTTCATTTGCATATTTATTTTTTTAGGATTTGATGTTTGTTTTGGGGTTTTGGAGGTGATTCCTTATTACATGTATTGCAGCGACATATGACGTAATTCAATGAAGTTGGTGCAACAAATAGAGAACATAGGAAAATATCCAATGACACCTCATAGGAAGATTTCAGGATATTTCCACATACTAGGGCACTCATAGGCACCTTAATCCTCTCCCAGGTGCCCTAGTCCACCCAAATTGCTTAGATTTTCACTTCTTGGAACTTCAACACAGTCATTTCCTCCTCTTATTTCTCCATTTAACTTTGCAACACAATCCATCAAGCTCATCGAATCAGCTGATTCCTTTCCAAGCCTACTTGTTAATTAGGGTTTCACATTTTTGTTTATTGAGTTTCTTGGGTTACTTTCTTTATTTAGTTTAGCTTTCATTTATTTTTGTACTTATTAGATTAACTTCATAAAATCCAAATTTTAGTTAATCATTTTTTTCCTACGAATGTTTTAACCAAGGATTCTAACAGAAGTGCAAAGAATGGCTGTTAAACTTGATGATGATCTCGTCCTCTCTTAAAATATCACGAATCCCTCAAAGGATAAGGAAAAATATCCTAGAGATGAGAGAACCGATCCTTTTTTGCAAAAAAATGAAAATGAAATGTCTTCACTAAAGAGGGAAATTTTTGAATGAGTGTATTCTCAAAGAAACAATAGAAATTAGATTATAGGAATGCCTTGAAGGCTTTCCTTAGAAACATCACCTGTCAATTCCCATTGCAAAACTCAAGAAGATGAGGAGGATTTTGAACAAGAAATTGAAGGTGGTAATTTCCTAGAGATAGAAGAAGTGGGTGGTGACACTCAAAAAACCCTCATTAAATACCACTCAGGGAGTGAAGATGATGATGGTGAAGAGGCACCAAGTTTCTCGTGTTTTATTTTTACTTGCTCCCAGTCTCAAAAGGGAACATTTCCCTCCACTGTTGAAAATAAAAAGAAGACTGAATATCCTCATGTGGTGACTCTGAAAAATAAAATAATTATTCAAGAATCTCTACTCCCACCTTGCATGAAGTCCACATTAGGGAAACCTAATCCTGTGGCAAGCAATAGGTCACATGTAATTCCAACTAAGTCTTATAATAATTCTTCCAGTTCTAAATCTAAATCTACTCCTATAAAATTATAAACTTCTAAATTTCATAGTTTACCTTTCAAAACACCCTCCATTCCCCAAACATTAACCCCTTCTTCCAATCTTGTCCTCACTCCAAAATCAGTCCCTTCATCCCCCTTTTCCACATTTTCTCCTTTTGACTTCATATAACATGTAAATAGAACCAAAGCGCAGATTTTTGAAACCGAATATCTGTGGACTCATCCTGAGAAGTTGGAAAGATTCATCAAACATATCAAGAGTGGTAGTTCAGAACCCAATTTTTTGACCGCTAGTTCTAAAGGACTACTACCAAACCCACCTACACCCCATCACAGAACATGCTTGCTTTGAGTGCATCCAAGACCAAATTTTTTTATCCTTTGTATGTCTCCCTTCTCATTGGGGAATATGTATTAAACAACTACATAATAGATTTAGGTGCCTTAGATAATGTGATGTCTATGAAGGTCACCAGGCCCTTAAAATCCCCATGACTCTGTCCGGTGGCTCTTTTTACTGCATGTAATCCAAATAATTCCCACTTTTATGAAAGATCAAAGTTGCACAGGTGGATCTTGCCCTATTTCCAAACAAAAAAAATTCAAAGATAATTTTTGTAGCAGACATTCCATCTTCATTTGGAACGCTGATAAGTAGAAGTTTCTACCAACATTTAGGAGGAAAATCCAGATGAATTGGTCTTCTACAACCATTCCGGTGAAGGGACACATGGATAAATTTCTTCCAGAGGAGAAGACGAGGTACACAGTGTGAAAGTCGGGAAGTCCAAGATTCAACATCCTGTATCAATATAGCAAGATGATGAATCATTTTGTGACAAATGAAGAGGTTGAAAAGATCCTAATTTTGATAGGACCATGTATCTCTTCCCAAAGGGGTATGGATCTTGAAGAAGCATTGAGGAACTTTGATCTGCAAGAGGGTAGCCTGAATTTCTAGATGATGTGAGGTATGAAGAAAAGGTGGTTCTTGGTGAATCGCAAAGGGAGAAATCAAATTTTATGCTTACCCAAGAGGAGGAGATATTCTCATTCCCATTTTAGGATGAATATAATCTCAATCTCATCATCCATGATGAGATAAAGTCAACTTGTGATGAGCCCTCGAAAGGTTCTGAAAGAACAATCGGTGCAATATCTCTTGAGGGCTGCAGAAGAAACAAAAAACCTTGAGCTCAGTCTCGAACTCATGATGTAGGTTATGGAGTTACAAGACAAGCATGAATTAAATCCTAATCCCTCAATTGATTCAAATATTATTCATGATAAAGTAAAGCATGGTGAAGAACTTGATGCCCCTCATGAGCCAATAAATGATGAATGTGATGATGAAAGGGAGGCCTTTTGTTTCCCATTTGAAGAAGAGGACTCTTTCTCTTATGAAGAAGCTGAAGTAAAGAATTTTGAAGCCCTCATAGTTGAGATTACTCTTGAAAAAGAAATGGTAGAATTCCATGATGGTCAAAATAAAGAAACAATGCTTCCCAATGGTGACCTTGAAATTTCAAATAGAGATTCTTCGAATGAAGGTGAATATGATCTCTAGGTGGTTTCAAATAAGGATTCAATACAAGACATTTTATAAGTGGCAGAAGACACATGAGATCCCGAGCTAAGTCCCAAACTATTAGTTCAAGCTATGGTTCTGTAAGATGGATATGAGGTCATATTTGATACTTCATTTGACATTTAAACACCTCATATTTATAGGATTAAAAAAATATGAATACAATGCTTCTTGCAAAAAGGATGTCCATAAACGTGAATGGGTGGAACAAGAAAACTCAGGGCACTCAAACTATTCACATAAGAATCATCCTTGGGGAAATAACAAGACGATAAATGATAATTCAACAGTGTGGACAAACATAGAAGACAACTGGAATTACTGAAATGTAATTTGAAAGACAATAAAAGGAATGGAATTTCTAAGTGAAGCCTTGAATCATCAAGAAGCTCATGTAGGCTCACTCCTACAAAGTACACAAACAATCATGAAAGAACCTAATTTCATAAGTAGTTAAGGAGAGGATGTTACTTTCTGGAACTAGGAAATGGCTTCACAAAACATCATCGCTCAGTGTTACCCACTTAGGGGTGACCTTTGAGGAGAGAAACGTGCTATAGAAAAAGTGGTTTATCCCCCACTTCTGTACCATAGGTTATTTTTTAGGTGTTTGTTTCCCTTTCCTGTTGCGTGTTTCCTTTCCATTTTACATGTGTTGTGTGTTTCCTTTTTGTCATTGTGTGTGTGTGTGTGTGTGTTTGTTTTCTTCCTTTCTTGTTATCTCTTACAAGTTCATAAATGACTTAAATACCTAATGGATAAGGTACTGGTCAACATATTGTAAATTAATATTATGGGATTTCTCATGTCATGTCCTCATATGCTGCTCATTCCATAACATGTCCCCAAGCTAGAGTCCAGTTGTTGTCATGTGTTTTTGAAAGGGTAAAATTCACTAGAAAACATGACAACCATACCATAGTGTCGAAAATTTTGAAAGTCATATCTTCCCCAAGACACCCCAAGGTCATTCCATCCCCAACACTAGTCATATCCTATTATTCAAATGATCCCTAAGTGATTTTCATGTATCCCCTTAGGTGATTTAGGAAGTAAAAAAATTTCAAAGAAATATTGGAGCATTAAAGCATTCAAGTAGTTTTGGGAAGGGCTAACATTAGCCTTCCTAAGAATAGTGCATCATCCTCGGAGTGGATCAAGAGGATAAAAACTCATCATGGAGGAATTATTCAAGAGCTAAAACATCAAGGAGTTGATTTTGGAAGATTTAGGGAAGTTTCAGAAATTTTGGAGCTGATTTGTCAGAAACAGGTTTTTGGGCTTGAAGGAGCATGCACCGCGTAACAAGACCTGAACATTCAAATAAATATTATGGGAGATCCATAGTTATTTGAAATACCAAAAAAGTACACATGGAAATAATTTTCAATTATCTACATGGTGGAAAAGATGGGACATCTTGAAACCTCATGCATTTTCTAGGTAGCTCATTCTTCCGATGCACAGCTGAGTGGTCCTGAGAAAAAAGGAACCATTTTGAGGAGTTGTAGTCATAATTGAAAGCTTGGAACCATCACCATTTAATTTTCATAATGATTTATTTTCATGAAAAATCATATTAGTAAGCACCCAAAAATACTCATCCATGAGAGCTCGAGATATGGCCTTCAAAGGTTGGCTCCTCAAGGTACGATTTCAACACTTAGTCAATTTTCTGATGGGACATGTGGAAACCTATGGTGAAGGTGACAATTTCATGTCCCCATTGTACACCTTTGAAAAGGTACATGAGGTGAAAAAATTTGTGCACCACCTTAATTTAGTCTTCAGGTCACCCATATGACCATGTATGCTCATCTTCCAGCACATCATTGACTAGTTTGACTTGCACACCAACCTACTGCTCACAACGCATGCTGGTTGTCACTATGACGATAGAGTGAATTTTTTAGCAAAATTATAAAAAATTTTCCAAAAGGGTACATTAAGGACAATAAAATGAGCCCCACCCCCATTTAGCCTCCAGCTCCCTCATATGACCCCGGTGGCCTATTTTAAAAGCTCCTTTGACCAAGTTGACTTCCTCCTTCACTGACTCCTGCATGCACGCCACTTGTCAATTTCCAAAGGGATAAGGTGATTTATTATTACACCTATTGTACAAAATTTTAAAAGGGAAAATGAGAGACAATAAAATTCATCCCACCTTTTGCATTCCACCATTATTTAGCCACATGGTTTTTCATATGACCTATTCTCAGGCTCCTGTGAGGAGAAGGACAGTCAAAATATGTACTTGATATTCTGTCGATAGCATTCTAGGAGATCTATAATGAGTTAGGAGGAGACCAAATACTCATTATAAATATAATAGAATACCTCTATCAAGGGGGAATTATCATTATGTTTACAAACACTCTTGGTAAATTTTAAGGGGATCTCATTCTTTGCAAGGATACACTTGATGATTTTGATCATAAATGAGGCCATTGAAGGGAGTTTCAGAGCAGAATTAAAATATGAGACCCATTCGCATGGATCTTGAAAGGTTGTTTAGTGTTAAAATAATATAAAAATTTCATGAAAAATACCTCATGGATTTCCAACAATCTGAATTTCAAGTTCACCCTCGCAGCGGACGAAATTCTTATGTTTTACCTCCCAAAAGTGCATGGTACATTTTTGTGCGCCAATTGTCATGGACCCTTGGTACGGTAGGGATAGTAAAATATGCCCATGGATAATTTTTCTCTATTTCTCTAGTTGATCCCAAATTTCTTGCATTGTATGTGTATTGGTACTCCTCAGCTCTCCCCCCATTTTCAGGCCTTGAGGAGAAAAATCATGCCTCTCGGAACAAAACAAGTTTTTATCCCCCTCTCATCCCCCTTGGTGTAGTTGGGATCCTAAAATGTGCCCATGCATAAAGTTTTCTATACTGCTCTATTTTTCAAAAAAAAAATTGCATTGTGTGCATCTTACCTTGCTCTATCATGCCACTTAGTTCTAGGATCAAAATTCTCCACCTCAGTGCACTTACTAAAAATAGCATGTGTCCATGGTGAGGCATAATCAAAATAGAAAGTGGATAAAAATAGAAATGAATCATCAATAGAGGAGGATTAAAATATGTCAAAGTTTTCAGAAGGTCGTTTTTGAGCAAAAAAGGGTTGTAAGATGATCTCATAACTCAAACAGGGAAATGAAACCTACATAAGGGTCATGGAAACAACATTGTTTTTAAACACTCATTCAACCATCTCGAGTTATCTATGCATCATGGATAAGGATGATATTTTGATCATAAATTAGTAGAGTTCTTATTCAAAAAGAGCTTCTTCATTAGATATATTGACTCCATCTCCTTCCTTCTCTCCTTCTCCCAACTTTCTTCTCTCCCTCTTCTAATTATTTATTGTGTGTAATCATGATATTTCATCTTATTCATTAGGGTGACTTTATAACGTTGAATTGTAAAATTCCCTTTGTTTTATAAAAAGGAAACTTAATTTCCTAAGTCTGAAGAAGATGAAAATTCACGAGATGAATGAGGCAATGACGAGTCACATGGGGAGGGGGATTCGAAAGGTCATTTCTAATTCTATATAATGCAATGACACCCTCATTCTTAAGGGTTATCAATTTTTTAAACTCAAGAGTGAATTGTTCTTAAAGAAAACAAAGGAGATAGATATTTTATTCCATTCCCCTCTTGCATATGTTTCCTTCTTTACCCTAATTTGTACAACTTTTCTGAAAAGCTAATCAAGGAAGAAGTTTCCATTTTCTCAAACGTATGAATGTGTGCATCTTTGTGTGCATGGTTTCCTCTCATCATTAGTGTTGAAGAATCATTTTTTTCTTTCTATGAATATGTGTGATGGTAAATTTTGGTTAATAGTTGTAGGACTCTGATTTTCTACCTACAACGTTAATCCCTCTTTTCTTATTTCTCACTCCCTTTCCCGCTCTCCAAGGAAATTCCTCTCTTGCGAGTAACTGCAAGATTTTTTCACAGGGTCAGTGGAGTACCCCTGTTGGATCCCCAGTCAAAATTTCATCATAACAAGCCACTTAATCATGCATATAAACATGGATCTAAACTGTACAAGTAGAGGGACTTCGATTCCTAGAGCGTTGGAAAGAAACCCATAGATTTGTCCACACGATAAATTTTCTTACCAACAGCTCCTTTAAGGTTAATCTCCATGGGTAAAATTGGTTCCTTTTACTCAAGTTTAGTACAAATAAACTACCCAATACGTTAATTTTCTACTAACTAGTTCTAATCTAAGGTTTACACGGAATCAGGGTTTAGAAAGGTGAAATACTAAATGATAGATAAAATGATGTACCAAACTAAAAGTGGATTCTCTCCTTGAGATGGACAAATCAAAATCCAAGAGAGTAGAAAATAACTACAATCAACGATAAAAATTTCTAAACTCTAATTCTTTGCATAATTGACATAAAGGATTGAAGTCATATACATATAACTCACACACATCATGTCATAACATAATAGGAAGGAAAGAACACAATAACACAATTTAAAGAGTAGAAGGAGGGCCACAATAACAAGATATCATTGATTGGAGTATGCACAATCTATTATAATAATGGGGAAGGAATTGAGTGCATTGCACAAGACCAATACACAAGTTTACATCTAAGAATAATTGGCCACAGGAAAGGGTAACATTACCTTGTATTTAGGAGAGGATCCATTTTTATTAAAAATGAGTTACATTTATATAAGAAGAAGAAGGGTGAGAGGAAATATGAAATCAAGAAGATCACCCACTTCTTTAACGATCAAGGACCAATTATCATTCAAGTATGTAGACCAAGAATGGGTGCCAAATATTTATTGTACCATGCAAGGTCACATCATTTGAGGATGGAGTTGAATAGGAAAAAAATTAATGCTGGTGGTTGGAGATTCTCAAACATTTATAACTGACCTGGGAGCCATTTGATTGAGAATAAAAACTATAAAGAGCCCCAAATTCTATCTTTAAGTTTTCCCAAATTCTCAACCATTCTTATGAAATTGTGCCAAAAAAATCACCTTTCATGCCCTTTCAAACAAAGACCACGTGCAGGTGAAAATAATCTTAGGATCAAAAGTTATGAGCTAAAAACCAAGTCCCAAAACGTGTTGGAAAACTAGATCTAAAAACAGTTGTGTGTCCTTTGTCCACATTTTAGGTCCAAAAATACACTTGATCATGACCCAAAACTAATTTCAACATGTATTTCTCCTCAATACTTTTCCAACAATACTGATTTTGTCTTATTTAGTGACCTACATAAAATTATATAAGCATTTAAATGTCCACCTGTCGTTTCGCACAATTGAAAGCCACAAGACTACGAAATTTAACCTCTGGGTCACCCTTGTTACATGTTAACTCCTTATTAGATATAAGAGTCTCCTTTTATGTTTTGTGGCTTTACATTGCTTTTACAGTTTTTAGTGTCGATTTTCCCTTTTGCACGACTTTTTTCTTTTATGTGTATAATTTTAGGCTTTTATGGTTTTTTAGGCATGCATGAAACTTTAGGATTCCACGAAATTTGAGGATTTGACATATTTTTAGGCTTATGCAAATTTTTAGGCTCTTGTGGAATTTTAGGCTTACATGGGATTTTAGGATTTTATGAAATTTTAGGGTTGCATAGAATTTTATGCTTTTGCTGAATTTTAAGATTATATGGATTTTTAGACTTTTACGTATTTTTAGGCTTTTCAGTGTAGAATGAATTTCTAGAACAAAAAATGGTTGTCCTTTTTATTTTCTTTGGAAGAGTTAGGAAGCAACAATGAGGCAAGTTGGAAGAAATTAAGGCCACCAAGTGTAAAATTTGAATCAAGTTGTCTAAATGAAGCACAAGTGCTTATTTGATAATAGGATCTTTCTATCCTATTTCCCTTAGCAATCATGGAAAACTTCCCTTCAATATAGATTTGGCTCTAACAAAATGAAAATCACAGGGGATGGAATTTCAAAAAGAAACCATTTTCATTATTAATATAGATCGATAAGGTCTTCTTTTTACTATCATATTTAGGGATATCTTACCACATCGTCTTTGAATAACACACGCGCGCGCACACACACACACACACATTTTTAAAATGTAGTGAAAAAAATGTAGGCATTTTCCTATGTTTAAATCAGGAAAATTAAAGAGGATAACCCATGTTATTTATTTCACTTTCTTTACCCATTCTAATTATTGTCTATATTCCCTTGTCTTATACTCCTAATTGCAAGCTCGGTTGTAATTTGTTTCTTATTATCATTCCACTTTACATTCTCCTTCTCTTTAAGTCTACCCACCCTTCCTTTTTATTCCATTTAATCATTGTTAAAATATTTGGTTTTCATTCCTTCCTTTCCCTATCATCTTTTCCTTTGTAGCGTTGGGGTACAACTACTAGTGATATAATGATATGGTAAACATGTTTTTAAAATGTCAATATCTCTATTGGGGTGAAATTTTTTTGTTGAAAGCACAAAAGGTCCAACTTAATTTATTAATTTACTTACTCCTTAACTAGAATCAATACCTCAAGGTTTATGTGAAATGATAATACACAACAATATTTATAGGTCAGTTAAATTATGCAAGGCTTGAGTAATAGGTCTAATAAAAATAAATTATCGACTAATCACATGCACCTTCAAGAGTTGATTCTAGTATCTAATTATTAGATTTCTACTTATTAATAAATTAAAGAAAAATAAAGGAATTTTGTCAAGGAGAATTATAAAAAACATAAATTAATCAATTAAAAATTTAATAATTTCATTTTGTAAATGTTTCTATAATATTTCCTATAAACATATTGGACTTGTTAAAAAATACAATCAATTTTATAAAACTAAACATTGAGACAGAAACGCCTTAATGTTTAAATTCAAAAATATTACTATTAGTTTGAGTATATTTGGTTAACATTATTTGGGCCATGTACAAATAATGATCCAAATTGAGAAATATGAATACATTGAGTATGTTTGAGATAAGTCTTCTACCATTGGAGCAAGCCATGTATTTACTAGAAAGTGCACATGAGTTGCAAAGTATGTTGGAAGGGATGTGAATGTTTAACTATTTCCTAATAAAATATGTCAATGTTTATATTTTCTCTTAATTTTGGAGATAAATTTTAAATGGCTTTAATTTCATTGTGAAATGAGTTGCCTTAATTGTAAATCTAACATGTAGTGAAACACCAATTTAAAAATTAAAATGTGTCTTCCCTATTTGAATGTCCTTCAGAGTTTTTTGGTTTTTTCACAATACTAAGGAATGAAACAATTGAAAATATAGCATGTAGTAAACTATTAATTTGAATTTCACTCTCCCTCCGAATTCACACTCTTTCCTACTGAACCTTGGAGTGTGTCTTCAAGCATATTCCTCTCCTCATGAATTCTCCATTCTTTTTCCTCCTACTCTAGATTTTTCATCTCTCACAAAAACATTCTTGCACAAACTAAGAGGATGTTGGAAAAGCTTATCAAGTTTAGCTTTATAGATTACTATTATTACATATACTAAAAACACTCCAAGGCCTTTTCAATAATCTCAGTTGGTGTATGTACCTAAAAATGAGCACACATGGTCCATGAGACAACATTGTTCTGATGCATTATGTAAGGGGAGTCACAAATATGATATCTAAAAAATACCATTTTCAATTATTCTTCGACAAATATCCATACCATATTCTAAAGCACCCATTTTGGAAAATATTATTAGGACGGTGGAAAATTTAACTAATTGAGTTGGAATTTTTTTTACTATTGCTTTAAAATTTCCAAGGCATTTGCAAAAACCCTATTTTTGCACATCCAACAATCATGCATTTCATGAGACTAAAAAATTGTTCAGGCATTTTGTCAAACAATTCACGTGAATTTTTTAATCTTCTGTAGAATTTACAGCAATAACATATGATAATAATCCACTTTCAATAACTCTTTGATGGATAATCATACCTTGTTTAAACCTCCAATTTTATATATGTTGAGAGTGTGCCACCAAATCTTGTTGAGGTGGGTTGAGGTGGGTTTTACACTAGATTATTACATTTTATATATGTTGAGAGTGTGCCACCAAATCTTGTTGAGGTGGGTTTTACACTAGATAATTACATTTTTTAAAACCATTTTCCTATTCTAAGGATAACTCTACCCATTGGAAATCCATATTCACAACCATTGTAATAGCCTTGTTAAAATCAATTTGAGTTATGTTTTGTCTTCGTGTCCTGAATAAAATTTTGGTGTCTCTTTATGTGGGACTATTGAAGAGTGAGTGGTGTCTTCATGTTATTTTATAGATTTTTCTATTGTGAGAAATAAAGAACTGACATCTTGATTTTTTTCCATGTGACTATCGATGAAAAAAAACAGTTACCATCTCCAAAGTTGATCCATGAGTAGATTGTCTATGTGGATATGAACGAGCCCCTATTAGGTAAGTTTGATATATGAATGATCCCTCATTAAGTTTGATATCTACTTCTTATCCTAAAGTTTTCAATACTCCATATTCAATTTCTTAAGCCTTAAATCTTCTATTTATTCCTTTAATTAATAGTATCTGGGATTTTCATTTAATACTTTTTTGGGTTTTTATAGGGTTTCTACTATATAAGTTTGTAAGAATGGAATTTGATTCAGCTACACTTAGCAAGTCTAAGAATAATTACCTTTCTTTGAAGCATTTTGAATGGGAAGATGAAACTTGGGTGATATGTAATTATTGTGGGATGAAGATGAGTGGAGATTTCAATCACCTAAAACAACATAATATACAAATACCAAGAAAAGATGTAGTAATGTGCATACAACTGTCTTTTGAGGCTTAAAGAGAGATTACCACATACCTTGTGAGTTATGCAGAGAAATAGAGGAAGGTGAATCACTTGAAGACCTTGTGAACATGATGGTAGCTAGAGATTATTATAACATTGTGGCATCTTCTACTACTCCAAATCTAGGGGGTCATGAATGAGGACATAAATCATCATTTGAATCTAGTTCAACTAAATATTTTCATTCCTTGGAATAGTCTTGTGTCACAATTCCTTCACTCAAAGTTATCCATTAAAACCAAGAAGTGTATAAGGAATCAAGGGTAGTTACATCAATCTTTTGGCGCTGTAACAACATTCCACTACATGTGGTGAAAATTCATAATAGATAAATTTAGTCACGACATTGACTATAGCTAAGAAGGGGTTTAAGGGTCAATATTATCATGATTTTAGTGGCCAAATTTTTAAGTATATTTTCAAACATATACAGGGTATCGTGGATGAGAAAAATAAAAGTGTGGAAAAATAAAGTTTACACCATTTTGTCTAATGGGTGGATGGATGGAAATAAATACACATTGATTAAATTTTTTAATGGCTTCAAGTGGGCATTTGGTATTATTTAAGCCAATTGATGCATCCCACTAAGTGAAAAATACAAACACTTTTTGTGATATATTGGATGAGGTGGTAATGGAAGTTAGCATCTAGATTGTTATCCAAGTTGTGATGAACAATACAACATCATAATGTAGCCATAGTGAGACTTCTTGAGGAAAGGTACCCTACATGTTTTTGGATCCTTTACACATCTATTTCATTGATATTCTACCCGATGACATAGGAAAGATGAAATCAGTGAAGAATGTGATTGAAGATGAAATAAATATTAAAAATCTCATATACAATCACCATCATGTACTAATATCAATGAGAGATCACACAAATAGAAAGGATATTGTGCAAGTGGGAGTCACTTGATTCACCAAAACCTTGATCACACTACAAAGCATTGAAGCCTCACTAGCATATCATAAGAAATTGTTTGTGAACACAAGGTGGTTGGAGTCTTTTTATGCTAAGAAGACTAAAGGGGAAATGGTTGTTCAAACCATTTTTATGATGTATTTGTGAAGCATTCCTAGGAAATCATTAAGGTGTCCTAAAATTTAACTAAGTTTTTATTTATCATTAATTTTCATAATTGTTCTAGCTTAAAATTTTAAATTTCATTTTAGTTTTGAATTTGTAAATGTGTTTTATTTTATTTTTACTTTTGGGTGTTAGATTCTTTTGGTAGAGTTCTATGGTTAGTGGATGAGGAGAAAACAAAAATGAGCTATTTCTATGAGTCCATGCACATGGCCAATGAGACTATAGAAAAATATTATGGAAAAAATAAAAGAAAATATGAGCCCAGTTTACTCATAATTAATAGGAGATGAAACACACAATTCCATTGACATATATATGTAATAACCTATTACTTGGACATGAAGTTTTTCTATTCCTAATCATTTCAAACCAATGAGGATTTCATGGATGGAATTTATACATGCATAGAAGGGATGATCCCAAACGAAGAAACTAAATATGCAATTGTTGATGAGATGGATATTTTTAGGGCTATAGAGGGGAATATGTTTCTTTGGCTCTATGGTTGAAAAGAAGAAACACCGATCAACTAGGTAAAAATAAATTGAGTCATTTGTTTTTATTTTCATCACACATAGAACTAGATATTATAATTATTTAATTTATTCAATCTTAGATTTCTAAAAAAATTATAAACAACCCATAATTTCGTTACATTTGGAAATTTTACAATCTAGATTAAATACTGAAATCAGCTATATTTGTTCTCTTATACCAAATATTGGAATTTGATTTGTCTATTATTGGAATCCAAAAGGGGGCTTTTTGGAATTTTATTTGGCTATTATTGGAATCCAAAAAGGGATTTTTTGGAATTATATATCATGTATGAGGGATTTCCATTTTAGGGGTTTACAATTTTTTAGTAGGAATAGGAAATACTTATTGGAATAATTAATACATTTATAGATTTACAAAGCATAGAAAATAATTATATTGTACATTCTCATACAAACAAACATTTTTTATCTTCTATTGAATGGGCATATGCTAATTATCATACAAGAATCGTAGAAGAAACATAGAGGTAATATTTAATTTGTTTCAGAATGGACAGTTGTCCATTCTCACGTCCTTTATAGTGATATTAAGATTATTAATTTCAATATTGCTTCAATGAGTTAGAATGGTTAGAAAAGGCATATGCCCATTGTCATACAAACAAAGAGTTTTATTATTGTGATGAGAATCAGCATGTTCCATTTCTCATACTAACAAAGATTTTTATCATTGTGATGAGAATGGGCATATGCCCATTCTCATAAGCTTAATATAGAAAGAAATAAAATATTGGATGTGATTTATTTCAACTATGGGGTCATGCGCATTTGCATGTTGTATATTTTACATATTTTGATCATATATATTTGTATCTAATATTGCTTCTAATTTATGATATCAATAAAATTTTGACAAATGTTTAATTATAACGTGGATTTATTTGCATAGAATGAAGGTAGGAAATATGTTGTTATGAGAAAAATACAACATAAAATGATGGTAATAAATGAATTGTTAAGAGATAGTCTACAAAAATAAACCAATATTTATATATTTTTATGAGATAGACTAAAAAAACAAACCAATTATTTTATATTTATTAATCAACACAATAGTAACAAGTAAACTCAATCAAACTCAATATTCGTTGAAATGTGTTGTTATGATAAAAATACAAGTCCTAATTATTTTTTATAAAATGGTTATAACAAATCTATTGTTATGAAATAGACTAAAAAACCAATATGATTGAATTTTTATGAGAAAGACTACAAAATAAACTATATATATCAACATAATAGTATCAAATACACTCAATCAAGCTCAGTAATTGATTTTTTAAATGTTTCTAAAGACCGGCGTAAATTTGGGTGTGGACCCACATGATTTAACCATGTACATGAGTGTTTGAAAAAAAATCTATCAGAATGCATTGTGACATCAAATTTCCAGCTAGAAGGAAATCCAAAGAAAAGTGCCTCAGTTTTGTCATGAAAAAAAAAAAAATTTTCACCTCTGAACAATATGTTTTCTGCTCCATATATTTGGGTGTACTTGTCAAGAACCTTTTGCATATTTTTTTGTAAACTGGCACAATATTTCCCTTCTTCGATCTTAAAATTTTGTTGCTAATTTCACACTCTGATATGCCCCAACAAAAAATGAATTCAATATTTCTTAGCCAATAAATTTTTTGAAAGAAGGCATTTCATTCTCTTGAATGCAGGTATGTAAATCAAAATCCAAATCAAAATGTTGTTGTGTTATCCTTAACAATTCAGGGCTAAAATTACAACTGAAGTATCAGTAGCATGCATATGTAAATTCTAGTTGTATGGTCGGTGATCTAAATTTAGAAAGCCCTGGAACTCCAAAGAGAACTTCTTCTACCCCCAAAACCAATAACTTTATTACATCGAAAATAAGATCTGAAAAACCAACCAATAACAAAACTCATTTTCAATAAATTAAATCATAGATTATATTATTTGATTTTATTGATAATTACTTTCTTTTTGTATAATCCTACCAAAGCTAGTTTCAAGAATTAAATGGTAAACTATCAATAACATCCTAGTTTATCATTATCTACTAATCACATCATTTGGATGAAATGTGAACAAAAACTAAAAAAAAATTAATAAACACATTTTGAGCATTACATACTAATAACCATCAATAACATCTTATTAAAGAGTATATAATAATCACTTCAAATGGAAAATGGGAAAAAGAACTACAAAAATGTAATAAACACAATTTTGTATATTCATTTGTTTCATTGTTGTTTGAAATAGAGCACATCCCTTGAAGACATCTCTTACATAATCTACAATCTGTACCATGGATAGTTGAGAAAACAAGTCAGACATAAGCCACCTATTATTTTTAAAGTATTTCTCAGAAACATTTGTAGACACCAAAAAAAATTCTTCAAGAACCCCTTTGTTGTCTACGTTAACTACAACCGTAGTTTCACATTTGTATGGAAATTTTGGTATGCAAATTGTTTCCAAATTTTTAATAAATATGTCTCCCTCTTTTTTGCAATGCTCTATACCCCAATAAAACAAAGGTTGCACGTCCACTTTAGTTGAGAGTAACAATTTTGTTTCTAGTTTTTCTACACTGGCATTTGTATCCAACATAGACGACTAGAATGTTATTCAATGAAACTCTTTAAACACAAAATTTATAAATTAGGTAATGGACATTTGTGGTAGGAGGTGTTCATTGTTCAATTGAAATGTATTCACCTTTTTAGAAGTACGCTTTTGACTAACAATTCTTATAATTCAAGAACAAGAAAATGTTTTTTTGAAGGCACTGCAAAAAAAAGTAATATTAAACTTCATTATTAACTTGAATGTATTTCAAATATGATAATAATATTTCACAAAATATTTTTACCTATTTCTTTACATCTATTTGGTTGTTGTATATTTTCTAGATTTCCTCCAGCTGTATCTTCAAATAAAAATTGAAATTATGATATATTTATCAAATTTATTCCAACTAATATTGACAAATAAAAAAAATTAATGTTTTTACCTATTTATTGACATATATTTGTTGAATTCTCTCTAGCTGCATCTACACATAAAAATTACAATTAGGATATATTTAGCAAATTGAATCAAACTAATATAGACAAGTAAAAAATATTATTGAATTTTAAATAATACTTGATACTTGTTCATGAATACCCTATCATAATTGATGGTGAAGGGTTTCATGTAGCTTCCATATCAATCACCATCAGTTGTGTGTTTTTTGTATTTTTTTGGGTAATTTTTTTTTGTCTGGCCGACATCGTGTTATTGCTAGGAATAGTATATTTTTCTTGATTGGCCAGCATCATGCTATTGTTAGGAATACCATCTTCCTGTGATGGATTAACCTCATGGATTGCGCTTTGTTCTCCACTCATAATCTGTTAAATACCACAAGCATTGAGAAGGGGGGGTGAATGAGTGCAAATTAAAACTTTTCACTTATTTCCAATTTTAAATCCTTTAAGTGATTTGCGGCTTTAAACTATGAGCATTAAATCCAACATATGTCATGCACAATAACACTGAACACAAATATTACCATGGGAAATCCTTTCGGGATAAAAACCCACCTAAAATCATTGCTTATATTACACAAGGCAAGGACTTGTAAGAATATTACACATCCTACAAGATTTGTTTAGTGAGGTTCCAACCTCGCAAGGAGCACCAACCCCTTATACCTTTGCTAATATTATGCATAACAAAGAACTCAAGTGAATATTATGCATCACAAGATATTTCTTTTAGTAAGGCACCAACCTCATAAAGAGAACCGACCCATGAATATGTTAAGCTACAACTTAGTCTTAATTTACATATATATTGTGATCATCTAGTTACAATAATTATTTTTTCAATAGATTATGATCACCTTTTGTATCTGTTTTTCTTCTTCTTTTCACTCTCTTCTACTCATATGATTCGATCCTTATTTCTCAATCAATCTTCCACCCTTGATTCTCTTTCCATCTAATAAATATTTTCTTCATCTATCTTCTCTCCTCTTTCCTCTCTCTTTTCTTTTATCATTGTGTCTTATCTTGATTGCATCGTATTCTATCTTATGTTGTTCTTCCTTAGCTCAAGTATTTATTTTCTTATTTTAGCAACAACACTTAAAAGTATATCCAAGTTGAACTATATTCACAATCAACCCAATTCTTCACTTCGAGCTACATGTTGTGCACCTTCTTACATGATTGCGTGTGCATCCGGACTATTAAATGCATGTAGTTCACTCCATATATTGTTCCTTTTGTATTCTTCTTGATTACACAACTTTTAATGCACTTACATAAGTAATTTAATAGTTGTTTTCCAAAAATAGATTTTCCAAATTTTCAACATGACCCAGATGAGCGAGTCGTTTCCTTCTCCAATATTTTATTCTTCCTTAAAACCCGAGATCTCATAGAGAATGTAGCTACATTTCCACAAATTCAATTCGTATTAAACATTGGTAGCTGGAACAGTAGATTTCTTCATTCTTTGCAGAGATCAATTCATATGCTTGCTACAATCACTTGATAAATGAATCACCAACGATTTTGGAGAACCAGCTCTCACTTGTACATATTTAAATCAATTTTGTTTCCTTTGACCCTTGTCCAGTTCATATTCCATCATTTAGTAGATTTCCTTTGTTCCTCTGACTTTCTCCTTTCTATTGTAGACTTGCCTTTATTCAATAACATTTCTCCTTCCTTGGAAATTTTTTAGTTATCAGCAGATCTTCTATGCTTCTTGCATCTTTCCCAAAGTCATAGGGAATTACTTCATATCTACTACCTTCCAACATATTTTTTCCATGTCCGCAACTCTATCTCTTTTTCTTGTGGCTTTTGTAGTCTTCTGCATTTATCTTCTGTCTTTACCAATTTCTCTAGTTCTTCATGGCTTTTCTCTTTATCCATGGCTTTGCCTTCACCTTTACAACTCTTTCTTCACATCCGTGGATTCACCTATCTCACTCGTGGATTGTTCTTTGACTCCATGTTGCTTTACAGCTTCATTCCTTTACTCGCGACATTCACTTACCTTTTGTCGTTTCTTCTGGAGCGCTGAGGCTCTCTGTAGACTTCGAAGGATAATCCAAGTCTTCGGTGGATATTGCCTCATGTCCGTAGCTTGCACAAACATTGAATAAGTCCTTTAGATATTATCCTTAGTGAGATGACACTACCAATCAACCTTCATCTTTTAAGCTTGCTCACTTTACCAATTTGAATCCTTTTTCCATCAATGCAGCTTGACATCAGTTGATCCATCTTAACATCAATGACAAAACATATGACATATGACGAAGGTCGACCAATATCCCCCTTTGTCATTGATGGAAACACCTTAGCGAACCTACACCACATTAAAAACCTATACACTTTGATGGAAAAATGTTTTCCATACCTAGTTTCTGGTAATCACCATTTATTCTTCCTTTTGGTTGTTACATAACAGGTTTCCCCCTTTAACAGTCTAATTTTATGACTTCAGTTTCTCTCCCCCTTTTAAAAAAATGAAAAATGGCCAACTATGCCGCATAAAATTGAATATTATGGTAAGCTAGATACAATATGTTCTTTCCTTAAGAAGCTCCCCATAGGCTTATACTTCTCATACATTTATTTTAGTATGTCTACGAAAATGCTCCCCCTGAGTTGATGCATGCCTTGATGAATTTGAGCTAGAAGACTAGCTCCCCCTTTGTTTGGCACTGTTTAGGAGCTAATATTACCTGAGAATGCTCCCTTTTGTTTTCTACACACCCTCTAGTTGTTGGTGGGATCATGAATGAATCCCAATTCATTCCTTAGGTGTTCAAATGTTGTTCTTGATAGCGACTTGGTCATTATATCTGTGATTTCCTCTTTAGTGCTCACATATTCTAGATTGATCTTCCTGTCATTCACTTGTTCCCTCAAGAAATAATATCTAATCAGAATATTCTTGTTCTTTGAGTGGAACATTGGGTTCTTAGAGACACTCATTGCACTTGTACTATCACACAACAAAGGAATTGGGTTATCAGATTTTACCTTGTAGTTTTCCAATGTCTTCTTCATCCATAGAACTTGAGTACAACACATCTCAGAAACTATATACTCTTCTTCACACATTGAAAGATCCACTCATGACTATTTCTTGCTTATCCAAGATACCAAGCAATCTCTAAAAAAGAATTCTCCTCAGTTTTTACTCTTCTTGTCATCAACACTACCTACCCAATCAACATCTGTATATGCTTTGATGTTGAAATAATTTCTCTTTGAGTACCATAATCCATATTCAGTTGTGCCCATTTGGTATCTCAGGATTCTCTTAACCACCCTGAGGTGTGTTTCCCTTGTATCTTCTTGAAATCTTCCAAAATGGCCTACTGCTTGCATGATAGCAGGTCTTGATGTTGTGGAGTAAAGTAGACTTCCTATCATGGATTTGTATAGTGTTTTGTCTACCTTAGGTGAGTCATCTTCTCTGCTCAGCTTACATCCAAATTCCATTGGTGTACAAATTGTTCTGCATTCTTCCATTCTAAATATTTCAACATCTCCTTGATATACTTAGTTTGGGATATGAATATACCTAGATCTGTTTGACTGATATGTAAACCC
The DNA here is from genome assembly GCA_019776745.2 of Taxus chinensis. Taxonomy (NCBI): domain Eukaryota; kingdom Viridiplantae; phylum Streptophyta; class Pinopsida; order Cupressales; family Taxaceae; genus Taxus; species Taxus chinensis. The sequence goes on along the minus strand of CM034152.1, from coordinate 132,751,874 downwards.
AAAAATAATGAAATATATCCAAGCATAAACATTTCATATTCTTCTGGGATGATGAAGCGAAAGTGCACTACATTTCTGTTCCAGAATCTGTGATTGAGAAGGCCAAGTCCAGGTTTCCCTTTGCACTAATTGGAGCTTTTGCAGGCTATCGTCCAAATATCGATGCTGTCCGCAAATGGTGCGGACGGAAGTGGTGCTGCTGGGTTGATATCATCGCTCTTCCCGACCACGCCCTCCTGTTCAATTTTTCTAAGGAAGCTGAGATGATTAAGGTTCTCGACGCTGCTCCTTGGATGTTTGGAAGAACTGCCCTGCATCTGAAGCGATGGAAGCCAGGGGTCTCTCTTCAAATCAAGGAATTGCCCATTTGGATATCTCTGCCGGCTCTTCCAGTGGAATTTTGGGAGGACGAAGTCCTTTTTGGCATAGCAGCTTCAATGGGAGAGCTAATATCCTTGGAACCTGCAACAAAAGCTAGAAGCAGGCTTGTAAGAGCACGACTATGTGTTAGCATGGAGGTGGGGGCTGTTCTCCCCAAAGAATATCATTCTTTCTTCTCCCACGGGCCGTGTTGTGCAGAACATCATCCCTGAAGACCACGGTTTGGTCTGTCCCAAATGTTGGAAGGTCAACTTCCAAGCCAAACTATGCAAGTGCTCCGCGGAGACAGTGGATGAAATAGACAAGAAAAACAGCAGAGAGGAGGTGCGGATCTTCGAAGGAGAGATCCCTGACACATTACGCACAGGAAATTGCAACGATGGCGGAACTAACCAGTCCGATATGGCTCTACTCGCGGCTTCACACGGCGACCTCTCTGCACGCGTGGGACAGGCTGCTACGGCATGGAAGACGCGGGAAATTCCATTCAAAACTGGTCACGAGTCAAACAAGGTAGATAGTGAATCTTCCGAATGGGAGACTGGGTCAGAAACAGATTTAATTACGGCAGATTTGGAGACTGCCACGCGGGAAGTGAACCGACATAGTAAATCTATGAAAGCTCATAAACAAAGACCTTTAAATGCGGATTTGAACCGTTGCAGAAGGAAGATGGACAGTAAAAGTGAGGCGAGGGTTTCAAATTCTGTTTTAAATGGTAATTTAGAGGAGGTTCTCGACTTGGATGACGAAAACATGGTGGGCTGGAGCACTGTTTGTAGAAAATCTTTCCGCGGTTTTCATGGTGGGGGTGCGCACCGGGGCACTTAGGCTGGTTGTTATTGTTCCCATCGGCGCTATTCTTTTGTTGTTCTCTTGCTGGGCTTTGCAGGTTTTAGTGCTAGGTTCTATTCCTGCTTGCGCCCTTGTTGTTTTTGACCTTTTGATATTTTGCTCACTTGGGCACATCTGGCTTCTGAGTCATCTTTGTACAAGGGTATAGTCCCTTTCAAAAAACTATTTGCTAATAATAAAAAAAACATTTCATATTCTTCTTTCATCATATCAGCAAATTCATATGTCATATTATCATGGTCTCCACCAAATATGTTATCATCTACAGACATAATGAAAATTAGCAAGTGGTCTCCTTCTTGTAGAGATTGTTGTCTGTAACACCTTTTCTAACTCTTTTCTCAATGAGTTATGAATTTAGTCTGTTGTGCCAAGCTCTGGGAGATTGTTTTAATCTATACAAATATTTCTTCAACCTGCACACATAATCCTTATCTTCAGTCAGTGAAAATCCATCAAGTAGTTCAATATACACCTCTTCATTCAGAAAACCATTTAGGAAGGCTGATTTCACATCCATCTGGAATAATCTGATCTTCTTGTATGTTGTGTAAGCTAGGAATATTCTTAATGCTTACATTCTTGCTACTGGTGTAAATGTCTCATCAAAATCAATTCCTTCCATTTGTATGTATCCTTTGAACACTGGCCTTGCCTTGTTTCTTGTCACTTCTCCTTTCTCATTCAGTTTTTTTCTTAATACCCATTTGGTTCCAATCACATTCTCCTTCCACAGTTTGGGTACCAATTCCCATGTCTCATTATTTTCAATCTGATCCTTGCTTGTTTCTGCAATACTCTTAGGTTCTATAATTGATATAAGGGATATGTCTTCATGGTTTTGATGCTCTTTGTAGTGCCCCACACAAATTTTAAAATAAAATAATAAAGTATTTAGTACTACGTCAAACGTAGCTCTCACTTTTAGCCACCCAAAATCACTTTACTGTGGGTTAGACTTGCCTACACATGACAACTCTAATTTCTTGTCACATCACTTGTCACAAATTTAACTGACATGGATCTGTATTTGCGTCTAAAACAAGATAGTTTGTCTATCAAAAGGGTTTCTTGATCCTACCGTGGTTTTTGTTTTTTTGATGTTGTTATAGGTTTGACCAAATGAAAGAGGGAGACAGCATCTCATGGAGTATTTTGGTTATGCAAAAAATGTGTGGGTTTCCTCAGGAGACAGTCGCACCATTTCTCATTACAGAAAATAGGTCTCCAACCTGATGAGTTACATTTACCAGCGCACTCCTGGCCTATGCCAAAATCCGAACTCTAGAACAAGACACGGACGTCCACCTAAGCATAATGAAATTTTTTTTATATTGCCAGCTTTCCCCCCCCCAGTCAGTGCCAAAATGGGGATTTTGTTTGCCAGTTTTTTTTGTAAGCTGTAAGTGCCCTGACAAATCGATTGAAATGGGTTTATATCTATACTGAAGCAGGTTAAATGATCTCTGAGAGGGAAGAAAATACTGTTGCCGCTATTTTTTTGTTTCTGATGGATATGCAAATAATATGCATAGAGATGACATAGGGAGCTATGAATCGATCTTCAAGGACTATTGTCAGGAATGGTGGCCACAAAGAAGCATCGTTCCTCACTTTGGAAACAATACCTAAGAAGGATTTTTGTTGTTGGGTTTCTCTACGTACTCTTCATTCTTCTGGCATTCTATACAAATCGGCCTTAGGTTTCAGAGAATTTCATAGCCATATCTTGGACAAAAACAATAGCTAGGGATAATCTAGAGCCCACTCCATTGCACCCCTTCTCCAACAAAAAAAATCACCAGATGGAAAGTATCCACGGCTTCACACATTTTCTAGTGCTCTTACCTGACCTACAGTTCGCCATTGAGGTTCATCTACTCATACCTGATTAAGAATGATCTATTTTAAAATAAAACTCGATCCTAGCCTACATTATTCTAGTGGATTCACAAAGATCTTGCAAAATGGAGGGTGTCTAAAATATGAGAAAACAACATCAAGGCATCTAAATAATTTGCTTCCTTTTTTGGGTGGTCTTTGTGGGGGTCGACTATATGTGGATATCTTCTATGCGTGTGTGAAAATCATAATGATGTTAACAAATTAAGGATTATTGCAGCTCTTGGAATGGTATCGTAGCTTGGTGCCTGATGTGGACCTAATGTTTGATATGTATGGATTTCTTAGTCATGCTGGCTATCTTGAGGGAGATCCAAACTTTATTGTCCAACACCATTTTAACATGTGGTTTTTTTTTGGTTTGGTGCAAAATGGGTTCATTGGGAAAGCTTGAGGATTTTGAGCAAAGGTGAAATGGAAAAATTGCGGATGCTGATGATCTGTTCGACAAAATTCTTAAGCGAGATACTGAACCAAATCCCGCAGTTTTGAACGGCTTCGTTCCCAGGCATGGTCCACCTCCCCTCCTCTTTCATAACTCTCGTACTTTAGTTTTCGTTTGCAGCTTAATATAATTTTAAAATATTAGGATTATAATACAGTTAAATGTTTTTATCAACTCGTTACAAAACAATGAAATGTCATGTCGTAACTCACGAAGTCAAAATAACTCGTTTGCATTAAAACATGAACTTCCACCCTCATTCTGAGGTGATGTAAAAAAATTATTACCCAACTAGATCACTACAAAATTGTTTTATCGATTAGACGAAATTGACTTCCCAGTAATAAAGTTGATCATTCCCCAGGGTAAATAGTTGATGTTTGCATTTTTCGGAGACTCATTAAGTACCCTTCGTAACATTGAAAATGAGATGTTAAGCTCCATTCGTGTACCTTATTACGTGAGGAGTCACCTTGACCTCTGGATTTACCCCGAATGAACCTATGTGATCTTTTTGATGCTCTTATAGGAGCCCTGCTACATTGGTTTACAGCAGTAGAAAGCTGTTAAATCTAGAAAATTAGCTTTCGTTTTGAACCGCCATTTGAAACCTGGATAGAGAAATTATTTCCCGTCTTCTTAAACCTCTAGTGTTTTTACTAGAAAATTGCATGGAACTTTCAATCTAGGGAAAACACTTTTCTGGATAGTTTGACAATGGCATTTTGCAGGCCTCTGGTCGTAGTTTGACAAGGTCAAACTGGACCAATTAGGACTGGTGGCTCTAGAAAACTTGTCGCCATTTGAAGATAGTTTTCCAATTCTGAGTTTTGTCAACTCTATTGAACTCTCCTTATATAGGAAAAGTTGTAGGAAGTTTCTCGTTGCGTGTTCATCCATGAAACGTCAATTTTGGACGTGGTTTTCTGGGCCCTCGAGATAAATTTTGTTCATTTGCAACTGGGTCAACTATGACCAGTGGCCCCGGAAAACTAGCCACCAAATGCAAACCGTTCTCTTTTTCCCAATTCCACCAGTTGCTTTGAACTCTTGGTATATCTGGGGACACATAGAAAGTTAATTGTGGTGTGTGTTCTCATCAGAAGATAACTTTTGGAAGCATTTTCTTAGCCTTCGAGCCCATTTTGAACGTTTTGTAGCTAGTGAGAAAATGTAAAAATAGAAAGTTGTGGGACCCTCATAGGGTTGCTAAACCACCCTAGAAACTTTTAACACATGCAAATAACTGTTTAAAACTCTATAGTGTAACTTTTTTTGTGAAATAGAACTTTTGACAAATGGTATTTTCTCTCTCTTCCCTTCTCTTTCTCTCTCCTGGGTTACAAAAAGAAGTAAAATGAAATGTAATGAATACATGTCTATAAACCTTTTATTTCGATTGCAAATTGTAATTATCATCATATGTAAATGGGAAACTGAAAAATGATAATTATGTTAGATTAGGGTGGATGTCATGCCAGTGATTTATCGCTAATATCATGCTCACGTGGTTTTGCAGGATGAAAGAATGACGACGAAAAGGTGATGTGTAATTCATTAATTATCATTGCAATTTATATAGTTCATTGTTAAATGAATAAATGTATAATGTAGTGTCATGTTATAGAAGGTTATATTTGGTAATTTGTTGCTATGTATGAGATATGGGTTTCAAGGACATCTAGGAAATGTGCATTTAATCATAGGTTAATTTGATTTATAGTACACCTGGTAAAAAGGTTTTATATTTATATAAGGTAAATGAATTTGAAGTAATATCTTGTAGTGCATATTTAGTGTTTTATAAATTATTAATGAGTCATCTTGTGCATTCATACTTTGTAAATGTAATAAAGAGATTTAATTGAAACACTCTACCCTTGTACAATATCAGAGCATAACTTGTTTCATGTGTGATACTCCTTACCGTAGAAGACTTTGAAAATCGTAGAGTGAACTTAAACCTGCACTTGATGGAAATATCCTATTTTGAGTAAACAAGAGCCTAAGAATGAGTTTATCATCTTAGTCAATATGGTTAGTGACATTGTCATAAACCTGGTAGATAGAAGTGGCATAGTCAAACTTCATTTGGAGTATGTAGAGCTAACTCCCTCTTCGTATCCTAGTGGACTACCTTGTCTTCCGAAGATAGATCTAGAATTTATTTTCTTCATCGAATGAAATCCCTGTGGTTCGAGACAACATAGATGGAAGTTGTGACTTAGTTGTTCTAAGTTTTAAACTCTTGTTAATGAAATCCTTAGCTTCGCTCAGCTAAATGTGTTACACTGGTTTCTCTCAACATAACACCTTGGTCCTTTCTTGAAGGCGGTTTAGCATAAATTTGTCCTCTCGCTTAAAACTCATATATAGTTGAGGAGTAGACCCTTAGGTGAAGTTGGAATTAATCTAAACCTCAGTTGATTTGGATGTTAACTTAGGGTTCATGTGTAGCTTCAAGTCTCTTTATCATATATGTCTTCAAGAGGCTAGACAAACATTTTGTAACTCCTTTTACAAGACAATGCTAATAATAAGACCATAATGTGACATAGAAAATAAAGAATATAAGAGTAAAAACGAGATTTGAGGTTCAGAATAATGCCACTCTTGGAGACCTTATAACTTAATTAAATATATTCTTTTGTTTCAAAGAATATTGCCTTGGTGTGTTCAACCTTCAAGAAAATAAAATACATATATAAATCAAAATGGAATTCCAAAAGTCATTGAATTGGAATAACTATGGTAGGGAAATAACTATACCATGATCAATAAATGCCTTGTGATAAAAATATATCTTGTGTTTAAATCTCCATTAAATCCTAATATCGCTATATGGACACCAAGTCACAGTCACATGAGTTGTAAGAGTAAAAAGGTAGACATTGAATATATGTTCGAGAATAATATTCTTAACATAAGAACAAGATAATTAAGTACTTTATATGTATTTGAATTATGTCAAATAAGTATGCAAGTTATGGAAAATTTTGTACAGAATAAGAAGCCAACTTAAAAAGGTTCGAACGGTAATTTAACTATGGAATGAACTTAAAACTATGTAGGTGGACAAACAAGAAATTTATCCTTGCACAATAATGTTCTTGGAATGTTAATCGTAACTAAAATACAATTAAAGAAATGATGTGTTGTGGGTTCGCCATTCCTGAAGTCATTTTTCTTGTGGTTGGGTCATTACTAGTAACCGTTTATCGGGGAAAGTACGGTATCAACATGCCTATGTTGTTTTCTTGTGTCTATGTGAGTCGATGACTTATGTGATTGTCGTATGTGAGTCGAGTTTTTGTACTTAGAGCCCTTGCTGTGTTGTGTGTAGTGAGCAATGTAAGTCAAAAAAAAATTACCCTGGTATTTTACTGTTGACTTTGTGTGTGTAAAATGTGGGCACTACACTCTCTTAGTCTTCTTCTTGTGAGAATGTCTCCATGTTTTTTTCTAATGATCTAATTTGAAGGATGGTCCTTTTTTACTTTCCTGGCGGGTGCCTTAGTGTTTGGCCTTTCTTCTTCTTCATCTACTTCTTCAAGTAAAATGTCCAACTCTTCATCATCTTCTTGTTCTTCATGACTGTCGTTGTGTTGAGTGTTGGTTTTTACATATTGTGTCTCATCCACCTTCACATTAGTGCTTTCAAAAATCTTCTGAAACCTTTTATTGTATCACCTATAATCCATGCTAACCACTGATTAACCAAGGAATATTCCTTCAGCACAACTTGATTCAAATTTTCCCAAATTGTCTTCATCTCTTTTGATATAGCATTTACTACCAAAGACTCTTATGTGCTTTACATTATCTAGTCTCTTCTTCCATAGTTCATCGGGATTTTTTTCATCGTTTATCCTCAGTTGAGCTCTATTCAAAATATAAACCATGGTGTACACTGCTTCACTTCAATACCTATCTGAGAGTTTGGATTCATTTAGCATGGTTCTTGCCATCTCCTAAACAGTCATGTTCCTCCTCTCAACAACCTTGTTTTGTTGAGGTGTTCTAGAGGATCATAATTTCCTCCTGATTCCATTTTCTCCATAGAATTCATAGAACTCATTTGACCATAATTCTCTGCCTCTATTTGACCTTAGGTATTTCATCTTTTTGTTTCTTCTCATTTTCTACCAGTGCCTTGAATTTCTTGAATATATCTAAGGCTTCTGACTTTTAATTTAAACATGCTACCCATGTCATTATAGTGTAATCATCTATTAGAAGCATAAAATATACCTCATCATTTATGCCTTCAGTTTCATAGGTCCACAGAGGTCTGTATAAACCAACTCCAGTGGTCTAGATATAGAGTACTCCTTTGATTTAAATGATCTCCCTATTTTTTTACCATGTAAACAGGCCTTGCATAGAGTATCCATGGGTTTTACAATGCTTGGCATATGTCTGACATAACCTTTTGCACTTAGCTTTACAAGATTTTAAAAATTCACATGCCCCAATATTCTATGCCACAACCAGCTATAATCTATCTTACTTGTGAAGCATTTATCTTTGCTTATCTCATTAAGAACATACATGTTGTTCTTTGTCTACTTGGCCTTTGCAACATTCTTTCCTATTTTTAAATTTATAATATCACAGCCATTGTCATGGAATATAACATTTTGTTAGGTTGTGGAGCCTATTTTCATGTGTGAAAGTGTTAAAGACTGTACACTAAGAGTATTGTACACTAAGAGAAATGTTCTAGGAATAGTTGCAGCAGAAGACTTGCACTTATAATAGCTTGATGTAAAGACTACATTTCTCCATGGTGATTTGGAGGAGGAACTATAGATGTAGCAACCAGAGGGCTATGAGTTTAAAGGTAAAGAGGAGTTGGTGTGTAAATTGAAGAAGATCTTGTATGGCTTGAAACAAGCTCCACGTCAATGGTATAAGAAATTTGATAGCTTCATGATGGAGCAAGGTTATATTAGATGTCATTATGACCATTACATGTATACAAAGAAATTTGAGGATGAAAATTATATTATCATGTGTCTGTATGTGGATGACATGTTGGTTGCAGGTAAAAACATGCAGGAAATAAAAGTACTCAAGAAGTAGCTAAGTGAATCCTTTGCTATGAAGGATTTGGGGGCAGCCAAACAAATCCTTGGTATGAGGATATCTTGGGATATGAAGGAATGGAAACTGACTTTATCTTAGAAAGAGTGCATTAAGAAATTCTTGGAGAGGTTTAACATACAAGATGTTAAACCGGTTTTGACTCCTTTGGCAGGCCATTTCAAGTTATCAAAGGAGTAGTGTCCCAAGACAGAGTAAAAGAGAAATTAAATGTCTAAGGTACCTTACTCATCAGCAATTGGTAGTTTGATGTATGCCATGGTGTGTATCAGGCCTACTATTGCCCATGAAGTGGGAGCGGTGAGTAGATTTATGAGTGATCCAGGCAGAGATCACTTGAAGGTGGTAAAGTGGATCCTTCGGTATTTGAGAGGGACCATGGAGATAGTTTTGTGCTACATTGGATCAGACACCACTTTGTGTGGTTATGTAGATTCAAATATGGCTAGAGATGTAGACAGTATGAGGATCACGACAGGTTATGTTTACATTGTAGTTTGGACAGTAGTGAGCTGGATTTCACGACTACAGAAGCTGGTGGCTTTGTCAACCACAGAGGTTGAGTATGTTGCTGCCACAGAGGCAAGAAAAGAAGTAATTTGGTCACAAAAATTGCTTGAGGAGTTGAGGCATAAGTAGGAGGAAGGAAGGCTACATAATGATAGTCAAAGTGTTATACACCAAGCTAAGAACTCTATTTTCCACTCTAGGATGAAGCATATATAGTTAAGGTACCATTTCATCAGGACAACTTTGGAGGAAGAGAAGTTGAAGCTAGAGAAGATCCATACCATTCATAATCCTACAGACATGATGACCAAGGTGGTCACAAGGGAAAAACTGAAGTTGTGTTCAGCTTTGGTTTTTCTTCACGGAAACTAGTGAAGGGTTGAGAAGTTTTCTCAGAGGAAAACTAGTCTCCAAGTGGGAGATTGTTAGGTTGTGGATCCTATTTTCATGTGTGAAAGTGTTGAAGACTATACACTAAGAGTACTATACACTTTTCATGTTTACTATAAAAAAATTTGGGCCTTAAAACGTGCCTGATATATCGGGAAATATGATTTTTTCATATGGGTGGGATTTTGACCCATAGGTTTATGGGACGGTTTTTGCCCATGGTTTTGATACCCATGGTTTTGTAAAACTGCTTAAGCAGTTGTCTATTTATATGGTTTTATGCATATGATAGATGTATGAAAAACATTGCAGATGTGCTTTGAATTCAGGTGTGAATTCTGTAGAGTTTGTTGAGCATAGCTCCAAACAGATCTAGGTATTGTATTGAGAGAGTGATGGCTTGTAATAAAATCTAAGCAAGTGATTCTTGGTGGACGTAGCCCAAATTGGGTGAACCACATTAAATATTGTCTCTTTGTGATTCTGTTATTTTATTATGCACTTTTATTTGAGATCTATAATATTTTTTTGCATATTAGTTTCTACTGTTGTGATTCTGTGAGGGATTTTTCCACATATTTTATCTCTTATTTCCTAACACATTTTATTCCCTTCTGCACATTTGACTCGCACTTAGTAGATTGTGTTTGAGACCTTCAACATATAATACATTATCTATGATGGTTTTTCCACTATTCAAACCCATAGTTCCCTATCCAACTACGTTTTCTAAGTTGTTATCACCAAATCTCACATCACCAGATGCATTGTTAGATAGTAATAAACTTGTTTTTTTCACCTGTCATATGACTTGAACATCCACTATCCAAGTACCAAATTTAATCTTCATTTTTCACATGGAATGTTGTTTGTACAATTGAGCATGAATCTTTTCTATTTTTCTCATCCTTCTTTGCAACATACACCCATTTATTTTGTTTTGGCAATTCATGTTTGTTGGTTGAAACCACACTACTCTTCTTATCATAATTGTGTTAGACACCATTATAGTGTGATCTAGTATAAGATGGGCCAACGTTTCTTCTACAACCTCTAGATAATTTCCTACACTTGGTGGCTTTATGTCCAAACTCATTACATGAATAACATTAACCATAAAAATAATGTGTGTACCTCATACCATATGTGATTTTGGGAGCATAATTTATTCTCTTCGTGGCATTGATAATCTTCTTGTTTGTGGTAGATGAGGTGTTCGATCTTAATGCAACCTTGTTTTCTTCATTCTTTGCAGGCTCCTTTACTTTAATTTCTTCTTTGAAGCCAATTCCGGTCTTGGAAGTTATATCATGTTGGATAATTCGTATTTCATTCTAAACACTTGAGCCCTTCTCAAGTTTTTCATACACTTTTAACTTGTTGCTCACTTGTTCCATTTCAAATTTCAATTTCTCCAGTTTTGAATTCAACTTTGTGCACTCATCCTCCTTTTATTTGTAGGAGTTTGAAATCTTTTCCAGCTGTGTTTCTAACTCATTGAGCTTATTTGCCTCTTCTTCTTCTCTTCAATATTATCTTTCTTCAAAAATGCAGATTTATCCTTCATGATTATTTAAGTTGCATCTCACCTTATGATTCTTTCTTCTACACATCTTCAGTTCTTCAAGGGCACATACTAATTTTGCTTGAAAATTTACTTCAGCTTCTTCAACATCAATTGTGTTCTTCCCTTTCGAGATTATTCCTCAGTTGCATCCATGGCCATAAACAAACATTTTAACTGATCTTCATTGTTTTCATTTTCAGAGATACCAAGATTGCTTGATTCGAAGACACTATATTTTTCCTTTGAATAGAATTTCCTTTTATTCTTGAAGAACTTTTTCTTACTATTTTTCTTTACATATCTAGACTCTCTCTTTTTTTATGACTATATTCTTCATGTTCAAACTGATTATCTTTATTCTTGTTAGGACACTTTCTAACAAAGTGACCTACTTTTCCACATGCAAAACACTTAAGTGGGAGCTTTCCTTTATACTTACTTGAATCTATTTTCAGTCTTCTGATGAACATTGTTTCAATCTTTTCATCATCCAACTCATCTCCTGAAGTTGATTCTTCTTCTTCTTCTTCTTCTTCTTATTTGGACTGGGTTTCTTTCTTAACATTAAATGCAACTACTTTCTTGGAGCTTTTGGATCCAATAGTCCTCATATCGTATGCTGAAAGAGTGTTATGCAATTAATCCATCGTGAGAGTCTTCATGTATTTGGCTTCCTATATAGTTGATACCTTTTCATCATACTTTTCATTTAGAGATCTCAAAATCTTCTGCACTATGACATATTCTTCTAGTTTCTCTCCTAGACCTATAATCATATTTATGACCTCATATATTCTTTGCATGTAGGTTGATATAATCTCATCATCCTTCATCTTCAGATTTTTGAGATGAGATTTGTAGGTCTGTAACATTGTTATCTTGACCCTTTCATCACCTTCATATATACTCTGTAGTTTGATCTATATCTTCTTTGTTGTTGTGCAATGCATAACTTTCACAAACCATGTCTCAGTAAAGACGCTCAGAATGGCATTCATTGTTGTTGAGTTACATTCATTTTTGCCTTATCTGTGGAAGTAGTAATTGGTGTGGTTAGAGGGTTGAATACTTTCTCAACACATTCCAAGATATCAAAACCAAGTGACATAAAATATGTCTTCATCCTTATTCTCCAAAATGCATAGTTTGTACTAATAAAGAGAGGTGATCTTGACAATGACAAACTGCCTTGTGCCTGATTTTTCACCATGCTTGTGATAGGAGGATATCCTTGAAGATGTTAATATTTTTTTAGAAATACCTCCCTCTGATATTGTTCCTTTTTTATTTGACTTGATCGTACCACTTTCAATGCATTTTTAGAAGCTATTTATTAGTCATTTGCCAAAAATAGATTTTCCAAATTTACAACGTGACCCAGATGAGCGAGTCATTTCCTTCTCCAATATTTTATTTCACCTTGAAACTTGAGATCTCATATAGAATGTAACTGCATTTCCACAAATTCAATACACATTAAATGTTGGTATCTAGAACAGTAGATTTCTTCATTCTTTGTGGAGATCAAGTCATATTTTTAGCTGTAGTCACCTGACAATCGAATCACCATCAATTTTAGAGAACCAAATCTCACTTCTACATATTTAAATAAATTTGATTTCCTTCAACCCTTGTCTAGTTGATATTCCATCATTTAGCGGCTTTCATTTGCTCCTCTGACTTTTTCCTTTGTATCATGGAACTTACCTTTGTTCAGTGTCATTTCTCCTTCATTGGAGGCTTTTTAGTTATCACCGACTCTTCTATGATTCTCAAAGATTTTTCAATGTCACGTGGCATTCCTCCTTATCTGTTTCCTTCCCATGGATTTGTTCCATGTCCACAACTCCACATCTTTTACTTATGGATTTTGTAGTCTTCCATGATTATCTTCCGTCCTTAGCGACTTCTCTAGTTCTTCGCAGATTTTCTATTTATCTGTGGCTTTTCCTTCACCTTTGTGACTCTTTCTTCACATTTGAAGCTCAACCTATCTCACTCATGGCTTGTCCTTTAACTCCCTATTTCTTTGTGGCTTCATGTCTTTACTCACAGCATTCACTTATCTTCCGCGGTTTCTTCCGGAGCTTCGTGGCTCTCTACAAACTTTGGTGGCTACTCCAAGTCTTCAATGGCTATCTCTAGGATTCGATGGATAGCTCCTTATGTCCGCAACTTGCAAAAACATTTAATAAGTCCTTTAGATATTATCCTTAGTCATATTGAAGTCTCTGTCAGCTGACACTACTAATCAACCTTCATCTTTTTAGCTTGCTCACTTTACCAATTTGACTCCTTTTTCCATCAATGCAACTTGACATCAAGTGATCCATCTTGACATCAATGACAACACATATGACATATGGCAAAGGTCCAACATAATCATGTTATTAATATGAATAGTATCTTCCTGTAATGGATTAACCTCATGGCTTGTGCTTTGTTCTCCACTCATGATCATTTGTAAGGGCTCAAAAGTTGTTACTAAACATAAATACTTAGAATATAAAGTAACAATTGTAAACAATGAACTGTTGTCCATTATCACTAAATCACTGTAATACCTAATCTATCTTGTATTCATTAAGTGGATACTCATTCACTTTAATACCTATTCAATCTTATATTCACTTGGCAAATACATGTTCTCAATTAGGAATCATAGAAGAAGAATATAATGTTGCATAAATTTGTTTGTTTGTATGAAAGATATGTTACACAATCTGGTTGTCTCATACAAAGGATAAATCACTTGCAATCTATCAACAAGGTTAGAATGACCCAAGACTTCAAAGAATACCTTTTACTTGGCCAGTAAATAATTTTCTCTAGGTATCCACTCTTCAAAACTTGCAAGTTTTGTCTTATGATAATTATTCATAATTGTCTTATAATGGTTGGACTATCCTTGGTAGAGCCAAGTATTGCACTACATACCATCGACGAGAGGGATCAAACCTTATGTAGTTCACCTTTTTGATAAGGTAGAGGGGTCATTCCCCATGATTTCTAATATACTTTATAGACGTATTAAAAATGATTAAGTTTAATCATTGTATTGAATGTGCGGATGTCTTTTATTCTATAGGAATCATTGAGGAAGATTATATGATTGATATATGAGAATGGACATATTCCCATTCAATACATGCAATATTGAACTTAATCATTATAAAACATCTATAAAGGAATTGGTTAAAAAATTTAGAATATTTCTAACTCTAATATAAAACATTCAAATGAATGATTGTTTCTAACTCAACCCATGATATAGATTATCATTTGGTTTCCTTTCCCATTCAAGCTGGACAATTTCTCATTGTAAAAAATTATACTTTTAACTCATCATTAGTTCTCCTTTTTTATAAGGTATAAAGGACATACCCCATGATTTTTAATAGCCTTTATAGAGGTATTAAAATTATTAAGCTCAATCATTGTATTGAATGTGTGGATTCTTGTTCTTCTCTAGGAATCATTGAGGAAGAATATATTATTGATATATGAGAATGGACATATGCCCAATCAATACATGCAATATTGAACTTAATCATTACAAAACCTCTATAAAGGAAGTGGTTAAAAAATTCAGAATATTTCTAACTCTAATAGAATGGACATATGCCCATTCAATACATATAATATTAAACTTAATCGTTATAAAAACTCTATAAAGGAAGTGATTAAAAATTTTAGAATATTTCTAACTCTAATATAAAAAGTTCAAAGGAATGATTGTTTTTGTTAGAGATCACAAGCACTGAGAGGGGGGGTGAATCAATGCAGATTAAAACTTTTTCACTTATTACCAATTTTAAATCATTTAAGTGATTTGCGGCTTTAAAATATGACCAGTCAATCAAACATATGTCATGCACAATAACACTGAACACAAAGATTACCATGGGAAACCCTTTCGGGAGAAAAACACACCTAAAACCGTTGCTTATATTACACAAAGCAAGGACTTGCAATAATATTACACATCCTACAAGATTTGTTTAGTGAGTCTCCAACCCCACAAGAAGCACCAACCCCTTACACCTCTACTGATATCAAGTGAATATTACACATCACGAGAGATTTCTTTAGTAAGGCACCAACCTTACAAGGAGCTCCAACACCTGAATATGCTAAGATAGAACTTAGAATTAATTTACATATACATTTTGATAATCTAGTTAAAATAATTGCTTTTGCAATAGAGTATGATCACCTTTTTATATTTTCCTATGCTCTTCTTTTCACTCTCTTCTTCTCATCTAATTTGATCCCTTTGCTCAATCAATCTGTCACCCTTGATGCTATTTTCATCTGATGAATCTTTACTTCATCAATCTTATCTCCTCTTTCCTCTCTCTTTTCTTTGGTCACTCTTTCTTAGCTTGGTTGCATCATCTTCTCTCTCTTACGGAACTTCCTTAGCTTGAATGGTTCTTTTCTTACTTGAGCAACACTCTAAATAGCTCCCAATCAAACTATATTCACAATCAACCCAATTCTTCACTTCTAGTTGTGTGTCATGCACCTTCCTACTTGGTCACCTAATAATATAGACTATTAAATACATGCATCTGACTCTAGATATTATTCCTTCTGTATTCGGATTGATTACACCACTTTCAATGCATTTCTAAAAGCATTTGTTAGGCATGTGCCAAAAATAGATTTACCAAATTTGTAATGTGACCCAGATGAGCGAGTCATTTTCTTCTTCAATATTTTATTCCTCCTTATAACTCGGATCTCATAGAGAATGTAACTGCATGTCCACAAATTCAATATGCATTAAATTTTGGCAACTAGAATAGTGGATTTCTTCGTTCTTTGTGAAGTTCAAGTTGTGCATCTAGCCATAATCACCTGACAATCGAATTATCATCGATCTTGGAGAACCAACTTTCACTTGTATATGTTTGAATCAATTTGATTATCTTCGACCCTATTTAGTCCATATTTTCTCATTTTGCGGCTTTCCTTATCTCCTTTAACTTTCTCCTTTATATCACAACACTTTTCTTTATTCAGCGGAATTTCTCCTTCCTTGGCAGCTTTTTAGTTATCCACAGCTTTTTTATTCTTCTCACAAATTTTCCAATGTCACACGACATTTCGACTTATCTATTTCCTACCCACATCTTTGTTCCATGTCTACAACTCTATCTCTTTCACTTGTGGCTTTTATATTCTTTCATGATAACGCTATCTTCTTCCTTAGCGCTTCTCTAGTTCTTTTCAAATTTTCTCTTTATCTTCGGTATTTGCTTCTTACTTCCTTAATTTCACAGTCCATGAATCTTTTTCATAACCATAGCTTCACTTATCTCACCTTCATGGCTTATATTATGGATCCATGTTGTTTCACGGCTTGTCCTTTGGCAACATTACTTTCCTTTCGCTGATTTTTCCCCTTATCTTGTGGCACTTACTCTGCAGACTTCTAGTTCTTTGTGGCTACTCCAAGTCTTCAGAGATATCTATAGACTTTTGTAGATATCTTCTCATGTCTGTAGCATGCAAAAACATTGAATAAGTCCCTTAGCACTTATCCTTAGTCATCTTGAGCCTTGTGAGTTGACACTAGCAATCAACATTCATCTTTTTAGCTTGCTCACTTTACCAATTCACTCCTTTTTCCATCAATGCATCTTGACATCAACTTCCTTTTCCCATCAATGTAGCTTGACATCAACCAATCCAACTTGACATCAATGAAAACACATATGAAACATGACAAAGGTTCAACAATATCCCCCTTTGTCATTTATGGCAACACCTTAACACACATATACCAGATCAGAAACCTACAAACTTTGATAGAAAAATGATTTCCATACCTGGTTTCTGGTAACACCCTATCTTATTTATTTTGGTTGTTACATAACTGGTTTCCCCCTTTAACATTATGATTGTTTTTATTCAATTTCTCTCCCCCTTTGACAACAATGATAAAGGGATAACTATGCCACATAAAACTAAATATTCCATTAAGCTAGATACAACATTTTCTTACCTTAAGAAGCTCCCCCTAGGCTTATGCTTCTCATACATCTATCTTAGTATGTCTGTGACAATGCTCCCCCTAAGCTGATGCATGCTTTGATAAATTTGAGCTAGAAGACTAGCTCCCCCTTTCTTTGGCATTATTTAGGAGCTGATATTACCTGAGAATGCTCCCTTGTGTTTTCTACACACCTTCTAGTTGTTGGCAGGATTAGGAATGACCCCTAATTCATTCCTTAAGTGTTCAAATGTTGCTTTTGGTAGCGGCTTGGTCATTATATCTATAATTTCTTCTTTAGTGCTCACATATTCTAGAATGATCTTCTTTTCATTCACTTGTTCCCTCAAGAAATGATATCTTATAGGTATATGCTTAGTTTTTTAGTGGAACACTGGGTTCTTGGAGACACTTATTGCACTTGTACTATCACACAACAAAGGAATTAGATGTTCAGATTTTACCTTGTAATCCTCTAATGTCTACTTCATCCATAAAACATGAGTGCAACACATCGTGATAGCTATATACTCTGCCTCACATGTTGAGAGATGCAGTGATGATTGTTTCTTACTTAGCCAAGATACTAAGAAATTTCCAACAAAGAATGCTCCTCCGTGCTTGTACTCTTCTTATCATCAACAATTCCTTCCCAATCAGAATTTGTATATGCTTTGATGCTGAAATCACCTCTTTTGGGGTACCATAAGTCCATACCCAAATATTCCCATGAGATATCTCAGAATTCTCTTGACCACCTTGAGGTGTGTTTCCCTTGGATCTTCTTGAAATATTCCAACAAGGCCTACTACCTACATGATATCAGGTCTTGATGTGTGGAGTAAAGTAGACTGCCTATCATGGATCTATACAATGTTTTGTCCACTTTTAGGTGAGTCATCATCTCTACTCAACTTGCATCCAACTTCCATTAGTGTACCAATTGGTCTACATTCTTCCATTCTTAATCTTTTCAACATCTCCTTGATATACTTAGTCTGGGATATGAATATACCTTGATCTGTTTGATTGATCTGTAAACCCAGAAAGAATGAAATATCTCCAAGCATAGACATATCAAACTCTTATTTCATCATGTTAGAAAAATCATATGTCATCTTATCATGGTCTCCGTGAAATATGATGTCATGTACATAGATTATGACAATGAGAAAATGTTCTCCTTCTTCCTTGATGTAGATATTTTTGTCTGCAACACCTTTTCTGAATCCTTATTCAATGAGATATGAATTTAATCTACTGTACCAAGCTCTGGGAGCTTTTTTTAATCCATACAAAGATTTCTTCAACCTGCACACATAATCCTTATCTTTGGTTAGTGAAAATCAATTAGGTTGTTCAATATATACCTCTTCATTTAGGAAATCCATTTAGGAAGGATGATTTCACATCCATCTGGAATACTCTGATCTTCTTGTATGTTGCATGTAAGCTAGGAAATATTCTTATTGCCTCCATTCTTGCCACTGGTGCAAAAATTTTCATCAAAGTCAATTCCTTCCATTTGTGTGTATCCTTTGCACACTAGCCTTGATCTTGTTTCTTATCACTTATCCTTTTTCATTTAGTTTTTTCCTAATACCCATTTGGTTCCAATCACATTCTTGTTCCATGGTCTGGGTACCAGTTCCCATGTCTCATTCTTTTCAATCTAATCTAGCTCTTCATTCATGGCGTCTACCCAATGTTGATCCTTGCTTGCTTCTACAACATTCTTGGGTTCTATCATTGACAGGAGTGTTATGTCTTCATGGTTATGTTTCTCTCTTAGCTTTCTTCTTGTGAGAATGCCACCATCTTTTTTTCCAATGATCTGATTAGAAGGATGGTCCTTTTTGACTTTCCTGGAGGGTGCCTTAGTGTCTAGTATTTCTTCCTCTTCATCTTCTTCTTCAAGCAAACTATCCAACTCTTCATCATCTTCTTGTTCTTCATGACCGCCATTGTTTTTAGTACTAGTTTTGGTGTATTGTGTCTCATCTATCTTTACATTTTTTCTTTCAACAATATTTTTCAAATGCTTATTAGAAGTTGGGCACCTTAAGCCATGTTGACTTTTGAGTAACCAAGAAATATCCCTTTATCACATCTTGAGTCCAATTTTCCCAAATTGTCTTCATCTATTTTTATATAGCATTTACTACCAAAGACTGTTATGTGCTTTATATTTGTTGGTTTCTTCTTCCACGGTTCATAGGAATTTTTTTCACGGTTTATCCTTAATTGATCTCTATTGAAAAGATAAACGGCAGTGTATATTGCTTCACTCTAATAACTGTCTGAGAGTTTGGATTCATTTAGCATGGTTCTTGCCATCTCCTGAACAGTCATTTTCTTCCTCTCAACAACCCCATTTTGTTGAGGTGTTCTGATGGCTGATAATTGTCTCCTTATTCCATGTTCTTCACAAAATTCATCGAACTCATTTGACCAAAATTCTCCGCCTCTATCTTATCTTAGGCATTTGATCTTTTTGTTCTTCTCATTTTCTACTAGTGCCTTGAATTTCTTGAATATTTCTAAGGCTTCTGAATTTTGCTTCAAACATGCTACCCATGTCATTCTAGTGTAGTCATATATTAGAAGCATAAAATATACCTCACCATTTATACCTTCAGTTCTGGTGGGTCCGCAGAGGTCTATATGAATCAACTCCAATGGTCTGGTTTTAGAGTACTCCTTTGATTTGAATGATCTCCTTGTTTGTTTTGCCATGTAAACATGCCTTGCATATAGCGTATCCACGGGTTTCACAATGGTTGGCATATGTCTTACACAACCTGTTGCACTTATCTTTACAATATTTTCAAAACTCACATGCCCCAATCTTTTGTGCCACAACCAGATGTAATCTATCTTACTTGTGAAGCATTTCTCTTTGTTTATCTCATTAAGAACATACATGTTGTTCTTTATCCACTTGGCCTTTGTAACCTTCTTTCCTATTTTGAAATTTATAATATCACAACCCTTGTCATCAAATATAACATTGTATCCCCTTTTACACATTTGACTCACACTCAACAGATTGTGTTTGAGACCTTCAACATATAATACATTCTCTGTGATGGTTTTTCCATTATCCAGACTAAGAGTTCCCTTTCTAACTATGTTTTCTTAGTTGTTATCACCAAATCTCATAGCACCAGATGCATTGTTAGACAAAGTAATAAATTTACTTTTGTCACCTATCATATGGCTTGAGCATCCACTTTCCAAATACCATATTTTATCTTCATTTTGCACATGGAATGCGGTCTGCACTATTGAGCATGAATCTTTTCTCTTGTTCTCATCTTTCTTTGCAACATACACCCATTTATTTTGTTTAGGTGGTTCATGTTTGTTGGTTGAAACCACACTACTCTTCTTATGATAATTGTGTTGGACACCATTATAGTTTGATCTGGTGTAAGATGGGCCAAAGTTTCTTCTATAGCCTCTAGAGAATTTCCTACACTTGGCAGCTTTATGTCCAAACTGATTACATGAATAACAGTAACCATAAAAGGAATGTGTGTACCTCATAACATATGTGATTCTGGGAGCAGAAGTTCTTCTCTTTGCGGCATTGATAATCTTCTTGTTTGTGGTGGATGAGGTGTTAGATGTTGATGCAACATTGTTTTCATCATTCTTTACAGGATCCTTTACTTCTCTTTATTCTTTGAAGACAATTTGAGTCTTGTCATTTTCATTACGTTGGCTACTCAATATCTCAGTCAAAACACGTGACCCCTTTTCAATTTTTTCTTACACTTTTATCTTTCTGCTCATTTTTACCTTTTCATCTTTCAGTTTCTCTAGTTCTGAGTTCACCTTTGTTCACGCATCCTCCTTTGATTTGTAGGAGTTTGAAATATTTTCTAGTTGTGTTTCCAATTCCTTAAGCTCATTAGCCTCTTCTTATTCTCTTTGAGATTGTCTTCCTTAAGATGCAAATTTTTTGTTCATAATCCTTCAATGTTCATCTCAGTTTATGATTCTTTTTCTACACAATCTCAATTCTTCAAGAGTGCACACACTAGTTCAGCTTCAAGATTTACTTTATCTTCTTCTTCCTCAGATTCTTCATAATCAATTGTGTTCTTCCCTTTGGATTTTCCTTTCTTCAGATGCATCCATGGCCATAAATAGACATTTTGATTGATCTTCATCATTTTCATTTTCAGAACTTCCTGAGGATTGCTAGAATCAGAGTCACTTGATTCTTCTTTTGAATAGAAGTTTCTTTTGTTCTTGAAGAACTTCTTGGTGTTTTTATTTATATATCTAGTATCTTTCTTGCTATGTTTATGATTTTACTCTTCATGTTTAAACTGATTATCTTTATTCTTGTTTGGACACTTTCCAACAAAATGACCTACTTGTCCACATGTGAAACACTTAAAGGGAAGTTTTCCTTTATACTTACCTAGGAATTTTTTAGTCTTCTCACGAACATTACTTTACTATTTTCATCATACAACTCACCTCTTGGGGATGATTATTCTTCTTATTCTTGATTGGACTGAGTTTATTTATTGACTTTAAATGCTACTTCTTTCTTGGTAGTCTTGGATCCAATAGTCCTCATATCGTATGCTGACAAAGTGTTGTGCAGTTCATACATCATGAGATTCTTCATGTCTTTGGCTTCCTCTATGGCTGAAAGCTTTACATCATATTTTCCAATAAGAGATCTCAAGATCTTTTAGAATAAAAAAAGATCTTCTAGTTTCTCTCCTAGACCTATGATCATATTTATAACTTCATCTATTCTATGCATGTAGGTCGATATACTCTCATCATTTTTCATTTTCAGATTCTCAAATTGAGCTCTGTAGGTCTATAACTTTTCCATCTTGACTTTTTCATCTCCTTCATAGATACTCTGCAGTTTGGTCCATATCTCCTTTTTGTTGTGTAATGCATAACTTTCACAAATTCTGTTTCAGTCAGGCCGCATAGAATGGTATTCATTGCTCTTGAGTTACATTCATATTCTTCCTTATCCGCGGAAGTAGTAATTGGTGTGGTTGGAGGGTTGTATCCTTTCTCAACACATTCCCAGATATCA
Organism: Taxus chinensis; assembly: GCA_019776745.2. Lineage (NCBI taxonomy): Eukaryota > Viridiplantae > Streptophyta > Pinopsida > Cupressales > Taxaceae > Taxus > Taxus chinensis. Next base: position 132,729,637 of record CM034152.1, on the reverse strand, counting down.
AAACCAAGTGACATAAAATATGTCTTCATCCTTATTCTCCAGAATGCATAATTTGTACCAGTGAAGAGAGGTGATCTTGATAGTGAAAAACCACCTTGTGCCTGATTTTCTGCCATGCTTGTGATAGGAGGATCTCCTTGAAGATGTTAAGATTATTTTATAAGGATGTCATTTTGATACCAATTGTTAGAGATCACAAGCACTGAGAGGGGGGTGAATCAGTGCAGATTAAAAAAAAATCACTTATTGCCAATTTAAAATCCTTTAAGTGATGTGTGGCTTTAAACTATGAGTATTCAATCAAACATATGTCATGCACAATAACACTGAACACAAAGATTACCATGGGAAACCCTTTTGGGAGAAAAACCCACCTAAAACCATTGCTTATATTACACAAAGAAAGGACTTGTAAGAATATTACACATCCTACAAGATTTGTTTAGTGAGGCACCAACCCCACAAGGAGCACCAACCCCTTATACCTTTATTAGATATTATGCATAAAAAAGAACTCAAGTGAATATTATGCATCACAAGAGATTTATTTAGTAAGGCACAAACCTCACAAGGAGAACCAACTCCTGAATATGATAAGCTACAACTTAGACTTAATTTACATATACATTTTGATCATCTAGTTACAATGATTGCTTTTGTAATAGATTATGATCACCTTTTTGTATCTGTCTGTGTTCTTCTTTTCACTCTCTTCTTATCATCTGATTCGATCCCTCTTTCTCAATCAATTTTTTTCCCTTATGCTCTTTTCATCTGATAAATCAATGTTTTATCGATCTACTCTCCTCTTTCCTCTCTCTTTTCTTCTATCACTCTTTCTTAGCTTGATCACATCATATTCTCTCTCCTAGAACTCTTCCTTAACTTGAATGTTTCTTTTCTTACTTGAGCAACTCTAAAAATATTTCCCAAGTTCAAACTATATTCACAATCAACCAATTCTTTCACTTTTGAATTGTGTGTCATGCACCTTCCTACTTGGTCGCCTGAGAATCCATACTATTAAATGCATGCAACTGACTCCATATATTGTTCCTTCTGTATTCGGCTTGATTACACCACTTTCCATGTATTTCCAGAAGCTATTTATTAGGCATGTGCCAAAAATAGATTTTCCAAATTTGCAACATGACCCAGATGAGCGAGCCGTTTTCTTATTTAATATTTAATTCCTCATTGAAACTCGGATCTCATAGAGAATGTAATTACATGTCCACAAAGTCAATACGCATTAAATGCTCATAGTTGGAACAATGGATTTCTTCGTTCTTTGTGAATGTCAAGTTGTGTATCTAGCTGCAATCCCCTGACAATTGAATCACCATCAATCTTGGAGAACTAACTCTCACTTGTCCATGTTTGAATCAATTTGATTGTCTTCAACCCTTTTCCAGTCTATATTCTCTCATATCGTGGCTTTCCTTGACTCCTCTGACTTTCTCCTTTATATCATGTCCCTTTCCTTTGTTCAGCAACATTTTTTCAGAACAGATTTTTACTTATCCATGGCTCTTCTATTCTTTTTGCGAATTTTCCAATGTCATGTGGTGTTTCTCCTTATTAGATGCCTTCCTATGGTTTTGTTCCATGTCCACAACTCTATCTATTTTACTTGTGCCTTTTTTAGTATTCCATGGCTATCTTACTTCCTTAGCGGCTTCTCTAATCCTTCACAAATTTTCTCTTTTTCTGTGGCTTTACGTTTACCTCCACGAATCTTACTATTTACACATTTTTGGCTTGTCCTTTGGCTCCATTTTTTTGGCAACTTTATACCTTTACTTTAGGCACTTACTTACCTTTCACAACACTTCTAGTTCTCCACGGCTACTCCAAGTCTTCAAAAGCAATCTCTAGACTTTGGTGGATTTACCCTCATTTGTGCGATGTGCACAAACATTGACTAAGTCCTTTATAACTTATCCTTAGTCATCCTAAAGCCTCTGTGAGTTGACACTACCAATCAACCTTCATCTTTTCAGCTTGCTCACTTTACCAATTCACTCCTTTTACCATCAATGCAGCTTGACATCAATGACAACACATATGACACATGAAAAAGGTTCAACAATTTATACCTCTAAGGAAGTGGTTATAAAACGTTCACAGGAATGATTGTTTCTAACTCTACCCATGATTCAAATTATCATTGAGAGAGATCCAACAAGAATATATAATTCATGGTATGGACTTTGTGCAAGGGTTGTCAATGTACATATGTATTAAAATGAAGAAGGTGAATAATATATTCTTGATCTACTTCCCATTCTAAAACAAGTTTGATTCTCTCTGAGTATGCCCATACTCAAATATTATTCACTACTTCCCATTCTAAAATAAAGTGAATTTTATTACATTCTTCTGTGATACATATTTTATGCACTGCTAATTCAAGACAAAGACAAAAAGGTATGTTTTCCTTAGAATGGGCATATGCCCATTGTAAACATTCAACTACAATCAATACTAAACTTAATCATTTTAATACCTCTAAATATTTTGAAACAAATTTAATTTTCTTATAATTAAACTTCTAGCTTTTGTTTACATATATTCTATAATATGAAAAGAACTTAGGAGAAAACTATATGAAGTATGTACATCTTAATATTAGAAAAAGTTAAACATTGTTAAGAATTAATGTATACAAAGGAATGAATATAATGAAAAGAACACAAAAATCGTAGATGTTATTTACCTAGAGGTGTAGTTAGACATTTATAATAGTGTTGGATCATGATCTCATGCTTGTGATTCTCCACCATAAAGATAAGTGAGGACCTCTTTGTATTATGTGTTTCCTTTAATGCATTTTTCCCACAGTATATTATTAATACATGGGATGCATTAGTGTTGCATCTTTGAATCATGTGCTCCCAAAAATGCATTGATCTCTCACATTTGAAAGGATGTTCAGGGATGAAAACTCCAATTTAATTCGGGTTAATAATATCCAAGGGCTCTGAATGTTTTCAATTTAGTTCCACTTTAACATCTTCCACCTCCATAACGGCTGAATTATGAACACCATATACGGTAAAAATCACTGACATCCCTTGAAATGCATGTTCTGCATTCAAAATTCTATAACATCCTTATGAAATTATTGTTGTTTTTTTTTACTTTTTCATGTATATTTTTATAGCAATATAAAATAAGATAGCTTGTACTGTTGGAAGTATAAACATGCAAACACAACTCATTGTACTACACCCAATGACACAGAGAATCTCAACAATATTGTTTTGTGAGACAATACTCACAAGATTACAGAAATCAACAATTACGACTTCTACAATGAGTGGCAGTAAATGGAATTCCAAACCTCTCAATGTTCTAATAAGAAAAAAAGGATAAGAACATTGACAAGTGAATTCATATGTATCAGGCATCCTTGGTTGAGAATTTGTATTAGCCACAGTCACATACAATTCAAGTAGTTTAATAGAAGGTTTTGAATAATTTGGCAAATTTATTTCCCCTAATGGTGTTTTTTTCCTTTTCATTTTTTTCTTTTCTTCTCTAATATCTTGACATAGTTGAGAAAAATGTGACTCATGGATGGAAAATTTTTCAATCACATTTAATACATTACATCCTATAAGAGCAACGTATTTTGGAACTCTTGCCAACATATAAGACATAACTTTGGCAATTGTTTCTCTACCCTACTTTACTCTTTTACAGTAATATTTTAGAAACATTGCATTAATAAATTTAACTTATCTTTGATTCGTAATTTTTCAGAGTTATTAGAATGGGAAAGTGGAGTGAAAAAATTAACTTTGTTTTAGAATGGGCAAATGCACATTCCCATATAAGAATCATGGAAGAAGAAGAATATATATTAGAGGTATTAAAATGAATGTAATTAATTTATTATAAAAGGAAAGATGGTCATTTATGTTACTTTTACTCTATCTAATTTGCACGTTTCGAAGTTTCAAAAATATTTGAAGAAAATGATGATGCTACTTTTACTCTATCCACTTTATTTTTTTATCGTTTCCGCTTTAAAAGGGCAGATGCCCATTCTCACATATAACTAATAGAAAAAGAATAGAGATAAATCTGCTCATTCTCATGTATAGAAATCTCTTATATATCTAATTCAATACAAGAAGAATAGAGATAATTTTAAGCTCAACATATTATATTTACATTCTTTTAACATGGGAAGGTTATTCTCAATATATATATATACAATATGTATTTTTATTTGGTTAATATGATCATAGTAAATTTTATCTATATTCTTCTTATGTGATTTAAATTACTTTATCTCTACTCTATTTAAGTGTTTATGATTGTATCATATTGGTTGGACTATCCCTGATCGAGCCAAGTGTTGCACTACATACCCTCTAGAGGGATCAATCCTTATGTAGTTCTCATCATATTAAATATTGAAGTAATAGAAGTGAAGCATTTCGTTCTGAAGACAAATTGAAGTGTCAAGATATTAATAGAAGTGATAAATTTTGTCCTAAAGATGTGATTCAAGCACATAATGGTATTGCATTATCAAACATCAGCATGAATCACATATTCAGGATTAAATGATAAACTTTCATTGTGATTGTTGGTTGAATATTCCTTGTTGAATAAATGATTAGGTGCTCATGTTATCCTGCACCCCATCCTGAAACTTGCACAAAATAAGAAATAACTCAATGCATAGCTCAAATTCTTGTTTATAATTATATCATTTTGGCTGGGGTACTAGATTTAGATATATTAGATGTTGAGAATGGAAAAAGTATGCTCTACATACCTTCCAGAGGGATCAAGCCTTATGTAGTTCTCATCTTACAATATATACAAATATATATCCATTCACATTTGGGAAGTATAATATGAGAATATATATTTTGAATGGGCATATGCCCATTCTCATATAAGAGTTATAGAATAGAATTGGAAGATGTGTCTTGTGATAGTTTCAACACAATTTGAAGAAAATGTGTATGCTAATTTTACTCCCTCTACTTTATTTGTTCATCTTTTCAGCTTTAAAAGGGAAGATGCCCATTCTCATACATAACTAATAGAAGAAGAATAGAGACAAGTTTGTTCATTCTCATGTATAACTAATAGAAATCTCATATATATCTAATTGCAGAAGATTATAGATAACTTTATGCTCAACATATTATATTTACTTTCTTTTAACATGGGAAGGAATGGGAAGCAGTTCATTGTGGCAGCCTTTATAGAAGATGTACACGTTTATAATGGGTACAAGCCCATTATGATACAAACAAACATTTTTTGTTTTGAAGTAATTAGTATTATTTGATTACACCCGCGAGACGGATCAAGCCTTATGTAGTTCTATTTTTTTAATAATTGTATCATTTTGGATGGAATAACCTTGGTGGAGCCAAGTATAGGTGCCCCAAAGTGTTGTACTACATACCCACGAGAGGGATCAAACCTTATGTAGCTCTATTTTTTTAATAACTGTATCATTTTGGCTGGACTAACCTTGGTGGAGCCAAGTACAGACACCTCCAAGTGTTGCACTACATACCCACGAGAGGGATCAAGCCTTATATAGTTCTATTCTTTTTTTAGAATGGGTGGGAAATATTGAACTCAATAATTTTGGCTGGACTAATCATTGCATCTATTTTTTTATATTTATCTTGTTTTTTTTTGCTTTTATTCTATTTTAGAATTGGCAGACGCTCATTCTCATATGACCATTCTCATATAAGAATTACATAAGATAGAATGGGAAGTTGTGTATTCTGATAGTAACATTTATTGTTGTGTAATTATTAATAATTGTATTATACTAGCTAGACTATCCCTGGCAGAGCCAAGTGTTGCACTACATACCCTCGAGAGGGATCAAGCCTTATGTAGTTCTCATCTTTATATATATATATATATATATATATATATATATATATATATATATATATATATATGGGTTTTGAGAATGGGTTAATATGCTAATGTTTAAATTTATATTTGTTCTAGACCATTGAAGTAAAGACACCACCATCCATATATATATATATATATATATATATATATATATATATATATATATATATATATGGACCATGTCGTAGCGAGATCGTTATTTCATAGCGAGGCTACCATGCTTACAACTAGGTTTTAAGCATGGATTAAATGTTTAAATTTATATTTTTTCTTGACCATGACATAGTGAGAACACCATGAAAACATATCATTTACCATCATTACTTATAAATGAAAAAAATCTAAAACATGGTTATGCTTAAATAGAGATGATGATTATTTATACTTGTGATTGGAATACAACAAGAACAATAATTTAGCTAATTTAACATAACATAGAAACTTAATTTAAGTAATTGTAGGGCTAACAAGTAGCAGTGACTAAAAAAGGAAACACGTAGAGATAAAAATATAAAATGCATATTTAATTTATCAAAAAAGACAGCAGAAGAACTAACAATCCAGATTAGTGGCCATCATTAATCTTGATTGGCTCTTCTTTGGCATTAGCGAATGAGAAGGAAGAACCCAAATTGTTACCATGAGTAGTCATATGACAGTGACCACCACTAGTTCAGGTCTCTTCGCAAGGTGTTCAGAATCCAGAAAAGCTCACTGAGTATACATTTGCATCCCAAAAATCCTTGTCCAGCCTCTACATGTTTTGTCCTAACCTTTTCTCTCTTTTTCCTTGCATTTTTGTCATTAGTTACAGGACCGCCTCCCTGCCAGGGCGGCGGTCCTGTAACCATCGCCCTGCCAGGGTGGTGGTCCTGTAACCATCACCCAGGACAGGGCGGCGGTCCTGTAACTTATACCCTACGCAGGGTGGCGGTCCTGTGCACATTTTCCAGAACGTTCTGATGATTTCGTCAAACGTAAAAATTCAATTTGCATCCACATTTCTCAACCACTCTTGCTTGCATTTATGTTTTAGCCACCTAGTAAATAGTAATTTCTCTTTGTTTAATGGTGAGAGAGTTCAATTTGAACTTGCCTTCTGGTGATTGCAAATGCTATAAATATGCAACTTGTTTACAAGCAAATGGTCTTGGTTCTTTGGTCTGGAGTCTTCATTCTTGAGCTTCAGTCTTCAATACTCAGTCCTAGATTTTGTTTATGAATCATTTTATCTTTAGCATGGACTAGAATTCTGAATATTTAGTTATGCCTCACTGTACACCGAACAACGATCCTGCTAGGAATCACATAGGCCAAGCTCTGTTCTCTTGTGCCATCCCTCTCCTACTTGTACTTCATTGTATTTCTCTGAAGCTGCTATTGCTCATTGTTTGAGTACCTATTGTTTATCATTTTGTTTCATCATTGCTGCAACAACCCTGCTAGGAATCACATAGGCCAAGCCAGTTCACTTGCGCCATCCCTCTCCTACTTGTGCTTCGTGCCATTTTTACTTCAAAGCAACTATCATCCCAGTGCCTTCTCTTGTCGATGCTGCTATACTCCTACTCTTTTTGGATTCACGTGAACATGCAAGAACGAAGAGATCACTCTGAGGGGACAAGCTACAACACAACTGGATTTTCCTCTGCTCAGTAAACTCTAGGTTTAAATCATCAAAGTTATTATCAAATAGAGTAGTGAATCATTTTATTTCAGTTAAGCTCACTTTCAATATTGCCAGGGAAGTTGTGGGGAATGATAGTTTCTGAGAAGCTATGATTTGTTCCTCACTTCTGAGGTAAGATTGAAGGTTTTCAATTAAGTTAATTAGTTGTCTTTCATCTAGATTCACACATTTGCACAGGTGAATAACCACACCGGGTTATCTCGCTTGTTTAGTTTTAGTATAAGAGTATTTTAATTGTTGTTTGTAATTATAATGTTTCAATCGTGTATTTTGTTTAGATTAGTTTCCCTCTTAGCAGTAGTATAAATTGTTATTTTCAGTTTAAGAGACTTCATTTTTAGATTAATACTTAGATCCTAATTAAGAGAATAAACCACTAGGGAATTTACGCTACCCGTTCATAGCCTCTAAATCTCCCCTTTGTCATTTCAGCTACCAGGAGATCACACTACCAGATCTTAGTCACTGATCCTCCCATAGTTAGCTATAGGAAAGTTGCTTGTCGATTCTCATCCTCGCCTGTAGCTTTTCTATCATAAAAACTGACCATAATCCTGGCTGTGGCTTCATCTAAGTCACCCGCATTACAAACCACCAGCTGTCTCAGCACGACCTTGGGAGGTCAGTACGGGGAAGGTCACTTGCCAATTATCATCCTCGCATGTCACTTTTCTGTCGTACAAAATTGGTGAACCTGACGTGAAACAAATACACAATCTTCTGATCCAGAGTCATATTCCTACTCATTCTTCCAATTAATTCACTTTTCATCTTCTCTACCTCATTAGCCTTCACATCAGCTTCACCAACAAAATTGGTGAACCCAACGTGAAACAAACAATTGTTCCCCTTTTATTTTCATTTCTTTCATCCACCTTCACTCTTTCCCATTATTCTGTGGGTATTCATATACCCCCCAAATATGTCGGGATACGATGCATATGGTAGACCTCTCTCAGGTCTCGAAGCAAATTATGGTCAAACAAATAGACAACCATCACCCTCACTTTCTGCATGGGCTGACAACTATTCAAGTAATTACTTGTCATCACAAACTCCTCCTCAAAGAACTAGCTCTAGTTCTTCATTCTGAATTGAGGAGTTGGATCAACTCACACAAACACAACAACCAGAGCCTCAGGCTCTAACAATATGATGTTTACTAGAGAATCCACTTCATCTCCTCAGGTTTTGTTCAGACCACAAATCAGTAGACAGTCAGATCCACTCCCATTTTTGGATGAGGAGTATTTAGCGTGCTATGCTAGAAGTGAACAATGCTTCCAAAACATGTACCCACCTATAGGAAGTTTGCAAACACAACCCGATACCCTACTCCAAGAAAACACCCCCATTCCTCCACCTATGGGAAATACTCTCGGTGAAGCTTGGCAGGGTAATGATCAATTCATAGCAGGGTATCATACCCCTTTACAACCTCAAGGTGTACAACAAACACCATTAAGGAAAAACACTGTGTCTTCACCAATCGAGGTCATCTCAGCCTTAGTTGAGAAGGTTAGAGGATTGGAACTTGCTCAAGCAAATCAAAATTCATATTTTGGGCAAGCAGGAATCCCCAACCCTCCACATCATCCCAGCCAAGTTGACCTCCTTACAGGAACAGGCACATTAGGCATGCCTCCTCAACATTCGTATAACTATCACAGCAAACACCAACTAGAACCACATTTTCAAACGCCACTCCAGTTGAAAATATGATACCTCCCAGCTTAGCACCAAACAACCCATACCAGAGCAATGCTCCTCCCTACTTAAACATTTATTCAAAATCACCACAGGGAGACATGTTCTCTTCTCCTGGGATGTTCACTCAACCACAGGGATTTCCTTATGTCCCCTGCAAATACATATGCTATGCCATATCAACAACCCATTCCACCTCCACCCCCTCAGAAGGCACCATCGATGGTCGAAGCCTATGCAGTAGGGACTTACTCAGAATATTTAAAAGAGCCCCTAGACTTCACCATACGAAGTGTCATGCTTCCAAGACCTCTTCCTGATTTACCCAAATACAAAGGGGAGGGAGATCCAAATGCACATATCAAGGCCTATGCCATGGCCATACGAGAATTACTCCCTTGGGATGGGGTTGTTGCTAAGATATTCCCTAAAACCTTAGAGGGTATTGCCCTTGATTGGTATTACAGAATACCTGAAGCCTCGATACACTCATTCAAACAACTCGTGTCAGAGTTTATCAAAGCTTTTGACATGAACAAATTGTTAAGAACGGGAATCAGGGAGTTCTTACATATTAAACAAGAACATAATGAATCTGCTGCTCATTTTATTCAAAGATGGCGTACAATTCTCTACTCATCAGCAAGTGCTCCAAACATGGATCAAATGGAACTATGTGATTTATTCCTTCATTCTCTCAATAGAGAGATAAAGGAAGAAGTCCAGAAGTTCCCACTAAGAACTTATGATGAAGTACTCGAGAGTGCTCTCTGAATAGATCAAGCGGCGATAGATAGTGGTCGTAAGACATATGGAACAAATGGGAAATTAATCACTCCCAATCAAAACACTACGACCTATCCTAATGTCAGGAATACCAATCAAGGACCCAAGATCCTTAACAAAAACCGTGGGGTTACAACAGATGGAGTCACTGATCAAGTCAAAGGACCAAATGTTGTGAACACCCTGGCACCTGCTAACAATCAATGCAATAATAAATTCACTCCAGCAATCAATACGGTGGATTTTAATCATCCTCCACAACATCATCCACAGCAACAACAACAACAACAACAACAAAAAATCCAGTCACAAGGCCTTGCTCGAGGCCCAGATGGATATCAAAACCAAAGCCAAAGGCCACAACCTCAAAATTACAACTATAACAATCAGCAGCCTAATCAGAATTTTGGGCCACAACAAGGTTCAAACCAACAACCACGAAACTATAATCCCAATCTATATTGTAGATTTCACAAAATTCGAGGTCATGATACTGGGACTTGCCATGACTACAAAAAATTCTTACAACATTTACCAGACAATAAAAAACAACTCTTTATAGACATGTTTTTGGCAAGTCCTACACTACCTACGCCAAACACCTATATGGGATCAGTTTCCCCTCAAAATGCACCTCTCAAGATTTTCAACGATCCTCTCCCAAATCATTCTAACAATAACAGGTTAGATCCAAATGGGACAAACAAAGGTGTCATAATAGGAAATAACGATCAAGATGCCTCAACTCCTGACAACTCTCAGATTGCTCCTAACCTAGGTTCAAACGGTAATACAAAAATCTTAGGATTAGTTGAGTTGGAGGTTGAGCGTGAAATTAATGCAACAACTCAGACAAAGGAGTATGTTTCACAACCCCTACCTGATATTTTCTATGCACGAGATGAAGTTCCTACAATAGCAAAACCAGTAGGATCCTATGATTTAATATCAGATTTGAACAAGACCTTTTCCCACATTTCATTCCTAGATTTACTGAAGAATTCACCTGCGCATCGCTTTACGTTACTCAAAGCATTAGGTCTTGGACATCTAATCCACGTTACGCCACCTCCTAGCACTCAAATAAACCATGTAGACTTTGACGTCTACCCTCCGGGGCAGCCAGATAGGGATACTGAGTTTGTATTTGACATAAGCAAGATGCCAACAGACACTGAAATTTCACGTAGAGGTGATCCACCCTTGCACTTGCAGGTTTGGATTTACAACAACTACGTCAAGCGTGCAATGATTGATGATGGGGCAGCAGTTAACATAGTCCCCTTCACTTTTCTTCAAAAGCTAGGATATGGAGAAACGAACTGTTCTTCAACACGAAACACGCTAAGGGGCTATGATAGTCTCAAGGCAACTTCAATTGGGACTATAGTGCTACCAGTCACTCTAGGGCCCAAAACAATCCTCACTGAATTTTATATTATAGATCGGGAAACCAACTATAATATGATTCTCGGTCATCCATGGATACATCGCATGAAGGCAATCCCTTCCACGTTATTCCAAGAAGTAAGGTTTTTACACCTAGGAAAAGTCTTCATCGCTCAAGGGGATCCTAAACCCTTTGATATACACTTAGAAAACCTCAAGAAAAAGAAAGGAGTCCATACAGAGTATGAGCTTCCCACAAATCAATTAAACAAACCACCTCCAACAAAAGAGTTAGTCCCAATCACCCCAGACATTCCAGAGGTTGAAGTTGTTAAACCAAAAACATTTGAGGTGGTAAAAACAGATAAAGGTAAGTCAATTTCTGTGGAAACAGTCTCCACTAAAACCACAACAGGAATTATGAAACTCTTGGAGAATGACGAGCCGATCTTTCTCCCATTTGAACCTCAGGGAATGGGTAGTCTTCTCGGTATAGCATCTCTTCCCTCTGATGACCTAGATCTAGATATGAACATGATAGAATTAACAAATGAAGAAGGGCAATTTAAAATTGAAACGATGCCTATCAAAACCATCTCTAGGCATTGCCCTATTCTAAAGCCTAGTTTCGACCCATGCGCGTCTGAAGCTAAGTTTTCCCTATCCATGGGGCAAGACCTCATCATTCGACAAAATTTACAAATAAACACAATGCTCCATATGGGAGAAAAGGTCGAGCAGCATAGTCATGCTCACCCACATGCCATCTCTCAAAAACATGACAAAGAGGCACGCGAACGCCTCTTTCAGAAAAATGTTTTTAATAATGGGACATATACACCTCTGGGCAAGGGTTGTAAGTTCAAACCCAGAATGGTAGGCCCTCGTCAAGAGAATGAAAACTTTGAGGATAATGGTTCTCCGCTGTGTACTTCTAGGGGTGAAGAATTCGATATTCGTCAACTTTCTTCACCTTAGACATCATGACATATAGTTCCACCTGCATTTTCATATGTACATGGTTGCAGTTGCATTGCATTAGTAATTTAGTTAGTTCATCTTGTTCACTCATTCTGTAATGTTGTGGTCAAGGAACTTATTCTTAAGAAATTTATTACAAGCTTCTGAAAATATTGGCAAAAGCATTCAAATCACATCTCTTCAATTTTCATAATATCATCAAATAGTTTCAAAATCTTTTCATCAAATTCGACAGACAAATATTGACAAAAACCATACCAAGGCCTGCATACTTGGTTTTGCTCTTTCTTTCTACTAGGTTAAGTTGTTCTTACCTACGGTCTGTTCTAGAAGCTTCTTGGTGTCACATCTATCCCTCTTACATCTCTTTGAAACAAGGATATTCCAAAATCACAAATCAGAAATGTCAAAATCAAATAAATCAAAAATACCAAGCAAACAGAATATTTTATTTTTACACACTTCTTTGCCCCACCAACCTTCGGTGATAAGCCCGCATCTCTTACTGGTGGTGCGAGGTTGGGAAAGGAAAGAAGTGCCCTTACTCGCCTATATCCTGCCTTCGGTGATGAGCCCATGCTTCTTACTAGTAGCATGAGGCAGGATGTAGGGGGTCCATTCACACAAATTAACAAATCTTGGTATTCTAAAAACACAAAGCAAAGAGTATTAAGTAAGCTTAAGTATCCAAATTCCAAAACGATCAAATCCTCAAAACCAAATTTTGTCAACCAGGCTGCCATCTATAAATCTAAGTCTAGATAAACTGGAAAGTAAGTTGCCTTCTGAACTATGTAGGTAGTTTCGAGTAGGGTAAGTACACAGGTCTAAGTTTGGTTTCTATCAAATGGTTTGTCTTTCTCCCATCATTCCATTCAGTCAAACTCATACAATTTGTGCCCTTCCCAACTCTTGGTGTTGAGCCCTCGCATCTTACTAGTTGCGTGGAGTTAGGAATGGGGCAAGTTCATCTCATTATCACTATATATTCATCACATTTTTCCAAAATAAGAAGAAGCAATGAACATTGCCCAAAGAAGCCAAAAGTTCAGTACTACAATATGTTTGCATCATCACATATCAGCATTACAAAAGCAAATAAAAGATAAACATTTTGTTCAGTATTTGTTATCACTTGTCATCCATTGCATACATTCTGAAAAGCATATGAAAATAAAAAATTCTAAAAGATTACACACATGAATCAAATCATCAATATAAGCCAACTCTATACAACGAATAACCGAACCAAAAAGAGATATATGTACATATCATTGTGTGTCATAGTTTTGTACGATGTCATCACACACTAGGTGCGGTCAAAATGCTTGCAATAAGCACAAAATACCAAAACATCATACATGCCTCACAAAATGGAGACTAAGCAATAAAGGAACTCTACCTATCCGCCCTTTCAAGGCCCATTGTGACTGCTCTAGTTACGAATTTCTTAGGAGTTCTTCTCAAAAGCATTCAAAAATAGCAAAAAGCTAAGCCTAACGCAAAATACCATTCCCAAGCTCATTCCAATTCAATCATACTCAAAAACGAAAAGAGTGATCACCGTGGACCCAAAGCTCAAAAATTACCAAATCGATACGCATAAATGAATAGTAAAATGAGCTCGTTATATATATATATATATATATATATATATATATATATATATATATAGTATTATAATCTTGTTTTGAGTGTTTTTACGTAGAGTTGGAGTGCCGATAGAGGTAAGTTCTTATCCCCCGTGCAAATGGTGAGTCCTCATTTCATTTTAATTAAGTATTTATTTTCGATTTATTTTATCTATCTACACTTGAGTCCCTTTTTCATTTTGCAGATATCGGGAATTTGGATGGCAACATTTCGACACATGGGCATGTCAGGTATAGCTTCTAACTCCCCATTTTGGGACCACCATACTCGGACCCACCATTTTATGCCTCTTCATGGCTAAAACGCTTCTCCGAGGGGGCAATATGTACGTACCCAAAATTGTATGTATTGTACTGTCAGAAAGAGGTTACAAAACCCCAATGATGATTCAGATCTCTTCGCAAGGTGTTCAGAATCCAGAAAAGCTCGCTGAGTATACATTTGCATCCCAAAAAGCCTTGTCCAGCCTCTACATGTTTTTTCCTAACCTTTTCTCTCTTTTTCCTTGCATTTTTGTCATTAGTTATAGGACCACCTCCCTGCCAGGGCGGCGGTCCTGTAACCGTCGCCCTGCCATGCTATGTAACCATCACCCTGCCAGGGCGGCAGGTCCTGTAACCGTACCCTGCACAGGGCAGCGGTCCTGTAACCACCTCCCTTGTAGGGCGGCGGTCCTGTGCGCATTTTCTAGAATGTTTTGATGATTTTTTCAAACATAAAATTCAAATTTCTATCTACATTCCTTAACCACTCTTGCTTGCATTTATGTTTTAGCCACCTGGTAAATAGTGTTTTCTCTTTGTTTGATGGTGAGAGAGTTCTATTTGAACTTGCCTTTTAGTGATTGTTGCTATAAATATGCCACTTGGTTTACAAGTAAATGGTCTTGGTTCTTTGGTCTAGAGTCTTCATTCTTGAGCTTCAGTCTTCAATACTCAGTCCTAGATTTTGTTTATGAATCATTTTATCTTTAGCATGGATTAGAATTCTGAATATTTAGTTATGCCTCACTGTACACCGACAACGATCCTGCTAGGAATCGCATAGGCCAAGCTCTGTTCTCTTGCACCATCCCTCTCCTACTTGTACTTCGTTGTATTTCTCTGAAGCTGCTATTGCTCATTGTTTGAGTACCTGTTGTTTATCATTTTGTTTCATCATTGCTGCAACAACCCTGCTAGGAATCGCATAGGCCAAGCCAGTTCACTTGTGCCATCCCTCTCCTACTTGTGCTTCAATGCCATTTTTACTTCAAAGTAACTTGTCGTCCCAGTGCCTTCTCTTGCCGATGTTGTTATACTCCTACTCTTTCTGGATTCACGTGAACATGCAAGAACGAAGAGATCACTCTGAGGGGACAAGCTACAACACAACTGGATTTGCCTCTGCTCAGTAAACTCCAGGTTTAAATCATCAAAGTTATTATCAAATAGAGTAGTGAATCATTTTATTTCAGTTAAGCTCACTTTCAATATTGCCAGGGAAGCTGTGGGGAATGATAGTTTCTGAGAAGCTATGATTTGTTCCTCACTTCTGAGGTAAGATTGAAGGTTTTCAATTAAGTTAATTAGCTGTCTTTCATCTAGATTCACACATTTGCACAGGTGAATAACCACACCGGGTTATCTCGCTTGTTTAGTTTTAGTATAAGAGTATTTTAATTGTTGTTTGTAATTATAATGTTTCAATCGTGTATTTTGTTTAGATTAGTTTCCCTTTCAGCAGTAGTATAAATTGTTATTTTCAGTTTAAGTTAATTCAGAGACTTCATTTTAGATTAATACTTAGATCCTAATTAGTAAGATAAACCATAGGGAATTTACGCTACCCATTCATAGCCGCTAAATCTCCCCTTTGTCATTTCAGCTACCAGGAGATCACACTACCAGATCTTAGTCACTGATCCTCCCATAGTTAGCTATAGGAAAGTTGCTTGCCAATTCTCATCCTCGCTTGTAGCTTTTCTATCATAGAAAACTGACCATAATCCCGGCTGTGACTTCATCTAAGTCACCCGCATTTCAAACCACCGGCTGTCTCGGCACGACCTCGGGAGGTCAGGTACGGGGAAGGTCACTTGTCGATTATCATCCTCGCATGTCACTTTTCCATCGTACAGAGACACAAAAATCATGCAAAGGTTAAAATAACTAACAAAGAACATAATTTTTATTGCTTATGAAGTATACACAGTACATTACATGTGGGAGAGAGGAATGAAGCCATTACAAAGATTTGGGGAAGGATTGAATCCCCAAGAGGAATGATATGCATGGGAGAAGAAAAGTGATCACACCTCCTTTTTTACAAACCCCTTACATTTTATAAAGGAATTTGATGAGAGGAGAGAGAGAAAGAAGATCCCAACATTGCAGAAAAACTAATTAAAAATCCTTCTTTAATCTATAGTGGGTGCTTGAATATATTCAAAATCCTCTATTCCATTAATGGGGTTGCCTTGCATTTGAAACAACCTAATCTAATTGCACCTCCTGTCTAATCTAACTTCTGTAGGCTCATCATGATCCTACTTCTCACCAATATCCATTAAAGGCCCTCACCTGCCACTTCATGTCTACCATTTTAAGAGGTAAAAAAACCTCAAAATATGAAATCCCATGTTGTCATGCTCTAGATCCCAAAAATACTTCTTCAATGACTATAACTTTGCAAGACACAGGGTGAGTACATTGGGAGATATCACCATTTTTACCTAATGCTTCGCTGGGATTTTGCTTGAATCTAACCTCCTAGGAATAGAAATTGGTATTCACCATCGCATTCTCCTCTTAATCACCTTTTTGTTAAATTGAAAGTTATAATGTTTTTGCATTTGATTGATCATTCCTTTTCAATATTTCATGAGATTCATATCAGTTTGAAATTCGGGGAAAATTATGGTTTGTATTAGACTCCAACAAGCTATTGCCCACCCACAGAGCTGATTCTCCATATCCAACGGGATCTCCACATCTAATGACTAGCTTTGCTTACATTTTAAATTAAAAAATAGATCAGTGTGATCTCCCCTTTTGATGCACCTCACCTATCGCCTTGATCCACCATCAACCTTAGCTCCGCGATCGATGCATGACTTGATAGGAATCATTGAAGAAGAATTTAGGTTGAATTTATAAGATGAGAAATAAAGCCCTATAGAACTTACCATACCCACCGTTAATTAGAAACTTGATTGTTAACCGCTTCATCCAAATACCCTTCAAGTCACCTATTAACATAATCATATATTAATTTTAAGGTTTCCTCATACTTCCCATATTTGGGACTATTAGAATGAGCATTTGTCCATTTTAAACATTCCTCATAAAAGGATGTAATTGCATATATTACTTTTACAAGAATTTCTCATACTTCCCATATTTCCTAACTATGAGAATGTGCATCTGTCCATTTTAAACATTCTCATAAAATGATGTTATTATCATTCATTCTTTATGTTTCGGGAACTAGGAAGAATTTTTATTTCTTTCTATATTGAGTTTATGATAATAAATATAAAGGTCAAATACAAGTTAATTAGAAACTCGATTGCTAACCGCTTCATCCAAATATCTTCATCATAATAATATATCATATATTAATTTTACAAGAATTTATCATATTTCCCATATATCCTGACTATGAGAATGGGCTTCTGTCCATTTTAAACATTCTCATCTAAGAGCTGACTCCCAAGCTTCTATGCATTTGAGTTTATGAGAATCTATGAGCTCAATACGAAGTTAATTAGAAACTTGATTGCTTCCATGCATCCAAATATGAATCATTGCATAATGGCTCAACCATTTTACTTTTATGTGAATTTATCATACTTCTAATATGAATCCCTGACCATGAATGGGCATCATGTCCATTTTAAACATTCTCATAAAAGGATGTGAGAATGTGTCATGTCCATTCTACTAAACTCACCCAAAGTTCCGCATTTCCTATAGCTTAACATTGTACTATACTTGTAGTTCATAAGCCCATTATTCATATTCAGAGGCTCGAATTGAAGTCTTTCTATATTGATTTTATCGGATTCATTCATGAGAGAGCTCCCAATAGAAGTTTACCAAGACTTGATTATTAACCATTGGCCTTCATCAATCGGTAACATAGTGCCCATATATTACTCCTTAGGATAAAATTCCTCATACTTCCACTATCATATGAGCTCAAATTATATCTCGAATGGGAGCTGTCCTTCATTTTAAACATTGTCATAAAGGATATGAATTGCATATATTTGTAAGCTTTTGTAATAATTCGCTCTATTGTGGGACCGAGAATGGGCATCTGTCCATTTTAAACAAAAAAGGATGTAAATTTCATTCATTGGCTTTATGTTTCGTGTAGGAGAATTTTTCTTTCTTTCTATATTGAATTTATGAGAATACCGAGCATATGTCCATTCTCATCTAGATGATAAAAATCTTTGAGGGCTATATTGAGAACTGAACATATTTTATTCTCATCACAATTCATAAAATATTTTGAATTTTCTATGAGAATGGGCATATGCCTATTCTAACCATTTAATTGCCTCATTGAATTTTTCAATATTGAACTTAATTTTTTTTATATCATTCTAAAGGATGTGAGAAAGGGCAACTGGCCATTGCTAAAAAGAAATAAATGATTCAAGATTTCTCTTCTATGATTCTTATATGAGAATGGGCATATGCTCATTCAATACAAGTCAAAAATGTTTGTTTGTAAGAGAATGAACATATGCACATTCTATCTATGTGTATTTTTATTCTACGATTCCTAAATGAGAATGGCCATATGCCCTTTCAATACAAGATTAAAAAATATTTGTTTATATGAGAATGGACATATGTCCATTCTTTCTTTGTGTATTGCATCATTTTCATTGTTCTTACTACTCAGTTTTTCATTTTTCTTCTATGATTCTTATATAAGAATGGGCATATGCCCTTTCAATACAAATTTATAAAAAATTATTTGTTTGTATGTATTAGAATGGACATATGCCCATTCATGTCTATGTGTATTGAACCTCATTTTCATTGTTCTTGTTACTCACTTTTTCAAAAATTATAAAAATAAGATTTGTGAGAGTAAAAAGGAATAAAAACTAGATTTCTCTAAATGTTCTTTGCAGGTACCATCTCATTATTTAGAACATCTAATATAAACTTGATTCTGATGTGATGACTAGCAATAATATATGATTTTTTATCATTTTCACATCCATATTATATTATGAGCAATATAATAAAGTTGTTGTCATTTTAGCGCATATATAGTAATCATAGCTAACTCAGTATTTGTTTAAGAATGGGCAGTTGCCCATTCTCTCATGCAAACATACTTTTTTTCATCTTATCTTGAATACAATGTAATTTTTGTTCTCTCAGAATGAAGTATACTTCATTCTCACAGCAAACCTAATCATATGTCTGTTATGATATATGAATCATAGTTGAAGAATAGAGATAACACATTCTACCTTCCTTTATAGAGGTATTAAAATGGGTTCAAAAAATTCACATACAACAATCATTTTATTTTTCGTAATGTAAAATATTATTTGTAGATTTATAGTTATTACTAAATGATACAATATTATTTCTTGTATTTAATTATTAGTATTATTAATTATTGTTGTTAATTAATTAATTTCAAACAAACCTAATATGATATGTTAAATACATATTCTTTGATTTCTAATTTTTTAGCCATGATTAAAGTTTAAATATTTTTATTGGCCCAAAAACTAAGGGACATTAAAATCAATGAAGCATTATAAGTGATGAAGCATTATAAATAAATAATGGAGTTTATGTGGTTAATTAGTTTTATAAAGTTTTACCATATTTTTGATAATTTTATAAAATTATTTTTAAAATGCACTATAATTAATTAAGCATTCTAAATAATGACAATTAATTTGTTAATTACGTTTAGAAAGTTTAATTATATTTTTAATAATAGCTAATTATTTTTCGTTTGAAATTATTTTTTATTGATTTGGTAATATAATTAGATGTCATTTTTTACCGAATGTAATTGAACTACTTGAGTTTTAGTAAAAAAATATTCATGCAATTTTCTTGTAGTTAATATTAATTGATAGGATTCTTTTTTTGAAATTAATGCATAATCTTAGAGAATGATGCGCCAAATTAGCATGGTGTGAAATGTTAGTTAATTTAATTATAATATTATTAATTAATTTTTTAGTGAATTATTTTTAATAGTGCCCTCAATTTAATGTGAGTTTATTATTGGAAAATAGTTTTTTTAAAGGGACTATACCCTTGTACAACATTACTCAAAAGCTAGATTTAACTATATTAGCATTAGAAAAAGTGATCAAAATCAAGATGTAACCAATAAGCCCAACAACAGAAGACATCCTGTCAAGAACAGTATCTATAACTAGCAATCCTACAGCACAACAACTAAAAAACAACAGTTGCCCAGTAGCAACACAACATGCCAATAGCCTAGTTGTAGCAATGAGAGCAAACAAAAGGACAAGATTCATGCCTTGTCTGATACGATGGGGGATTTAGGTTTGGCGTATCCCTTCTTTTTCCAATCCACCATTGTCCATCTCTCATTTCTCTTTTCCACTAAAATCATAATAGCCACTTCAAGTGATTTCATAGGGTTGTGGCTCTCAGGACTGATATTTTTGCGGGTCAAATTAATTTATTATTGGACTTTTATTCTGAATATAACGATGTCCCTAAATAGAAGAATCTGAAAACTAGGTTTTTAATGTTACTTTAGTTAATATTAATTGATAGGATATTGAAATTAATTATAATATTACTAATAATTATTTAAATACCAATACTAATTAATTATATTATTAATTAATGTTTTTAATTAATTAATTAATACTAATATTATATAATCATAGTGATTTCTACTACTAATCAATGTTAATGGTGAACTATTAATTACTAATATCACATCTTGATTAGAAACACTTTGATTTCTATTGTTTCAAATTTCAAATTTTTGGTGCTTTATTATAGGGAGGCAATTCGTACCGGTCATTTATTATGGTAGGTTTGACTCAAATTTTGAATTTTCAGTGCTTATTTTTTACATTTTCCACAAGATTGATTCAAATTTTAAATTATATAGTTTAATTTTTGGGAGGAAATTCATAATTGTCATTTATTATGTCAGGTTTGATTCAAAATTTGAATTTTTGGTGCTCTTTTTTTACGAGGCAATTTATTTTGGCCAAGTACATTATAAAAATATTGATTTTGAATGAATCAGGTTTTGGTTTTTGCTCTATTGGGACTGACATTTTTTCATTCAGAGATTTAACTAGGGAAAGATGAAGAACGTAGATGTGACTGGAAAAATACGAAGATACAGAGATTTTGTAAAAGAAAGAAGAAGAAACGGACTTTGAAATAGTGATTTTGCAAGGGAGACTATTGGAGATTTCTCAAACGGAATACAACAATGGCAAAGCAGGCTATTCAAGGTTTTTATATCTCATTTTTTCCAAGTTTACTTCTAAAGCGTAAAAAATGTATACTAACAAAGATCTTTTAATTCACAATCAACTATTTGAACCATTTTTCCATATATCTCGTTTATTTAAATGTCTGAAAAACGTATCGATTTGTTTCCTTGCATAAACGTAACAGAAAACAAATACAAAAATCAATTTGTTTACATTCATAAATGTAACAGCTACCAAATATACAAATCAAAATTGTTTCATTCCTTTTTTAATGTCGTAAGGTCTAAAATGTGTACCTGTTTATGGTGTGAAAAAAATGATTAGATGGACTCAGTAATGTTTGTCTCTCTTTGTGTCTTTTTTATGACTACCGCAACAAATTTTATTACCTCTGCAACAAGTTTCTTTTTCATTTTCAATAATCTTTGTATCCAATAAGCCCAAATCCTTTCGCATACCTTCTTCTTTCTCCTACAAAATCTCTGAATGAAAAAACCTGGCCATAAGAGAGAAAAAAATAAAAAACTTGGCCATTAGAGAACAAACAATCAAAACCCAAGCCATTCAAATTCAATATTTTTATAAAGTATTTGACCAAGGAAAATCACATCTAAAAGAAAGTGCCAAAATTTGAAATTTAAATTTTTCGTACCATAATAAATCACCACCCTTTAATGATTAAATGTCTTTAATATCCTAATATCCTAAGTCTCAAAATTTGAATCTATCCTACCGTAATAAATCACCAAACTATAATGCTTAAATGCCTTTAATATACTAAGTCTATTGTAAATACTTAACCACAAAAGGGTACATATTTAAATGCTTTAATATGTTATTATCCCAATGTTTAGAAACATTTAAATGTTTTATAGAGGTATTAGAATAATGAAAAATACATTGTACCATTTTTGTACATACATTCAAAATATGAATGTATAATACAGTAACAAATCACCACCATGTAATGCTTAAATGCTTTAATACACTTTAATATGCTTACATATTTGAATTGATTTTAAATAGAAATTTAAATAATGAAAAATATAAAGTAGAATTTATTGTCATACCAATTTAGACACATGTAATGTTTTTAAAATGTCAACATTTACCGAAAATATGTTTTAATAATGAAATCATGAAATTTTAAAGGTTTTTTAAAATACTGATAAAATTATTTGTCATATTTACATATTTATTGTGTTTTAAAATGGTCACCCATTCCCATGGCATGTATAAAGTTATAAAACAATTGAATCTATCCTACAATAATAAATCAACACCTATTAATGCTTAAATGCTTTAATATCCTAATATCCTAAGTCTATCATAAATATTTTTAAAATATATTTGAATTGATTGGACCCATTTTATATTTTTATTAGATATTTGAATAATGAAAAATATATAGTAGAATTTATCGTCAAACCTAATTAGACACTTGTAATAATTACTATTTTTGTATTTACTGTCGTTAGAATGGGCACCCATTCTCACGGCTTGTATAAAGTTAAGAAATTGATTGAGCCTTTTTACATTATCTTGTATTGAATGGACAGATGTCCATTCTCATATAGGAATCATAAAAGACTTGCTTGGGTAGATAACAATCATAAAAGAAGAGTATGGATTAGATATGCTCACAACTTTTAAATAGCTATTCAAATGACTAAGTATTGAGTAAGTATTGACGAAAGTGCACATGCCCACTCTCATAGAATAAAATTGCTTGTATGAGAATGTTTAGAATGGGCACATGCCCATTCTCATATAAAAAATATGTTTCAATCACGACTGTGCACATGCCCATTCTCAAAAAAATAAATATTACTTGTATTATAAAGTTTAGAATGGGCATATGCCCTTTACAATAGGAATAATCAAATTTACTTTGTTTTAGAATGGGCACCCATTCTCACATCTTGTTAAAGAGTTATGAAATTGATGGAGCTTTATGGCATTGTCTTGTTTTGAATGGGCAGATGCCCCTTCTCATTTAGGAATCATAGAAGAAGAATAAGAAGAGTATGGATAAAACAGTCTCACATTTTTAAATAGATATAAATAGGAATAATAGAGGCATACTCATAAAATCAGTATTGCTTGTATTACAATGTTTAGAATGGGCATATGCCCATTCTCATGCAAACAAAATTGTTTCATCTTGTTTTGAATGGGCATTGCATTTTTAATCTTCCTATTCTCATATAGGATTCATAAAAGACTTTCTTGGGTAGATAGGAATCATAAAAGAAGAGTATGCTTTATAAATGGTCACGAATTTTAAATAAGTAAAAAATTGATTGACCATGTTTATATTGTCTTGTATCAAATGGGAAGTTACCTGTTCTCATATAGGAATCTGCCTATTCTCATATAGGAATCAAAAAGAGTTATTAGGGAAGATAACAATCATAAAAGAAGAGTATGGATTAGATATGCTCACAACTTTTAAATAGCTATTCAAATGACTAAGTATTGACGAGTGTGCACATGCCCATTCTCATAGAATCAAAATTATTTGTATGAGAATGTTTAGAATGGGCACATGCCCATTCTCATAAACAAATATGTTTCAGTCACGACTGTGCACATGCCCATTCTCAAAAAAAAAATATTACTTGTATTATAAAGTTTAGAATGGGCATATGCCCTTTATGATAGGAATAATCAAATTTACTTTGTTATAGAATGGGCACCCATTTTCACATCTTGTTAAAGAGTTATGAAATTGATGGAACTTTATGGAATTTTCTTGTATTGAATAGGTAGATGCCCATTCTCATTTAGGAATCGTAGAAGAATTGCTTAGGTAGATAGGAATAATAGAAAAAAAAAAAGTACATGGATTAAACAGTCTCACAGTTTTTAAATTTTTAAATAGGTTTAAATAGGAATAATAGAAGCAATCTCATAACATCGGTATTGCTTGTATTACATTGTTTAGAATGGGCATATGCCGATTCTAATGCAAAAAAAATGCTTGTTTTGTTTTGTATTAAATGGACAGATGCAAACAATATCGCTAAGATTAAAATAAGTAGAATGGGCATATGCGTATTCTCTTTTATATTTATTTTAGAATGGGAATTTTCCCTTAAGAATGGGAATTTTCCTATTCTCATAAGGGAATCATTGAAAAAATTCAACTATTGTTCATATTAGAGAAAAATGAAAACATAATAAAAAGAATTATAGAGATAACGTCAGTATACGAAGAATAGGCATATGCCTATTCTCTTTAATTTCAATCATAATAGAAAGTCCATTATTGTTCATGGAGATATGTGAATAAGTATAATAAAAAGAATACAGATAACGTTTACTTTGTTTAGAGTGGGCACTTACCCAATCTCACTGCCTTTGTAGGTGTATCAAATCTAATGTGTCACTTGATAATGATCACTCAGATTCCTGCATAGGTCAGATGAAAATAATAAACTGTATGCATGTCATTTCAAAGAACTGACATGAATTTTCAACTCGTAATCATGTTGAATTATTATAAAATGAAGATTACAAAATGATTAACTATCCTTTATATCTACATAGTACATATTATCAATTAACAAGGTAATAATGCAATCTCTTTTGGAAAACAACTTTTGCTAACTAATTTTATAATCATATAGACAACTTCAAATCTTATAAGCAAGAAACAAAAGTTATTCATCATCACAATAATCAATATATAAAACAAGGTAATAGTAGCGCCTAATAATGATTCAAACATCAACATTAAATAAGATCATTTCACAGTCAATATTTTACATAATCAAAATCCATACATCATCACAAGAATTAATAGAGATAAAATTTAATTTGTTTTAGAATGGAAAATTCCCCATTATCACAGTCTTTGTATAGATCTCAAAATGATTGACTTCAATAATATAGATGAAATTTAATTTTCTATTATTCTGCTATGATTCCTATGTGAGAATGGGCATATAACTATTCTCATATAGGGATCAAATAAAATGATTATTTCGATACACATAGACAGAATGGGCATATGTTCATTCTCATACAAACAAAAAAAAATTATCTTGTATTGAAAGGGCATATGCCCATTCTCATATAAGAATCATAGAATAAAAATACACATAGACAAAATGGGCATATGTTCATTCTCATATAAACAAGAATTTTTATCTTGTATTGAATGGGCATATGTTCATTCTCATATAGGAATCATAGAAGAGAAATAGAGGTAATATATAATTTTTTTAGAATGGACAGTTGCTCATTCCCACATCCTTTATAGTGATATAAAAATGATTAAGTTCAATATTGCTTCAATGAGGTAGAATGGTTATAATAGGCATATGCCCATTCTCATACAAACAAAGAGTTTTATAATTTTGATGAGAATGGGCATATGCAATTTATCATATGACAATGGGCATCTTCCCCTTCTTTATCTCATAATAATTTAGCAAAGAAGAGTTAGAATAATTCATGCCTTAAATTTTCTTCAAATATTGTGCTTCACAAGCCAAAACGATCTAACAAAACATAGGGAGCCCAAAGCGGAAACTTAAATGGTCAACAAAAATTTAGTGGAGAGAACAAACAATATCTTAGAAATATTCTTCAAATCTTATGCTTCAAAGGATGAAACGGTCTAATGAAATACATGTAGCCCAAAGCGGAAAGACAAACAAAAAAGTGGAAATTAGATGAAAAAGAAAGCGGAAAGGATGAACAAGAAAGAGATAGCTTCGCCGACCGCAATTAACCTTACAATTCCCAAGATCTCTACCATCATCAAAAACAGTAACAGTCGTCAATCTCTCTACCATGCCACAGAAGAAGTAATTGCCATTAATTTCACCAATTTCCCTCCAACGGGTGTTTGAAGATGTGTTTAACAAACAAGTATCTTCAAATAATAAAAGGTGGTAAATAATTTATTTACAAATTAATGGTCTCACTATGTCATAGACAAAAACAAATGTAAATATTAAACAATATCATAGCCATGTTTTAGGTTTAATTATTGCACTTAAAATAAAATTTAAATTTTCAAAAAAAATCATAGCCATGTTTGTGTTAGAAATCATTATATTGCTCACATGAATTATTATAATTTTTATATTATTTGTTGTGAGATATAATCTCACGTATTATGTGTGGATGAGTTGTTTTATTATATTGTTATACATGAATAGTGTTGGTTGAAACCACTCGCATATTTAAGAGGATTGGTTAAAGGAGCATTTACAACTCCCCTATATTTTAGGAGAAAGAAACTCCTATATTTTTGTATATCTGTCTATTGTATTTTGCAATCGGAATGAATTAAAAGCAATATCATTCTTCTGTGAATTTCATTGTGTAAATTTGATCCAACGCTTTCATTTGGAATCAGAGCGAATAGTCTATTATAATTTTTGTGAAAAATAAAGGTTTAAGTGTGGTGGATGTTTATTAGAATTGTGAGGATAAGTCACAATGATTTTATTTCTCCCCTCATGGATGCAAGAGATGTGGTGTGTTCTGGCATAGAAACAGGGTTCGTGACTAGTCAATTTCTTGATTTCCTTCTCATACAAAATAACTGGATCCGCAAACCCAAGTTTACAACAACATCCATGCACTATTGGACATGTCCCATAAGTTCGGCATCAATTCTTTCTATGTACCTTTTTCACTCAGATCTGTTATTTCAAAGGTTCTTCACCGTCCATTACTAGATGAGACTTTGTTAGATCAGTCCTACGATAAATCACATTTGAACAAAGGATCAAATAAATTATTCAATATTTCTTTACCAGGGAATTGTGCATGGTGGATTAGACATTATTCGATATAAATACATGTTATCAAATCATTCATAGTTTAGAAAACCACGGCTCATTCTCCAGTGTATTACACCTCTCTCAATCTTCTACGCAAATTGATGAATGGTTGTTACGGAAGATTCTCATGGTATGTAGTTTTTTTTGGTCAACATCCTTGCACAGTTCCAATCACCACCTATCTATTCGTGCATACTCACTTTACCAAATACTCGGGTTGTATCTATAAGATTTGCATACTTCGTTCATTTTGTAATATTGTGTTTTGTCAACCAATTCATTATTCGCCATATATTGTCTCTTAAAACTTACTGTCCCATGGAATTGAATTCTTTAATTATTTTGGTCCAATATATCATCATTAATGTTCAATGAGTCAATATAATCCACACGTCCCATTTATTTTAATCCTTTTAAGTGTGTAGAATTAAAAGTGGGTCAATCATATATGTCATTGTGCTATAAAATATAATTAAATATTACATTTTAAGTGATAACATATTTACATTTTTAAGTCACTTTGTCATCTAATTTTTAATTAAGTGGTAAATGTCTTTGGTAATTTTATTTTATTATTTTTTAAATGTTTGAGTTGTCTATATTGTCAAGGCACCACTATTCGGTTTATTATAGTGTCGTGTCAATATTGTCGTCAAAAATATTATAATTGAGTAAGTCAACGTGTATTGAATGTTAAAACTCCAAGGTCAAAAGAGTAGAAAACTTGTGTAAAAAAGATGATGTCATTGTAAAAGTTAAACACATGATTTTAGGTTTTTGTTATCGTGGTGTCAAGAGTCAAAAATTGTAAAAAAAATAATTAAAAAAATTCCTCACGGACACATTTTCAGTGTTACCCAATGTCCGAAAAATAAGTTGTTTCACATTACGGGAGAGATACTATACCAATAAATCCAATATGAAAACTCCTGAGCTACATGAACATATTTGCTGAGTAAGCAGCATCGTCTACTGTAGGATGAAGGCACAGGAGGATGGAGGTCAATCAATGACCTCTCATCAATCACCAATGACGGGGCCACATGAAGTTGTGGTGATAGTGTGTGTGTGAGTTTATTTTTTATTTCAGAGTTATAGTTTATTGTGTGCGGTGTGATTTCAAAGTTCCTGTTGAATAAGTGAAATGTTCACATTGAGGGGGGGAACATGGTCTCAATGTTCCATTTCAATTTTTTAGTTTGTGTGTATGAGCAGTAGAATTCAACGGATTTTCCTATGTTATTCCCTGTCGTGAGATAGTGATGAGAGCCGATGATACTACTACAACATCGTGATATTGTGGTTGTTAGTAATCCACTAAAAAAAATATCCAGAGGTTGTTGGTTTTGTCCTAAAAAACCATTTGTTGTGTGGTTTTTGGTTAACCACTTGGAAAACCTTCTAGAGGTTGTTGTTATTGTCCTTGAAACCATCCAGATCGTGAGCAAGCTACGTAGCGGCATGTTGCAGTACAAGGCAAGATTTCCCCATGTTCGCACTAAGGGGGGAATGTTAGGAATTATTATATTTCTCACATGAATTATTGTAATATTTATATTATTTGTTGTGAGATATAATCTCATGTATTATGTGTGGATGAGTTGTTAATAATAACAACCCACATAATTTATTCATTAGATTACTATTTTATTTATTATACTGTTAGACGTGAATAATGGTGGTTGAAACCAATCACGTATTTAGGAGGATTGGTTAAAGGAGAATTTTTATCTCCCCTATATTTTAGGAGAAAGAAACTCCTATATTTTTGTATATATGTTTATTGTATTTTGCAATCAAAATAAATTGAAAGAAATATCATTCTTTCGTGAATTTCATTGTGTAAATATGGTCCAAAGCTTTCAGTTTTAATTTTTTTTAATCAAAAAATGCTTTTCACTGGAGCTTTGAACCAGGGGGTTCTTGGATCCCCTCCCTTAGAAAATATTGTATACAATATCCAAAAGTAGGAAAGAAGTTTAAGCATGGATGCCCTAAAAAACGACAAAAAAAAAATGAAAAAAACTATATAACTAAGATACATATGAGCATTATTAGTTTGATCATTCGGAAACTTCAGCATTCACTTTGACCTCCTGAGCTTCAGTTGGAGTAGGAACCTTCAGTCTAAAGCTACTGCAAGGTTCTTGAGAGCTAGTTTGTGCAACCCTTAGTAGAAAAGTATATGACTCCATCCCCCCCCCCCATGAGTTTGAAAATTCGAGGGGAAACATGGCCAATTGGGAAGGATAAAGCTTCCAATTCTTATGGGCTATGTTGGCTGGACCTTCCTCAAGTTTTTCAATTTGAGTTGGCTCATGGCGAATTACGGAAGAGTATGGGGAGGATAAGTAGGCGATACCTTCCTCCTTCAATCCATATTTCTAATGAATTGAAATAGAAAAATCCAAAATATTCTTATACCTCCTTTCTAATTCCTCAACATAGCCCCAAGTAACCAAATCCCCATCAACTATCATTGAAATTTTCGAAAGAGTTGTGAGAAAACCCAAATTTTTCACCGCTTCTTCAAGACCAACCGCATGTCTAGGTTGAATTAAATTTTGATCAATCTGCATGGTCTCATCCTTGTATCCTCCAATGAGCATCAGGTGGGTGATGAAAAAGGAAGTGACCTCGGCATTGACATCAGCTCAACCATAGTCTTGCATGTAATCCTCCCCAAGAATAGTTTCTATATCTTTCTCCACTAAGTCAGAATCAATCTGGAAGATTGTTCGAAGCCTGATAGAGGAGATATGTCCATAGAAGTCCATCTCCCTCGATTCACCCTGAAGAAAGAGTCCTGGTAGTGGAGGGATCACCATGGAAGCGCTGAGAATCAACAAAAAACTAACACAGAGAATCAACAAAATTAATTGATACTAATTTATACTAGAGGGATGGAGGTTTTCAATCATGGATAATTATAAAACTGGTTTCAAATTTTAATAGTATTAGATTATTATTGACATGTCATATATGTTATGAATATTATTATTTAATTTACTATTAAGATTGGATATAAGGTTTATAAATATATTTAATTGTTTATTACGTTTGCACCTTCTCCATATATTTAAATTTTTGTCTTGTATTGAATGGGCATATCCCCATTCTCATATAAGAATCATAGAGAAAAAATAGAGGTAATATTTAATTTGTTTTAGAATGGACAGTTGTCCATTCCCCCATCCTTTGTAGTGATATTAAAATGATTAAGTGAAATATTTCTTCAATGAGGTAGAATGGTTAGAATAGGTATATGCCCATTCTCATACAAACAAAGAGTTTTATTATATTGATGATAATGGGCATATGCAACTTCTCATATAAACAAATATTTTTATCATTGTGATGAGAATTGGCATATGCCCATTCTCATAAACTCAATATAGAAAGAAAGAAAATTTCTCCTACGTGAAACATAAAGAATGAATGACAATTTCCTCCTTTTATGAGAATGTTTAAAATGGACAGACACCCATTCTCATAGTCAAGGAATGTCAAAAGTATGAGAAATTCTTGTAAAAGCAAGATATTCTATATTAATATGATGAAGATATTTAGATGACGTGGTTAGCAATCAAGTTTCTAATTAACTTCTAACTTCTATTTATTAATTTATCATCTTATAAATTCAACCTAAATTCTTCTTCTATGATTCCTATAAGAGACTGAACATCTACCCATTCAAGATAAAAATATTTATTTGTATGAGAAAAGATGTATGCCCATTCTTATTCTTATCAGTGCAATACAAGCAATATTGAACTTGATCATTACTATGGGAAAAGTAATAGGGTATATTTAACTTAATCCATTTAAAAACTATATGAAGCCTAAGAGAATGTGAAACTTGCCTCTCTAAAATGAATTAGATTTTATCTATTTTCTTATTTTACAATTCTTATATGGTATTGGGCAGTTTTCATTCGATACAAGATTGAACATAATAATTTTTATTTTTTTTTATTTTTATTATTGGTAAATAGTTTTTTGAAAGGGACTATACCCTTGTGTACAATAGAGGGCCTAGGAGCCAGAATAGGAATGAAAACCAGAAAAAAAAAAAAAAAAAAAAAAGGGATCAGAATCCAAGTGTGCCAATGAAGCCCAAAGTAGCCAAAAAACAGCTACCCAATCAAGACAAAATAGCAAAAACTCTGCAAAAAAGCAGCAAAGAGACCGCAAAAAAATAGCAAAAAAACATTCAAGAGCAGCTAAAGCACCTACAACTACTTCTTGGCAACTTTTTCGATGTTGGTTTTGATGTTCTTCCAGGATTTGAACATTCCCAAAGTTGTCATATGGGTAGCGTCAGTCTTATCCAGCTGATCAATGGTCCTTTTGCTTTCCTTATCATTGCCCTAAAGTGTTTTCGGAACTCCGCTGAGATTGGAGACACTTCTGACATGTTGCTCAATGAACTCCTCAATCGCACTAAAAATGGCCATATTGTAATCATGACGAGTTTTGGCCTTCCATAAATGGGAGTCTAAGGAGTTCAGCTTCTTGTAGATATCTTCAATCTAGTTGTTATCAATACCCACCTCCTCCTCCTTCTTCCTCTTTCCTTTCTGTTTTGCCAAGTTCTTAACCTCATCCTTCAGCAGCTTCATATCAGCTTCTAAGGCTTCCAGCCTTTTTGTAGAGCTCTCCATATGCACATCCCAAGGACTAGCACTGCTAATATTTAGGAGGTCATGTGTAATTTCAATTTCATGAGGACCCTTCCCCACAGCAAGAGTATCGAGGTTAAGCCTTCTAGATGACCTGGTGACCGGTCTAGCCGAGGTGGAAGTGAAGTGGGGAGCGGGAGCAGCAGTAGGGGGAATGGGAGATGAAGCCTGGACGGCCGGTAGGGGGTGACAGCAGTGGTGGCGGGGGCAGAGAGTGGAGAAACGGGGCTAGCAGCAGCAAAACCTGGCAGAGGGGGAACTGAGCTTGGGGAGGAAGGGAGACCAGGATACCAAAAAAGACAAAATTTATGCAGCAGCAAAATAAGCCCCTGGTGTAAAGGAACCGCCCGGCTATGCTTTTGAAACTCCAAAATGGAGCGCTCAAGAGAGTTCAGAAAATAATGGGGGAAACAAACCATGTGATTCCTATGGAAGTGGTTGAGAAAGATAAGGTGCTTAGCAGGTACGGTGACAAACCTCCCTTCCAAAGAAATGAACCATATCATCATGCAAATAACCTCATCATAAGGCAGAGGGATCGAGCTAACAAGCAAGCCCGTGGTAACATGGATCAGCTTCTTAGATCCCTCCACAAATCTCCTCTCTTCAACATCTCTGTCAACCCTTTTGTTAAAAAAATGGTATCCCTCCATGCCAAGGTCGGTCGCTTCAGCAATAAGCTCCTCATTGACCAAGATCTTCTACCCCCCATATTCCACAGTTCGCTCCTTCCAATCCTTCACAAAACGCACTGAGATGCTTTGATCATGTCCCTGAACCTTCTCCATGAAGTTGGTGATGCCACCCTTGCTGAGTATATTCCATAGCTCTACATTATCCTTCCAGTCTGAGTCCGCACTAGGCTCAATTTGGCAAGGGGGACCCCCCATCTTCACTGTGCTTAACTGTTTGCAGCAAATTCTGAAATCCTTGAGAGCGTTGAAGTCAGTCTGCTTTTTACTGTTGTAATCCGCACAATGTTGAAAATGAGAGCCGTTGCTCTTCCCATGAACATCTGCGTGCCTACTGATCTGAGCCTGTAGAAGATCACATGTGGGAATAACGGCCTTTTTGCTAGCCCACTCCCTATCATCAA
The DNA here is from genome assembly GCA_019776745.2 of Taxus chinensis. Lineage (NCBI taxonomy): Eukaryota > Viridiplantae > Streptophyta > Pinopsida > Cupressales > Taxaceae > Taxus > Taxus chinensis. Next base: position 132,696,462 of record CM034152.1, on the reverse strand, counting down.
TTACATTATTACTGTCTACGGTATCCATGGAGCCTTGTATCCAAATTTTAGCAAGCACAGTGTTGCCCGCATGCGCGATTTTCATATCAATGTAACTCCACTTGGACTTCCCCATATACTTCACACTATCTTGATTATTCGACAAGATTTGCATAATCATAGTTTTTAAGTCAACACATGTGGGAGTTTTATTGATATTGATCCACGCCCAATAATCATAACTCAACTCAAGAAATTGCATGCGTATAGAAATCCACATGAAAGTTGTTTTGAAGCTGCTTAGGGATGCTATTGTTATCCCAAATAGTGTGATTAACATTAATTCCATAATTAGCCAGTGCATCTGCCAATTTATTACCCTCCCGATAAGTATGCATGATCTTGATGTTATTGAATGTTTGACAAATACTTATGGACTCTGAGATAAAATTCTTGATGCTCCAACTTGGAGATGAGCACTGTTTAAGGAGATTAATGATATTCAGGGAGTCCCCTTCAATAATGAGATTCTAGATATTTTGAGTCTGGGTAATTCTCAGGCCCCATAAAGCAGATAATGCTTTGGAAAAATGATTGGTTTGAATTCCCATTTTCCCAACATACGTAGCAATCAGACTGCCTTTATGATCCCGTATCACTCCTCTTCCTACCACAATCCCAGGGTTCCCCTTAGAGGCCCCATCAAATTTCAACTTAAACCAATTAAAATCAGGAGGATGCCATTTAATCAAAGATCTATCAATGCTATTCCCGAGATTGCTACGGCTATTGACGGTTCCAATCTGCCAATTGGATAAGATATATTCTTCATTCTCTGGATATCTCTTGTTCTTGGGGGTTTTAAATCTAGCAGTGTTCTCTTTGATACCATTAGAAATTTTACCAATACTAAGTTTATAGTTTTGCTTCTTACTTCTGAAGATAATATCATTTCTATCCTTCCATATCCTCCAGATTAAATGAGGGACAACCAACTTCCAGATCCTTTTGACAACACAATGCCTAAAGGGTGGGTTCCATTGAGTCCATAGCTACTTTAGATCCTTCGGCACCACCTAGAGAGCTTCAAATTTAGAGAGGGAAAAACTCCATATTCTGGTAGCATACTCACAATGAATGAACAGATGACTGATATCCTCAGAATCTTTCTTACAAAGATGACATCTATTAGGCATTATAAATCCTCTTCTCATCAGGTTGTCAGTGGTAAGAATCCTGCCTTTGATAGCCAGCCAAAGGAAAAAAATTATTTTAGGAGTTAATTCAGTCATCCAAATCTTATTCCAATTGAACTCTGTTTGACTACTGTGGAAGAAATTATTATACCCAGTTTTGACAGAGTAATTCCCATCATTGGAATTATTCCATACCAGCTCATCCTTGGAATCCAGTTGACTTAAGGGAATAAGATCTAATTGATCTTGAAGGGAGGAAGTAATTTGCATCAGATCATCTCTCTCCACAGAAAGTTTTTTCCAATTCTTGCGGGTGCCATTTCCCTCAATATAGTCCTTGATTTTAATGCCATACTTGCTTACAAGACTGTCTTTAACAATCCCAAATCTATCCATGAGATTTCCATTAAACCAATTATCATCCCAAAATTTTATGTTCCAACCATCCCCCACTTTCCATTTACTGCCCTGCTTAATGAAATTTCTACTCTTAACCAGATTGTTCCAAAAGATGGAACCATAGGGGAGGTGCTCATCTTGTAGGAAAGAGTAACCAGTTTGATGATTTAGGTATTTTTATTTGATTAAATCAATCCAGGGTTGTTTCTCAAACAGCATTCTCCAACCCATTTTAGCAATGAGGGCCTCATTCATTTTCTCAATATCTTTTATACCCAGTCCTCCCATAAACTTCGGGGTGCAAACATTATCCCAAGCAACTAAGTGAAATTTGAACTTCTCTTCCATGCCTTGCCATAAAAAAAATATTAAATCCTTTCAATCTTATCTCTAAAGGAAGAGGGGATCTTGTAGAGCGACATGACATAAATGGGCAGATTTTGAAGAGTACTTTTAATGAGCAGGCACTTACCAGCACTAGATAAAATGGCTCCTTTTCAACCAGCCATTTTTTTTTGGAATCTCTCCAATAAATCATCCCACACCTTACTAGATACTTTCCTAGTGCCGAGAGGAAGGCCCAAGTAAGTGGCTGGAAGCGCACTTATTTTACAACCCAGAATTTTAGCAATTTTAAGCTTCCTTTCCTCATATATGAAGGTTGAGATTATAGTTTATCACCCATTCAAAAATAAAATAAATTTTAACTACTTTTCTTATATTATACATATTTCATAAAGGGTAATTGCCCATTCTAAAACCAATTAAATTTCATCTATATTCTTCATATATGATTCATATATGTCAATGGGTATCTACCCATTCAATACAATAAATAAATACTTGTTTGTATGTAAATGGGCAAAGGCTCCTTCTAAACATTATAATGAAAGCAATATTGAACTTAAACATTTTAATACCTCGATAGGAATGGATACCTAACCATTCAATGGAAGATAAAATAGTTTTTTGTATATGAGAATGGGTGTATGCCAATTCTAATCATTGTAATACAAGCAATATTGAACTTATTCTTTTCAATAACTCTATGAATTATAAAACAAGCTAGATTTTATCTTTGTTCCTCTTTTCATGATTCCAATTATGAGACCGAGCATTTTCTCATTAGATACAACATTGAACTTAATCATTTTAATTCATATATGAAAAAAAATAAGTTCAATAATGCTTAGCTCGGTAGGTGAGCTCACCCACCCAGATCGGCAGGTCAACTCGCCTACCCAATTCGGTAAGACATACACCCAGCCCATCTTGGGAAGTCAGCTCAACTGGTCAACCTCACCCCCTCATCTTGGCAAGTCATCTCATCTGGCCAGCTCAACTGGCAAGCTAGACTGGCCATCTCGAACAACCAGCTCAACTGGCCAACTCGAAAGGCCAGCTCACTCGACCATCTTGGCCTATGTAGCTACACCACCTAGCTCAGAAAATAAGTAACGTTGCCTAAGTGGTAACCCCACACTATACTTTGGTAATAACAAAATAGTTAACTCCCCGTCTTAGCAAGAAGGATTGGAAGTGGATTTCTTATAATCATATACATTTTTTGCAAGGGAATGTGATCATGTTGAGACTCTAAAACATGTATGAGACATTTATTTTTAGATGCATCATTTTATAACTATGGAGGATAACAACTATGAAAGTCTTACAATGAAAATATTGAAGTGATATTCTTAAAACCCATATCAAAAATACAAAAAATCTAAAATACGACATTATTTTATACCTAGAAATTTAGAATACAATAAAGAGAAGTCATGCATGAAATGGTGTTTTTTAGATGCATCATTTTATAACTGTGGAGGATAACAACTATGTAAGTATTACAATGAAAATATTGAAATGATATTCTTAAAACCCATATCAAAAATAACAAAAATCTAAAATGTGGCATTATTTTATACCTAGAAATTCGGAATACAACATAGAAGAGTTAGAAGTGTCTCTGAAACTTTTCTTCAATTTAGAAAAGAAGTAAAAAAATTCTTCACTATAAAAGAGTAAATTCTTCTTCTAATAATGAGTCATTCTCGACCTGCAGAACTCAACCACACATCTCTGCAAATAAGCAATGTTTTTTATGCCACCTAGGTGGTAAGACCACTTTATACTTCGGTAAAATAATAACATATAACCCTTTGTATTATTAAATACGATTAGGTTAACAACAACGCGTGTCTTTCAAAACATTGAAGTGATATTCTTAATACCCAGATCAAAAAATATAGAAGATCAAAAATAGGGCATTATCATTAAACCCAGAACATAATAGAAGGGAAAGAAAACCAAATGATATTCTTTATCTCATAATAATTCAACAAATAAGAGTTAGAATAATTCATGCCTGAAATTTTCTTCAAATCTTATGCTTCGAAATCTGAAACAGTCTTACGAAACAGAGGGAACCCAAAGTGGGAAGGGTAAACAAAAATTTAGTGGAGAGAACAAACAATATCTCTAAAATATTCTTCAAATCTTATATTTAATAGAACAAAACGGTGTAATGAAACACTATCTTCTTCTTCTCAAATTAAATGATATAATGAAATACACGCAACCCAAAGCGGAAGGATGAAAAAAAAAATGAAACTGGATGAAAAAGAAAGTGGAAAGGACAAACAAGAAAGAGATAGCTTCACCGACCACGATTAACCTTGTGAATCTCGAGGTCTCTACCATCATTGAAAACAGTAACCGTCGGCATTCTCTCTATCATGCCATGGAAGAATTAATTGTCATTAATTTCGCTAATTTCCCTCCAACGGGTGCTCGAAGACGTGTTTGACAAACAAGTAGTTTCATTTAATAAAATGCGGTAAACAATTTATTTGTAAATTAATGGTCTCGCTATGCCAAATTAATAGTAATAACATTAATTAATAATTAATAATATTAATAAATTAATATTATAATATTAATACATTAATAAATTTAAAATAACATTAATTAAAAATATTATAATTAATTAGTATTAGTGCTAATTTAAATAATTAATCAATAATATTATAATTAATTTCAAAAAAATCCTATCAATTAATATTAACTACAAGAATTAATATTACTAATAAACTTCAATTATTATATTAAAAATGACATCTAAGTATATTATCAACCAAATAAAAAATAATTTTACAATAATTAAATAATATTATAAAAATATAATTAAACTTTATAAACGTAATTAACAACTTAATTGCCATTATTTTTAATGCTTAATTAATTATTGTGCATTTTTAAAATACTTATTAAAAAAATATAGTAAAACTTTATAAAACTAATTAACCACATAAACTCTATTAATATTTATAATGCTTCATTAATTATAATGCTTAGAATGGGCCAATAAAAATATTTAAACTTTAATCATCGAAAAAATAGAAATCAAAGAATATGTATTTAACATTTCATATTAAGACTAATCAAAATTAATTAATAAACAACATTAATTAATAATACTAATAATTAAATACAAGAAATAATATTGTATTATTTAATCATACCTATAAATTTCAATTAATATTTTATATTACGAAAAATAAAATGATTGTTGCAATACACATGGACATAATGGACATATATCTCATTCTCATAGAAACAAACATTTTTTATTTTGTATTGAAAGGTCATATGCTCATTCTCATATAAGAATCATAGAAGAAAAATACACATAGATAGAATGGGCATATGTTCATTCTCATACAAACAAACATTTTTATCTTATATTGAATGGGCATATGTCCATTCTCATATAAGACTCATAGAAGAGAAATAGAGGTAATATATAATTTCTTTAGAATGGACAGTTGCCCATTCCCACATCCTTTATAGTGATATAAAAATTATTAAGTTCATTATTGCTTCAATGAGGTAGAATGGTTAGAATAGGCATGTATGCTCATTCTCATACAAACAAAGAGTTTTATGATTGTGATGAGAATGGGCATATGTCGTTTCTCATATAAACAAAGATTTGTATCATTGTGATGAGAATGGACGTATGCCCATTCTCATAAACTCAATATAGAAAGAAATAAAAATTCTCCTATGCAAAACATAAAGAATAAATGACAATTACATCATTTTATGAGAATGTTTAAAATGGACAGATGACCATTCTCATAGTCAAGGAATATGGGAAGTATGAGGGATTCTTGCAAAAGTAATATATGTTATATTAAAATGATGAAGATATTTGGATGAAGCGGTTAGCAATCAAGTTTCTAATTAACTTCTATTTAATCACTATTTATTTATTTATCATCTTTTAAATTCAACCTCATCTATTTAACCTCTATTTGGATGAAGCGGTTAGCAAATGGACATGTAACCTCCATTTATTTCTCATCATTTAAATTTAATTGAGTCAAGTTCAATCATAGTTTAGAAATCATGTTATAAATATTTCCAAATTATATGCATAATTTTGAAGTATTTCTAAACCTTACTGAATTATTGAAGTTTGCAGCTCATGTGCTATGTGTATTCAATATACTTATGGTTGTACATACATGATAATTTTTAATTTATTTTATGCAATGCTTTAAGATATTTTCCATCATCTCACAAACTTTGTATTTTATGTTGTTACAGCAACGAAGTCTTTTGCATTTGTAGAGGATGATCATGTGGAATTTTTTTCAAAGGGAACCAAAGTTACGTAAGGAAGAGTATATCCAAGTAGGAAGACACTACATTGGAAAGATGTGGGAAGAGGATTTGTGGTTGTCGTTGTTAACATAGTATTGAGATTGAAGAGGAAAATTGCCTTTCTCAGTTGATGAAATTTGAAACCTTGGCAGATGTCGGGAATAAAGGATACTACATTGCTTGGGAAGAGAGTGAATTGTCAAAGCATGAAGACTCGTCCATTTCCCCCTAATTTGGGAAGTGAAAACATTTGTAGTGGTTTAGAGGATTACAATGCAGAGAGTAACGAAGATTGTAGTGATGACAGTGAAAGCACCATCAATACAGGTCCTAAAGATAGAAAATATTTTGTCACAAACAATGTCATGCTCAAACACAAATCTTGAAGTAAAGACGATGGCATAGCCATGGGTTATATAACTCATGTGCTAGAAGTTCATGAAATTGATGGAGAGAGGTTGGGTCCTTTGAATTTTGATGTATGCATAGAGAATGTGGTAAATATGTGTTCAGAATGCTCAGACTCGCTAGAACCTAGAATAAATCAATAGTTTGGCCAATAAAACATTTGATTTTCAATGAAACAAGAAGTTCCCTTATGACTAAGCATGGGAGTACTCAACTAGTTTGTCTGCACCTTGTACAAAGTGATCAACTAGATATTTACATTGGGTCTGTTTGTGGAAGATATAACCAATAATTCAATTTGTTGAAGGATGTGTTAAGGGAAAAAATGCTACTTCTATGACCAGGAAATGATAATGAAAATATATGGATGGGGAGAGAAGATGGGGATATTTTCCTTCAACATGAAGGAAATGATGTAAATAAAATGCTGAGAGTTCAATATTGGAAACCTACATGGAGAGGAGAAGGTACAACATTGTATCGGGATTGTTTAAAGCTAAATAAAACATGGACCATCTCAGATGAACCTAAAGCAGATATCGATGTGGATAGTATCATCTAGACATGGACACCAAACAAAAAAAGGAAAATTGGATACATAAAGATACTCGATAAAGAACATGTGGCCATTAAATCATACCTTGAACTACTTGAACAAGATAAGGAATGTTGACTTGGAGAAACTATTGAAGTTTATAAATTTACATGTGAAATCATCTTGACCCGAAATGTGGGTTTTTAAAAAAAATATTCCAAACCTTGGTCCTATAAAACTTTACAGTTGTACTATTGTTTGATAATTAAATGAAAGACTGAGTATTATATTACTTTGGAAGATTTTTCCATAATATAGTTCTATAAAACATTGTGTTGCTTATGGAACTCTTGAATTTTATTAATGTATTATTAATAATATGATTTCTACCATGCAATTAATTTAATTTGAAAGAAAAAATCCTTAATTATGCTCTAATTTTACAAGGAGTTAGATTTTGTGATTCAAAGGGACATGGATGTGATTTACAAGGAACTCATTTCAAAAATTCATGTTATGTAATGAATTGATTTATGCATTCATTACAACCACAAAATTATATGGTCTTTTCCTAAAGCTATGTGCATGAGTCTAGATAACTTATTTTTTAATTATTCTAATAACTTTATAAAATGCAAACCTTTATGAAGTCTAGATATTAAATTATATGCCTAGAATCCCCTAATTCTTGAATGCAAAACTATAGTATTTAGAGTGCCAAAATATAATATTTAATGATCTCAATAAGCATGTCTGGCAATGCTCCATGACTTAACTTAATGTCTGTCAAGATATAAATTTTAAAAAGAGGTCAAAATCCCTCATAGATGAATTATAGAAAAAAAAAAGTTGATACACATAAAATGAATTAGGAACATACTTGTACCATGAGTGTGATGAGAATGGGCATATGTCCATTCTCATAGACTCAATAGTTGTTTCTTATTTCATACAACATGTACCCATATCACATTGGTTTAATTTTCAAAAGGGATCAAAATGTCTCATACAGGAATCATAGAAAAAGAATTGAGATAAAGCAGATACACATAAAAATAATTAGAAACATAGTTGTACTATAAGTGTGTTGAGAATGGGCATATTCCCATTCTCATAAACTCAATATAGAATTAGGAACATACTTGTATGGCATAGTGTAAATATTGGAATCCGATATTACACTAATTAAATTCCAATAATAACAATATTGGAATCCGATATCACACTAAATAAAAACCAATAATGGCAATTTAGGAATACAATTTCAACAATTATAAAACCAGAAATAATAATACTATAAATCTAGATTCTTAGTAAAATGTTCATATTTAACAAAATTATGGTTAACATTTTATTTGAAAATTTTTGGTGGGAAGATTATGGTGTAAGAACAAAAAATATTCATAAGCTAGACATTTGCATGTTATGTCATTTGTGTATTGATTTTAGGCATGAAAACAATGGAACATGTTTGACTTTGTTCACATAAAGAAATGCAATAGACTAACAAAACAACACCTCAATGACCTTGTTTTTTTATACAATATTTGTCTTCATGTGAGACAAGTGGAGAGGGCATAGATTCATGAGAAAATTGATTTGGATAATATTGATTTATATGCTAAATGGACTACTAAGTATTTGTATTTGTTAAGACCTTTTGTCCTACCCTTTCTTTTGTATTATTATTGTAATATATGTTACAGACGTGTATGCTTTGTAAGTCATCTCTTGAGCTATTAAGAATAATCCCACATGTATGGGTAGTATTAGTTTCTATAATAGAACTGATATATTAGAGAGTGCTTAGGCGAAGAAAGGATCCATGAATATTAATGTATTGAGTTTTCTCAATGGAGGTTTCCCCCTCAAAGTGGCATGTGATATGGTAATGCATTTTCAATCTTTCCATTTCACTAACTAATAAGTACTACATTGTGTTGTTTGGATTAATCCCTCACATGAGGTTCATTACATATGGTATTAGATCTCTTTCCGAGACCACTTCAGTTATAATGATTTTATCTAGATATCAAGGAATCGCAATAAAAGGCATGACAGAGTTCATGACTTACTTCATAATATTAAAACCCTAACCCGTTTTCCTGACTTGTTTCCCCAACATGTTTCCTCGATTTTTTTTCCTGACTTGTTTCCTTGACTTGTTTTCCCAATTTATTTCCCAAATTTATTTCCCAAACTTATTCCCCTAACTTATTTCCCCGAATTGCTTCCCCAAATTGTTTCTCCAACTTGTTTTCCCAACTTTTTTCCCCAACATGTTTCCCTAACTTGATTTCCTGACTTAATTTCCTTTCTTGCTTTCCTGACCTATTTCCTAGACTTGTTTATTTGACTTACTTCTCTAAATTGTTTCCCCAACCTATTTCCTCGAAAAAAAATTCTGACTTGAAAACCTGATTGTAAAAAAATACAAAATTACTTTTCCAACTTTTCAGGCACCCTCACCACTCTGAGTTTGAGGCTTCAAAAAAATTTCCCATACAAACTACTATTTTTAGCCTCCCTAAATAGTCTCCAAATTTTTTTGGTGTCCTCAAAGAAATTATACCATTGCAATTATCTTGTTGAGTCGATCATTTTAACATAAAACTCCAAATGGCCTTTTCTAAACCCTTGGAACCTCTCTTGGTCATGGTTTTCACTCGTGTAGGCACAAAAAACATGGAGGAAGAAATCACCACCTTGAAGGAACATTATTTGAGCTCACATAGATGATGCAATGACTCAATCAACAAAATTCCATTCTCACTAAGAATCTCCATATTGAGTCCACCTCGGAACATAGTTTCTCTTCTCCAAATTTGTCGTGAGGTCCCAAAATTGATTTTCCTCGATTCATTGATTCATTGGGAGATTTTTCATGATGGTCCTTCTATGGTTTACAAAGGGTTATTTATTTCCAACATTGGTAGAACCGAGACACTTTTTAATATTCTGAATTTGATGGCTTGAATTTTTTATAATTTTTTGGTTTATTTTTTAGAGGTGAAAAACTTGGGAAGATACCCAAAAGGCTTGATTAAAATATTTTCCATATCGAAGACATGAATGGATAGTTAGAAATAAAAGGTGGTAATTTAATACCTACATATCCCAAACCTATTCCATAACTCAAATTTTTCCTACCCAAATACTATTTTCTATATGCACTCCACTTTATCATCTTAGTCTTTCTCGCATTATTCACGTAAGTGCAATTTTCACTTAAATGGGAGAAAATGGGGAAAATGTAATAGGTTCTATGTTTTAAGCCCAACTTTAAATTGTGTGATGGGAAAGATAAAACAACATATTACAACTACAACACCTAAAAAATAAAATCTTATTTTCCCTTGATGGATATCCATACCTTGTTACAAAGATCCTTTTTTGCCACATCTTACAAATATTCTAGAAAACGTGAGTTGATCAGGTTGAATATCCATGTGTTGTATTTGTTGAAATAGTTTCAATGGTTCTTGAAAATGGCCATGTGTAATTCTTCTTAACAACATTTTCCATCAATCAATAAGAAAATTACAAAGAAATTTAGAAAAATATTAATTATTTATAGTTCAAAACACATCAACACATGTAAATTATTGTCACTATTAAACATGGGATAGATTCATGACCACAAAGTCTCCATCACCTTGGACATATCAAACAAGTGATCCAAAAAGTCTGAAATAGTCCATCAAAAAGGTTATGATAGAGGCATTAATAAATTTTCCAATGGTCAATAATAATATACCACAAATTTATTTCACCTTAATAAACCCCAATCCATAAATAATATAAATACATCCTATAATAATGAATAAATAAAAAAAGAGTGCAAAAAATTAGAAAAATACAAACATTAACATTAATGGGGATTAATTCCCCTTTTGAATGTGATGTTCAGAAACACTCCATTGATATGTGTAATTTGGTTAGGGTAAAGAGGAAAACATGAAAGAGGTCATGTGGAGCTTCTAATCTCAAAACTATATAAGGTTGGTTAATAACTAGCAATAGCACATGAATTTCAAACTATGCAAAAAAGATAACAATGTCAACTTTGTTGGAGTTGAATTTTTTGGTGAAATGTATGCCATATTAAATTTATTTAAGTTTGTGTGATGGGGGGAGTGAACAATGTAGTAAATCTACAAAATCCAACAAAAAAATCATGTTATGCCTAGATGTATGTCTATAGCCTATTGTAAAAATCTTATTTTTCCATGTCTTGTGAGTATGCTAGAAAGGATGAGTTGGTTGGGTTGATATATCTATTTGTTGCATTTCATGAAATACTATCAATGGAGCTTAAGGATGACCATGTATTCTCTAAGCTAAAATTATGATATTCCATGAAAATATATGAAATTCTATCATTTGGTCAAACACTTGGCATCCATCTACTAAAGCTCCCATTTTGGCATTTAAACATTCCCAAGACTTTTTCGATAACCCCGTTTTGTGAATATCTAAAAATCATTATATTTTATGAGATGACATATCTCTGAGGAGTTTTTTCAAATAGTTTACTAGATCATGATCATATGGAGGAATAAGGTGGCAATGACAATGAAAATGATGATGATAATACAATGAATCAACTTGGTGAAATACCTGCTCATGAACATCCATTTGATGTGGGTGAGGATGTGAATGCCAAGGATAAGGGATTTAATTATATAAATAAAGTAGCATAAACTCCATTGTCAAATTTGGGGAGGTTCGAACAACAATGTTGAATGCCACACTAGCATTATTGGACTTGAAGGTTATATTTGGATGGTCAAATGTTAGTGTAACACCACTACGCAAGTAAGTGAAGACATTATCTATGTAAAATAATAATTATGTTATAAACACACTTCTTAATATGTATATTAATCCGTAAGAATGTGTAGGCTACTAAAAGAGGCTTATACATGTGCATGTTACTAAAAAATGTAATTCTACTGGAGGAAACACAATTGCTTCATCATATAGGGCAACAAAACTTATAACATCTTCCTTGGGAATTCCATATGATATATATGATGGATATATGAATAATGTCATACTATTAAAGGAGTATGTAAATGATAGGTTTTTTTCGAATCCTAAGTACAAGGAACATCATTTCAATGCTAGTGTTGGTGTATATAAACTTCCAAGGAAATTTTTGTGACATTTCCATTTATTAGCACATTGCAACATATTTTTCATTGCAAGTCTCTTGCAGAGTTAATGTCATGGTATGACAATAATATAAATGGCAATGATGTATGCACAAATCGAGTGATTGTCAAGCTATGAAACACATTGAGCTGAATTGGCCTCTAAAATGTAAATTCAATGTAATTAGTGTCAAGCTAGGTCTTGCAATGTATGGATTTAATCAATATTCTAAATTTTTAACAACATGTTTTATTTTTCTTGTTGTAATGATAAATTAAAGCATCCCCATGGCTTATGTTATGAAAAGAACATATATTTTTATAGTTACTAGTCCTTGGAAAGAATATGGTGAAAAACATGGATGTTTACTTCGAACCTCTTATAGATGAATTACAAACTTTGTGGAATGGGGGGCATATGTATGATGTTTCAATACCACTTAACAATAGAGTATTCAAATGCTATGGAATTATCTATTGGACAATCCATGACTATCTAGGCCTATCAGTTTATTCGGGATTAAGTACAAAGAGAGACCACACATGACCAAGGTGTGGAGAGTAAATACCATTTTTTAAATATCTACATTTTTTTGTCAATAATTGAAGGTGGGATCCTCATAGCACATATGAATAGAAGAAAAATTTGATGACAATTATTTGTTCAATGTTTCCTTGTGAAATTTAAGGAACTTCAACTTTAAACAAGGTGTAAATGTGAAAAGTTGGTTTATGGTAGCAATTGTTCCTATTAACATTTTGCTACCCTCGTATAAATGGAATTTAGATGTTCTACACAAAAATTTATAAAAATTCTACAAAACAACTAAAACATTAAAAACACTTTTTTCATCCATTCATTCTTTTCTATTTTGGCCTTTTGGTGGCCTAATCATATGATTTATTCCAAAAATAAAGTTCTTACATTTCCATAATTAATATTCAAAAAGTGATATCTTATAATTTAAAATTTTGCATATTATGTATGTGAATTGAGTAGATAATCTAGCATAGATATGTTGATGAGGATAATACATATTGTACTTGACTCTGGTGCCTCAAGAATTCCTACTAGTGCAACCATGACACAACATTGTATAGAGGAGGAGCCATCTAAATGGTTTTTTGGCAGTATGGTCACATCCCATGCATATAACAATTTTTAAATTATAGGGTCTTTGGGTAGTACATCCATAATTGTAATGAACCTCATGTGACATATTAATCCGAACAGAAAAGATTGAAATCACAAACCACTTCGAGGGGGAAATCTCCTTTGAGAAATCTCAATAAAATAATGTTCATGGATGTTTTTCTTGTCCTAAGCGTGCCCTAATATACTAGTTCTATTCCAAAAACTACTACTACCCATACATGTGGGATTATTCTCAATAGCTCATATGACAACTTACAAGGAATGCACATATGTAGCATCTATTACACTAATAATGAAAAAGGAATGGTAGGACGAAGGGTCTTAACATCTCCTCCCCCTAAGAAATGATTTATCCTCAAAGATGCAATTGTGGGAACTTTTGTTGAATCTAGAGAAGGGGTTCCCAAGTTGCATCTTCTGGTTGTATGTCATGCCACTCAATCAAGACCTTTTTTATGGTTGCAAAGCTTATAGGAGTGCCTAACAAGAATCATGTCAGGTATAAGAAGGATGGATCCTTCGTTGTCAATTTCAATTAATATTTAATGTGCAGTGATGTGTTAGCACAGAAATTTATTCAAACACGAGACATGAAATACATGATGAACTCACTAGCTAGGTAGAAGCTCGAGTTTGTTGGCAATTGCACCAATATTTTACAGAACTTTTTAGGGTCTGTAAAAATTAGGGGTAATATTTTGATGCCCTGTGAGTTTTAAAGAAGATTTTTTATATGGTTGTAAGCACACAAAAATCATATCCCCTAGCTAGAAGTTGCACTTTGAGTAGTGTTAATTTTCCTGTTGTTTCATACAGTTTTACACGACATGGATATTTTCCTGAAGAGGGCAGAGAATTCATTCCCATTCGTTGATGGTAGTGTCGACAGCCTAAACTGGAGAACTACACAGAGTGTGAGGTAGGAGAGGGGGTGGAGGTTAGCCATATACTACTTTATATTGAGTCATTTTGGTGGACATGTGATATGATTTGTTGTACCACCATTCAGCAAGAGGTAGCCACTTGACCCACTTTTGTTGGTTCTTTAAGGTAAAACATCGAAGGAATGTTTCCAAACATTAACAATTTTAGTTTGGCCATCTGTTTGCGAGCGATATCCAAAGTTCATGTGCAATTCAATCCCTATCCTATGGAACAATTCTATATATAAATGGTTGGTGAAAGCGGCATCATAGTCTGATACAATTGGATTTGGGATGCCATGGAGGTGGAAGATTTGGTCAATGAAAATTTGGGTGATATTTGAGATCGTATATGGGTGGGATAAGTAACATAAATAGGCATACTTGGAGAGGAATTCCACCATGACCACGATTACAAACTTTCCACCATATTTAGGGAGGCCTTCAATGAAGTCCATGGAAATATCATTCCAGATTCTAGTTGGAATTGGTAATGGTTGGAAAAAACCCAAGGTTTCCACTATTTCACCCTTATTTCATTGACATGTATCATATTCAGCCACAAATTGTTTTATGTCTTCCTTTATTTCCATGCCAAAATAAACTCTTAGAAAAAATCTCATACATTTTTAAGAATTCTAAATGACCTACAGATGGTAAGGCATGGAGTTCAAGAAGAATTTCATGGCAAAGCTTAATTTTAGGTGGTAACACCAAGTGCGCATTATACCACAAATAGGTGTCATCCCAAGAATAGTGTGTGGATGAGTTAGTATCATACAATGATTTTTGGATGAATCATTTCATGGTTGGATCCTTTTCCCATTCTTCTTGTATTTTTTGAATCCTTTCTAATATGGGCATGGATACTACGTAGAGGGAGACTTGATCCTTAAAAGTGTGGGAGAGGAAATATACAACCACATTTTCCTTCCATGTCTTATAGGTAATCTTATAGTCATAGCCCATAATTTTAGAGACCCACATATGTTTAGCAGGAGATGAGACTCATTTTTGTAGGAAGTACTTCAGAGTATGATGGTTGGTTTTGATGCAAAAATGCCTCCCTAACAAGTATGGCTGCCACTTTTGTATTGCATGAAAATTGCCATCATTTCTTTCTCATAAGTAGATAAGACCAAATTTCATCCAGAGAGAGATTTGATGGTGACGGAAAGGGGGAAATCTTCTTGGAGGAGAACCATACCAAGGTTGTTATCATAGGCATCACTTTTAATGAAAAAAGGCTTGGTAAAATCTAACATGGCTAATACAGGTGTAATGCACATAGCTTGTTTTAAAGCCTCAAATTCTTGTTTGGTTGACTCGTTCCAATCAAAAGATTCCTTTTTAACATGGGTTTCAATGGGGCCACAATTTTACCATAATCCTTAACAAATTATTTGTAATAGCCAGTGAGACCCAAGAATCCACGAAGGATTCAGAGTGTGTTGGGGAGCGGAAAATTTCTCATGGCACTTATTTTTTCTAGGTCCACATAGACACCCTCCGTTGAAACAACATGCCCCAGGTATTCCAATTTTGTTTGGCCAAAGGAGCATTTGGACTGTTTAGCAGACAATTGATTATCTAAAATAAGTTGCAATGCCTTGTTAATGTGTTGTAGATGCTCTGCCTGGGTTTTACTATAGATACATCTATCATTAAAGAATACCAAAATGATTTGATGAAGGGTTGAAATATTTTATTTATCAAGTCTTGAAATGTAAATGGGGCATTCGTAATCCCAAAGGGAATGACCAAAAATCCATAGTGATCATCATGAGTTCAGAAGGTCATCTTAGGAATATCCTCCTCATGAAGGAAAATATGGTGATACCCAAAGCAAAGATCTAATTTAGAAAAAAAATTGAGTGCCATGAAGTTCGTATAGAAACTCATAAATAACTAGAATAGGGAATTTATCCTTGATAGTGAGCTTGTTTATCTCCTTGAAATCGATGCAAAGACATCATGATCCAACCTTTCTGTGGACAAGTAAAACCAGTGAGGAGTATGGATTAGTGCTAGGACGGATGACTCCTTCCTAGAGAAGTTCCCAAAAGATCTTTTCAATCTCTATATTTTGTAAGAATGGGTATATACATGGCCAAATATTAGGAGGGTCACTTCCTAAAAGGATTTGGATACGATGATCCTCTGGATTTGAAGGAGGTAATCCCTTGAGCTCGGAAAAGATAGGAGCATGTTTGTCTAAAATGGCTTGTAAATTTGTTGGGGTTCTAGAAGATGTAGGTAGAGTCAATTGTTGGGGCATTAATGTCAAGTGGGGATACCATTTGGTGGACCGCCACTTGGATAGACCATGTCTTAAAGATTATTTTTAATAATCTTAATCGGAATTCACAGCTTTGAAAAGAGTGAAGCAGTATAACCGCTCACCCATCCTATATAAATAGGATGATCCCTCACGGGACTGGGTTGCTTAGTGATCTTACTTGGTTAATAAGTTTATAGACCGATTAATCTAAGCTTAGCTACTTATGTGATCTGTTATACAACGAGACATAAGTCTGTTGTTGTTTACTGTGAGACTGGGGAGTGAAGTGGAAATGTTGGGTTAAACTGATAAATTCTTAATATAAGACAATTCTTTTTCAATGGAGTTTTTTCCTTCGAGTTTCTCCACTTAAATCTGGTGTCTCTTGTCTCATTTACTTTCAGATATTTTTATTTTATTTCATTCATGATATGTTAAATGTTATATGCATATGTAAAACATTTGTTTAATGTATGCACATTATAATCTATAATCCTTAAATGTTTATTTGTGGATATATAGTTATTCAATTATATCTTCCTTCATTTGTTCTAACATCAATTAGATAGAAAATAACTGAGCAATGACCCCATGTGATCCTTTATTCATACTATTTTCTATACAGTGGGAACTAATAATACTATTGGATCCTAGAGTAAGACCTTTTAAGATTTTTTTCTATCATTTCCAGAGAATTGCATCTATAGTTCAGAGAAGTCCCATAAGATTGGTCCAACTGTTTACAACCATTGAGCTCCCAAAATGACATCACATCCACCTGGGGGTAGGACAAACATGTTGGTGTGAAGATTAAAATATCCCATCGTAATACAAACAATTACAACACTTTCACTTACTAGGCAGCGTACCACCATTAACAATCATAACTTCAAAGCTAGAACAAGGATAGACAAAGCAGTCTACTTGTTTGGTCAGTCCTGGATCAATAAAGTTATGTGTTCTACATGAATCAATTAAGATTGTGAGAGGAATATTTTTAAAATACTCTTTTACCCACATGGTTTGAGTGGTAGTGACTCCTGCCAAGGCGTGAAGTGATAGCTCCATTTAAGAATCTCAAGAAGGTACTTCTTCCAATAATGATTCATCTTCTTAGAATTCATTGGCATCTTCCCAGTT
Source organism: Taxus chinensis (assembly GCA_019776745.2). Classification (NCBI taxonomy): domain Eukaryota; kingdom Viridiplantae; phylum Streptophyta; class Pinopsida; order Cupressales; family Taxaceae; genus Taxus; species Taxus chinensis. The sequence goes on along the minus strand of CM034152.1, from coordinate 132,678,618 downwards.
ATATGATTTGGGAGGTGATTCAATGTTCAAGAGGGAAAATTTTGATTCCACGCATCGATGGCTCTTAATGAACTTGTCATCACAATTGTAACATAGACCTTTGATGCACCAAAATTAGCAGGAACTTGAAAAGGTCGTAACTTGAGCTCCGGGTGTCCGTTTGAGTCCATTTTTTTTTTTTGAAACCACATGTTTTGATGAGACAAACACAGCAGCAATCCGCCCTACCAGTTGGGGCAAGTTTTCGGGCCCTAAATCCACCATCTTGAGGCTGAAAATTAGGATTTAAGTTATAGTTCAATTTTTTCCTATTTTTGGGCATTAGTTAATTTTAGTCTATTAGTTGCATTATGAGTTAGAAAGTGAAAATTCCTCTAATTTAGGGATGTAAAAGATGCGTGGCAATTTATGTGTCCGTATGAATAAGCATGTGAACTTACTAAGAATAGCAAGTTCTAGTAAACTGCTAAAAATAGTAATTTCTGCCACCTAGAGTAGATTTAGTCATAGTTAGTTAGAGTTTACTTGGCAACTCGAGTTGGGAATTGTTTTCCTATTTATGAAACATTGTAATTCATTATTCAATAATGAAGAAGGAGATCTATTTTCTTTGGAGTTCATATTATTTGCAGTAAATCAAGTTTGGTTAGAATTTGGCTACATTAGCCTTTCTCTTTGTGCTCCTACATTTATGCTTCAGTAAGACACTTGATCGGTGCTAACTTTGGAGGATGCACCATGGGAGCACATTGGGATAATGGATTTATAAATGAAGTGAAATTGGAAGGTCGGCATTGTGCTATGATTTTTTCGTCTGCTAATTTGGCCAATTCCAATGCTTCCATCATGGTATTGGGTTCAAACATTTTGACTTCTGAGCGGATTGCCTCCTTGAGGGCACTAATGAAATAGCTCTTACAAAATTCATCTAACAAGCCTTCCGTGTAATTTTCCAATAACTTGAATTCCGTCTGGTAATAAATGACAAATCCTATTTATTAGATTTTATTGAGTGCTCGTGTGAATTCATCATAAACATTGGGGCCAAATTGTTCTAGAATGAGGGATATGAACTACGACCATTATGGTTCATCATGAGCTTTTAAATACCAATGGTACCATTATAGGGCTTTTTTTTCTAAGTGAAAAAAAATTAATGGGAACCTTTTTCACACACTAGGTATTATGGAGACTGAAGAATTTCTCTGCATTTTATATCCACCCAGTTGGATTTGCACCATTGAAGCGAGGAAAATCTAGCTTAGGACTGCATGGCATATTTGGAGAAGATAAAGTGTGTTCTGAAGTGGACTCAGTATGGAGTTTCTTAGTGAGTACAACATTTTGTTGATTGATTCGTTGTATCATTTGTGTGAGCTCAAACATTTTTTCCTTCAAGGTAGTGATTTCCTCCTCCATGTTTTTTGTGTCTGCACAGGTGACAACCATGACCAAGAGGGGTTTTAGGGTTCCAAAAAAGGTTGGTTGGAGTTATACGTTAAATTAATTGGCTCGACGAGATGATTGCAATGGTATAACTGCTCTGAGGACCCAAAAAAATTAGAGGCTATGTCTGGGGGTAAAAATAGTAGTTTGTATGGGAAAAATTTTAGAAAAAAATAATTTGGTGTCAAAATGATCTCAGCAACCTAAAAATTAGAGTAATGGGGGTACCCGACAAGTGGGAAAAAATTGTACTATTTTTTTACTATAAACAGGGTAATAAATTGGGTTTTCAAGTTTGGGAAATAAGTTGGGTTTTCAAGTTTGGGAAATAAGTTGGGATTTCAAGTTGGGGAAACAAGTTAAGTTTTCAAGTCGGGAAAACAAGTTGGGGAAGTCAGGGAAACAAGTCGAGGACATAGGTCATGGAAAAAAATTCAAGAAAACAAGTCAAGGAAACATGTCGAGGAAATAGGTTGGGGAAACAAGTCGGGGAAACATGTCAAGGAAACAAGTTGGGGAAACAAGTCGAGGAAATAGGTTGAGGAAATGAGTCGGGAAAACAAGTCGAGAAAATAGGTCGGGAAAACAAGTCAGGGAAATAGGTCAAGGGAACAGGTCAGGAAAATAAGTTGGGAAAATAAGTCAGGTTTTCAAGATTGCAAAACAAGATACGAAATCTACCACACCTTTTACTGCAATTCCTTGAGGTATGGAAAAAAATCATTACAACTAAAGTGGTCCTAGAAAGAGCTATGATACCAAATGTAATGAACCTCATATGGTGGATAAAGCCAAACAACACAATGCAGTACAAATTAGTTTATTAAATGGAAAATATTGAAATTGCATTACCATATCACATACCACTTTGAGGGGGAAACCTCCTTTGAACAAGCTTAATACAATAATGTTCATGGATGCTTTTCTTGGCCTAAGCACTCCCTAATATACTAATTATATTCTAGAAACTAATGTTACCCATGCATGTGAATTATTCTTAATAGCTCATGGGATGAATTACAAAGCATACACGTTCATAGCATCTATTACACTAATAATGCAAAAGGAAGGATAGGACGAAGGGTATTAGCAATAACAGTGATATAATTTTCTAGATTATTTTTAAATTGAAATATTTCAATAAACTCTAATATAAATTGAACATGGCATGAGCACTTTGCAATAAGAGCATGTTGGTATGAGTAGACTTCCTTCATCTACTTTGACCAGGGATGCACCACAGAGGTATAAATTTTTGTTTCACTATTTAAATTGATTTCAATTATTATAAACTAATTTCACTTTTGATCCACTTATTATGCATGTCTTTGTGATACATAGAGTAGTGTGACATGTGTAGAACCATCTCTTCTTCAACGTTGCACTTGGCATAGATTACTCAATAGGTAGTAGGTCCACATAAGCTAGATGTAGTACCTTAGTTTGGGTTGAGGTACTTGACAATAACACTTTTAACATCTTTACAAACATTTGGTCCATAACAAAATACATTAATATTAACATATATTTCCCATTTTTAATACTCTCTAATCCTCTGTGTTGGCCTTAATCTATAAATTAACGTTACCACAACCATTATGTTTTATGTGTAAGCTAACTTGCATTCTAGAAAAAAATTTGCATCTTTCAGTTTTTAGTTTCATGATCTTTATGTTATTTCATGCGTCCTGGACTACTTCGGTCCCAATCATTTCCATGTGTCATGAACTCACCCTTTACCTACTTAGCAATCATAATTTCAAATGAGTAACATGTCTTAGTCATTCTTAACATAATTTTATGGTCGATTGAGTGGGAAATTTAATGGAAGGTCATCTATTCAAAAAATGCACACTAAATAATTCAACCTATATGGACATCACCTAGTCATTTGGAAACATTACAACAAAGAGCCAAATCTTCCAAGACTAGTCCTAGATTAGCCAAGAGTGCAATTCTAAAGCGTGCACAAGTAAAAAGGCATGTTGTCAAGTGTCAAAGTCAAATCAAAGTTTCATTATAAGTGCATTTTATTCTATATTGTTAGATTTATCCATCGTAGGCTTGGAGAACTACATAGGTTTGAAGCCTATTTAGAGTAGTGTTACGTAGGTAATGTTCACCCATTAAGGGGTGGTTGGGGCCATTCTAACCCATAATGCTAAACCCTTTTAAGAATCCACACATCCATCTCCAGATGAATTTGTAATTGAAAAGCATATTTGGTCCTGATATTGTGTAAGACAGAGAGGTTTTGAACTCAAACATGTCTACCAATTTTAAACATGTCCAAAGTACATTGTCACTCTCTAAAAAATAGTGTGTGCTTCAATGACCATCTTCCCAGCGTTTGATCATTTTGATTCATCATTTGCAAGCTTATATTAGTGATTTTATTCCATTTTGCATGCCCTGATCATTGTTTTTTATCTTTAGAAGTGATCAATAACATTCTGATCACAAGATCTACATAATTAAGATTGTATTATGACTGTCGCATTACTAGTTTGAATTATTATTTCAAGTATTAATAGAATTATGTTTAAAATTTAATTTTATGCATGCATTTGGTGAATGCAACGTAATGATTTTTCCATATTTAGATTTACAGATGGTATGTGTCAATTGATTTACCAACCAAGGGATCTAGACAAGAAATTTTATGTTTACACATATTTAGCCAAAAATTTCACAAATTAATACTATGAAGATACACTTCTACCCTCTAATACCCTCGACATTGAGGCAACATTTTCATAGTCATATGATAGCTCTAGACGACAAAAGGAGCTTTTCTAATTAGGACCATTCCACTTTGGATCAAAATATGGTTATCTTATAATTTCCCCTTTCATTAGAAAATATATTAAAGAAAACAAAAGTACTCTATCAACCACAATAAACCTATTTGACAAGAAATTGGTTACTTTGACTCCTATCTAACATCAACATATAGTTCACTTATTACGATGGTTGGATAGGCCATTTAATGACTCTCAGATAATCACTAGGAATGTTTCAAATAATTGTTGTGCATTACAACAAAAGATTGATGAACTTTTTAAGAATGGTGTAATTATAACTAGACAATTTACTATAAACATATGACGTTCTTATTTAGAATTCAAACTAACAAATGTACAATTTATTATCACTTAGGCACTTCCACCACAAACACAACTTACAAATAAACTAATAATCATAAAAATATTTATATAATGGAAATATAGATGAAGATTTCTCATAGATGAAACACCAAAAATTAACATATGTAGTATTGAACTCATCTGATAACTAAAAATTGGTTTATATAAATGTGACACATGCACACATATAGAGGGATCATTAGAATAAATTGAAGTGCACACCACATTCAGCCCAAAGGAGATGGACCTATTGCTATGTGTTATGATGAATTCTATCTAATATTACTCATAAAATCTTGGCTACAAGATATGGGAGCAACATTAGACAGCATAGGCAAAACTATCATATTTCAAATCTCCAAATACAAAATCAAACTAAAACAAAATGGTATATACAAGATACATATACCAATCATACACTCAGATATTGAATAGTTCAATCCTAAAGATGAGGATGACACACATGAACAACTCCCTAATGTAGGACCATTACATGAGAATTTCATTAATAGGGTTATAGGTTAGCACTCCTAGCCTACCTATTATACTGACTAGGATACATTATCATTATGCATAGCTTCTCACTACATATATAGCTTATTCTTGTACATAGCTTCTCGATTTATTTCTTGTTCATTCATGTGATTTACCTCCCTTGATTTGATTGATAATTCTTATATCACGACCGTGTACATATACCTTCACATTAACTATTCTTCTAGCCCTAAACCTATTTAAATATTCTAACACAAGTCATGTAGTTTTCTTAACGTTGATTTGCAACACATTTTTACATTTGAACTAGTGGATTAGTCAAATATCCTTCCACAACTTTATTCAAAACATTAATGCTAATCATGACACAATTGTGTTTGAATTAGTCTTGATGCAAAGAGCACTAGGGGGATGATGCAAGTGCATCAAGATTTGTATCAGCACATGTTATAATTTTTAAAATGCCACCCAACAGTCAATAAACACATTCAAAAAAATGTTTATTTCACTTACATGTTCACAGACAATTATTTTAAAGGGACAAGGTCTTATTTTGTGAGTATTGGGCATTGTTTGAAAATATTTAAATATGGGTGGGAAAGCAACATGATGGTGAGGAAAACTTAGAGAAAAATTTCTATTTCAAAAATATAGGATAGGAGAGATTTCAAGAGCTACTTTGTTTCAATAAATTTCAAAAGTAGGTGAATTTTGTTTCAAGAAATTTCTTACGCTCTACTAGCAGCATGCACATTGAAATGTATATTATAGGGAATTTGTCTCTATTATAATAATTCTATGAGTGATGTTGTAAGGGAAAACACACATTCAGATTGGAAAAGGTGGGGTTTAAGGTTTTTTATCTTTCATGTCCTAGTACAAACTCCACAATGTATATAAAAAAAATTATATTTGTGCATGTTGTACTTCCATGTTCCAATCCATTATTTTAAGTATTAGTGAAGAGTCAAGAGCTAAAAAGATGCTTCAAATCCCAAATCTATTATGTAATATGATAATATTCATGTCTGTAACATGTTTGTACATATTCCATTTCATGTTGAATATGATGTTATCCAAAGAATAATTTGAAAATCGATGCTAGAAGAAAGAAAAGATAATAACCATATTGTGTGTATTTTAACCTCCTGATGCAAAATACGATGGCACAAAAACATGAACGCAAAATACCGGATTTCAAAAATTTCTCCTTGAACTTGAAATTTAAACTTCTAATGTAATGTTTCTTGAGGCAAAAGACAACTAACACAAAAAAAAAATGTCACTGAAAAAACCACTGAAGTGTCTCTAAATTTTAGTATTCTAACGCAAAAGAGCATAGGAAAGGTTTGTCAAGGTTGGAGGAAAAAATCAAGCTAAAAAATCCATGAGTTTACGTAAAAGAGATGTAAAATCACAAAAATCTACTAGTGACATAACCAAGAACATTGAACAATGTTTCTAATGACCAGAGCCACTAATTACATTCGCACACTAATTTTCTCATTTGACAAAGGAGACCATTTTTGTACCCATTTCAAAAGTGTTTGCCTATTTGCCTACCCATTTTCGGAAATGGTCGTTGACGACAATTCCCTTCAAATCTGCATGATGGAGTGTATCTTCTTGCAAACCCTAATTCTCCGGCACTTTCAATATTTATATTGTATCATGATTGAGATAGCCACTTATTTTCACTAATTAGGTTTGATTTAATATTTTATTTGAATCAAACGTAATTTCAGTAGATATGATTAGTGTAATATATTAGATAATGTAAAACCACTTTGGAGCTGGTCCTACCATAATGGCAATTCTTTTTTTATTTTTTAGGTTTACATGAGGTCAATAAATCTGCAAAAGACAATTGCCAAATCAAAAGGTAATTATGGTTGAAATTTGGAAATCTAAATTGGAATGAAAGATTCCAGTGTAACCATGGTGAAAAAGGTTTGTATGCCCATTAAATATTCCATTTTTCCATGCTTGAAAAAAGATTTTATTTGAAACATGATGTTTATGCATGAACATTTTTTAAAGATGTTACAAAGAAATGCTTTGTAACATTTTGCATTTATACAAACAATTCAATATTGCAACATTGGAAGGGGGTAAGAAAAAACAATCTATTTAATCTGTTTGAAAATAACCCAACCTAGAATGAAATAGTTCCAGGTAGAAAAGGTATTTAAACTGTAAATGATATTGCTGTCTTTCATTCCTGTTTTTTTTTTCTCGGAATTCATTGTGAAAAATTACTTGACCTTAGAATACAGACTGGTTTTTAAATGGATTAATTTTGGGAGAAAACAATTTCTCCTTTGTGCAAGTGATTAGTATAGTGTACTTCTAAATTCCATAACCATGATGCCACCTGCATTTATGGTATCTATGTGTTTATACTATAATTCCCTTCATTATTTTATTGAGGCCACATATCTGTCAAATCTTGATCTTGTTACAAAATATCATTAAAAAATAGTGCAACTGCTTGCACTCGACCTGAATAAGAATCATAATAATCATTAATCCATAATAATCATTAATCCACAATAATGATTGCGAATTTTCAACTCCAGACCTGACTAAGAATCGTGATAATTATTAAATCAAACCTGTAATACTAATTAATAGAACTCGATTTTTTTATACCCTCATAGATAATTGATTCAATAATAGCAGAAAAGTTTGGTAGAGACTAGATAATTGCACTTATAAAAGCTACTCGATCATTTTCTTGATTGGCCAAAGTTCTATTATTAATTCACTTTGCATGCAAATGAGTTGATTGTGACGAGCATTCCAAACTTTGTTGACTAGTAAGATGTGCTCTATATTCACTTTGGATGCAAATGAGTTGGTTGTGACTAGCATTCAATATTTTGAATGGCAGTAAGATGGATTATTAATTCACTTCACATGCAAATGATTTGATTGTGACGAGCATTCAAAATTTAGATGGCTAATAAGATGTGCTATTAATTCACCTTGGATGAGTTGGTTGTGACTAGTATTCGAAATTTAAATGGGTAGAAAAAAGTGCTATTCATTCACTTTGCATGCAAATGAATAGACTCTGACAAGCATTCAAAATTTTGATTTGCTAATTCACTTTGGATGCAAATGAGTTAGTTGAATATGCTATTCATTCACTTTGCAAGCAAATAAGTTGATTGTGACAAGCATTCAAACTTTTGATGGCTGGTAAGATGTGCTGCCGTTTATCCACTTAACAAGCCAATGACTTGATCTTGACAAGCATTCAAAATTTTGATGACTAATAAATAAGTTTAACGGCCTGCTTTTCTTTTATAAGTCAAATGATGTAAACAGATCTAAGGCCAGTAAATGAGGAAAAGAAAGGAAAAGAAAATCCTAAAGCACCTCAAGAATGTTTACAAGAAGTTCACAGGCAAATTTTGTGCCATTTCTTCAAACATCCATCAAGATAATTAGAAGAGCGTGAACAAAGTCTCTGGATCTATTGTCTTCAAGTTTTCAATATCAGAGAAACTCAAAAGTTACTTCTGAGCTAAACATGTGCTCTTTGATTTCTTAAATTCAACAGAGACAATATAATAATGTATCTATTGAAATCTGTCATAGTGGCATACAATCCTTTAAAAAGTAAAGAGAAAACCTTGAATATATCATTTTACACTGGATTGATACAAAGCTCAAGACTTTCATAAATCTCAAAAAGTTCCCACTATTTCAGAAACCTCGAAAAGAATCCAACAACTTTACAATGGTGAGTGTTCAGCTGAACCAATCAGTGTAAGAAAACACAATACCTTCTTACACCTCAGACCTACTGACCTCACACCTAAATCACAAGTAATAATAGCATACCTCTCCCATTCCTTATACATTAACACAACTATTTGACCATACACTATTATAATAAACTATCAATATAAGAGAGAAAAATCATCTCCCCCAATAGTAATGCAATATAACCTGGTTAGCGCTCATGTGGTGGATATGAATCATATGATACAAGGAATTTCAGTCCTTGATCATCTTTGTTTCTTGAAGATTTCTAAAGATTCAAAAGAATTCAATCAAATGGCCAGATCCTCGAAACCAAGGCTACTCATGCCTGATATCACTTAAATCTTCTGAACATTTTCTTTGTATCTTCTCCCTACAAATAATCACCGTCGTATTTTTGATCCTCCAGCTTTGAAAGAAGTTCCCTCTTTTGAAACTTGATGGATTGTACTTTCTTGATTTCCAGCCTCTATGCCTGTGGCCTGATTGGATCTGCTTCTTCGATCCTGGGAGTATAGTCACTTTAAGTTGAATTAAATTGCTGAATAATATAGAACACAAACATCTTATCATCTCAATGCTACAATAAGTGACAACCATAGCTAGCATATTATCTAAAATACCTTTAGCAATGACAATCATAAATAAGAGACAACCATAGCCAAGTATATGGATCTAAAAATACTCTTAGCAATAACAATCATATTCTTTTTTTATACATATCTTTATTCTGATTTATAAATTCCACTTTTGAATCAAAAAATACCTCTCGCAATAAAAATTCATCCGCTTCATGCATATGCACGACCTGGCCCATCTTAGGTCTCCTGCTGGAGTCCGGATCAACACACCTTAATGCAACCAAAAGTGCCTTCTTGAGAGCTCTTGTAGATGGTCTTATTTCTAAATTTGGATCTACAACTTCTTCTGAACGTCTACTCCCTACCATCATCTTTAACCAATCGACAAGGTTCACCTGCATGTAATTAATTCAATGTATAAATGTATCTCCTTTCACAGCTTCTTGGCCACCAAGAAAAAATTAACCAACAAATATATCTGGCATGATATAATCTAAACCCCCCACCTCTCCTGCCGGTCTACCATAGTCAACTGGATCTCTTCCAGTAATAGCCTCTAGGAGGAGGACACCAAAGCTGTATACATCACTTCTTTCATTTAACAACCCTGTATTTGCATATTCTGGGGCAACATAGCTGAAAGCAACAATGAAATACCAACTGAAGTTAGTTTTTTCATTTCTGTAGAAGCTAAAATCATACCACCACAATGATAAATCAGTACCTCAAAGAAACCCAGAAAGCGGTCAGCTGGTATGTATGTTTAACAGAGTTTCATGATGCAGATGATTCAATCCAAAAAGCAAAAAATTATTGATGATAAGACTTGCCTGATGATATCAAATACTGCAATCCAGGTATTCTTAATTTCAATATGAGACTTAAATACTATTCAATCTAACCTATAACAACACAGATTCAATTATGGCATCAGACCACCATGTTCATGTACTCCACAAAAGCATCTGATTTAACCAAAAAACTCCAAGGAAAGAAAATCTACACTTTCTTATAAATTGTTAATGGTCACCAACAAAGAAAATTTATGCTTTCTTATAAATTGTTAATGGTCATCAAAAGTTATCCACACGCAAGAATTTAAGTCTATTTAAAATATTTGATAAGTAATGCATAGAGAAATTCAGCCAACAGGTGCTAAAAAGAGCTACCTTCAGCTAAAGCAGGTAGATTCGGTTTACAAGTTATCATTGTGAGGATTATTTTAGCTGAAACTTGTACTATTTTCAAGGCAATTATGTTCCAAAATAGTGTGCATATGCAGAAGATCTCATTTGAAGCCTATGCTTTTATTCCTGGGATTGCTTATAATGTCTTTTTCAGCAGCTAATTTATCTAGTAAAATTTGCCAGGAGCAAATGAAAAAAAGAGATCAAATTGTTATATCAAAAGCCGAAGGCTAACTCCACATGCGATTAAATGATATTTCATGTGAGGTGAATATCCTACATCTACATGTAGGCATCCATGTAGGTCTGCCAATATGGAAGTAGCTATAGCAGCTCTATAATGAGTTTAAACAGTTTTTAATGTCTCATTTTATAATCTAGACTCTAGAGCATAACAACAATGAAAATAACCCTGTGTTCCACTTATTCTCTACAATGGTTTGAGTTATGAATGTTAAGCTTCATTATATGCAATTGCAGACGCTGTGTAATTAAAGACGCACAACAAATGGTATGATGCATGGTACACAAAAAGGAAATTTATATAAAGTGCTTCCATCAAATCCAATTACACAGAGCAATGTTGACAAAAGACAAACAAAAAGTTGAATTATGATATAGATTCGTAGAAGACTTAAAGATTCAAGCAAGCAAGTTTTCACACAAATGATAAGAGAAGAGCTGGTGATTGGCTTGAATGTACACACATCTGCAAAATTGGAATTGTTTGAAAAATGTCTTTATAGAAAGCATTATGAAGGACCATTTCCTAAGCATGGCGCATCTCAGGAGGAGCTTCTTAGTCCCATTCATATGGACATTTGTGAACCTATGAAGACTGCATCAAATGGTGATGCACGGTATTTCATAAATTTACTGATGATGCATCTGGAGGAAGTAAAGTTACGAATCTGATACGCAATTGTGAAGCTTTTGATACTAAAACAAGCTCTTGCTTCAGTCAAAAAAATAAGAAAAAGTAAACTCATTTGACAATGGCGGCGAGTCTCTCTCTTCTATATCTAGACATTATTTGAGAGTTAGGTGGATAGAAAAGCAACTTTGAATTTTCTATCCACCTCATCAAAATGGGCTATTCAAAAAAATAATATGACATTGTTGGCATGCGCAAGAAGCATGTTTGCTATTGGTAATGCAACAGCAGTTGATATTTTTAAAAGAACTATCACATGACCAGTATCGGGCAAAGCACCAAAAGAGAATAGTCTGGTGTCAAGCCCTCCAATGCACATTTTAAGAGTGTATTTGTATTTTTCTTATATGCATATCACAGCAGAGAGGAAAAATTGGATACAAAAAGTAAGAAGAATATTTTTATTTGTATGTTCAAGTACAAAAGGGATACAAATATTTGATCCAGTCTCAATAAAAGTGGTAGTTAGTAGGGATGCTATATTTAATCAACGACCTATGAATGGTAACCATGCAGGTGAAGAGATGTTATAAAATCCTGAAAAGGAAGATACAGATAGGGTATAACATAAATCCAAGGAACCAAAAAAAATCTGCTAGTTTTGGAGTCAAGTTTAGAGGTTGAAGACATCATGCCACAGAGTGATTCTCATAAAAAACATAATCACCTACACAGCAACAGACTGAAGGTTTGACATCTCCAACAGAATCAAGTAAGGGGGAAGACGATTTGGCTACCTCACGTAAGTCGAACACAATGATAATGGAGTAGATTCAAAGCAGGCTAAACGAGGCTATCCAAAAGTTCTGGCAACAGATCAGGTATGAACGAGGATTCCAAGTAGTGAGGTTTGACAATACTAGCAACAAAAAGGGCATCAGATGGAGTAGGTGAAACAGAAATTACAACTTCTACATTCCCAAACACAAATAAACAATTGGAAGCAAGCTAGGATTCAGCAATGAGTTTGTTGAAGTGTTCCACAAGGAAAATTTTGCAAAGAAAAGGAGAATTTTCAGGATTGTAGAAGCCTTCTGCTACAGTTGAAAGAAATGGTGAAGATGAGAATTGGGTTGGCTGGAGGGTCAAGGTTGTAGGCCACATGATAAACACTTTTATGAAAGCATTGTGGGTTCATAATACATATCATCCCAAAGTCAAACTAAAGAAATACACAGTGTTACGCGGGGACGCGTCCCGGCCATTTTGCTCACGTCCCGGACGTCCGGGACGTCCCGGGGACTTGGGGACGGGGACGGGACGTTTCCCTGCCGTCCCCAATTTCCAAAAAAAAAGGGGGACGTCCCGGGGACGTCCCCCACAAAACAGAAACGCACCCGGGACGTCCCGGGTGCTTTGGGGACTTCGTGACGTCCCCGAGACGTCCCGGGGACTTCACGACGTCCCCGAGACGTCCCGGGGACTTCACAACGTCCCCAACAAAATCTGCACTTTTCCAACATTAAAACATGTGAATTTCAGTTTTATAATACTTTTTTTTAATATTTTTTAAAACTTTTAATACATTCTAGTAAAAAACAACATGCAAATTTCTCATAATTGCCATAAACTGCAGAAGTATTGTTGCTCCTCCATGTTATGTCTGATGATATGAAGTAATGATAATAGGTCGAGTTTTATAAATTTTCAGTCATACACTATACAACTAGTGTTTGTTAATTCTTCGTTGCTGGTTATCTCGAGATAGTTTATGGTTCTTTCTGTTTCAGTGATAGGACATTTTCTTTGTTTGCAATGGAATTATCTACCAAAAGGGGAACACTATCTTCAAAAAGTGAAGCCCAATCACAATAACAGAGAATTGACAAAAACAACTAGTAGTGGTTTATCTGTAAAAGAATGTAATTTACTTGTAGATACAAACTTAGTGGGAGTTTCTATTTACATGTAGGCATCCATGTCTCTCTGCCAAAATAGTGGTAGTTAAGGAAGCTTTGTAAGATAAATGACAAAAAAATCTTTCGCTTAGTCTCTATATTAATCTGAGTTGTGAATATTTACCTTCATTTTATATGCAACAATTAGCCCGCATATGAATTGCCTGTCTGGGCAGTAATTCATCCAACAATATGTACCACATATAGTTTTGGAATTAAAATGAGAATAACTATTCCTTAGAGCAGGCAAGCAAGAAGATGTGATAATCCAAAATCTATTGTAAAGTTTACTCAGTTTGAATAGTAAAACTTTGAATGTATCCAATTAACTTAAACCACTTCTTGAATTGCAAAATAATACAAAATGAGAGCATCACAACACCCCTTTGGCAACAAGATATACTAGATAAGGGTCAAGAGACATTTTTGTGTCCTTACGAGTACTTCGAACAGATGCAGACCTATAGAAATGTTCAATAAATTCTTGGGATATCACAGATTATCTCACTTGTGGGCAATGTCCTATGAAATTGCTGTAAACTAAACACAACTTTTTGGAGAAGTATGAACGGAAAAACAAAATCAGTGAGCAAAGGAGATGAAAGGAGATAGTTTACCCAAATGTGCCCATTACTCTTGTGGTAACGTGGGTCTTTCCCGATCCAAGAAGCTTTGCCAATCCAAAATCAGAAACCTTGGCATTAAAGTCATGATCTATTAAGATGTTGCTTGATTTAATGTCCCTGTGAACAACCTTTGGCTCCAGTGCCTCATGCAAATATGCCAGCCTGTAAATTTTGTAGTTAGATGCATTCTGAGAGCTAAATTTATGACAAAATTATATGCAAATAGATAGATGGCTGCATAGTTGTTTTCAGTTGCATAGAAAACTTTTGCAGACAAAAAATACGAGCAGCATCAAATCATATCCTAAGCTTCTTATACTCGAATCAAATCCAGAAACTTCACAAGTACAGATTGCGCTAAAATAATGAAGTTGTGGGGTAAACATCCATTTGACAAAGATTGTCAAGATACAGACGCTTTTGCAGTTCCAAAGATAATCTTCATCCGTGCCTCCCAAGTCAGAACGCCTCGTTGCATCATGGCTCCATGAAGCCATTGCTCCAAATTGCCATTATCAACATACTCATACACCAAGATCCTGAAAGCATTGGTGTTTACCAAAATAAGTAGTGAAAATCATGCATAAATTGAAGAATGGGAAAGGGTGCATTGGTTAATAATAAAATCATGCTTACCACTTCCCATAAAGAAAAAGACAATGCACCAGACTCCTAAGAGATCATTCTATACCTGTAGGTTCCTTCTACACAATATCCAAGCAGCCTGACAAGATTTTTATGTCGCACACGACCAATGGCTTCCACTTCCACCCTGAACTCTTTCTCAGCTTGGCCTCTAAAACACAAGAGTAAATCATGTGACTTAGCAAAAACCTTAAAAAATAAAGTGGTGACTGGTGCTTCATGACATCAAGGATATATGTAAAAAAGGAAGAATGCAATCACTACATACATTATTCAGAGATTATTAAACTTACAAATTGTTAAAAAGGTTTTTAACTGCAACTGTAGTTCCATTTGCAAGCTGACCCCTGTAAACAATTCCATAACCACCTTCACCCAATATGTTTTCCTTTGCGAAGTAATCTGTAGCGATCTCAAGATCCCTTAGAGTGAACCAATTGCCCCATCCAAGATGTGAAACTTCAGGCATACCACTTAGTAGTGAGGATGTACTCATTGCATAAGATGAAGAATCCCTATACATAGAATGTGCCCCAGAGCTACCCTCGTCTCCTGATAGTGGGCTTCCGCCCTTTTGTTTAACCATAGAACCCCCTGGACTAATGTTCTCTGCATCAGGACTCTTTACCCTTGCACGCTTCAAAGCCTTATCTGAATCTCTATCACGAGACTTTCCCTGAATAGTAAGGAGTAGACCATCTGTTGTGGGAAGATTGTTAGCCCATTTCCTATCAACCTTGACTTCCTTAATCTCCTTTGAAACTGCTGGGATCTGGGTTACGGGTATTTTTTCTAGCATTCTCCTTGATTTTCTCCGAGCAGTAAGCCAGATAGACAACATAAAGAGAATTAAGACAATGAATGCTCCCACAGCTATGCCAATCAAAACCCATAATTTCAGCCCAAATATGAATGTTTTCTTAGACAACTGAGCATTCAAGAACCCTCCAGATGCCATTTCTAAGTCCACTGCTAGTAAACAATATAGAAAACAGCTAGTTTTCAGACTAGGTGCACACTGTTAAGAAAACACATTTACCTAAAACCAAACAGAAAAAATGGAAGCCGACAAGTATGCAGTAAAAAATATAGCAAATTTTGCAAAAGACTTCACTTTTTTTTAAAGCCATCCCATAGACCTTAAAAATATGTCACCGGAAGTAAAAAAAAAACTGTTTTACAAAATTGAATTGCTGTTTTAGGTCATAAAGCTTTCCCCTAAAAATAATCACGGTAGACATTCATGAATTACAGGAATCAGGATGACTTCAAATTTTAATTCCTTGATGGCTGAAATACAAAACACATTTTCGGAACTTAATGTTACACCTGGCCTCAGTTGCATATGTCCCCATTTATTTTGGAAATCATGACCCGCCCTAAAAATGGATTAGCTACAGCGATCAGACAAGCATCATAGAGGGATTAGCATATGTATTTTAGACAGGGGTGTGATCTAGCATGTACCCAAATCAGTAATGTGATACTTAAACAGAAAGAACAATAGAATAACTAGGTCAACGTTGTTAACATTGGCACCGTGCTTCTATTAGGAGATGACCATGCTCATATTCATGGTTTCGAAAACATAATGCCAGGTGATTCCTGATATTCATGGTCTTGATAAAGAAATGGGAGGAAAATCAATAGAATTTGGAGCCGGTATAATAGGCACTGCCCTAAATCTAAAATCAAACAATGTTGGAGCTGCGTTAATGAGCAATGGCTTGATGATGCAAGAGGTCAGTTCCAGATCACAATGTCAATTTCGCCTATGTAAGTAGAGCTCCTTAAGAACACTTCCAATACTAGAGGCAAGGTATTGCATTGCTCTCGAAGGGGAAAAAGATCAAACCTTAATGTGTGGAGCATCAAAATTCCAAATAACTTACATTTTGAACAAGGGCACTCACCAGTCAGATATATGGACTACTTGGGCAGCCGTAGAAGCAATAAAATTCCAAGCAAAGCAAACATCAACAGCTCTTTTAGAGAAAATAATCTGAAGGCCCGGAAAATTCCCATTGTCACATGTTGCCTTGCCAGGATTCCCTGTACTGCGAAAGCAGAAAATCATGAACTTCTGGATTCCTTGAGAAGAAAAACTCCGTGTAGCATTAATGCAATGATGATTGGACCCTTTCCTCTCTTTTACCCCATTTGGGCAGCCTTAGACTTTGCGAATAAGCCCCATGGGAGATAGAATGGAACTCTCTGTGGCCCACCCACAACAGCACAATGTATTCTACTCAAAATGTAATGTACACTGCAAGCAACAGCAATCCACAGCTCCCTAGTGGTTACAGAATAGACCGGCCTTCTCATACAGCCAGAAGAAGAAATATTGAAAAAATATATCTTTGAAAGAATTCAAAGCAACCCAATACAGAAAACGAAGTTTGCAATCTTGGAAAGCCCACCTGTGGACATTCGTCCCATCTGATAGGAACCCAAAGCCTTAAAATATTCCAAGGGTGAGTGAGATTTAAGAAAGACCAACAAGTTTGAATTTGACATTAGATTGGAAGAGTGTGAAATGAAATCCAATGTGGGTGGCAGGCGAAGTACCAAAAAATTGGTACAGTGCACTGATATCAATGACAGTCTTTGCACCAACTAATTAGGAGCTCTAATGCCATTTGAGATTTCCTGACAAGGTCAAATGTTACAGAAGTCAAGAAATGTTGCTTAGCTTGCCTCGGCGGTTAGCTGTTTTGGTTTAAGGAGTTTAGAGTTGAGTTGAGTGGAGTGGAGTGGAGTACTTGTGATTCAAGCCTGGTTGGATCTGAATTGATATGGTGGTTGTAACCTGTGAAAAAGTAAGAGGAATTCTCGTGTGCTCAATAAGTATGCTAACCACTTGTAATTGTGGTTGGGATTTGGCAGCTATCTTATGCTATTATTACTCGGAATAAGATCTTGAATAACCCGGTCAAACCACTTTTTTCCTCCAAGAGGGTCTAATTTGAATTAGAACTGTTATTAAACATGTGATTAAAAACCATCAT
The DNA here is from genome assembly GCA_019776745.2 of Taxus chinensis. Lineage (NCBI taxonomy): Eukaryota > Viridiplantae > Streptophyta > Pinopsida > Cupressales > Taxaceae > Taxus > Taxus chinensis. The sequence continues at coordinate 132,660,878 of CM034152.1, read as the reverse complement.
CTATTTTAAGAAAAAAAGAAGCAAGTGATGGTTAAAGTTGTTTGTGGGTGAGGATGTAATTCTCTAGCTTCTTTCTCTGAGGTTTTTTTTCTTTTTCTCCGAAAAATTTATTGGCGTCTTTCTTCATTCTAGTCCATTTTCTAAAGTTTCTACCCTCCAGTCTCTTTTCCTAGAGTTGCCTTCGAAAGATTTTACCACCCTCTATCTTCTTTTGTCAAGGATCCAACATTTAGCCCATTTCCTCAATAATCTTCCCTAATAGATGGACATATTTTGATAAAATCTCATGATCCATTATCAAGAAACATTATTGTTATATTATGAAATACGATGAGGAAAAAAGAGTAAGTGATGTTTGAAGTATTGGAAGGTTTATTATATCATGAAAAAGATGTAATTCACCACTTTGGACTTCTCGTTCTCTAAGTTCTTCCTCTTAAAGCTTTCTAACAACTTTCTTCCATGTTCTAGCCTCTTTTCCCAAGGGTCCACACTCTAGTCTCTTTCCCCAAGGGTCCTCCCCAAAACTTTTGTCCACCCTCTAGTTTCTCTTCCCAAGGGTCCACCCTCTAGCTTATTTTCCCAAGGGTTCTCCCTAAAGTACCATGAACTAGATTGTATTTGTGATTCCTCTACATACTAACAAATGATTGAATGTGCTCGAGTAGTGAGTGAGCCCCCTTGTCATGTGATTACTACAAACTTAGATTAAGGAAAACATCCATTAATGTAATTGAAGGTAATTTAGAGATGACATTAATCATACATATACATCAAATCATTGTTAAAGGTCTAAGGCTTTCACAATCCATATTATTAGAAAAAAATTAAAGTTTATTTAAAATTGTTGTGCATATTTTTCATTGATCGATGCCTTGGATCATATTCCATCATCAGAAACATTATTATTATGCTACTAGTGTAATGACTACACATGGAAGTCAACAAGGAACATTGTTATGTTACTAATGTAATGAATACTGATGAAGGTCATCTAGAGATGCCTTAAAGCATACACCAGTCAAATCATTGTTATATTAATAGTATAATGACTACTCGTGGAGGTCATCTAGAGATTACCAATTAATGATTATTCATAGAGGTCATCTAGATACACTTTTAAGCACATCTAGGCAAACCAACATTCATGATTATTATGAAATATAATGAGCAAAAATGTCATTATTATAATGACTATTTGTGGAGGTCATATTAAGATGACTCGAAGCACACATGAGGCAAAACACCATTTCTCCCCCCATAACAAGTGCTTGAAGAAAAATGTCACTAGTGTAATGACTACTCGTAAAGGTCATCTAGACATGCCTTAAAGTACATACGAGTCAAATCACTCTTGCTTTCAATTATACATGTAACTAGTATGTAGGTAGATTAAAACACATATTGTCAATACCATCTTGAGATGACTTAAAGCATACAGAGGGAAAAACACCATGTCTCCCCTACAAACAAATGCTTGAGAAAAATAATCACTAATGTATTGAGTATTTGTAGACGTCATGTACACATGAAATAGAATCACATAGGTGAACTCATCCTTCCTCCTAGTTATACATGTAAACTACTCTTGAGTTGAATAACCCAGTCAAACCACTTTTTTCTTGGAAAACAAGTGTAATTTGAAATAAAACTATGCATTAAACATGTAATTAAAAACCATCACCTATTATAAGAAAAAATATCTAGAAGAGATGTTTGTATTTGTTTGTGGAGGAGGATCTAATTCACTTCTTTGGACTTCTCACTCTATAACTTCTTTCTCCAAGGTTCTTTTAAACCTTCTTAGCATCTTTTTTTAACGTTGTGGTCTCTTTTCCTAAGGTTCCACACTAGAGTCGTCTCCAAATCTTTTTCGTACCCTCTAACTTAATTTTCTAAGCTTTTTCTCCAATGGTCCTCCCTAAAGCATTGGTGAACGTATCATATTTAATACTTAAAAAATGTTCATTAATGTAATTGAAGGTCAACTAGAGATGAATTTAAGATGTATGTGTCATCATTTTAAAGCCATGAGGCTTTCTAAGTCCATAATGTTAGAATATTTTTTTTGGAAATAACGGTGTGCATCATTGATCAACACATATTTTGTAATCCATTATCAAGAAACATCAACACATATCATTGTGTTATTGATAAAGTGATGTTTGAAGTATTTGAAATCTTCATATCATATGAGAATATAATTCACTCCTTTGGACTTCTTACTCTACAACTTCTTTCTCTAAGGGTTTTTGAAAAGCTTCTTAACTTCTTTCTTCCATGTTCAAGCCTCTTTTTCCAAGGTTGTACCATCTAGTCTCTTTCCACAAGGGTCCTCCCTAATTTTTTTTTGACCCTCTAGCTTCTCTTTCTAAGGGTCCTCCCTCTGGCGTCTTTCCCAAAGGGTCCTCCCTAAAGTGCCAAGGACTAATTACATTCATTATTCGTCTTTGTATTAACAAATTCTTAAATGTGCTTGAGTAGTAAGTGTGTCCCTTGTCATGCGATTACTACAAACTTAGAATAAGGAAAATATTCATTAATGTAATTAGAGGCCACCTAGAGGCAAATTTAAGTTTACATCTAGGTAAAGTCATTGTTAAATATCTAAGCCTTTACTGTCTATATTATTAAGAAATAAAAATAAAATTGAAATAGTTGTGTGCATATTTTAAATTATTGATCAAAGTTTCATATCACAAACATAATTGTTATGTTAAACAAGTGTAATGACTAATCATTGAGGTCATTAGGAAATATTGTTGTTATGTTACTAATGTAATGAATATTGATAGAGGTCATCTAGAGATGACTTTAAGCACACATTGTGGGTCAAATCACTCTTCTATTACTAATGTAATCACTATTTTGTGGAGGTCGTGTAGAAATTGCTAGTGCAATGACTACTCGTAGAGGTTATCTAGATACAACTTTAAGCACACATAGGTCAAATCATCATTCGTGATTATCATGAAATACAATGAGGAAAAACATCATTAGTATAATGATTTTTCGTGGAGGTCTTCTTAAGATCGACTTAAAGCACATACAGGGGAAAACCCCCTTTCTTCCAATATAACAAATGTTTTAGGAAAAATGTCACTAGTGTAATGACTATTCATATAGGCCATCTAGACATGATTCAAAGTACATACATGTCAAATCACCTTTCCTCCTAATCATACATGTAAACTAATATTGAGGTAAAATCAAAACACATGTAGTGAAGGTCATCTTGGGATGAATTAAAGTATAGGGTAAAACACCATTTTCCCTAACAAACAAATACTTGAGAAAAATTGTCACTAGTGTAATCAGTATTAGTAGAGGTCATATGGGCATGACTTAGAGTACACATATGTCAACTCACCCTTCCTCCTAGATATACATGTAAACTACCCTTGAGATTCAAATTAAAGCACACCTGGTGAAGGTCACCCTCGCATATTTTTCTAATTTCAACACTTTACTGTGTCCCATAGAATTCACTTTGAAATTATAATATTTTTATTATTTAAGAGTATCTTATTCAACAAATTGTTGTTAAGCATGTTATGTATTCGAGGAATAAGCTCTTCAAAGCCACCAAGTATAGTTTTTTTATCGTATAATTTTTTTTACTAATAGATCACATAATAATCCAATATAACGACCAAAAAATTACACACAAATTTATTTTTGATATTATAAAATAATAAAAATTTACATATTTGATATTGACTTATCAAATTTTGTGGAATTATATTTGTTTAAATCATTCACATATATTTTTATAGCATTAAATAAGTAAACACATTTAACAAACACTATAAACATTCTTTAAGCGGAGAGAAAAAAACTCTTGAATCTCTTATTTCCATTATCAAAATTTTGTAATTTTGTAAAATTTTAAGAGCCACTTTTATCTCATAATTGTTAATAGTATATGTCTATTTTAATAGTCAAATATTATATATAATATTAAACCATAAAACTATTTAAATTTGACATATAGTGAAAAAAATCATGACCATAAAATAACAAAATCAGATTGAAATGAAGGTAAAATCTTGGGAAAAAAACACCTTCAAAATTTTTGCCATAAAATCTTGTACTTTTACCTCACCATATCATTGGATGGTGAATGGAATAAAGGAATTTGAAAAAGGACAATGTTAGATTGCCCCGTGCGTTGATAATGTTTTCTTCTTTTAATTGGGGGGCCTTCGCCATGAAGAAAAAGAGTAAAAGAAAAAACAAAATTATAATGTAAAGTAAAAGTGTAAGGACCGGGTATTTGATTGTTTTGGATGTGAGTTAGGTTTGATTGTCTACATAACTTTTTCAAGATTCTGGTTCATAATTATGATTTTTAAAAATATTTTATGAGCAAAAAAGAAAAAGTTTAAAATAGTTTTTAAATATATTTTGACATTTATTGTTTTACTTTGTGTTAGTGTGGAGACACCAAAAATAAAATATTTTTATCTTTTTGAGTTTATTAATATTAATTTATGAATGTTGGAAATAGATAATTTCTAAATTATTTTTAGTACATTTTCTATTTCATTTTAGAGTTATCTTCTTTGCTTTAAGTCTCTATCAGAAGAAGTGAAGGATGCCGATGTTATAAGCACTGTAGGTGTAGGTGAGGAAGAGGTAATGTGTGGTGAAGAGCATGGAATATCAATAACATCATCAGGAATATCATTGGAATAATTATGAGGAGATGAAGCAATGGATGGAGATAATTCAACATATATGTTTTTAGAAAGAATATTAGAAGGAAATGAAAACGAAGCGGGGGATTCACATTCAGGAGTATGCAAAGAGGTGGAATTGATAGTATCATATGCCTCATAAATATCAGACACAGATTTGTAGGGAAGGATTTCATGAAGCGTATTATCAATGTATAATGAAGAAGAGATAGTATGAGATATAACCTTGGAATCACTTGAAACATTTTTAGAAATGTAAGAAGTATGAGATGTGGTTATAAAATTATCCTGACTAGTATTAACAACAAGAGCATACACATGTATATCATCATTATGTGTTGTATTTGTACTACCGCTATCAAGGTTAAGAAGATACTCGATAATAGCCTCATGTAGAGTTGTAGTAGAAATAGAAGAAGGTGTAGGAGGCATATTGTTTATAGGATAGCTTAGACGACAACCCAAAAAAATTGTTGTATCTGAAACAATACTAATGGTAGAATGATAAAAAGCTAGTAGGAATACTGCATTCATTTCCCTAAAGATTTATTTAAATCTCATCCAAAAGAGTAAGATTGTGATAGAGAGCACGAAGTTCAACGATAATTTCTTCATCATATATAGGGTTTATACTCTCATGAGGCATAGCTTGGGTAGGAGAGGAAGAGCTACTCTTAGCCATTAGGGTTTTAGTGGATCATAGGGAAATGAATTATAATCTACGAGTTCATTGAAATTATTTAATAAAATCTAAATAATTTTATTAGAATCTGAAACCAACAACTACTTTTAAATGACATGCAATGAAGTATGTATTAATAACTTGTGACCGCTCAAAGGAGGTTTTCTAAGTATTTCCGTAGACATGTGCACCCAAAAATAGGCCTAGGGCACCCACATGTGTTCTTGTCCCTCTCCAAGAGCCCCAATCTAGTGTATTCCTCCATTTCTAAATTTTATCCAGCTTCGTTGTGACAGTCAGTGCTTCGTATTTTCTAATTTTCCAGCTCTATGCACCTTTGGGATCGCTACGAATCAGCTAAGGCTTTCTACCCTCTCTTTTCACTTAGGGTTTCATAATTTTTGGTTTAGTTTTCTTGGGTTAATTTATGTACATAATTGTGTATTCATTTATTGCTGCAATAACAATCTGATTACACATTTATTTCCATATTTAACCACCAAAATGATTAAGTTAAATGTGAATTATGTGCCTTAAATGATTGTTATTGTAGTAATAAATGAATAAATAATTAAGTACAGAAATCAACCCAAACAAAATATGCCTAATAAATGAAACCCTAAGTGCAAAGAAGAGTAAGATGACTTAGCTATTTCACAACTTATCCCGAAATGTGCCGCAGTGCTGAATGGATGAACAAAGATGGAAAATCATTGTAAAGGGCCTCAAACAATTGTGTAGGATGCCGATCTTCCTAGATTAGGGTGCTAGTTTCCAAAGACAAATGACGACAAAATTTGTCTTTCATCCAGTTCTTTATAGGCCTGCTTCCACTTTCGACTTGCCCAGCCGCTTTGTGATGTTGACCGCGTCTACAATCCCTCAGATGTGTCATTCATCATGTCATCTGTTGCCGGAGCATTTTGTATAGGTCGTGAGATTGACAAATATGGCATGGTGAAGGTCTGAAGACTACATCAAATGTTAGACATCTCCCACTCTTCGCAGTTGCTTCCCATCCCTCCTCTAAAAAGATTGCAATGTAAGTCTACCACCCTTCCTACAATTAGGGTTTCTTCATCTGACATGTGACATTCACTCTCCAACCAGAAGAAGAAGTAAAGGATGCCAATAAGAAGTGAAGGATGCCAGAAGAAGAAGTGATAGATAATTTCAAAAATATTTTTAGTACATTTTCTATTTCATTTTAGAGTTATCTTCTTTACTTTAAGTCTCTACGTGTTTATCCTCTTACAAACACTCTTACATGTTAAATAAAATTTTCATGACAATTAGGATTTTTAAGTGTCTTTAATTTTAAGTTTTCAATAAATTTTGTGGATTGATGAAAATGTATGATAAATATATGATAAAATTTTGGAAATTATTTTTTCAAATAGATTTTAAACTCAAATAAATGATACAAAAGTCTTTGGTTGGGAGTTGAAGTCGAAATCCTCTCCACCAAAAAATACATGTATAGATGTAAAAATTGAACTCTCTTAGAATTTCATGTTTAAGATTTTCACCCTTGCCATCTTTGGTTATCAAACCTCTTTTGCGGGACATTTTAGGCCCATACTTGAGTCAATTTTGGTATTTACAAGGATAATTTAAACTTATTTATAAGGCTCTAAACCAGTTAGTTGCGATGTTTGTTGCTAGCGGTAAGGAGTATGGCATTAGATCAAGCTCAAAAGTTTGTTCTAAAGGTCTACGATGAGGTAATGATCTAATTAATCCCTCTCAAAATGTTAATGTGCTCTTAGTTGTAGAGGTATTGAATATGTTTTTAACAAGTATGAAAATAATAGCCTTATTACTTATTATGTTTGTTGTATTCCTTCTAAATAGTCCCTTCAGGTCTAGATTAAGCACACCTAGGAACCTTATGGTATTAAGTTGGGGGAGTTTGAAACCTTATTAAATTTTTTAATGTTTTCCTTCAAAGACCTGCAAAAAGTGGAGGTGTTGCTTGTTAGGGCTAGTTTTATGATTTTATCACAATGGACCTATGATTTGAAGGTCACTAAGCATGTTTCGTTGTCAAATTTTCCATGGCATAAGTTGAGTTGATGGTCCTCAGTGATCTTCTCTAGACCAAAAAGTTCAACCGATAGGGCATATGATTTGTCATGATCTTAACAAGTTTAATTTGGCTCATTCTAACAAATGAATCTATGTTGAGGTTAAAAAAGACTTGACATTTAAGTGGGGACCAAGGATTTTAATGTGAAGGTCATGTATGTAAACATACCCAACACTTACTTTCATTGTCAAGTCCTTGACCACAAAATTTGTGACTATATAGTCATCATCCTCTTAGACCCTAAGCTTAAACAACTAATAACTAAAAAAGTAGAGTGTTGGATGAGTTTCAGTAAAAAAAAGTTTCAATTGTGCCCCAAAACCCTAAAATTGGAAATCTGACTTCTAATACTAAGCAACAACAATATATTAAAATGTTGACGCTAATATCACCCGTTCTATCCTTGTGCATATTCAAGTCTTACATGTTCCTTCTACTCAAGCTATTATTTCGAGTCCTATCACATCCTCAATGATTCCTTTGCCTTATATGTTCTTGTATAGATTGCCTTATGGAAATAATGGTTCACAAGGGGAGAACACGGAGGCAAACACTTCTCTATACTTACTATGGACAAGTTCACTCAAACATGGTTTAATACCACAAAGAGGAGAATAGAAAGAACCACATGTGGACAAATACAATATTTTTTTTACATACTTTAATGTTAAATTATCACATTCCTCGGTTAGGAAAAATACATGCAAAATATTGGTGCCTATCTATGCAAAGATGAAGAATTATAAATGTAAGAGTTGGAGATTTGCAAAGAAAATAAAGTTAAAGTGAAGTTTGAGATGTTAGATGAGGATGAGTATCCCATATAAGCTTTAGTAAAAAGAAGGTTAAAAATTCATCTTTGTTATAAGGTTGGATCTATTAGCTAGATGAAAGACGAGAAGATCCATAACAATAATATTATGAAGAAATGAATATTGAATATGTAATATGTAAGAACCTCATAATAGTCCATGAAAATTGAATAAGTGGTAACATTTCCTACCCCCATAACCGTAACAAACATATTTTTATCCCCAATTATTCCCATGACACATAAGTTAGCCGTCTTTATAAAAAAAAAATAATTCATGAAAGCACCAAACAATCAAATATCATTTCAAACATCAAATAAAAAAATATGTGTATATAACAAAGAGTTTTTACTGAGTAAAAATATTTATCCAATGTTAAGATTTGTTACAGTTCCAAGTCATTTGAAGAGATTTGTTAGGGGAAGTTTTATTTTGTTTTATCTCATAATCATTATATAAGATAGGATTCAACAATAAATATTTAATAAATTATAATAGTGTATCCATAATTTATTTTTTATTTTTGTTATTTATTTTTCTAAAAAAATTTTTTAGGTTATTTTAAGATAATCTTTCCTTAGTTAATTAGAATTTCATGGTAATAATAATTTTTTAATTTAAATTAAAGGTATACACAAAATCTAAACATAAATATACTTAGAATTTAGAGGTACATATTCATAAGGTAATAATAATTACCTTATGTATAAAGAAAACACTACATTATTTATGCATAATTTAAATGTTTTTTTATTAATAAGGCGGGTTGAAGGGACTTGTACCCTGTGCAAAAAGATGAGACTAAATCCTCAAGAAAAAAAGGCTTCATTAGCCAAAAGCAAACAACTGGCTACAACTGATCACCAACTAATAAGCATATAAAGATAGACTATATCCTAAACATACTAAAAATAATTAAACCAAATTTACTTCCCACCCTGCGGTGGAAAATAATCTTCAATGCTGCACATTCATCCCTTTTTGCTTTTCTGCCTCTTCACTTCTTGCCACTTGCCAAGATCAGACGAAATAACCAACACAAGGTCATTGGGGTTAACCAATGCAATCATATTTTCTGATACGGAATCCCAATCTTATTCCAAACTTTTCGATGCATGCCCCCTTTTTGTTCCACCTACTACAAAGCGATTTTCATGTATTCCCATCTCTGTATCATCCTTTTATGTATCTACTTTACCCTCGGTGTTAGGATTGCACGAATCATCCTTAAAGTTTGAAGTAGACACCAAATCCAGATTCAAAATACCCCATCCACTAGAAGAGGCTTATTAATTTTTTTTGCAGATTTCTGGTTTTTATTGAAGGGAAAAGAAGCTTGCAGATGACCCGTGTTTCTGCATATTCTACACCTAAATGCAGTATTCTCATAGTCTAAAACCTAGGTATGTTGAAACTTACCAAATTTAAGATTAATTCGGTCTGGTAATCCTTTGCTCAAATCAATTTCAATGCACATACAAGCATACAAAAACAGGTCCGAATGCGATCTATCCAAGTCTTCTTTTAAAAACTTGCCCAAAGCATTTCCAATATCCTCTAGGGCATACCACAGATGCAAGGGAAGGTTAGGAAGCCTAACCCAAACATGAGTTTTGGTAACCAAATAAGAATTTAGATCAAAATCTAAAAACCATGGAGTTACAAATAAACCAGCTGGTCCTTAGAACCACAGACCCTCTGTCAAGCAGCGTTGATAATCCTCAAATTCCCTAAAATGAACAACAGAAAATACTTTGGAACAAAGAGAGATTTCACACTTTTTGGTCTTGTTTTCAAAAATCCACTGATACAGTGTGGAGGAGGAAGGTTAAAAACCATTGAACCTTCCAATCACTGCATCCCGAGATAAATTTTTAAAGTATTCCTCCACTTCAGGGTTCTCGATGGTTAATGAAGAAATATCCTCAACCAAATCAACCAGGTAGGTTTGAATGTTTGGTGAATTCTTGCCTCCGGATCGACCACCTTGGTTTTCCAGTATATCTTTGAATAAAGTTACACAACCCCTATTAATCTTATCTCTCCTTGGCCTGACACCCCCAAACAAAGGTGTGACCACTTTTGAAACCCTAGGGTTAGGGCATGGATCTTCCACAGTCCTCACCCCGCCTCCATTACCTTGTGCTCCTCCACCAGCCTGAATCCCCTCCGATACCAGGCCGTGACTATTCATCTCCCCTTGCTACATTTTCAAAACTTCGTGGTTACAAAAATCAATTTCTGGACATTATTCATTGATTTTGCATTTTTTCGCTCCATCTCCCCTTTCTGAAAATTTAGTTTCAAACCTTAACTAATTTAAATGTTATTATATTAATATAATACCTATATATTGTATATTATAAATAATATATTATAATTACAATCAACTATTTGAAAATTAGAATATGTGTATCTATAACATATTAGTGAGGAGAAAAAATATCTATCCTTTATTGAAATTTGATAGAGTTTCTAGTTTGAAATTTGTTAGGGTTTTCATTTCAAGATTAAGTGTTGAAAGTTGTATTTTGTTTTCATTTTTTACTATTTATAGTAATGATATATTTATACCTATTTAATAAGTATAAATATATAACATATAATTATGCCGAGAGGCATCCTACAATGATAGCATGGAGTGAAGGAGTCTCATGTCGTGCCCGTGATAGAAAAATGACCAACATTATTTCAATACATTTATTTTTCTTCAAATAACCGACATACCTTTTGACACCAAAAGTTACATACCTTTTGAGACCAAACCTTACACTATATGTGTAAGATAAAAATTAGCAAATAAAAGATAGAAATAAAAGTATCGAAGCAAAAATACAAAGGAATTTAATAAAAAAATAGAGATTTGGAGATTTGGATAGGAGCTGTGAAAATATTCATGTGCTAAAGGTTTGCACATTATTTTTTTTAACATTTCCATTATAAGTTAGCTCTGAAATAATCTGTATAAAATAAAACAATTTATGTTGCTCCTTTCTTCATTAACTCTTTGAAACAACCTATATAAAAGTAAACTATCTCTATTGCTCCTCAATAAAACTATCTTTGATTAAGTTGTTGCTTCTCAATAAAACTATCTCTGTTGCTCCTCTCTCCAAATAACTCTCAAACAACTTGCATAAAAAACTATAGAAAAAAATAGAAATAGATTTAAATACTAATAAATAGAATCAAAAATTTGAAACTGTATATTTATAAATAAGGGAGTGGAGGAAGTAAGGGCGTGGAGATGCCTTCCTCCTCCTCCCTTCCCCAATATTTCCTGTCACCATATCCTCCTCCCTTCTGCCACCGTTACCCTGTACAAACAATCAAAAAAATAAACAATAAAAATATAAGTATAAAACAACCTAGAAGAAGTAGAAAAATGCAAGATTCACATACTGAGAGAGAACGAAATATATGTGATCCAAATGGAATTCTTGGGAGAGATTTAAATACCATACAGATGATTTTTTGACACGGTCTTGATAACCTTGCTTCACTGAGCATGCATTTTATTTTTCAAGAATGATACATTATAATATTTTTTTCTCAAACACCTGAAGGACTTGTGTGTACTAGATGTCTACAAGAGAAAGGTCATCATTGATTTTTAACATCGAATAATATGGATCCTGGGCCACAACTTCCAAAACTTGTAAACTTAACTCAAGTTGAGGAAATGTTGATAGCCCGTGTCAACCCAATCCTAAAAGTGACACATGCAACTAGACGTCAACATACATATAAAGGACATACAATTAGTTTTCCTCGAGAAGTAAAAGAAATTGCTGATGTTTTTCCACATATATTAAAATATTTTTCAATGAATATTGTTCAAAGGAGATATCAATGTGGAACAAATTACAACTTTACAGTCAATAGAGAACGAGTATATAATGCACTAAAATATTAAATAGAACATGACAAGTTCTATTCATATGTTCAAATTGATGAAAATGATCTAAATGAACTTCCACCTCAGTCTAATGAAAATGTATTCAACTAATTGAACTTTGTCCATATGGATTTTGATTATGAAATTGTATTTGTAGGTCTAGTCATGGAGGTAGATGAAGGAAATATCATTACTCACACAACATCAATGACCTCCAAACCGCCCAATGCCCAAAGGGAGATGGAATTAATAAATGCATGGGTAAATAACCCTGATGCAGACCCTACAACACTGATTGATTGGTCAAGGATAGGATCATCTCCTATCAATGAGTATGTCACACTAGGAATACTTGATATGACATTCCCTAATTTGTTTCCCGATGGAAAATGTGATTGGATAAAACCACAGTTAAAATGAGTACATCTCCATGAGTTCGTAAAATATTTATTTCAATATAGGGATCACTAGTTTGGATGACATCCTCGATTTAGATATTACATGATGAACATGATCATGAAACATCGTGCACAAAATTCATCTGCAATGTTTGTAAATAATAGCCTCCAAGATATGTCAATCACCATCAATGAGTTACGTGAGCATATGGAAAATGTTCCCCATTCACATCTAGCTAGTCGTTTAATGCGGTTTGGAACATTCTTAAGGGGTACAAGGTCCTATTGGGAAAAATGTCTTGGTGAATTGACTAACATGCTACATCAAATTGGATCACCTACCATTTTTTTTTCACTTCGAGTGTAATTGATATGTATTGACCTGATTTACATGCATTAATTCCTGGAAAACCACCGGATAATCCACAAGAAGCCCAAAATTGGTGAAGGAAAAATATCATTGAATATCCTCATATATTGGCACACTACATGCACCTGCGATATACACTTTTCCAATAGGATATTTTGCAAAATTGAATGAAAGTTAAAGATTATTGGTCTAGATATGAATGGAAACATATATTTTCACCACATGTGCATAGATTCATATGGTTAGAAGGGGCATCAAATATGGACAACCTTGATTGGACTGATTATTTTCAACGTAAACATACTGAAAAATACTTCCATTTTATTATCCATCGAAGGAATCCTCAGAAAGATCCATAGTAATGAAACATACAAGTATGTTATCAATTGTCATCAAGTCTATGTTTTTTTATATAATTCTTACATTCTCAAAATATATGATATATTCTTATATGCTATGAATTATAGGCCTACCAAAAATTTACACAACATCCATTTTGAAATATGAGACAACTTACACAAGTGGATATGGAACGTGACTATGAAGATATTATCAATTGTGTAGAATGACATACAATGTGTAGAGAGGGTGTCTACCTACGTAATAAAAGAGGAAGAATGGTTTGTAGGTAAGATGTTCAAACATTCAAGTAATTAAATTGAAATTAAAAAAATATACGTGTAAGAACTAATAATGGATTGTTATCTTTTATAGGTATAGTGCACCGTGGCCATTAAATCTCAAGGGGTGAAAGTTATATCAAGACTCAGAGATAGGAGATAAAAAAATTTAACCGGCAATAAATGTTGATAGAGAAAATACACACAATCATGTCATATTACAATTATGGAGAGCAAATGTAGATTGGAAACATGTTCTTTCCAAACATGTTGTAATCAACTATATTACAAAGTATGCAACAAAACCAAAGAATAGTTCTGAAACTTATCATCCAATGTTGATGTGGATTACAAACATTAAAAACCCTGATGAAATGGAAACAAGAGCATATAAGAGACTTCTAACTAAAACAATTGTTGAAAGAGACATTGGGGTATAAGAAATATGTCACATGTTGTTGGAGCTTTCATTGGTAAAGAGAAGTAGAGTATTTGTCAATTTGAATGTTTTGCATGAGGTGTTCAAACCGGTAATTACAATTGATGAAGATGACCATGAACGACATGTAAAATCTTTCAGTGATGGGTACAAGAATAGGCAATTTTCCATGGAAAGTGTATCACTTATTGATGTTGTTAGATCTTGGAAATATAGTCCAAGGAGAAAACGAGATAAAAAATGGGAGTTTAGGAGTTTAGAAGCTATTGTGAGATTATTCCCAAGGTTTTCCTCCATCCCTTCACATGAATCACATAAGTGGGTTGATTTTTGTTAGTCAAATTAGTTTTTTTACAAGCCATTTCGTGATATAAAAAGAGATATTGGACTTAATTTTGATTCAATAAAATAAAATTGGAATTCGTTCAATTATAATCCTTGACATGTTGAGAGGACTATTATATAAGAAGTTGATAATAGTAGTGATTTTGAAGATGAAGTTAATCAACCTATTCAACAAAATAAAATGGAACATGAATAGGAAATAATATCTAGGCTTTAACGTGGTCAAACTTTACAAGTAATTGAAATAGATATGTTGGGAAAAAGAGATATTGATAGACAAACACCATGGAATAATGAATATCAAGGTGAAGAATCCACAAATAAAGCAATAAAATTCATAAGCAACATGAAATATACCGGGTTGGTTATAGAAAATGAATTAGCCCCACATATCAATTATGAAACCTTAAGCGCTAAACAAAAACAAACACTTGATATAATAATGACACATTATCATCAACATCAAAATGTATTTCCATTATTCATGATAATTCAAGGAACTAGAAAATCTTATGTGATTGACGTCATTCATCAAGCACTTTTAGATGCATCATTCCCAAAACGTTCTCTTCTTCTACTACTTGCACCAACTAGAGTTACAACATTTAATATTGGTGCCTCAATGATCCATTCATAATTTTGAATCCCGAATACAAATTTTATAGAATTAGAAGGAACAAAGCTGACAACTTTCCAAGAAGATATCTGCCACATAAACTATATATTGATTAATGAAATGAGCTTTAGTGGACAAAGTTTTCTATAAAAAATAGAATCTCGTCTTCAGCAACCATTCCCTGAAAAAGTAGACATCGGTTTTATCAATGTTTATATGACTTTGGTAGGATATTTGGGGTGATTTCCTCCTGTTAGTGATAAACCACCATATGATAGTATTAAATTTCTCTTAAATTTCATAATTTTGAGTATTAATTATCCAACCTAAAATTCGAAACAACACAAAAATTTTATCAAGAAAATTTTGATAAAATAAACATTGGAACTATTAACTCTGATTAGGTGGTAGATGAAATACGCAAACTATCTAACAGTAAGTAGGTGGACCTACTTGTAGTGAAATTATAGAAGGTTGTGGAAGAGAGATTGAAGTCCTTAGAAGAAACATAATGTTATTTATATTGTACAAACATAACTCTATGAATTTATCATTTTAAGTGATGTGAATGTCACATTTTGATTTTCAAATACTTCTCTTACTCTCACTAAGTCTCATATATTATATTACACATTTAAATTTGATAAAGTGTTTCATATCATTTAATAAAGAAAAATACAATGCGCACAGATGTTACTGGCGTACCTATCTTAAATTGACGTACCTATCTTAAATAAATATATGTAAAATATGTCGAGAGGTATCATTCTTAAGGCACCTATATTGGATTTAAGACATAAGCGGAATATTCACCTCAAGAATGATGCCCACATAAGATACAATAGAAGAGATATAGATCTAGATCTTGGATTTAATGTTATTTTTTTGTCACGTATTGGAAAAGAAAAAAAAGGGGTCAAGAAGATCCCATCCATTGTGAGCAGCTTGACCCAACCCATCCAAACGATGAAATATAGGCATAACTATTCAATATGAATATTGCATCCACATGCCATGGTAATCATAAGTCGTTCAACATAACATGATACACACATAATCACACTTCACTTGATACTAACAAAAACCAAACAATACATCGTACTTCCTACCCTGTAATAGTAACAAACATATTTGTATCCCCAATTATGCCCATGAAACATAACTTAGCCGTATTTATCACAAAATCACAATGCATGAAAGCACCAAACAATCAAATAACATTTTCCTATTTTAGCGATTCAACATAATTTGATACAATAATCTATTGTTTATTTTCATTTTTGAGAATCAATATGCACATATTTAAAGTTGGGTCATATGCCTTATCATTTTGATGTTCCATTGGGATTAAGCAAATAAGGAACAATTACGAGTTTGGTTACAACTTATGCCCTCACCTTTCCTTGCTCATTCCCATGTTCTATGATTCTTAGATATATTGTATTGGTCATGCTAATTACCTTATTTTAAGCTTTTGTCACGGTGATATATTTATGTACATTATGGAAACAAATTGTGCCTATTTTTGGAACTTATATTAAATTAATCAAGTAAAATTAACCCTACATTCTCATAGCTCAAGAAATTTATTTACTTTGATCTTGTTTTCTATGAAATTTTTTGTGAATGGCTACAATTTTTCTATTCCTTGTTAAGAAGTTTCATAAATGTAAATGAACATCAACCAATTACTTCAACATTCAAGTTTTTCAAGTTCATTTCACTTCATAGTGTAGTCTCCAACATGCATACAAATAATTACACAATACTTTTCATATTTAAAATTTCTATACATGTAATACCCATCAAGTAAATAACAAGTATCACATAATAATTTAGACACTTGACATCTTTATCTTAATAAGTTCAATTTGTAACTTAATATGACACAAATTTGAAGACACTATTTTTCAATATGTAAAACCTAGGAAGTTGTCTCTATTTAAATGGAAAATATAAAAACTACAATGTAAATATATATTTTAATTATTTTAACAATCTTATTTCTATAATTTCACTACAAGTAGGTCCACCTACTTACCGTTAGACAATATTTGTATTTCATCTGTTGGTGCAATTTATGGGTTTGCACACTTTACTCTTATTCTCCATTTTCCATTTTTACTCCAAAATGTCCTTGTGGCTCGAGCTGAAGATCTGTAACTCGTTTTATCCAGTTGAATGTTTTCAAACTGCCCTCAATGTTGTTATTCTGCCCTTTTTTGAAACAAAATCCAAGTTTCCCCTTTATTGTGCCCTAGTTTTTCATTTACATGGGTTGCATTATTTTTTCCTTGGCCAAAGCGTGAAAGAAACCCGTGTTTGATCGAATTCCATTTTTATGAAGGTGAAATCTCACTCCCCAAGCTTAAATCATCCCCAAATCATGTTTCATTGGATTCAAAACAAAAAAATCCATCTTCTTTGTGAGAAAATTTGATTTCATAAGCATCCCCTGCATTTTTGCATTTTGACGGGCATACGGGCATGTTCTACCCGTCAAATTTATCATTGCAACATTTATGCTGACGTGGTAGGCTCTCATTGGTCAGGATATGTGGAAAAAACATTGCTAACTTGTCATTTTTGAGTCATTTCCAAAGGGAAAAATTTTGAACGCACCCCCGCAGTGTTACAATGGTGCACCTACGTGGCACGATACAATTGGTTGAAAGATCATTAAGTGGCAGGGGTTACTTAGAATTTTTCTTCAATTTTTGAAAAATTCTCAAAATCCAAATTTGTCTCGAAGACCTGCAGCCAATGGGGAAGCGACACATGGCACAAGGAGATCAAACAGACAGCGTGGGAGTTGGGAAAATTTAATTGTTTTTTACTCAAAGATGTCGGAAGAAAATTTTTCTCCGCGGCCCTGCAGTGCTACAGGGATGTGCTTACATGGCATGATGTGATTGGTCGAGGATTGGCGGGTGGCGGAAGTAACTTAGGAAATTTTTCTTCCATTTTGGAAAAAATTCTCAAAATTAAATTTTTTCCCTAAAGCCCGCAGCCCAATGGCATGATGACACGTGTCCAGGAGGGCCAGGCGGATGAGTCAAGGACTTGGAAAAATTTTGTTGTTTTTTGGCTCAGGGTGTCAGGGGAAAAATTTGGCCTATGAGCCCATGCAACCATTGGGAAGGTGACACGTGTCCAGGAAAGTTAGCATGTGAAAGGGGCGAAGTTTGTGAAAATTTTTGAAGTTTTTAACTTCAAAATGTTGAAGTTAAAATTTTGCCCGCAAACCTGCGCCCAATGAGAAGTGGACACATATGCATAGTGATGTCGAAAGGAAAAGGGGGAGTTAGAAAAAATTTCGAAGTTTTTGGCTTCAAATTGCTAGGGGAAAAATTTTTGCCCAAGGCCCACAACTAGTAGAAAGCAGACACGTGTTAGGGAGGCAAGATGGGAGAAGGGGCCGTAGGAGAAGTTCATGAATTTTTGCCCCTATGTTTAAAGGGTAAAAAATGCAAGGTAGTCCCGCGATCAATGGAAGGAGGACACGTGTCCGTGATAGCAAAGAGAGCGGGGATTCAAGAATGGTTGGGATTTTTGCCTTTGGAGGCAAAACTCTCAAAATCAAAAATAAATCCGCCTACGAGCGATGAGGAAAAATTGAAGGTGTCCCCCCGCATCCAATCAGGGGGCGACACGTGGCAAAAGGAGTAGCAGGTGTTCGGGCCCGCGGAGGTTTTTGAGAAAAATTTCATTTTCTCAAAAAAGGAGAAAAATTCATAAAGTTGGCCTGTTGTTCTTGGTGGGGCCCACAAGAGGACACGTGGTGTGTCTAGGGGGCTCGTAGGGAAAATATTCAAAATTTTCCTGAGGGCAGAAAAAGTTCAAAATGCATTTTTAGGATTGGGGGCCCGCCCCAATCATGTTTGGACACGTGTCCCACCTTGAGTAAAGGAAAAAGGTAATTTGCATGCTTTTGAAGAGGATTTGGATCTGCCACATGGAGGGCTGGCATTTAAAGTTGATTTTAATCAACGGCAGCTGTGCATTTTCATTTTTTGGGCACCATTGGAGCTCCAAGAAGTGTGGAATCGTCATTTTTACACCAAAACACATGAAATTTTATATGAATCTGCATCCCTTCGGCCTTCTGAACACAATGGCATCATTTATTTGAGCTAATTTGGTGCCCTATAGTGTTTTTCGTGAGATATTTTTCTCAGCCCATGAAAAACACATGAAATGTAAAAATGAAAAGTTGCAGAGTTAAAAATGGTGAGGGAAAAAGGTGAAAAATGATTGCAAATGCATGCTGGCATGGTGGAATGCCAAAAACATGACCCTGGGATGGATAAGGATCCGAGTTCATGCAATATTTTAAAATATTTGTGCATCTCTGGCATTTGGCGAGCTGTTTCATAGTTTTATATCATTTTTCATCAAATGGATAGGGTTTTGTAACAAATTTGATCCCTTTGGCATATTCTTTGCTTGGGATGCAAGGATCCAAGTTGGCATAGGGTATATGATGTAGTTTTGGAAACATTGTAGAGTTTCTGTTAAGAATTTTGGAGAAAAGAGAGAAGAATTTTCACAGGAAAAACTGGAAGAAGTCCATTTCCTTTTTGGAGAAACTTCCTGAGAGCCATTTTGATTCCAGTTTGCATCAAAAGTTCATCATGTTGAGTTGGTTTCAGCTGTAAAGCCATCAACAAGCTTTGAGATTGTTTAAATAACATTCCCTTGCTGATATATTTGATCAAATTCTTGGATTAACTGGTTTTATCTCTTGGAAAAGCTTGCATGCACTTGTATTTCAGTATGTTTTCAATTTGTGTTTCATGCTCATGTTGCAATCTTGTGTTTGGATCTTTATTGGTCATACATGGTCTCATTTCTTGTAGAGGGTTTGAAGGCATCTGCAATCTTCCATTCAGAAGAGCATTCATTTGAGTGGAGATAAACAGATTTAAATCCATCTTACCTTCCTTGTAAATTGAGGGTATTTGTACAAACCTTTGGGTGTACCTTAGGACATGATCTAACAAGGGGTTCTGAATGCTTTATTGATATTTTGCTTCAAGCCTTTTTGGCAGGCTATCAAAGTTTGTATGGAATAGTGCAGATTTGGGCATCCATTGTGTACACATCCTGGTTGAAAGAGCACTTCAAATTCATTGAAACATCTCTGTTGTTTAGGTGTTGTAATTCTTTTGCAAGGTTTCCCAAAGGAGCTGATGATTTCTAGCTACTCTTGTTCCAAGGTTTCTCATCAGAATTTCATTTTAAACTAACTCATCCTAACTACAATACCCCTGCATCTGCATTGTGTGTCCACAAAAGAATTCAATCCTTTCACAAAAATGCACAAAGTTGATCAGGGTTTTATCATGTCTTTAGCAGCTCTAGCTTTGTTTTGAGAACATTTCCATCATTTAGTAGTGACAGCTCCTTTGAGTTTGGTTAATGGATATTTGATCATGTTTTCACAAAGCCTCCTCCACACCATATGCAAAACACAAGGATATCTTCATCTCCTTACCATATAGGGGCTGCAATATAGGTTCTCTTACCTTGGTTGATAGGCACAACCTAAAATAGTGAGGGTTAGATCAAAACCCTTATGAAGGTGCTATCCACTCCCTCAATTCTTGAATGCAAACAAGCAAATAGGTGTGATCCCCAGCTACAAATGACATACAAAACATCTATCTATCCTTGAGTGTCTTGTGCAGATTCATGATGTTGTTCAAGTTGTGAAGGAGATTAAATCTGGATACCAACACCCGAGTGGCGCCGTTGCCAGGGACTTCTTGCAATTTCTTGGTGGTTTTGAAGTACTTGAAAGGTTTGAGCATTTGTGTGATCAAGTATTTGAGCTGTTATATTATTGAGATATCATTTCATACTTCAGATCTGGATGTTTTGGGTAAGAAAGACTTCAAACTCAGCCTACTCTCCTCATCTACCAGCAGTTTATGTGATTTGGATGCACTGTTTTTGGTTGAATTAAGAAGAAGAAAATCTGATTTGTAAATCCCTGCAAGTTTTCAGTATAGCATGCATTTGACCAGAATATTTTTTAGTGCTTTCTTGCACAACTAAGGTGAAAATCCTTGGTGGCGACTCCATGCTGTTGGGATCTTGAAATACCAGTTGTCTAACACATTTTTATCATTTGAAACTTGTTGTTTAAATCTATCAAACTGGAGGGAAGGAGATCCCTCTTCATCAAGGACTCTTCTAAGAAGTTTCTCACCGAATCAAGAAGCTCAGAACTAGAAGGAAGAAGAGTGTGGAAAGTGGTTGGTGATTTGGTTGCAAGGAAAGGAGTCCCCATAGTTGAATTTGAAGGAGAACAACCTGTCATTGAAGATTATAATTCCTCTTCAAGTAGATCTGATTTAGGAAATCTTCTTGCTGATTTTCATTCTCCATCAGGTGAGGGACCTTCTTGTGTATTTAAAAAACTTGCTCCTAAATCTGCTCCTGTAGTTTCTAAGTTTGCTAAAGTCTATCAAGAGAGAGAGCCTTTGGGGGGTTGTCATTTTAGAGATCATTCATCTATTCCAATCAGACCCATTACTACTCCTCATCAGCTTGTTTCACCTCCAAGATCACCCCCACCAAACAATATGGCTCAACCTAGACCTCCATTTGTTGTAAACACATTTGGTCCTATAAATTTTGGAGGAATGGATGGTTATCCAAATGCTGTCCCACAGGATGTGAGAAATAGGTTACCAAAATTCCAAGGTAACAATGCCATAACTGGAGATCAACACCTCAAACTCTTTGTTAACATGATGGAAGACTTTGAAATAGAATTTGAGGATGTGTATATCAAGTTGTTTATCCATACACTTGAGGAAGATGCAAGAGATTGGTATAAAGCTCTGCCTGATAACTCTATTGATTCATGGACTGAGATGAGTAATGCATTCAGATTACAATATGGAGACAAAACAGATACAAGGTTCCTTCTATCCGAGTTTGAGAATATCAAGAAGAACCCTAATGAGACCATTCATGATTTCAATACAACGTTTAATAAGACATTGAGAAGGTTGCCTGTAATTTTGAGGCCTTGTGATGAATCTTGCTTGATCAAATATGCAGATGCATTTGATAAAAAGGCAGCCTATTACTTGAGAGACAAAAATCCTACAAACTTGAGGCAAGCTTTCACCATGGCACTTCAAATTGAAAATAATATTAAAGTTGTTGGTAAACCACTTAAGAGGGATGGTGTGAAGCTGATAAACCCTGAGAAGCCTCAAACTAGCAAGGGTGCTGATTTGGAGGATGTTGTCAAGACTTTGGCAGGGGCTGTCAAAGAAATTTCCTACAAATTAGCCCGGGCTGAGAAAGGAATTGGGCAAAGTTCACAAGGACAGCAAAGAACTCAAAACCATGATAGATTTGGCAATCATCCTAGGGGTGATCAAAGACAAGATGATAGAGGTAAAGGGCTTATTGGATCTGCAAATAGACAACCCCAAGCACGTGAAAATAGAGTGGTGCCTGACCCTCTGACTGCAAGAGTTGCTGCTGTTCAAGAAGTTGCTGATATGGATTGGTGTGATAGATGTTTTCTTCCTCATCCACCATGTGAAATGGACCAGCAAGATATAGATGATGATAATGAGAATGAAATGGATGATGACATTTGTATGATGGGCAGCTCTTCAGGCTCACAGCAAGCAATAACATCAACATATGTGATAAGTGCAAGGACTGCTGCAACCTTTTGGGATTGCATAAAGAGGGTACCATTTCTTTCTCTTCCTCAAACTCATGATGTAGATGTAGTTCAGGCCTTTGAAATTCCTAATAATGACTTTGAATACCTAAGGGCTTTAATGATCAAGAAGTATGATGGTGGTATTCCTTCGGAGGAAGATAGACAATTGTTAATGAATGTTGTGGTTGGTCAAGAAAAGGAGTACAATACTAGAAGTAAAGTTGTTAGAGGAGCTGGTCCTCAAGCCAAGCCAAAGACACCCTTGCTCACAAGCATTCCCAAAGATAATCCTAGAAGAGAAACAGTTGCTAAGAACCCTGTTGTCCCATGCAAAAATATCAGTCCTCTTCATGCCCAGGCTGCCAAGAATACTTCTCCATCTGATGAACCTTCTTGTTCCCCTTCCAATGTTGTTTTGCCAAAGAATGTTCCATATGATATAGCCCAGGTATTGAGCCAAATTAAAGTGAGTGTTCCCATTATTGAATTTCTCAGAATTCCTGAACACAAGAAAAGAGCTTTTGAATACTTGGGATTAAAAGAAGAAAAGATTATACCAAGCAGAAATGTCAATGTTGTTGAGAGTCCTCTTCAAAGCGTTGCTGGCCCTGAAACACCACCACCAATGGAAGATCTTTGGGAGGCACCTGAAGTGTATTTGGGGACATCCTTGGTTGATTCCCAATTGAATGTTGATCCATTCTTCACAACTTTTCTCATCAAAGGTAGGTTGCTTCACAATTGCATGTTTGATTCTGGTGCATCATGTAATGTTATTCCTCTAGAAGTTATGAATGAGTTGGATATCAAGGTGACAACAGCATATGGAAAGTGTACAAGCCATGGATTCAAGGGAAGTGCTGGTTGTTGGATGTGTGAAGGGTTTAGTAGTGCAACTTGCAGCCTATCCGGGTAAGAATTTAAAACTTGATGTTGTAATTGTTGACTGCCCTACCAAATGGGGTATGCTTTTGTCAAGAAAGTGGGCTGCAAGTGTTGGTGGTAGTGTTCAAATGGACATGTCCTATGCCACCATTCCCATTGAGGGCAGCCTTGTCAAACTCTATGGTGAAAAGAAGATGTTACACTTGATTGAAGATCCCAACAATGCTTCTTATGAAGTGTTGTTTGCTGATGTAGATGTTGACAATTTCATTGGTTTTGCTGATGGAAAAGAGAATAAGATGGACAAATCAGAGTGTCTTGGTATGGTAGGTTCTCCATGGACATTACTATTTGATGGAGCTTGCTCCAAAGTTGGAAATGGTGCTGGTATAGTGTTGGTTTCCCCTAGTTTAGAAGAGTTTCCTTTTTCCTTCAAGCTCAATTTTGAATGTACTAACAACATTGCTGAGTATGAGGCATTATTATTGGGATTAAGGATTGCATGGAAGTATGGAGTAAAGGATATTGTTGCTAAAGGAGATTCAGAGCTGGTTGTCAAGCAAGTAAGAAATTTATATGCCACAAAAAATCAGCGTATGAAGCAATATAAGCATGTTGTTTGGGACTTGATTGAAATGTTTGATTCCTTTAACATTGTTTACCATGATAGAAGTCTTAATGCTGCTACTGATCAGCTGGCTGTTCTTGGTTCTAAGTTTGATAATTGCACCATTTCACCTTTTTGTGAATATGATGTTGAAGTGCTAACAAGGCTAGCTGTCCCAGATAATGTGAAACATTGGCAGATTTTTGATGATGATGCACAAGTGTTGAGATTCTTACAATGCCAAGGAGAGTTTGCTGGTCAGAATATTGATTGGGAACCAATGGTGTGCATGAATGAAGGTAGAGAAACTTTTTTTGACAAGGATATTATACAATTGAAAACAAATACCATTCCTAAGGGTCTTGTTGCACTTGAATCCAATTTTAGCAATGCTGATTGCATCATTAATAGAAAGATGTCTGCTTCAAGGGATGTGGAAGAGCATAACTTGGGAACTAAAGACAAACCAAGGAAGATCTGGTTGGGCAGTCATCTCAGCAAAGAAGAAAAATAGTCCTATGCCCAACTTTTAAAGAAATATCAAGACTGCCTTGCTTGGTCTTATTCAGAGCTGAAGGCATATAGAGAAGATTTGTTTCAGCATGAGATCCCTCTTGAGGCTAAAGCCAAACCATTTAGACAAAAACAAAGGCCTATTAACCCACTACTTTCCATGAAAATGCAAGAAGAGTTGAAGAAATTGAGAGATGGTGGCATCATTCAGCCTACTAGATACTCTTCTTGGGTTGCCAACCTTGTGCCAGTTAGAAAGAAGAACGGAGATATCAGACTTTGTGTGGATTTTAGGAATCTAAACAAAGCATCTATGCAGGACAACTACCCTTTGCCAAACATGGAAAATATGTTGCAGCTTGTGACAGGGTCAGAAATGCTTTCTACTTTGGATGGTTTCTCCGGATACAATCAAGTAGTTGTCAAAGAATCAGAAAGACTTAAGACAACCTTCACTACTCCTTGGGGGACTTATGTTTTTGTAAGGATGCCTTTTGGATTGATGAATGCTGGTGCTACTTTTCAAAGGGCAATGGATGTTGCCTTTGCTGGTTATATCAATGAGTTTATTGCAGTTTACCAAGATGATGTGACTGTTTTTTCAAGACAGCGAGTAGACCATTTGTAACACCTAGAGAAGATGCTGATCAGATGTAGGGAGTATGGCATTTCACTTAATCCAAAGAAGTGTCATTTTGGTGTGCCAAAAGCCAAGTTGCTAGGACATATTGTATCTAAAGAAGGTGTTATGATAGATCCTGAGAGAGTGGAAGTAATCAGCAAGGTGCTTGTGCCAAGAACCAAGAAGGGTATTCAATCTTTCTTTGGCCAAATCAATTTCATTAGAAGGTTTGTCTCCAATTTTGCTGAGTTGACTCTTCCAATCACAAGCATGCTAAGAAAGGATCAAGTTATTAAGTGGGAAAAGGCTGCCATCCAAGCTTTTGAAGGGATAAAGGATGCACTCAAGCATGCACCTGTTTTGGCAGCTCCAAACTATAAGATGCCTTTCCAAATCTTCTCTTTTGCATCAGAATTTACTATTGCTTTAGTTTTGTTACAAAAGGATGAAAATGGAGCTGAGAGGCCTATTGCTTTCTTTAGCAAGGCTTTACAAGTAGCTGAATTGAGGTACACAATTATGGAGAAACAAGCATTTGCATTAGTAAAAGCAACAAAAATTTTCAGGCCCTACATTTTGAGTTCAAAGGTTGTTGCTTATGTTCCCCACACCATGGTTAAAGACATCTTATCTGACATGGAGATATCAAGCAAGAGATGTAGATGGGTTAACAAATTACAAGAGTATGATATGGATATCCAAACAACAAAGCTGGTAAGAGGTTTAGGTCTTGCCAAACTCATGGCTGAGAGTAATTTGCAGAATGTAGAAGTGAATCAGCTAGGGGAAGAAAGGGCAGATCTCCTTGAAAAATTGATGATTTCTGAGTGGTACAAGGATGTGGTCTATTACCTCAAGCACTTATGCTGTCCCAGTCACTTAAATAAAAATCAGAAAAGAGCCCTCAAGCTGGCTTCTCAGAAATATGTCATAACAGACCTTGGGCTGGCTTGGAAGAACCCTGAAGGTGTCCTCTTGAAATGCATAACTGAAGATGAAGCTCCCAAGTTGATTACTGATTTCCATGGGGGAGTTTGTGGAGGACATTTTGCTGGGAGAGTGACAACACATAAGATTTTAAGAGCTAGTTATTGGTGGCCAACTCTTTTCAAAGATGCAAACCGGCTGGTTAGAAGGTGTGATAGTTGCCAACGTTTTTCAGGAAGATTGAAGGCTTCAGGTTCCCTTCCTTTGCATCCTGTATCAGTTGAAGCTCCTTTCAAACAATGGGGAATGGATTTTATTGGTGAGATTTCAGATCCTTCTAGTGCTGGTTACAAGTGGATCCTTGTAGCAACTGATTATTTTACAAAATGGGTTGAGGCAATTCCATCTAGAAAGGCAACACACCAAGTGGTAATGGATTTCTTGCTGAATCATATCATATGTAGATTTGGGGTTCCAGTTAAGATTGTGTCTGATAATGCTATGTGTTTTAGAGCCAAGCCTTTGATGGCAATGTGCAATGAATATGGGATAAATCTGACCTATTCTTCAAACTATAACCCACAAGGGAATGGGCAAGCTGAATCAAGTAACAAAAATTTGCTCAAGATCATTAGAAGAACCTTGGAAATCAACAAGAAGAAGTGGGGAGAACAGTTGAAATTTGTAGTTTGGGCTGATAGGATAACTCCAAAAAGAGCAACTGGTAAAAGCCCATTTGAACTGGTGTATGGAACTCAGGATTTGCTGCCATTACACCTGCAATTATCCACTTTTTAGTTTTCCCAGCAGTTGGAAGATCAAGAACATGGCCCATATGAATCAAGAATCAATCAGATCATTGAGTTGGATGAAGAAAGGAGAGCTTCTCATCAAAGGCATGTTAGGTTTAGGGAGAAATTGAAGAAGTTGTTTGATAAGAAGGTCACCCCTAGAGCTTTCAGTGTTGGAGATCTAGTTTTGCTGTGGGATAGTAGGCATGAAGACAAGGGCAAGCATGGAAAATTTTATGCTCTATGGATGGGCCCTTATGCCATTGATATCAGGATTGGAGAAAATACATTTTTTCTCAAAGATTTGGATGGGGATTTGTTGGAGCTGCCTGTTAATGGCAGACATTTAAAACACTTTTTGGATTAAATCCCCAAAGGAGGTATGCACAAGTTGTACATTTTGTATAGCCCTTGTTTTTGTTTTTTCTTTTCCTTGTTCTTACTGTTGTTGGCTTGTGGTTTTCCCTTTTGTCCTTGGCAACCATTGTTGGTGTGGTTTTCTCGGTCTGTTTTTGGTGAAAATTCTAGTTTTTTGGGCTGCTATGCATGTTTTGACTCCTTGCCCAATGGATTTCTGGCACTTGGTCTATGTTGTGATCTTGTGGCACTCACTGGGAGTGCCCATCCCCAAGCAGGAGCCAATGTTGGTGCAATTTATGGGTTTGCACACTTTACTCTAATTCTCCAATTTCCATTTTTACTCCAAAATGTCCTTGTGGCTCGAGCTGAAGATCTGTAACTCATTTTATCCAATTGAATGTTTTCAAACTACCCTCAATGTTGTTATTCTGCCCTTTTTTGAAACAAAATCCAAGTTTCCCCTTTATTTTGCCCTAGTTTTTCATTTGCACGGGTTACGTTATTTTTTCCTTGGCCAAAGCCTGAAAGAAACCCGTGTTTGATTGAATTCCATTTTTAAGGAGGTGAAATCTCGCTCCCCAGGCTTAAATCATTGTCAAATCATGTTTCATTGGATTCAAAACCAAAAAATTCACCTTCCTTGTGAAAAAATTCAGTTTCAGAGGCCTCCCCTGCGTTTCTGCATTTTGATGGGCATACAGGCATCTTCTACCCGTCAAATTTATCATTGCAAAGTTTATGCTGACATGGTAGGCTCTCATTGGCCAGGTGTGGTTGGAAGAAATTTATAACTTGTCAAATTTTCAATTTTTGGCAAAGGGAGAATTTTCTGAACACCCCCTGCATTTGCCTATTGTGCACTACGTGGCATGATTTGATTGAAAGATCATTAAGTGGCAGGGGTCACTTAAAATTATTTGCTTCATTTTTTGAAAAATTCTCAAAATCCAAATTTGTCTCGAAGACCCGCAGCCAATGGGGAAGCGACACGTGGCACAAGGAGATCAAACAGACAGCGTGGGAGTTGGGAAATTTTTATTGTTTTTGACTCAAAGATGCTGGAAGAAATTTTTTCATCACGGCCCCACAGTGCTACAGGGATGTGCTTACGTGGCACGAGGTGATTGGTCGAGGATTGGCAGGTGGCGGAAGTAACTTAGGAAATTTTTTCTTCCATTTTTGAAAAAATTCTCAAAATTAAATTTTTGCCCGAAAGCCCATGCCTAATGGGATGGTGACATGTGTCCAGGAGGCCCAGGTGGATGAGCAAGGACTTGGAAAAATTTTGGTGTTTTTTGGCTCCGGGTGTCAAGGGAAAAATTTGGCCTGCGAGCCCACAACCATTGGAAAGGTGACACATGTCCAGAGGCCAAATAGTGGGAACTTGTGAAAATTTTCCAAAATGCAAAGTTAGGGGTCCGCACCCAATGTGGACAAAGAAAGGTGGCATGGATGGGCGGGGATTTATGAAAATTTTGTAGTTTTTAACTTCAAAATGTTGAAGTTACAATTTGGCCCACAAACCCGCGCCCAATGAGAAGTGGACACGTGGCATAGTGATGTCGAAAGGAAAAGCGAAGAGTTAGAAATTTTTTCGAAGTTTTTGGCTTCAAAACCTCAAAGAAAAAATTTTGCCCGATGGCCCGGAACTAGTAGAAAGCAGACACGTGTTAGGGAGGCAAGATGGGAGAAGGGGCCGTAGGAGAAGTTCATGAATTTTTGCCCCTATGTTTAAAGGGTAAAAAATGCAAGGTAGTCCCGCGATCAATGGAAGGAGGACACATGTCCATGATGGCAAAGGGAGCGGGGATTCGGGAAAAATGGAAAAATAAACCCATGGGAAAATTTGGAGTTTGCCTTCCAATAGAGGCAAAACATGGCATCAAATGTCAAAAGAGAAATCGGGCCCACAAGGAGGATGCCGAGGAGGAAAAATTGAAGGTGCTCCCCCACATCCAATCAGGGGGATCGACACGTGGCAGAAGGAGCAGCGGGTGTTCGGGCCTGCGGAGGTTTTTGAGAAAATTTTCCTTTTTTCTCAAAAAAGGAGCAAAATTCATCAAGTTTGGCCTATGGTTCTTGGTGGGGCCCACAAGAGGACACGTGGCATGTCTAGGGGGCTCGCGGGGAAAATATTCAAAATTTTCCCGAGGGCAGAAAAAGTTCAAAATGCATTTTTAGGATTGGGGGCCCACCCCAATCATGTTTAGGCACGTGTCCCACCTTGATCTAAAGGAAAAAAGGTAATTTGGGTGCTTTTGAAGATGATTTGGATCTGCCACATGGAGGGATGGCATTTAAAGTTGATTTTAATCAACGGTAGCTGTGCATTTTCATTTTTTGGGTGCCATTGGAGCTCCAAGAAGTGTGGAATCGTCATTTTTGCACCAAAACACATGAAATTTTATATGAATCTGCATCCCTTTGGCCTTCTGAACACAATGGCATCATTTATTTGAGCTAATTCAGTGCCCTATAGTGTTTTTTGTGAGATATTTTTCTCAGCCCGTGAAAAACACGTGAAAGGTAAAAATGAAAAGTTGCAGAGTTAAAAATGGTGAGGGAAAAAGGTGAAAAATGATTGCAAATGCATGCTGGCATGGTGGAATGCCAAAAACATGACCCTGGGATGGATAAGGATCCGAGTTCATGCAATATTTTAAAATATTTGTGCATCTCTGGCACTTGACGAGCTGTTTCACAGTATTATATCATTTTTCATCAAATGTATAGGGTTTTGTAACAAATTTGATCCCTTTGGCATATTATTTGCTTGGGATGCAAGGATCCAAGTTGGAATAGGATATATGATGTAGTTTTGGAAACATTTTTGAGGGTTTGTTGAGAATTTTGGAGAAAGAGAAGAAATTTCACAGGAAAAAACTTGAAGAAGTCCATTTCCTTTTTGAGAAACTGCCTGAGAGCCATTTTGATTCCAGTTTGCATCAAATGTTCATCATGTTGAGTTGGTTTCAGCTGTAAAGCCATCAAAAAGCTTTGAGATTGTCTAAATAACATTCCCTTGCTGATATATTTGATCAAATTCTTGGATTAACTGGTTTTATCTCTTGGAAAAGCTTGCATGCACTTGTATTTCAGTATGTTTTCAATTTGTGTTTCATGCTCATGTTGCAATATTGTGTTTGGGATCTTTATTGGTCATACATGGTCTCATTTCTTGTAGAGGGTTTGAAGGCATCTACAATCTTCCATTCAGAAGAGCATTCATTTGAGTGGAGATAAACAGATTTAAATCCATCTTACCTTCCTTGTAAATTGAGGGTATTTACAAACCTTTGGGTGTACCTTAGGACATGATCTAACAAGGGGTTTTGAATGCTTTATTGATATTTTGCTTCAAGCCTTTGTGGCAGGCTATCAAATTTTGTATGGAATAGTGCAGATTTGGGCATCCATTGTGCACACATTTTGGTTGAAAGAGCACTTTAAATTCATTGAAACATTTTACTGTTTAGGTGTTGTAATTCTTTTGCAAGGTTTCCCAAAGAAGGTGATGATTTCTAGCTACTCTTGTTCCAAGGTCTCTCATCAGAATTTCATTTTAAAATAACTCATCCTACCTACAATACCCCTACATCTGCATTGTGTGTCCATAAAAGAATTCAATCCTTTCACAAAAATGCACAAGGTTGATCAGGGTTTTATCATGTCTTTAGTAGCTCTAGCTTTGTTTTGAGAACATTTCCATCATTTAGTAGTGACAACTCTTTTGAGTTTGGATAATGGATATTTGATCATGTTTTCACAAAGCCTCCTCCACACCATATGCAAAAATACAAGGATATCTTCATCTCCTTACCATATAGGGGCTGCAATATAGGTTCTCTTGCCTTGGTTGATAGGCACAACCTAAAATAGTGAGGGTTAGATCAAACCCCTTATGAAGGTGCTATCCACTCCCTCAATTTTTGAATGCAAACAAGTAGATAGGTGTGATCCCCAGCTACAAATGACATACAAAACATCTATCTATCCTTGAGTGTCTTGTGCAGATTCATGATGTTGTTCAAGTTGTGAAGGAGATTAAATCTGGATACCAACACTTAGTATGAATGTCTAACTAACATAGACCTAAATAGATCTAGGAGTAATCAAATTATGGTTTTTTGCTACTTCACAAATGGTGAGATGATCTCTCCAACAATGACTACAATTTTATAGTGGATATCTCTCTACTAACCAACATGAAGATTGGATGCAACGATTGAGAAAACTATTCTAAGGAGGAAGTTGGGCTCTCAATCATGTTTCTTATATGATATGCAATTCAAAGCATGGTGTAAAGTTTAAAGGTATGTGATTAGTCTTATTTATAGTTTTTCCTTAAGGAAAAATTTCATCGTGGTGCATCTGGGACTAAAAGAAAAAAGTAGATTAAGGTTTTCTAATCTTGATTAAGGCTTGCTAATCATGATTAGTGAATTAACAATTGATTAGGATGTGAGGAAACTTAATCAACTAGTGAGGGTCAATTCAAAGGCTTGAATAGAGATCATGAAGCCTTATAAGATTTATTGGAGGGAAATGGGCTGATTTTGAGTGCTTGGAACATGAGTTTGATCCAATAATAGGGTTTATTGACCAAAACAAGGGTCAAATAGGCTTAATTAGCTAATAATCAGTAATTATCTATTTGGAAGAGGATTTTGACTTATGATGTCTCATAAATTTGCATCATGAATGTGAAAGAGGATAGGTAATAAAAAAAATTGTTAATTAACAAAAATGGTAATAAATTTTAGTTAATTAGTTGAAATCACTAATTATAATGGGAATGGTAAGAATGAGAGTGATTAGTGTGATTTTAGAAATAATATCACAAAAGAGGAATTTATGTCTCTACATAGGTCACTTAACATAAATTATAACTTTTTTTGTCCCATAGAACAATTTTATTTAGCTTATCTTACACAGGAGTTTGAAAGGAATTCAAACACATACGGTCTTCTTCAAAAAGTGTAAACATACTTCCTTGACTTGATTCCAAAGTCCTTCTTTGACAAACCGCATCTGGATTAGGTTTTAATCATTATTATTGACCTCTTTTACTTGAGATCTACCTCCTAGGTCTTGTCCTTACATTGAGTCTGAGTACGGTAGTATTGTACATCATACATGGGACTCACTTTCACTTTTGAAAACCCTTCCATTTAAATGTCTTGAAACCTATTGGAGTACCTTGAAAATATCATTTGATAGGAAATATCTTCCAAGATTCCCCTGCTTATGAAATTTGTGACACATGAATCCTACTCTTATTACATATCCTTGGTTAATACAGGGACTGCATGCATTCCATCCACAATAGTTTAGGCTCTATGCCTATACTCATGTAAACATGATAAGATAACACTCAGCTTTGAAGAGACCGATATGATCCCTTAGAGACCTCCTTTTATAATATCTATCTCATATGACAAGCCTCAATGACTAAGCAATAGTAGATATCCATGTACCCCAATGATGAACCATACCTCATAGCATTAGGTGTGTATAATGCAGTTATAATTTCTTAAGTATGGGAACCTATATTAATCACCATTTTAACTGATTTGCTTTGACAAACTTCAGCACCATGTTTTCCTTTAAACGTGGGCATGTTTAAGCTCATCTATAGACTCTTTGACATTTTAACAGTAATGTAATCAAGATGATTCCCTGGAGATCTTCTAAAGCTTTCCATACATTTTCATTCTCAAATGTAGAATACATACTTATAAGGTCAGATTTCAAATATTTTCATCCTCGGTCCTCATACCTAGAACAAGTATCCTCTTTCTCAAGGTAGGAATTTGGTTAAAAATTGATCAGCTTGATATTTTGAACAATGCCCTAAGATGGCTTGATCATGTATATTTCTCCATTTCCTTAGGACTTGATTTTGATAGGCCTCAATACATGACTGAGCTATTTCATTTCTTCTCCTTAATGATAGCCTCAATATCTGAGGACTAACTCATAGCTTATGCTTCTAGGATATATTTCAAGTTGTTATGCTTACTTCTCAATGACATGCTCTGATGTCCAATTGATTGGAAGCATAATGGACATGAGAGGTGGGATGAATCATTCCTGAAAAAAATATTTTCATTTACCATCTTATGCATTTTTTTATTAATTCAACCATTTATTCAAATAACATGAATCATAAGGGCATGATTACTTAAGCATCATGGTACCAACGGGTAAAAAATACCAAGAGATAAGAGATTAGCATAAGACATATAAAGATTTAAGTCGTGAAATTGTTAAGTCCCGAAGATATAACCCAATGAGACACAAACATTATATTGCCATGTTTTAAATTTAGTGGGGCACTAACTCAATAAGGATTGCAAAACCATTAGTTTAGTAGAAGCACCAACCCCTGAATCCTAGTGAATTACAACCTCCATAAGGAAGTTTACAACACTTTCCTAGCATGACAAAGCATTGAATCTCATATTCACCTAAAGATGTTTTATCCTTCATATTTTTTTTATGCATCAATTGATGGAGATCAGGCATATTGGGGATGGGGTCAAAGTACCCTATCTCATACCCTAGAGTCTTCAATATTTCTCTATGATATCCTATTGTTTAACTTGTCATGGATCTAAAAAAATATTAAAAGGAATAATATTCCTCAACCTAATCATGTTCTTCCTCATCCTTAAAATAATGTCATGACATAAAACTACAAATCACTCTCCTCTAGGTCGCGAATTTCCCTCCAATTAGAACTAAGTTCAAAAATAGAAGCTAAACAAACACTTAAATATGTTTTCCTTCTTCCAGAAAATGAGAGAGGTGGGTACCTAATTATAATTTCATCCCATAAAACATTATAAAATCCATGTTATCCAAGAGAAAGGTAAATATAATAAACTATGTATAGGAGGGGACATAAAGGAAACTATGTATAATCAACAGAGAAAGATCGATAACACACATAAGTGGCTTGTCTAAATAATTAACATATAATATAATCACATCCTAGAGAGTATAAAAATAACCACACATGTATTAAAATAAATATATGTAAACATCATACATGGTCACAATTATCATGGACCAATTTCCATAATATATTTTGTTTAACGGGGCTAGTGCCTAATTTGGGATTCACAAAACAATGGTATTTCACACACCCTATCTTCATCTTGTTGTTTCACAGATCATAAAAACACATTTTATATGTACATGTGATAGCATTATTATAAATTAATTAAATTGGTAGCAACACTTGCAATATGGTTAGAGCTCATCATTTGTAGCTTAGTGCAAAGTATCATCAACTTTTGTCCTTGGAGCAAATCATAGATTTGCCCAAAAGTTAGTTTTCTCAAAATACAACTAATTAACACCCTGTGTGTGACACTGTGTCAATACCTCCAAATGTGATGTGTGTGTGTGTGTGTGTGTGTGTGTGTGTGTGTGTGTGTGTGTGTGTGTGTGTGTGTGTGTGTCATTAGATATCATATAATGACATCACATATTCACATTAAATATGTACTTATACAAAGCATTAGATTGGAGATCTAACCAACTCAAAATGTTTAATTCAAACAGTTTTGTCTTGGATAGAATGGTACATCATCTAACCAACTCAAGTTTTAGCTAAGTTTTGACCTGGAAATCATATCAAAACTCATCATCATGAGAAAAAAATTTATATCACTGGAAATCTATCTTAATTATCTTCCGAACAAAACTTGAATTACATCCTAAATCATCTTGTAGATCCTATAATGTCAATATTACTCCATGTGTCTTCAAACTTCCATTTGACTAGTCAACACAAACAGGGCACACTTTGCACTTTTTCACCATGACCATGACCTAAAAATTTCATGAACATATAGAAAAAATCATGGGATATAATAAATTACAATTTATTTATCACCTCATTTGGATAACTTTTCCACAAATTGGAACTCTTCATTAATAATACTTTTCACATGGGGCCAACATACGGTCACAAGCTCTATCTTACCTTTCTAGAAATATTAGAGAGTCCTATAAAATATTCATACCATTCTTAATGCTCCAGGGCTAGAAATAAGCATGGAGCCTGATTGAAGATACTAGACATGAACTAACTATGATTAAAGCTGACTCAAGGCATCATAATATACACCTAAAACACACTTCATAAACAATTTATGACATCATAAAACACTCTAATCATCTCAAGAACACTCATACCATGATTAAAAAAGGTAGAAGTATTCCATGTAAGGACACCATCCTAACTCACAAAATCCCAATACTACCAATAAACCTTCATGTTTAACACCTTAAAAACATTATAATGAGAATCACATGACACCATGACACCATTTTCCATCAAAGGGAGTTGACGTCAATGAAAACACAAACAAAAAATGGCCAACAACTCTGAGAGTGAACTCAAAATCAAGCATTGCACTATATCTCAGAATCCATGTAGTTCTAGTGAGTATGTGTAAGAATCATGCCTTTGGATTACCTTATGTAAGTACACTTAATCGTGGGTTGTATCTAGATGTAAAAATGTAATAGAATGTGTGGATGAAATAAGTAACTTCCCCGTTTTATGTTGTATATGCAGAAAATGTAATCTCTTGTCCCTTGAATGGGTGCTAGATGGATGGCTTAGGTGATAATAGTATATGCTTAATGTTTGGTATCTAATTTTTAATAAATAAATATGTATTTATATGACTCCTTTGTTTTAATTTCATAATTGAAAACTAGAAGGCCAACCCATAAGTGAAAAATATGCCCAAAAGATAAAAGAGACCCAAAAGAAGTGAGTAAGGTAAGAAAAGGGTCAAGGGTACCCAAAGGAGATAATGGCACCTTGGAACTCCTATTGTGGCTAGGAGCTATTATCTTGAGCCATAAAATATAAATAATTAAAATACCAACTAGGTTTTAGGGTGTGTAAGACCAAATAGAAAATAAGAAACAAAGACAAGAGTCCAAAGACAAATGTTGATTACTTGTTTTCTTGCTTAGCAATCATATGAATTCTAGTATATGTTTAGGACCTAGAAATATAACCAAGTGCATGATTTTGTGTCTAAATTTATCCCCATTTTTTTGAATGAATACTCGATAACATAAAGTGGATAGAAGATGTGTACTTGATAACCCATGTAGAGGGTGCAAAAAAAAGTATGTTAAGTGGACAAGTGAAGCATAAAATGATGTAAATAATGAAGTGTGGAAACTAGGAAAGGAAAGTGACCCTAGGGATGAAGCTATGCATTTTACCATGTTGTACATGTTGTTGTGATTGTTTTTGTTGCTTCTTGTAAGGATGGACCTGCAAAAAGTAGAGCAAGAACGTGATCAAATCCCTATATATGATAAATCTAAGTAAAACATGTACAAGTATGTAACAAGTGAGAAAGTATATAAAAAGGAAAGTGTGAACCTAATGTAGAAGAGTGTAAATAGATAGAAATTTTTCTGAACTACTGTGAAGAGAGTTTTTTGGGTGATCTCATGTTAAGAGAGAGTTTTTTGGGCGATCTCACACCAAATTCTATTATTTAGGGTAATATCATGCCAAAGAGCAAGTGTTGGGGAGAGAGGTCTAGTGTTACTCTCCTTCTATGACTCTGCCCGATATACACCACTACATATGGCGTGTTCCTTTTTTGTTCTTTTTTTCCCAAATTAATTTTGAATGTAATGTTTGTTCTGATGGAAATGCAGATAGAATGCATTTTATTACTGGAGGAATGTGTCTGATATTGTAAAAATTCTCTGAAGGCTTATATATACTATAATGATATGATAATATTGATTATGTGTGACCCTAGAAAATTAGTTCCCAGGGGAGGATACAGGCACCTAGTAGTTCATTTTTGAGCCTAAGTGTTGGTGTCTATGTTGTGCTGAGAACCCAAGTCAATTTTTGCATAGTTATGTAATTTTGTTCCTGTTCTGATTCTATGTTGTATTGTACTATGTTATAGCTCTGAGCTGTTATATGGGGTGATTTTTTCACCCAATGTATATCCCCTTCATTTGGTGTGAATGTGACATCGGTAGGAGTGTGTGGCCTAAAGAGAGGACTTGATGCTAAGTTGAATTATATCCCTGTAGTGGGAGATAATGTGCATGGTATAAACCAAGGCACAAGTAAACAAAGTGGCTAGATTCATCTGT
Organism: Taxus chinensis; assembly: GCA_019776745.2. NCBI lineage: Eukaryota > Viridiplantae > Streptophyta > Pinopsida > Cupressales > Taxaceae > Taxus > Taxus chinensis. The sequence goes on along the minus strand of CM034152.1, from coordinate 132,623,341 downwards.
TACTAGAAAAAGTAGTAAGCATGTCATAAAAAAAATGTAACAAGAAAATGTTCATAAAATATAGACAAAAAAAGTGGGTTTTAAACATGGGACTTTGATCAAATTTTCAAAATAAATTAGGACCAAAGTGGAAAAAAATAAAAATAGTGATCAAACAAGACATAATGCATAGCCTACAAACAATAGCATACAATTAGAAAGAAATTTCAAGAAAAATATATTAGATAACCATGGTGGTAAATAGTCCTAAAAGACAAATTCTACACATGAAGCACCTGCTACTATGTTAGAAAGATAAGAATTATGTCAAGGCATGTATGTATCGATAGAAATTAGTGTACAAGGAAGTAGTAGAACATAATGAAATAATAACACTTGTAATGTGGGAAAGTAGGAAATGTAGATGCCCCCAGGAGCATTGATGGTATTGGTAAAAGGTATAGTGCCAAGAATCATTACAGCATGTAATAATCTGTAAGATCTATATATTCACTTGAACTAGAGACCAAGTGAACACACATGTGTATATAAAAAGATAATGACATACCAAATATCTGGCTAACATAGTAAACAAAGTGTGTCATGTAAGTAGAATAAGTAAGCAAGAGTAAGTGCAACCAAGATATGAAAATGTAGCGAGTGAGTGGAATGAAATGGTATGATCAGTATGCCCACTAGTGGATGTGTATGAAATGAGGTTCATTTATAAAAGACCCCTCAACAATCAAGAATGAACCATAGAACAAGACTATGTCATCAAGAAATGGTTTGAAATCATGAGATAGAAAGATAGATCATGAATCACATAGCATGAAAAGTGAATGGTGTGAGGTTAATTTCAGATTTAGACCCTCAACATTCGATTATGAACTGTGAAACTAGAGTGTGTCATGGGGTAATGAAAATACAATGTGTGTATTAAAGGGGATGTTTGAATGCTAGGAAATATTTAAACATTAAGTGTGAAGCATGAAATGTAGAAGTAGACTCGTTGATAGTAATGAAAGGGGGAGAATTTGTGATGCACCCTAAATGCATGTGTGTTGGAGATCTATGTGGTTATTCTGGAGAGCTATTATAGTGGTGAAAAAATTTGAAATGTGTCCTGACCATTAATATAATGATTAACTTGTTTAATAAAGACAATTAGATGCAAAATTGGAGTAGGGTTGGGAGGGACCTTGAATATTTGTAGCTTATTTGGGATTAGTAACGTTGTAGAAGACTTGAGAGGAGGGGATGGACTGATTCTGAGATGAGATTTCTTAGTTGGAATGGGTAATGTTGTAGAAGGATTGGGAGGAGGAGGGGATGGAATAATTTTGAGAGGAGGTTGCTTAGTTGGAATGTGTTGGATAAGGTGTTCTTTACTGATCGAAGGAGGAGCATTAGTAACAATGGAATGATGCTTGGTAGACATGGAAGGATCAGATTTAGGAGCCCAATGGGGCTTAACAATTAGAGATGTAACAAGGGGTTGTGAAGTAAATGAAATAAAACCTTGATGCTCAAGGTGCTTAATTATTCATTTTAAAGCATATAAATCATTGTCATTGTGTCCATTAATTCTATGATAATTACAATATGGGAGACTAATGTATTTTGTAAGATGATAAGGAGGATAGTAGTGAGTATTCGAGTTCACCAAATGATTTAACAGAAAAAAATATTTCATAAAACCCTAATTACAGAGTAATTGAATGTAAACAATGATATACAACTGTTAAGTACAATATGACACAAGCAATAAACAAGTAAATATGAAACCATAAACAAGTGGTATAGAAGGAATAACTTAGTTGATTTATGCTTGATCTGGAGGTGCTCTGGCTTGGGAAAACTATTGAACAGGAAGTGAACAATGTCGTAAATGCTAAGGATAAATTTTGGAGCTCACGGATGATGCCGGACATGGGCCCCTAGGTGCTAGAGTCTACTACTAGGCGCCCATGACTGCGAAAATGGTTGAAACTTGATTTTTAATGTCATAAAAATTTCACAAATATTCGCTGTTGATCTCCTGTATATTGCTCCTTGATCACATAAGGTACCTATAACATGTAAAATAGAAGTTCACCTATAAACCCCTTAAAACCACATTAAATTCAAAAAAGAAAGATGCAATATGGGGAGTCAGACTGACCCCAGAGGTCACCTAAAAAGTGAACTTATGATCAAGTTTTGCACTACATCTCAGACTCCATGCAATTCTTTTGTGTCTGTGTGTGTAAGGATTGTGCCCTAGGATGCCCTAGTGCAAGTTGTACTTGATAGCGGGCTAGATCTAGAATTTACAAATGTATAACATGTGTGGATGGAATAGAATGAACTTCCCATTCATATGTAATGTATGTAGAAAATACACTCCCTTGTCCCTTGAATGAATGTCAAATGAATGCTTTGAAGTGCTTTAGGCGCCTTTAAGATGCAAGCTTAGGTGATAGTAGTAATGCTTAGAGATTGGTCCCTTATTTTTAACACATAGCTATGTATTTATATGATCCCCTTATTTGAATTTTGTAATTGACAAGTGGAAAGCCAACCCATAAGTGTAAAAGATGCCCAAAAGATAGAAGAGACCAAAAAGGAATGAGTTAGATAAGAAATGGTCAGGGGCGCCCATAGGGGACAGGAGCGCTTGAGCGCTGTTGTCCTGGGTGGGCACTGGTTTTCGAGGCCATAAAAGATAATAAGTAAAATAATAATTGGGTTATATGGTGTGTAAGACCAAATAGAAAACCAAAAACATAAAAAAAGAAGCCAAAGATAGCCGTCAATTACTAGTTTTTTTGCTTAGGAATCATATGCATGCTAGTATGTATTTAGGATCTAGAAATGTACCCAAGTGCATGATTTTGTGTCTCACTTCCTATCTTGGGCTCGTAAATGATATGGATGGACTTATATCTCTATAATATGTGTATATATATATATATATATATATATATATATATATATATATATATATATATAATGTTTTGAATATACATATTCTTAACTTGAAAGAGAATAAAAATAATATGTATCAATAAAAACTTGCAGATACAAGCTTGGGAAAATTTTAAAAACAAGGAAAAATAATGGAGTTGTAACCCTCTTGGTTTATACCAATTTTGTGTGTAAACCAGAATGCTTCCCAAATTTGAGATAAGAATGAGAAAGGAATAAAAACCCTTTCATCATTGATCTTGTCTCTTGAGTTCTCCATAAGCCTCATCTCCTTCCTATAAAAAAAAACTACAAAACCAAAACTGGGGTAGCTAAATGAAATGAGAAGAGGTAAATGAAATTTGAGGTTTTAGGTTTATTTTTATCCTCATAAGGTTGATTTTTTGGGTTTTTAATCCTATGATAGAGATCTCCATAATCTAAGGGCTCCCATTTAATTTAAAAGTGACTTAAGTTATATGGTTGCATATTATACTTTGAGAGTATTATTTAATTAATCCCTTTCATAATTTGGGTGTATTAATTAATTAAATATATTTTATAACTTGTGTAATAAAATGTAGAGCCATGGGTCCATTTCAGAGACTAAATAGGACCCATGACCGTATTAATATTTTTAGCCTTCCGTAAACTTTTAAATCATTTTCGAAACAATTATTATTCTTGTCGTATTTAAATTAAACTCTCATTAAGTATTTCGACGCGATAAGTTTTATTGCTAGTTGATAACTTGGCCTTACCGCCATCACAATTTCTTTATCATCAACATTTATAAAAATAATCACATAATTATATTTAACTTGCAAAAGTGGCGTTACACCAACTCTTTGTTCCATAAATCCAAAAATGTGACGCGATTGCAATGGCATGGAAGTTCTTTACCTTTCCTATTCGCGAATGTGGTTTTGTGCCCCTTCACCGTATATTGTGAATTAGTCGTATTACTATTGTAATGTGTTGATCTAAATCGCCCTTGTAATTAATATACCTTTTTAAAAAATTATTATGATTATTACTACTCTTAATATCTTGATCGAGATATTTGAGTGTGTTTTGATCATTTTTGGAACTCGCACTGAGCAAGTTGCGACATCTGGTATCAGAGAGATGTTTCAACACCAGACACTTTATGTTTTATTATTAGCTTTTGGTAGTTTGAGTTAGGTAAAACCACTTTGTTTAAATCATTTATGCAAAAGTCTAATGTACCGTTTTCCCTCGTGCATGATGACGAGGAGTGATACCAGGTGATGTACAAGGGTGACTAGAGGCCGTGAGAAGTCACCACCAGAGATTCCTAGGGCTGATTTTGGGCCACATATCCTAGATGCACTTCATCAACTAATTGGATTTCTCCAAGATCAATGAGGAGAATAGTTAGCATGATAGTGAGACACACCGAGATGAGGGTTCACATTCTTCCATTCACTTTCAAATTCCTTCACAACGAGATAGGTCTCACAACACTACAATTTAGATTTTAGCATGGAAAACCCCACAATTCAGATTCAAACAGTAGTTGAGACACACCCTCATGAATAGGAAATAAGTGGTACTATCTGCAATCTTTTTCAACTTCAAACACCCACGTATGGAGGCACGATAGATGAATTTGGGGCCAATCCATGGCTGCTAAGTTTATATAGTTGCTTTTCCTTGCATCCTTATTAGATAAATTTCAAGGCTCGCCTTATCATACACCTCCTCCACAATGCAAGAGGCATCTAGTGGAGCAATGATGAACATAATCTCTATTTGACCCAAGAGACTATTACCTACAATCTATTTGAGGATCACATCTGGGCTCGATATACGTTAGAGAATTTAATTTAGAAGAGGATTGATGAGTTCCACAATCTTCGATAGGGGTTCGGTATAGTAGCTCATTACGAGTGTAGATTTTTGGATCTTCGACAATATGTAGAATATCTCCAAGATGAGAATTTATAGGTGAATGGGTTCATCTGGGGCCTGAATGTGGACTTGGATGGAGCAGTTAGGATTTTATCTCCTTGACCTTGGATAAGGCATATTTGGAAGGGGAGAACACGAGCAGGGCACATGAATTTTGAGATAGGAATTGGGGAAAGTTACAGGAGCGAGTGCATACTTTTTAGGATCACAAATTGTGTGGCTCCGCCCCACCCCTGAGAGGAGGATTCAAACTAATTCAGTCAGATTCAAGACCCCATCCACATCCAGAGCATCCTTCTCAGTATCAGGGTCCTCAGTAGCAGAGGACTAGGATAGGCTAGGATAGTCAGAGAGGTATGGAGGCATAGTGGCCAAAATTTGGGTATAGACAGGAGGCCTAATTGTCAACAACCAAATCTGGCTCGTTCTCAGCAGTCTGATAGGATAGGACCCAGAGGATCAATACTCCAGAGAACAAGAGGGACTCATTCATATAGGTATGTACCAGATTGTTTCATTTGTGGGGCCTATTATCATTATGCTCATTTCTATCTACATAGACCCTCTTTTAAAAAAAAACTATTTCTAATAAGATCATTGGTGACGTAGGGCACGCTCATTGTATCTACACTGTAGTAGATAACCATCAGGCTGAGCACCAAGCCATGATCATTGAGATGGCATGTATGATTAGAGGTACACATATTACTATATTATTTGATTCAGGAGTTTCTAACTCCTTTATATCGCCCCCTTTGGTGGATATGTGTGGTTTGGTGGCTTATATGTAGGAAGATAGATGATAGGTAAAGTTGGCCACTGGGGCTAAGCTATCTATAGACATGTATGTGGAGAGTTGTATCCTTAACCTTGGAGTGTTATCCACCACCTTAGACCTATGTATTTTATTGTTGGGATCTTATGAGGTTATTATTGGTATGGGTTGGATTGATTCCCATCAAACCAAAGTTGATTACAGAAAAATTTTTACAGAGTGTTTGGATGACTTAGGCAGTTCTGGAATTATTTTTGGGGTTCAAAGATCCATTTCCTTATGTATGATCTCCATTATATAGCTCAACCAGAGCATGTGTAAGGGGTGTCATATGTTTTCTATCATGATCAATGATATACATGACGATATTTCAGTGAGTTCACCCTTAGATGAGCACCCTATCTTATGAGAGTTTACGAATGTTTTTCCTAGTGAGCTCTTGGGTATGCCACTACGTCGTGAGGTGGAATTTCCCATTGATCTTGTTCTGGATTCTAAACTTGTTTCCCATGTTTTGTATAGGATGACTACCCCTGAGCTCCATGAGATCAAGATTCAACTAGAGGAACTACTTGAGAAGGTCCTTGTCTAACCTAGTGTGTCTCCTTGGGGTGCACCAATGGTTTTTGTGAAGGAGGATGGATCCCTTCGTTTGTGTGTTGAATTTAGACAAATGAACAAGGTAACAATGAAGAACCGTTATCCTCTTCCCGGTATAGACAATTTTTTTGATCAGATGAGGGGAGCCAGAGTGTTCTCCAAGATAGACCTGAAGTCAGGTTACCATCAGTTGCAGATCGGAGAGGCGGATATTCATAAGAGAACTTTTTGGACTTGGTATGGGCATTGCGATTTCACTGTGGTATCTTTCGGCTCAACACCTATAGTTTTTATGAGCCTCATAAATGGAGTTTTCAAGATCTTTTTGGATTGATTTATCATTGTATTTCTAGATGAATTTTTTTATTTTTTCACGCCCATTAGAGGAGTACCATGAGCACTTGAGACATGTATTATAGTTTTTGAGGGAGCACTAGCTTTTTAAGAATTTGTAGAAGTGTTCCTTCGACTGAGATGCAATATTTAGGGAAAATAATCACAGGTGAGGGTATCTTAGTAGATCCCTCAAAGATATGTGATATCATTGATTGGCCAGCCCCCACCACAATTACTGAGGTTAGGATTTTTATGGAGTTATCTGGGTATTACTGCCAATTTTTTTAGGATTTCTAATCCTATCACTTCCCTTATGTGTAAAGGAAATAATTTTTTTCAGTAAGATAAGTGTGATTATGCCTTTTAGCTGCTGAAGGAACGATTGGCGACTACACCCATCCTTGTAATTCCTGATCCTTTGGCTGAATTTTTTATGCAAGACCATCACGTCATTTATTTTGAGTCCCGCAAGCTCAATGATTAAGAAATTAACTATATTACCCATGATCTTGATCCTGCAACCATTGTTCATGCTTTCATTCATTGGAGACATTTTCTATTGGGCAGGTTGTTTTTTTTTGAGGATGAAACATTTAATCCTTTAACATATGTTTATACATCCCAATCTCAACTCCCAACATTGACGTTGGATGGAGTTTCTCTATAAGTATGATATGGACATACACTATATCAAGGGGAAGGAGAATTTTGTCGTTGATGCCTTAAGTAAGTGATGACATGATATTTTTGCGTTGACTTTACAATTAGATCTCAAGCTCAAGATATGTCAATAGATTCCAGGAGATAGATTCTTTGAGGGTGACAGGCGAATGGTATAGTCTTAGGGGAACTTGGAGGGAAAGTATACAGGTTGCACCTTAGAGTCAGATGGCCTACTTCAATTTCATAAATGCATTTATGTTCCTAAAGATGAATATTTGTGTAGTTTTTTCCTTTCAGAGGCACATCAAGCTCCGTATGTGGCTCATCCAGGGGTTACGAAGATAAATGTTGAATTTATATAGCTATATTTCTGGCTTGGGTTGTGTCGTGATATTTTAGATAATGTAGTCCACTGTATTGAGTTCTAGAGGGTGAAGGATGAGAGTTATCACCCTGAGAACCTTCTTTACCCACATGATATTTTGGAGTGGAAGTGCGACGTGGTGTCTATGGATTTTATTTATAGTCTTCCCACTTCATTTTTTCATCATGACACCATCATGGGGATGGTGGATAAGTAGACTAAGGTTTCCCAATTCTCTTCAAAGAAGGTCTCACATAATGCAGTTTCCATTACATAGGTTTTAATGGATGATGTAGTGAGGTTACATGGTATTCCTAGGATAATCATTTATGATCATGGCTCTTTTTATACTTATGAGTTTTAGACTCCATTTCAACTAGCTTTGTGAACTTTGGTTAATTTCAGTTCAATGTACTACCCTAAAAAAATTGGTAGATGGAGAGGGTAAAGTAGGTACTTAAGGACATGCTTCATATGTATGTGATGGATCAACAAAAGAAGTGGGAGAATTATCTGTATCTAGTTGAGTTTGTGTATAATAACATTTTTCACAGTTCCAATGATATGGCACCTTATTAGGCCTTATATGGGAGACCTTGCAGGTCATCATTGAGTTGGGACAAATTGAATGATAGGATTGTTCTTAGTCCCACATATCTTCAGGATATGGAGAAACATGTTGTTCTCATCAGGTATCATTTGGAGTAGGCTCGTACACACCAGAAGGCGTACATTGATATGAAGAGGGTAGAGCATCACTTCCTTATGGGTGACAAGGTTTTTCTTAGGGTGCGTCCACATAAGAGTCCAATCCATATGGAAAGGGATCTAAGGTATCCCCTCAATTTGTTGGGCCTTTCTAGATTTTGGAGATTATTGGTCCAGTTTCCTGTCACTTAGCTCTACCACCATGCCTATCCCATGTAAACATTGTATTCAACGTCTCACTATTTTTGAAGTATGTTCTTGACAAAAATCATGATTTGGATTGGTTGGTCTTATAGGTTGAGGCCGAAGGATAGAATATTTTGGATCCCATGTGTATTCTAGAGCATAGGAGGCTGGCCCTTCGGGGGTAATACTTGGACCACATTAGAGTCCAGTGGGACATGTATGATGAGACTGCAACTACTTGGGAAGATGTGAAACCATTGTGGGCTCAATATCCTTACATCTTTCAGTGACTTTCTGGAGAAATTCAATTCCTAGGGGAGGGCAATGCAGTGCCCACCTATTTCTATGCTCTCATTTTTTAGCTATATCAACTCATTATATCTAGATTATCTATATGGAAAAGGATATTACTACTATGTTCTATTATTTTAATGTGACATTGTTTCAAGACATGGTTATTTGCTAGCACTAGGATGCTAACTCTTTTTGATAGGTTTTTGATGGGGCACATGATGCCACATTTCATTGATCAATTATTTATGTTTTTTTTTTATTATTGGCAAATAGTTTTTTGAAAGGGACCATACCCTTGTTTACAAAAGAAGGCCTAAAAGCCAGAATAAGAAAGAGAACCAGAGAAAAAAGGATCTTTTAGAATCCAAATGTTACAATGATGTTCAAAGTAGCTAATAAACATCTACCAAGACGAGACAAAACAACAAAATTACTGCAAAAAATTAGTAAAGGATCTGCAAAAAAACAACAACAAAAACAAACAAGGACAGCAGAAGCATCTACAGCTACTTCTTAGTAGCTTTTTCTATGATGGTTTTGATATTCTTCCAGGATTTAAACATACCCAAAGTAGTCATATGGGCAGCGTCATTAGAATCCAGCTACTCCAAGGTCTTCTTACTTTCCTTGTCAGTACCCCAAAGAGTTGCCGACACTCCGCTTAGGTTGGAAACACTTCTGATGTGTTGTTCAATAAATTCATCAATCGCCCTAAAGATGGCAATGTTGTAATCATGCCTAGTCTTGGCCTTCCCTAAGTGAGAGTCCAAGGAGTGGAATTTCTTGTATATATCTTCAATTTGGCTGCTGTCCACATCCTCCTCCTCCTCCTTCTTCCTCTTTTCTTTTTGTTTTGTCAAGTTTTTAACTTCATCCTTTAACAATTTCATATATGCCTCTAAGGCTTCCAACATTTTTGTAGAGCTTTCCAATTACACTTCCCGGGGGCTGGCACTGCTAATATGTAGGAGGTCATGAGCAATTTCAAATTCATGAGAACCCTTCTCCACTGCAAGGGTCTCAAGGTTAAGCTTCCTAGAAGCCCTGGTAACTGGTCTCCGCGAGGTAGAGGCCAAGTGGGGGGGGCGGGAGCATCAGAAGGGGGAACGGGAGAAGAAGCCTAAACAACCGGCATGGGGGTGACTGCAGTAGTGGCAGGGGCAGAGAAAGGAGAAACACGGCTGGCAGCAACAGAGCTTGGAAAAGGGGGAATCAAGCTAGGGGAGGATGGGAGACCAGGAAACCTGAGGAGACAACATAATATTTATGTTGAGATGATATCCTGATTTGATTTTAGCATAATATTGTATTGTATTAGATTCATACTTGATGAATGGTCGTAAACCTTCTTATTATGTTGATGATTCATTTTTACGATATACTGTTTAGCTAGTGTGATTATTTATAGATGATTGATTATGATGCATATGGATATTTCATATTTTGTTGGATGTATATGATATTTTCCTTGAGTGTGTAGGTGATAGGTATTTGGTCATGGGAGAATGTGGGATTCAGGGAACATATTCCAACCAACACAAAAAAGGCCCTAAGGGAAAAAAACTTTCCTCTTTTATCGATTATTACATCTCATTTCATTGTGTGTATACCTTGTTATATGTTGGATTTTCTTATCTATGTGATTGTTGGTCTATCTTCCATCATTGTGATATATATTCATCTTGTATAGTTATATGATTTAAATTCTAACCCTCACTGGCTTAATGCTTATCTTGTGTTTAATGTTACCCCTTTTTGGATTTTGGCATCTCTTGTGGCTTGGGATGTTGTGTAAGGGTTTATGAGGAATTAGGACACCTAATCATGGATTAGGTGATCCTAATTGCCCCTCCTAAAAGCCACATTTTTCCAAAAAATGGATTTGATAAAAATGTGCCATTTAGGAAGGGTAAATGGCAAGAAAATGACCTCATTTACTTTGAAAAGAGGCCATATCCCCCATCCCTATGGGTGGGTGGGCTCTTTTCAATGCAAATGAATCCCATTGGCTCAAATTACCTTTTCCCACACACTTATAATTTTTGGATTTTCGATCCTTAATTTTTTTTTTAAATTTGGAAATCCTCATGATTGTTTTGAGTCTAATTTTAATTTCCTTAACTTTTATTTTTTAGATGTAAATTTTGGAGGGTTGGCATTGGTTTTGGTTTAGGTGAAGGGTGATGCTTGTCACCCTCCCATTGGATTATTTGGATGGATTCCTTCCCTTCATAATCCCTCATGTCCATGGTTAGGGGGTTCTTTTTCTTGTAAAAATTTGTGAGAGGATGGTCTTGGAAAAGATTGGAAAGCATTTTGAGTCTTAGTGATCAATTGGATTGGATTTAGGGCTTGAATTTGCAAGGTAGGATCTTTCACACTTTTTTTTTTTTTATCATGTGCTTGAAATTCTGCATGTGAATTTGATTGTCAAAAATGGAATAATTTGACAAGCTTGATGGGAAGACAAAGGAATTCCTTCTTATTCAATTTGTATGCTTTTTGACAAGCTTGAAATAATTTTATTTTTGGTTTACCCACCTACATCTAGCTTGTAGGAAGGGATTGATATCCATTTGGTTTGGAAATCAATCCCTACCCTCAATGAAGGAAACTTGGAGTTTGAAAAGCCTTCATGGGGGAGGGAAATGGAGAGATAAGGGGAGTAAATTTGGAGTGATAAGGGGTGCATGTTTGTATGGAGTGATAAGGAGAAACTTGCTGATTAAAATGGAGTTATTTGGCTACTTAAATTAGGATTTTCCATCCCCTCTTCCCTTGTATGAAACATTGTTCTTATTAGTTGTTTTTACCTTGGTTAATTTGTTTGATTGTTATTTTAAACCATATTCAGAATGTGATTGAATAAGTGTTGGTTGGAATTGTGTTTCGTATTTCCCATGGGGTTGGGGGGAGGCTAACATGCTGGCTTGGATCCCTTGGTGGTATGTGATGATGTCAATTGATTGGGTGGCCAACCAAGCTCACTCTAATGGATTTTTGGAGTTTATGCTCATGCTATTTTGAAGTTGGATTGGAGCTGTTGAAGGTAGATTACATGTTTCTCATTGTTATGAAGTTGTTTAAATTTTGGAAAAAAAATTCCATGTTGTCTCCACTTTAATGGAGGGCTTGTAGCTTGCATTATTAATTTACCTTCCTTCTTTTTTATTCTAAGTCTAATGTATTAAAATACTTCCAAAGAATGAATCATTTCAATATTAAAATTCTGTTGGAAATACTCACTTAAGGACTGTAACTTGCTATTTTGAAAATGCAGTTTTTTTGTTATAAAATTGGAAATTTTCACTTTGTTTCAAAGATTTTGATTGTTGTTTGAAACATCTGTGTTTTCACTCTTATATAGTTCTTAAAAATGAAAGAAATCAAATTATAGAATAAAAAAGGAACTTTTATTGTTTATGGAAAATATGAAAGTTCTCTTATCCTATTTTCTTTATAAAAGAATTCTTAAAATTTTGATTCTTCCTCCATGGAATCTAAACAACAATTGGATTGTTTGTTAAAAAGTTCCATAATATATGTTGTTACATTGATTAATTTGGTAGAGAAAATAATGGTATTATAAGATTTCATCTTGTTGTTTCACAATGGATTTTTTTTTGTTTTATATGTAGATCTGCAGCATCTCTATCTTTCAACTTGGTAGTAAAAATATGTTTAAGTTTACTCATTTGTAACTTATTCAAATATCATTGTAGTGCCCACATTTTTATAGCTCTAGTTATCTGTTCCTATATGCATAGACATGTTTTGATTGAGACTCTGATAGATTTTAAACATTTTACTATGATATTTTATCCTCATGGACATTATGGTATTTTGGGCGTGTAGCGCCAATTGGACTAGATTCGTATACTGATATATTTCTTATGATGTTGATGACACTAACAGGGTTATATGATAGATCTATTGGTTACATGTTGGTTCTTGTGGTCGATTTGATTAATGATATAGTTTTTTGGGTTTAATAATGGTAATTTTCATGCTAGCCTAGTGTATGTCATTGTAATTTTATCAGTGGATGATTCGTGGAAAGCTATGTGAATAATTGTATGCACTGCACTATCAATTGTTTATTAATGTTAGGGCATTATAAGATTGATTGAATATGTGATGCGTAGATGATGTTTATTATATTGGAAAGATGCGGTTAATGTGTGCAATGAGTGTGTAGGTGATAGGTATAGGAGAGCATGGGTTTCAGGGTAGCTACACAATTGTGCACAAGTGGCCCACAAGCTGAGTCCTAACCATGCTAAATGTTTGAGGCCTTAGAATAGATGTATTTAATTGGGCACCATGGGTGAAACCTCAATTGTAATGTAATTATGTCTTGTAAAATTAATTTTGTTTAGGGTGTGTTTTATTAAGTAAACTAGTTTAGGGGTTTAATGATCTCATCTTAATTTAAGTGTTGATTTTGGGTAAGTGTGTTTGTGTTGGTAGAAGGGATTGGGGACCACATGTGAACCTTGGGTGAACCCCACATCCTCTACCCTTGTGCCCAAGCATGCCAAACCCGAAATTGGGTTATTTTGGGCAATTTTAGGGACCCCTTTTGAGTTTGGGAGTTCCCTTAGCATGAAAATGGGCCCTTGGACCCTACCTAATAGGTAGGGGGGCTTATTTCTAAGGTTTGGAGGGAGTTTCCCTCCCATCTTTCCCTCCTTAGTCACCATCCATGTAAGATGGTTGGTTTGTGTGTAGTTGTTAAAAGTTGCTCCACTTTGTTTTATTTTAGTTTTTAGTATTTTGGGTGATAAGGGCTAAAAGACGAGTTTACTCTTACTTATTTGGTTTTTGGAATCTTTGACTCTTGAGAGGAGAGGGGGTGACACTTTTCACTTTCCCATTGGTGAGGAAACTTTTGGGTTTCTCTTCTTATTCTTCCTCATGTGGAAGGAAGGGGTCTTCTTGGCTCATTTTTTTGGGAGAACTTGGAGAATTTTGGGAGCTTGGAGATTTGCTTGTACAAAGGGAAAAGCTTAGAGTCTTGGAAAACATTGTAGAGGTAGGATTCTTAACCTTTTTTCTTTCTTAGTTGTGCTTATCTTGTTAACTATGCTTGATCAATGAAATGATGTGTGTGAAATGATGTGTTGTGAAGTTGTATGGTGAATGTGGTTGTTTGCTTGTTCTTGTTGTTTTCTTTTGTTTTCTCTCCACCATCATTTAGATTGATGGTTTTTGGAGAATGTAGGGGAAGAGAGAGGGATTTCCCTCTCAAACCTCATGGTTGTTGGTCAAGCCATAAAGGTCCCTTCTCATCCCCTCATATGGTTTGAGGTGGGAGAAAGGTCCATATGGCTTGAACCTTTCCCCATTCTTGGTGAGGAAACCCTTTTGGGTTTGAAAATCCTCCCAAGAAGGATTTCTATGACAAAAAGGAGGAATAAGGAGGATGAATGATTAGGAGGTATAAGGAGTTTTGTAAACATGTTTTGGTGGTGCTCCTATGGTTGGACACCCTTGATTTGGGCATCCTACTTCTTCTCTTCCCCCTTGTGAGGTTGACCTTGTTATCCTCATGTTGTTGTTTTATCATGTGTAGTATGTTTAAGTGGTTGAATGGTCTTATGTATTCTTGTTGTGTTTTATCACAATTATACTTGTGCACATTGTGGAAGTTTGTTCCTCTCTCCCATGGGCTTGGGGGAGGCTAGCATGGCTTCCAACCATGGAAAGGCATGTGATGATGCCTATTGGTTGGGTGGTAAACAAACCTTGTCTCTTATTTCAGCATCCTTGGAAGAACACTCAAGTTGGAGATAGTTGGAGCCTCTTGTCATCTTGGTCATCCTCATCTTTTGTGGGCATTACCTTTTGTGAAGTTTTATACATTTTGTACTTATTACTTCTTGTAATAGTCATTGCTAAGGAATGGTTGCTAGCTTTGTGAAGTTTTATACTCTTGTAAATACCCATTTTGTACTTATTGCTTCTTGTAAAGCTGGTTAGTCATCTTGCTAAGGAAGTTTTTACTTTATGGTTGCCAGAATCCATTTAGTTATTTCATTTGAAGGAAAGTTAGTGTTCATAGGGTTTTATGATTTTTTTTTTTAAAAATGGTTATATTATCGTTTTAAAAAAAAAATATAAAATGGTTTTATTTTGCAAGTTTGATAGTTTTTTTTGAACAAAGAAATAAAAGCAGATTTTGTATAGTTACATTTTCTTTTTCTTTTTTTTGGCTTCCTATTTATGACTATATTTTTTCCTAGAATCAACAAAAAAACAAAAATAAAAATAAAAAAATAAAAAAAAAATAAATATATATATATATACATATATATACATTGACTTGTTACAGCAAATATTAAACATATTATGTAATATATATATTTTATATTATATGGTATATATTACATTTTATATTATATATATATAACCTACTAAATAATAAATAGATTTAAATTAAAAAAACAAAAAACAAAAAAAAGATGTGTATATATACATATGGCTGTTTTGTTTTATATTAAAAAAAAAACCGTATATATTTTAAAACAAAAAAAAATAAATCAAATTGACCGTGCTTTTGGGGGGGCCGAACCCCCCACAGCCCCAAACCCTAACTCTGCCCCCCCGGGACCCCTGTCCCCTTGCGACCCCAAATCCTACCATGCCCGCCCCGGACCCCTGTTCCCCCTTGGATCCATGTCCCTCCCCATGACCCTGCCCCGCACACCCTACATTGCGTACCCTACCCCGTGGCTTTCCCCTGCCCCGCGCCCTCTGCTCCCTTGCCCACGCAAACCCTACGTGACCCCGCGCTATCCCCTGCCACTCTGCGCTGCCTTCCCTGTGGCCGTCCCCACGCCCCTGTCACCACGACCTCCCTCATTTTCCGCCGCCTCCAAAAACCACACAGACCCCCCCAAAACAAAACAAAGAAAAAAAAATGCCGCTTCTCTTTCTCCCAAGCCGTAGCAACAAAAATAAAAATAAAAATAAAATAAATATACTTGTATATGTTTGAAACCAAAACTCCATGAAGCCAACCTTCCACCTGCACAAGAGGAAACAAAGAAAACAAAATAAGAGAAGTAGAAAAGAGGAAGAAACAAAATGAAAGAGAAAAGGAAAATTGGATAGAATAATAAAATCTTTCATTAACAAACTCCATGAAACTAAATCTCCATAGCTTTGATGAACAAGTGAGAGGAGGAAAGAAAGAAAGAAAGAAAGAAAGAAATAAAGGAATAGAAAAGCATAGAGATGTTTAGGGCAAATTTTAGGGTTTTCTTAGGGCAAATTTTGATCAAGGGCTAAGAAACATTTGATCCTAGGGCCACAATTTAATCATGCAAACCTAAAGTTTTAGTGTGAATGGGAAATAATTTTAAGAGGGGTGTTTGTAAATTTTAATTATAAGAGAAGACAAATTAAATATAAAGTGGGGAGTAACTATGTTGCCTAATTAATTTATTAATTAAATTGGGTTGACTTAATAAGAATATATTTAACTACGGGTTACTTTAAAAAAAAAAACAATAAAACAAAAGAATTAAAAAAAAATTAAAAAAATAATTAATTAATTAACACTTTCCGTAATTTAAAAATAAAATTATATATATATATATATTATGAACCATTTTTTTTATATATTATTTTTTTTACCTCGGGTTCAGGATGACACCCAAGAGGGGATGATCGGCTCGAGGTTCGGGACATAGTGCACCTACACAGAAGCTGTCGGCCCCCGATTTTGGACCTTAGATATTAGAGACCCTGCAGTAACTGATAGGTGTCATACAGGAGTGCCTTCCACCACCGCAGGAGCCGAGAGAGGAGGACATTTAGTTGGGAGACGAGGAGTTGATTGGTGAGGACACACATTTTGAACCCCCTGAGCATGATATTCCGAGATGAGAGAGGTCACGCTGCCCTTCCATCCTTGACGAGAGGGTGGCCTCGTTTCGTCACAGTCGATCACACAATTTTGAGGGAACATTTGGAAATAGGCGACCCCTTTCACCTGTTAGACCACATCACTAGGATCGAGACACAGGTAATGTGATTCGAGACCTTCTTCACCTTTAGCCGCCTATGTTTACTGGTTCGACAGATGGCTTTGGGGTAGAGTCCTGGCTCCGTAGCTTGGATAGTTGCTTTGGCTTGCACTCTCATGAGAGCAACGTCAAAGCCAGGTTTTCCATACACCTCCTCCTAGATGTAGCATGCATTTGGTGGAGGAATGAGGAGATAAAGCTCCATTTGACTCGAGATACAGTGACTTGGGAGTTGCTCGAGGAGTGATTCAGGGGCCCAGATATATGTCAGAGCATTTTGTGCAGAAGAGGATCGATGAGTTTCATGACTTACGACAGGGTTCTGGCACAGTGGCGTAGTATGAGAGCAGGTTCTTGGATCTCTTACAGTATGTAGACTACCTGCAAGATGAAAAGTTGTAGGTAAATAGGTTCATTCGGGGCCTGAATGCAAATATAGCAGGAGCTGTTAGGATGTTATCTCCTCCCACACTTGAGAAGGCCATTGAGAAGGCCTACTTGGCTAAGGAGAATAGGACCAAGGCACAGGAGCACCGAGATAGAAACAAGAGCAAGTTCCAGGATAGGATTCAGGCATTCCAGAGTCAGAGGGCATGGGGAGTAGTACCACCCCCTAGAGAAGGATTCTGGTCTTCTCCAGCAACATCGAGAGCTCCACCACACCCATCACAGCAGACACAACATCAGGGACACCAACATCAGAGGGGTAGACAGACTCAGAGTTTTTAGTGAGGTGGATCTAGAGGTGGTTTTGGTGGATCTAGAGATAGGAGGCTAGGTACTCATCACTCACAGCCAGCCCGCTCGCAGTAGTCTGCTAGGGTTGGACTGGTAGGTTCAGTTCGCCAGAGTATAGGAGGGACCCCATCTCAGAGGGGTACAGGAGGATGTTTTATTTGTGGGGCTCCAGACCATTATGTGCATATGTGTCCACACAATCCCACTACTACAGATATGTAGAGAGCTCCTAGATCTGAGCAGACGGTGGGTGACGTGGGATGCGCCCATCATGTATATGCAGCGGTTGACAACCACCAGGCTAAGCATCAGGCCACAGTCATTGAGATGACAGGTACTATCAGGGGTATTTCTGTCTCAGTACTTTTCGATTCAGGTGCTTCTAGATTCTTTTGTATCTCCTTCTGTAGTGGACCAGTGTGGGCTAGTGGTGGCTAGGCAACCAGATAGTTGGTAGGTTGAGTTGGCCTCTGGGGCTAAACTCGTCGTGGACTCATATGTGGAGAGTTGTGTACTTGACTTGGGAGTCTTCTCCACTACACTTGACCTCTGAGTTATTCCTTTAGGATCCTATCAGGTAGTGTTGGGTATGGATTGGCTCGAGGCTCATCGAGCCAAGGTGGATTGTAGAAAGAAGGTCATTGAGTGTCAGGATGATCTTGGTAGTGCGGTTGTGATTTCAGGGATGCAGAGACCTATTTCCTTGCATATGATCTTGGCTAAGCAACTCAAGTGGAGCATGCGTAAGGGATGCCAGTTGTTTGCTATCACTATCAGTGATCATTCAGACAGTACTCCAGAGCATTCACCCCTTGATGATCACGTAGTTTTGAGGGAGTATGTAGATGTGTTTCCAAGAGAGCTTCTAGGTTTACCACCTAGTAGGGAGGTGGACTTCACCATTGACTTAGTGCTGGGATCCGCACCAATTTCTAGGGCACCCTATCGGATGATGACTTCAGAGCTTCATGAGCTCAAGATCTAGTTAGAGGAGTTATTAGAGAAGGGTCTCATTTGACCTAGTGTATCTCCTTAGGGAGCGCCAGTCATATTTATGAAGAATAAGGATGGTTCTCTTAGGATTTGTGTAGATTTCAGACAGCTCAACAAAGTCACAATAAAGAACCGTTATCCACTCCCTAGGATTGATGACTTGTTTGATCAGATGCTGGGGAGCTAGAGCATTCTCCAAAATTGATCTCAAGTCAGGGTATCATCAGTTGTGCATTTCAGATGTAGACATTCATAAGAATAGTGTTTCACACATGTTACAGGCATTATGAGTTCACTAGT
Source organism: Taxus chinensis (assembly GCA_019776745.2). NCBI lineage: Eukaryota > Viridiplantae > Streptophyta > Pinopsida > Cupressales > Taxaceae > Taxus > Taxus chinensis. The sequence goes on along the minus strand of CM034152.1, from coordinate 132,604,488 downwards.
GGTTCCATTTGGTTTGACCAATGCTGCCACGGCTATCTTCATGAGCCTCATGAATGGAGTATTCAGGACATTTCTGGATCACTTTGTTTTAGTGTTTCTTGATGACATATTGATTTATTCTCGTTCCGAGGAGAAACATGAGGAGCATTTGAGGCAAGTACTTCAGATTTTGAGAGAGTAGAAGTTGTATGGGAACTTGGAAAAATGTATCTTCTTTCAGACAGAGATTCAGTACTTGGGTCATATCATATCAGGTGAAGGTATCTCCATGTAGATCCCTCTAAGATTCAGGTTATCATGGATTGGCCAACACCTACGTACGTCACTGAGGTAAGGAGCTTCATGGGTTTAGCAAGGTATTACCACATGTTTGTGCAGGACTTTTCTAGGATTTCTCACCCTATTACTTCCCTTCAGAGGAAAGGGAAAAAGTTTGACTGGTCAGAAAAGTATGAGCAGGCCTTCAATTTTCTTAAGGAAAGGTTAACCACGACACCTATCTTAGCAGTTCCAGACCCGACAGAGGATTTTGTTGTTTGCACTGATGCATCACTAGAAGGTTTGGGAGCAGTTCTTATGCAGGAATTTCAGGTGATTTCCTTTGAGTCGTGTAAGCTCAAAGACTACGAGCTTAACTATCCTACTCACGACTTAGAGCTTGTAGCAGTTGTTCATGCACTTGTGCGTTGGCGACATTTCCTTTTGGGTAGACCTTTCATCTCGAGGATGGATCATTGTAGCTTACAACATATCTTCTCTTAGCCGAACCTCAACGCTCGTCAATGGGCGTTGGATGGAGTTCCTATGTGAGTATGACATGGAGGTAAAGTATCTCAAAGGAAAGGAAAATTTTGTTGCAGATGCACTTAGTAGATGATGACATGTGCTTGCTTCATTAACACTGCTGTCAGATTTGAGAGGCAGGATACTTGAGCATCTTCTAGAGGAGATGTTTTATGAGGGTGCTAGAGTAGATGTTGGATTCTCAGGGTTCTTTTGAGGGCAAGATATTTAGGATGCATGTTAGAGGTAGATGGTTTGCTTCAGTTCCACAGGCGCATCTACATGCCTAAGTCAGGTGATCTGAGGAGTTTCATCCTTATTGAGGCTCATTGAGCCCCATACGCAGACATCCAGGAGTGAAGAAGATGCATGCTGATTTGAGAGAGTTATATTATTGGCCGGGTCTTTGTCTGGACATAGTAGATTTTGTAGCACGTTGTCTTGAGTGTCAGAGAGTCAAGGCAGAGCATTCTCATCCCACAGGAATCTTATACCCTCATGACATTCCCGAGTGGAAATGGGATGTGATCTCCATGGATTTCATAGTAGGACTTCCTATGTCCTCTTATCGTCATGATGCCATTATGGTCACTGTGGATAAGTTGACCAAGGTTGCGCATTTCTCGCCAACCAAGGTTACCTATAATGCACAGGCCATCACCAAAGTGTTTATGGAGGACATTGTTAAATTAGCATGGGATCCCGAAGATGATCATCAATGACAGAGACACCATCTACACATCAGTTTTCTAGACTTCTTTTCAAGAGGCTTTGGGTACACAGATTAATTTCAGTTCGGCATATCATCCAGAGATAGATGGGTAGACAGAGAGGGTTAATCAGGTTCTTGAGGACATGTTGAGGATGTATGTGATGGACCAACAGAAGAAGTGGGAAGATTATTTGCATTTAGTTGATTTTTCCCACAATAACAATTATCATAGCTCCATTGGCATGGCTCCCTATCAGGATTTATATGGATGACCTTGCAAGACACCTTTGAGTTGGGACAGACTAGATGACAGGATTATTTTGGGGCCAGCTTATCTTCAGGATTTAGAGCAGTAGGTTGTTCTGATTTGGCAGCGTCTTGAGTAGGCTAGAGCATGCTAGAAGGTGTATGCGGACACCAAGAGGATCGATCGTCACTTCTCAGTGGGTGACAAAGTCTTCTTGAGGGTTCGTCCTCATAAGAGTCCGATCCGTTATGGAAAGGGTTCTAAGCTATCACCTCCTTTTGTGGGGCCTTTTGATATTCTTGAGGTCATTGGTCAAGTTGCCTATCATCTAGCTTTTCCACCACGCCTTGCATGGGCCCATGATGTTTTTCATGTTTCTGTACTTTGTAGATATGTACCAGATTTTTCTCATGTTTTGGATTGGTCGGCATTACAGGTAGAGGACGGAGGGCAGTGGAGACTAGAGCCCGTACACATACTGGAGCACTGGAGGTTGGCCCTTCGGGGTCGAGATTTGGACCAGGTTAGAGTGCAGTGGGACCGATATGACGAGTCATTAGCTACCTGGGAGGATGCTACACCACTGAGGGCTAGATATCCCTATCTCTTCCAATGACTTCCAGGAGGAAGTCTAATTCTAGGAGAGGGGGATGTAGTGCCCACATTTTTATAGCTCCAGTTATTTGTTGGTTCCTTTATGCATAGACATGTTTTGATTGAGACTCTGATAGATTTTAGAAATTTTACTATGATATTTTATCCTCATGGACATTATGGTATTTTGGGCGTGTAGCGCCAATTGGACTAGATTCAGTATACTGATATATTTCTTATGATGTTGATGACACTAACAGGGTTATATGATAGATCTATTGGTTAGATGTTGGTTCTTGTGGTCGATTTGATTAATGATATAGTTTTCTAGATTTAATAATGGTAATTTTCATGCTAGCCTAAGTGTATGTCGTTGTAATTTTATCTGTGGATGATTCGTGGCAAACTATGTGAATAATTATATGCATTGCACTACCAATTATTTAATGATGTTAGGGCATTATAAGATTGATTGAATATGTGATGCGTAGATGATGTTTATTATATTGGACAGATGCGGTTAATGTGTGTAATGAGTGTGCAGGTGACAGGTATAGGAGAGCATGGGTTTCACGGTAGCTACGAAATTGTGCACAAGCAGCCCATGAGCTGAGTCCTAATCATGCTGAATGTTTGAGGCCTTAGAATAGATGTATTTAATTGGGCACCATGGGTGAACCCTCAATTGTAATGTAATTATGTCTTGTAAAATTAATTATGTTTAGGGTGTGTTTTATTAAGTAAACTAGCTTAGGGGTTTAATGATCTCATCTTAATTTAAGTGTTGGTTTTGGGTAAGTGTGTGTGTGTTGGTAGAAGGGATTGGGGACCACATGTGAACCTTTGGTGAACCCCACATCCTCTACCCTTGTGCCCAAGCATGCCAAACCCGAAATTGGGTTATTTTGGGCAATTTTAGGGACCCCTTCTGAGTTTGGGAGTTTCCTTAGCATGAAAATGGGACCTTAGACCCTACCTAATAGGTAGGGGGACTTATTTCCAAGGTTTGGAGGGAGTTTCCCTCCCATTTTTCCCTCCTTAGTCACCATCCATGTAAGATGGTTGGTTTGTGTGTAGTTGTTAAAAGTTGCTCCACTTTGTTTTATTTTAGTTTTTAGTATTTTGGGTGATAAGGGCTAAAAGGTGAGTTTACTCTTACTTATTTGGTTTTTGGAATCTTTGACTCTTGAGAGGAGAGGGGGTGACACTTGTCACTTTCCCATTGGTGAGGAAACTTTTGGGTTTCTCTTCTTATTCTTCCTCATGTGGAAGGAAGGGGTCTTCTTGGCTCATTTTTTTGGGAGAACTTGGAGAATTTTGGGAGCTTGGAAATTTTCTTGGACAAAGGGAAAAGCTTAGAGTCTTGAAAAGCATTGTAGAGGTAGGATTATTAACCTTTTTCTTTCTTACTTGTGATTATCTTGTAAACTATGCTTGATCAATGAAATGATGTGTGTGAAATGATGTGTTGTGAAGTTGTATGGTGAATGTGGTTGTTTTCTTGTTCTTGTTTTTTTCTTTTGTTTTCTCTCCACCATCTTTTGGATTGATTGTTTTTGGAGAATGTAGGGGAAGAGAGAGGGATTTCCCTCTCAAACCTCATGGTTGTTGGTCAAGCCATGAAGGTCCCTTCTCATCCCCTCATATGGTTTGAGGTGGGAGAAAGGTCCATATGGCTTGAACCTTTCCCCATTCTTGGTGAGGAAACCCTTTTGGGTTTGAAAATCCTCCCAAGAAGGATTTCTATGAAAAAAAGGAGGAATAAGGAGGATGAATGATTAGGAGGTATAAGGAGTTTTGTAAACATGTTTTTGTTGGTGCTCCTATGGTTGGACACCTTTGATTTGGGCATCCTACTTCTTCTCTTCCCCCTTGTGAGGTTGACCTTGTTATCCTCATGTTGTTGTTTTATCATGTGTAGTATGTCTAAGTGGTTAAATGGTCTTATGTATTCTTGTTGTGTTTTATCCCCATTATACTTGTGCACATTGTGGAAGTTTTTTCCTCTCTCCCATGGGCTTGGGGGAGGCTAGCATGGCTTCCAACCATGGAAAGGCATGTGATGATGCCTATTGGTTGGGTGGTAAACAAGCCTTGTCTCTTATTTCATCATCCTTGGAAGAACCTTCAAGTTGGAGATAGTTAGAGCCTCTTGCCATCTTGGCCATCCTCATCTTTTGTGAGCATTACCTTCATTTTGTAAATAAATGTAGCTTTGTGAAGTTTTATACTCTTATAAATAATCCATTGTGATTGTACTTATTGTTGCTTGTAAACTTTAGTCATTGCTAAGGAAGTTTTTACTTTATGGTTGCAAGAATCTTGTAAGATTATCGTATTTAAATCATAATGAAACCATGAGTTTTTCTTTATTTCAATGTCTTCATTTGGAAGAATTTTTTGTTTAGAAATATGCAAAATATAGTTGTGCATTACATATTAAATCTAAAAATTTAGTGTGTTTGCTTAAAAAATGGAAAAAAAATTAATGGCACTACAATCATTAAATTTTGTGTTTGGAGCACTTATAGTTTTACTTGCTAGTTTTCTCTTGTCAATGTTTACACACACACACACACACACACACACACACACATATAGAAATTATATTGAGTTATCCATAGTCAATCTCATTAAAAATTGTTAAATGAAAGAGTTAGAAAAATGATGTTCCTCATATAAATTAAAAAAGGACCGTTGTGAATACAACTCAATTATCAGGAAAATTAATTCATTTGAATGGATACAACCTATATACATATAAACCTACATATATACATACATAAATGCACACACACACACACATTTATATACATTCAATAATGTAAGATATGGTAAGGAAGATTATCTTAATTATGTAACTCAGGTGATTGAATCCTACAAATATAAGCATGTGTGTGTGTGTGTGTCTGTGTGTACATGTAAATTCCTTATGTAAAGAATCAAACTGGATATTTTAAATAAAAATGAATTCAAAACTTTATTTGCAAAGAATGGTAAATGTTTTAGCTAAGTTTTTTTTTTTTTTTTAAAATATAGTGTGAGAGTGGGGTGGTTGGGACGATTTTCCCAACTGAACCTCACCCCTAATCCTCCATGTGGGATGTGGCATATGTCACAGTCCACCTATACCCCAACTCTTAGCCATGGCCTCTTCCCTCTCATCACCCACCATCAACACTCAAGCCTAAGGCCCCCCTTTGCATGACCACCCATCTTGGGCTCGTAACTGATACATCCGACTTTATATCTCTGTACACACACATGTATATATAAAATTTTGAATATACATATTATTAACCTAAAAGAGAATAAAAATAATATGTATGAATAAAAACTTGTGGATACAAGCTTGGGAATATTTTAAAAACAAGGAAAAACAATGGTGTATAAACCAACTTTGTGTGCAAACCAGAATGCTTCCCAAATATGAGATAAGAATGAGAAAGGAATAAAAACATGCCACCATTGATATTCTCTCTTGAGGTCTCCATCAGCTTCATCTCCTTCCTACAAAATAAAAACTACAAAACCAAAACTAGGGTAATAGAATGAAATGAGAAGAGGTAAATGAAATATGAGGTTTTAGGTTTAATTTTATCCTCATAAGGTTTATTTTTAGGGTTTTTGATCCTACGATGGAGATATCCTTAATCTAAGGGCCCCTATTTAATTTAAAAGTGACTTAAGTTATATGGTTGCATATTATACTTTGAGAGTATTAATTAATTAATCCATTTTATAATTTGGGGGGTATTAATTAATTAAATCTATTTTATAACTTGTGTAATAAAATTAAAATGCATGGGTCCATTTAGGATACTAAATGGGACCCATGACCGTATTAATCTTTTTGGCCTTCCATAAAATTTTAAATCATTTTCTAAATGATTATTATCCTTACCATATTTAAATTAAACTCTTGTTAACTCTTCCAACACGATAAGTTTTATCGCTTGTTGATAATTTGGCCTTACCACTTTCACAATTTATTTACCGTCGACAAATTATGTATCATCATCTCATGATACATTTGTAACTTTCTAAGGTTTACCTTGTTTGATCCATTCCTATTGGGAATGCCATTGAAGAGATTTGGAAAAAATTACATTAGTTATCGTGTGATCAAAAGGACAACTTATCAATTTATTCCACATCATACACTCAGGGTTATACGTAAATCAAAAGGGAATGAACATTTACATACTAGTGGAAGGGTTCTACCTTGTTCCATTTATTACCAAAACCATTAATAATAGTATTACCATAGTACATTGTTATATATTTTCCTATACTAACATAAAATTCCATCCTTTCATTACTTTATAGTTCACTTTAAATGAACATGATATTAGTATTAATCAAACTCTTTATACTTAAATGCACACTAACACATACTTTATACTATTTAAAATATCTGAGGAGAGGGGATTTTGCGTGATTATCATGATAATTGTTTGAATCTTTTAACAAGATAAATATTGCTCGTGTAACCCACTTACTTGTGTCTATTTTGGTTAACTACTTCCTCTTGTATTCTAATTCACAAGGAAGCTTAATTTACACATCATATTAATGATGATCCTCCTTCTGGGTGATATATGCAAAAGCCCTCAAGATGGTGCAAAACATACATACCTATGACCATATGTTGTAGCATGCACTAACTAGACAATTAGGTAAAATTTGATTAATTATACAAATATTTCCTCTATACTATACATTACATACAATCATTAATTTGTTTGTCTCCAATTGAATAATTTGATCACCATAAATGGAATGTAAATCAAATTGTAGTTTTAAGAAAAATTCAGCTTCATTATGGATGAATTGAATGATTTGTTCATGGATGTAAAATACTTTCTAGCAAGTTTCATTATATGGAATGGATGGTCTAACCACCAATTTGATGTGTTACATATTGCCTTTAACAATATCCTTAATAGGTGATAATTGTGAACTAAGAGATACCATCTGATCTGTTGCTCTGCTCAATTTCCTAGGGACCACTTGTAGATCAAGAGCATCAAAACTCTCCAAAAGATCTCAAACCATGTGTTTATAAGATTTAAAAATCTCATTCATTGTGGCACACTTCCCTCTAATCTGATGGATGATCAATTCAGTATCCCCAAAGATTTCCAATGTTTTTATTTGTTTGTTTTCAGCAATTAGAAGACCATGTACTAATGCCTCATACACTTATACATTTTTTAAACATACAAATTTCAATCTATGAGCAAAGAATAATTTCTCATTTATCAAAGAAATCATTACAACACCTACACCAACTCCATTTCTACTTCTAAAACCATCAAATAATATTTTCCATAATCTAGAAGCACTATCATTTTCTTTCTTGACTAGTATAGGTAAAGTAGATAGACCCTTCTTCAAGAATGCACTAGGTTCCAACTCCAGTTTCCACATTTGTATCGTAGGGATCAAACTCATAATGTTCCTTTTCCCATTCATCTAATAAAAGATCACGAATTAAAGGAAGAGTAGGCTGCTCTTCTGAAATTGAATCTTGCTCATGATCTTCTTGTATTAGAAAATTTTATTAGAGAAGGGTGGGATCATAAGACTCAATATGATAAGAGAATATAGGCTTAGATTGTATGGTAAATATTGTACCATATCTATTCCTTAGGATTATATGAGTCCAATCTAAAGACAAGTAGCCACATACTTTGGTCGTGAAATCTCTTGATAAGAAAATGGAAAACATAGGAGGCAATTCAATTACTAATATATCATGAATTATGGTTAGAATTGGACAAACATGAAGGGTTAACTCAAGATATTTCATCGCTCATAAGACACCAAAAGTTGATCCATCAAGTTGTAGAAAACCTTTAGAAATAGGGTTGTACTTAAGACCTATATCAACAATCTTTTTGGGCATCACAAAAGTACTAGCCCCTGTATCAATTATGTAAGTATGAACAAAATGTTTGCCCATAATTAAGGACATGTAAAAGGGTGGGGTCTTGATAAATTTTATTACCTGCTCTTCCTTTGCTTGACACAAATCGATAGTAACATGATTTTTTTGAATAATCTAATCATCTTGAGGAAGTTACTTGAGAGCTTCATGTAGTAGATCCCTTTGTGATGGAATAGCCAGAGCGTCCTACATTTTCACATCAACATTTATTTTCTTCATCTTCTCAATAATGTTCAAAGGAAGGCCCATAGACTTGTGCATTTGATGTACAATATTCTCCTTCCTTTATTTCTGCAACGTTGGGATAGGCATTTTTTTGGGAAGAAACTTCTTTGTCTAAAATAGGTTTGCTAGGAGCCTCAAACTATCTATTTTTCCTCGCATCTAACCCAACTTCCTTTTCCTTGTTGATAGTGTTACCTTGATTAGAAGAAGATGAAGGTTGAGAATCCAACATTCTATTCTTAAACCTTGTGTTATCAGCAACATGAGTATGAGGCCTATTGGAACTTCCCATTGCACAAAACTCATTATCCCTAAAGAACACAATATTTGTATCTTAATTGAACTCTTGAGCTCCTTCCATATTAGGATTGGATGCGTCTATAAATGAATCTCACTGATTGGATAATTTTGAACCATAAAAACTGAGCTTGCAATGCATTTGCATAAATAAACTAATTAGTGGCTGATTACACAAGAAACAACACTATATTTCTTGTATCACGTTGTTTTTTACTTAAACCAATGCTTTACTTAAGCTAACAACATGAAGAGGTTGAGTATGAGAAATTGTTTGAAGTGGAAGATGTGCATTTTGACCTTGCTACCTATCCTTTTTCTTATTTTTACCATATCTTTGGTTAGGGTATTGGTTTGTATATGGCTGATAACCTTGGTTAAACCCCTGGTTAGAATATTTCCCTTGGTTAGGAAAATTTCTATAGGATTGGGCTTGCTGTTTTTCTAAGGATATGAATTTGTTTGAAAAATTTCTAATCAAGGCCTTCATTTCATCATCATCCTTTTTCTTTTGAGGATAATAAGATGTGGAGGGAGCATTTTGGGAACTTTTCTCAGGAAGTAGAGCAATGTTAGGTTATGGAGCTTGAGGAAATTTAGGGAACAAAGGCATAGATATCCTAGGGGCTACTTTTCTAGCTTGTATTAGACAATTCTCAACCCTAATGGATATTGGATAGGCATCAAGAAACTAAATAGAACCTATAGATTGTATCATAACAATAATATTAGAATTCAAATCTCTTAAGAAATAAAAGAAGGCACCTTGTGGAGTTGGTCTCAAGAGATTTGGAATCCTGTCCCATGTCTTCTAAAATCTGAAGTTGAAATACGCCATGAACTCATTAAGAGCTCTCTTAATAGTTGTCAGTTGTTCTAACAAGGATTTTTTTTTTCTTTTCCCCAAATTGATTGCAAAGTACATTGTCAAGCCCATCCCAATTAGTAGTAGAGGTAGGACTTAAAATTCTATACCATTGAAGTGCCTTACCCTTAAAAGAAGAAGAACGAAGGCTAACTGAAACATCATATTAGTAATAAAATGGATTGAATAAACATTATCAATGTCCTCAATGTTTTTAGCTTGAGTAGTAATGTTTTCACCAGTGAAGAAAGGGATAATTTTCAAGGGTGTCACTGAAATGTCATGTTGTGCATTTTAAGTGGAATCAATGAAGACATATGGGGCCCTAAAGAGAATAGGGACATTGCAATCTCCCAAGCAGACATGAAGGACCCCTCTCAGGCCACTGCCATTGCCTTTTTCATGTCACTGCAGGCCATCAAGACCAAGATTGACAGGGCCATCAAGTAATGGGCTATTGTGCTGCTGTTTTTTGGCTATGATCTGGCTGTCCTCGGGCAGTTCAGGAGCTGTTTTTTGGTAGAGCTCATTATTCTGTTTCTCTTTTGGTTTCTTTTTTATCTTGTCTTCTTAGATCTGGATCTCTGTACGTTTTGATCCACTTTTCACCTATATTATAATATCTGGTTGTTGAGCCTTCTTGGTTGACTGTTTTGCCCCTCTCTGGGCTTCTTCTCTCTTTTTTTCTATCTGGATTTTGAGCCCTTTTATATACAGGGTATAGTCCCTTCAAAACTATTTGCCCTTAATAAAAAAAATAGGGCTACCACCAATAAATTTTAACAAATGGTAAATTCCTCTATTGTGCCATGAATGCAATAGGTCTTAGAACTTTAGAATACAACAACAAAAGGCATACCAAGAGGTGGAGTAGAGAGAGTTCTATTCAGTGGAGATGGTGCTATCTGAATTGTTCTTCCTTTTGTTCCTCTCCTCAGTGAAAACTGCAAGTAATCAAAGGATCCTTCTTCCACTATTCTATACCTTTTCAGAATTCTTCTCATGAAACTTAGTACCTTTTATGTTGAAACTAGTTGATATAAATATTGGAGTCGTCAAATGTGTAAAAACAAGCCTCTATAGGCTGGAAATTACTAAGTTACACACTAAAACTTACCAAAAATGAAATAAAGTTTTCAACACTATCCCACCGGGCATGCAAAAAATGTTGGATCTCAAAATTACACCCATCCAAAATTAGAATGATCTAGGGCTTTGAGGCAATATGGGACTGTCTCCAAGTTGTAGGACTTGAGCTTGAGACATATCTCCAGAGAAGGCTAGCTTCCTCTTCTTATTACTACTGCTAAAACTACTCCTAAGAAGGGAAATGCAACTATCTAACTCTATTATATCATTATAAGGAATTGAGGTGAGAAGGAGATGCATACAATGAAATCTTACACTAAGGGGGTGGTGATAACACCTAGAACAAGGGGAAAGACACTCTTAGATGAGTGGAAATGGGAGAGAAATGAAGGAGGAGAGGGTAGACATAAGTACCACAGTCCAAAACAATATTCAAACCACTATAGAGCACAATGGATTTAAACCCTATAAGGAGAATAAAAACATGCACAATATACCTACAAGTAAATGTAGAGGCAAGAAATTACAACAAATCACCAGCTAAGGCATAATAATAGCCACAAAAATAAGTATTTTATTGCCTTGGGAAGATACATAAATCATTACAATTGAAGAAGAAGGCATAAACACATTCCACTATCCAAATCTGCTCAAGAACAGTTGTGCAACACTTTGAAATGACACCCTTTCATTATACACGTATCCCACATAAGAGTATCCAACATTACAAATGAGCATCACTTTGCAATTTATAGAGAATGATAAAGAGAGGGAGGAGGGAAAATAGAGGAAACTCAAATTATTTCTTCCACCCATCAACAACATGCATTAATTCTCTGAAAATAGGTATCAACACCCTTACAAATCCATTCACCAATGATATTTTTCTTGTGGGAGAATAAATGGGCACCATACCTCACCAAATGTGGTGGTTGAAAAACCTAGAGTTATGTTCTTTAATTATGGATATGTTTTCCTCTTTTTCACCCACCTACCCTCACCAAAATTAAGATTTATAATTTTTATGGTGTAGAGGATGAAAAGACCTTTCCAACTGTACAAATGTTGTCAAATTTGGAGTTGTGAAAAATTTATGACAATGTGTATCTCAAGGGGTTAAGGAGGAACACAAGGTTCCAAGTGCTTCTGCACAATCCATATTTAATATATTTTTTCCTTGTGGTGCGGGTGGATCAAATGATCAGAGAACTCATGGAACTCTAGAATTATGCCATTCGTTCTCCCTAGGCCTGCATTGTCTGCAAGGGTCATCATTTTTGTTTTGGTTGATGATTCGGGTGTTGGGTGGAACTGTGTAATAGTTCCACCCAACAACTTGGTACCCACAATACTCATTCCCCTTGCAACTCTAACTCCCTTTGTACTTTGGCCCGAATGTTAATGCAGGGAACCAACAATCTCGTAAAACTATTTTGTTGTTCCATTCTCCATCTGCATTTCTACACAACACTACGTCCTCTCCCATACTTTATTATTGGGACCCAAATCCGAATGTGAGGAACTAGAGCCTCCATGGAACTGTTCCATTTGATCCACCAAAACCCAAACCACCCACAATACTCTACTTCACTTCACCTGTTGATCCAATCAACTTTGTGGGGAACTTGTAGTAAAAAATAATTGTTCTACCTACTCCCTAAGTTCCCGCAACTGCTCTCCCATATGCAATACGTTGTTTCTTTTATCTTGTGGCTAGAAGGCTAATGCGAAGAACCTGAATTCCTAGGGAGTTGTTCCCTCTATTCCACAAGAACCTGAAAGACCCATAATACATTGTTTTGACCCAAATTTCTTAAAATTTTCTAAGTTTTTGAATTTTTAAAGCCTGCAAAGAAAGAGAGGACTGCCATAAAATAAATACAAGTGCCCCAAAACATGAAAATTACATGTTTTCTCAAGTTTCTTCTCCAAGGCTCCATCATACTTCCCTAGTCCATATTTGTAAGTTGTCCAATTTGTAGGGGTAAAAAATTGAATAACAATTTGACAACTCAATGAGGAAATTTAATTGTTAGATTGAAGAGATCATTGGACTTGAAGCATCTATTGGGCATGAAGTTAGTCTAAAAACATGAAAATTGATCCAAACATGAAGAACTCGCCCCTGAATCCACTTAAACTAGTTCTTGAACCTAGAGATGGTCTGTTATGCTTGAACTGATCTTTCTCATTATAAAAATATTCTAAATTAAGTTTTATGAGAGTGGAAAATTGTATTGAATCGATGTTTTCACCACGTTTCCTCTACAAGTGATCTATTGGGACAAATGAATGAAGATCTGAAACTATCTCCACATTTGATTTTAGTTGTTATGCATTTGGTTTTATGAAATATTACAGTTGATCCTTGAAACCTTGCAACTCTTCCCAGCTCATACTTTCTCTGGAACCTCCTATGAAACACTGTGAAAAACAGCACATCCAAAAGAAGAAAAACACTATGCAAGCCACTTAGGGGAAATTAACTACACTACCAACTAGACAATGTGCTAAAAATCACTTGGAGAAATTGAAAACTAATCTACTATGTACAAGATGTAATGAAAAAACTTAATGGGAATGCTTGAGATAAATCCCATTGACCAGGATTTGTAATGCACCTCCATCAAGGTCATACAAATCAAAAGAGTTAGCTTCTTTGCAAGAAATAATGATATATTGACCACTTTAAATTAGATCAAACTTAGAGTGTCGTCCCATTTTAGCTCTATTTGCATCCCATTTCAAGACCAAATCACCAACATTGAATGTCTAGTCTCTATCCTTTTTGTCAAACCACAGTTTGGTTGATTTTTGATGCTATTCTAACTTGATCATGGTATAATTTCTTAATTCTTCAAGCTCAAGCAGTTCTGCTATTATCATTTCTCTTTGATCTACACCTTCAAATTCCAATTGTTGATTTAATTCCCGTGATAAAGGAAGTCTGACTTCTTTACCATAGATAATTTTTTAAGGGGAAGTACTAATTTCCTTCTTCATTATGATCCTATCAGCCTAAAGATCAATTCTCATGTTTGTATGATAATGTCTTTGATTAATATCCATTGTTCTCTTCATGATCCTAACCAAGTTCTTATTAGTGGATTCTTCCAAAAAATTACCTTGAGAGCAGTAGTTAGAAGAAGTCCTCAAATAAATTCCAAGTCTAAGAGCCCAATTATAAATTTCAGATCCTAAGAAAGCTTTTGCATTATCGAAGATGATAGTTTGAGGAATACCAAACCTTGTCACAATATCCTCAAGGAATTCCAATATAACTGATTTAGTTGCTTCCTTGAGTGGCACAACTTCCATCCACCTAGTAAAGTAATATTGTACTGTTAAAACCCATTTATGACCAGCACTTGATGGAGGATTGATCATGCCAATGAAATCAAGACCCAATTGGGAAAATGGATGATTTACTGGAATTAGATGAAGTGGAAGGGAAACCAACCTCTTCTTAATAGTGAAGAAAGCACATTCCCTACATTTTCTAACCCATTTGTGAGCATCAATGAGCAATGTGGATGAAAAATATCCCACATTTAATATTTTAATTGCAGTGGCTTTGGTAGAGAAATGTCTACCAGAGAAACCATCATGGAATTATGTCAAAAACTTGTCTATTTGTTCACCTTCAATACACCTCAGTAAAACTCTATCAATGTTTCTTTTTAAAAAATCCCATCAATAAGTGCATAAAGAATGAACTGTAGTCTCAGATGTATCTTTTTTTGTTTTCTTAGGCCAAGAGGATATGCACCAATAGACAAGAATTTATTCATATCACTAATCCAACTGGGATTACTAACAACATTTCCTTCATCTTGTTGAATTTTAGCGTTATGTGGAAGTTCCTCATTCATGAAGGAGGTTTTCTTGGTAGTTTTGAGCATCCAAAGTAGGCCGCTCATAAAGTTCTCTACCTCTTACCAACTTTGTGGCCTTGATAGTCACATCATACTCTATGATTTTTGTCACCCATCAAACTCTTTTCTCACTGATTTCTACTCCCATGATAAAGTCTCTCACACTGGAATGTGAGGCTAGAACTTTGATATGATTAGTGTCAAGTATAATCTTAAATTTATTTAGAGCCCTCATGATAGAAAAGACCTATTTTTCAATGTGATTTTACCTTAATTCATAATCCTTTAGTTTTTGACTTAAGAAGGCCACTAGATTTTCCAATCGTTGATCATTTTGTTGAGTAAAAACAACAACAATGCTAGATTTAACTCCATATGAATATAAGATAAAATCATTTTTCATAATTATGATTGAAAAGTGTAGGAGCCTAAGAAACTTCCCGTTTAATCGTAGTAAAAATATCTTTCCCTTATACTATCCAATTAAAAATTGAATCCTTGTTGAGAATTAGAGTGATAGGCCTAACTAATCCTAAAAAATTCGAAATGAATCTCCTAATAAAGTTAATCTTTCCAAGGAATGATTGCAATGCTTTCTTGTGAGTTAGGAAGGAGAGAGAAAAGATGGCTGACATTCATTATGGGTCAATGGAAATACCATATTTTGAAATAATATTCCCCAAGAGCTTACCCCTAGGGACTGAAAAATTACATTTTTTGGGATTAATAGAGACCCCATATTCCCTACATCTCTCAAATACCTTCTCAATATGACTGATATGATATTTAATCTACTTTGAGAAAATGGTGATATCATCTAGATAAACAAGGATGAATTCATTGATATACCCTTTGAAATCAATGTCCATTGCTATTTGGAGTGTAGCACCTACATTTGATAAACCAAAAAGCATTTTCTGATATGCATGTATTCCCCATTTGGTTTTAAATCCAATCTTGAACTGGTCCTCCTCCCTAACCTTGATATGATTGAATCCTGAGTATCCATCAAACATAGAAAACCTTTCAGCTCCTGCCATTATCTGTAGAATTTTATCTATAGAAGGTATTGGATAATGATCCTTTAGGGAGGCTCTGTTCAAATCTTTGAAATCAACAAAAAACCTAATTTCTCCATTATTTTTCCTCACCGGAACAATATTTTCCATCTATATAGTGTATTTGATAGGAAAAATTATTTTTTCCTCAATCAACTTAGATAACTCCATCATCTTGAGGGGCTTTAACTTAGGGTTAATTGGCCTTTGTTTTTATCTAATTGGTTTAGCGTTAGGATCAAGATCAATAGAATGTTGGAAAATGTTTGGATCAAATCCCTTAAGGTCTTCATAATCCTATGAGAATACATCATTAAATTTTTAAGACAAGGAGATAAACTATTGCTTTTCATTCTCATCACATACCTTTCAAAGTAGAAGTTCCTTGTCTTGAGCAATGATGAGTGATTGATAGTATTCTTTCCTTACTGTTATGTTCATCTTTTCTCCTTTAAATTCATCATCAAGATTGAAAAATATTCTCCAAAGTGACTAATCCATTTTGGAATTTTTTTTGTCTTCAACTGAATAATTTGATCACCATAACTGTCATGCAAATCAGATTACATTTTTGAGGAAAATTTAGCTTCATTCTGGATGAATTGAATGATTTTTCATCATTGTCAAATACTTTCTAGATGGTTTCATTGTCTGGAATGGATGGTCTGACCACCACTTTAATGTGTTGCATATTTCCTTTAACAAGATCCACAGGTGATAATTGTGAACCAAGAGCTGTCATCTGATATGCTTCTTTGTTCAATTTCCTAGGGACCACTTGTAGATCAATAACATTAAAACTCTTCAAAAGATCCCAAACTCTATGTTTGTAAGATTTAAAAAGATTATTCTTTGTGGAACACTTCCCTCTAACCTGGTAGATGACCAATTCAGTATCTCCAAAGATTTGTAATGCTTTGAACTATTTGTTTTCAGCAATTATAAGACCATTGTTGTCATACAAATGTGCAACAAGGAAATTAACAATTTTTTATCATGACAACTATACCCCTATGTTAATTTATTCAAGTATTACCATTCCAAGGCACCTTGGGTATGCGTTGTCATTCCAAGTGACCTCCCAATTAATGTTATCTCATCCCCTAGGTGATTTAGGAGTTCATTAAAAGTTACAAGCTTCAGGTAGTTGTGGGAAGGGCTATCAATGATTTTACTAGGAATGAAACAACCCCATGGAGAAGAACAAAGGAGAAATATCTAATATGGAGGTGAATTGAATGCCTAAAAACATAATGGAAGTAATTTTGGAATATTTAGGGAAGATTTGGGGAGTTTTGAGCAGTTTGATCAAAATCAGGGTTCACAGGCCTAGGCAGTGCACAGGCCAAAACAACTACTGAGCTTCCAAAGGTGATTCTGGGAGCTTTGGATGGAGTTAGGAGAAAAAAAACATCCCCAGAAAGGGAATTCAAATATAGAAAAGATGGAGAAATTAGTTTGTTCACAACACTTTGGTGCAATGGTTTTATAAGCAGTTTGTCTCATTCACAGGTGGAGTACTAGATTAAAAAATCCACTTTTTCAGGGATCAAATGGATGAATAAAGACCTGATATCCCAACCATTGGATTCAAAAGGACATTTTAATTCAATATCATATAACATTTCATCAAAAACATCCATAAGGAGCTCACAATATTGCCATCGCAAGTTGTCCTCAAGGTTCAGGAGTTAGTCAAATTTTTAGCTCCAAAAGCATGGTGGGATTTTGTGTCCATGATGTCCCTCAAGGTCAGGGACATCAAGGTTGGTAAAATGTTCCTAGCCCCCTTGAAGCCCTCTAAACCCATATATGACCTTCAAGATCACTAGTTAAGCCCCTAGGTGCTTGTGGGAGCTCAAAGCCTCAGCCGTCCAATTGTTGTCACGTGTCATCTCTAAGAGCGTCGTGGAATTTGATGTCCCTCATAGGTCAAGGAAATTAAACTTATAAAAATGCACCCAACCTCTAAGGAGAATCTTGGTCACCCATGTGACCTCTTCAAGACCATTTTTTCAGCCTTGGGAGCTAGTGGAGCCTTCATTCCCTACCATCAGATCTTTGCCATGTGTCGTCGTCTTGCTCATCATAGAAATTGATGTCCCTCATGTACATTTGAGGTGAGGGATATCAGGGACAAAAAAATGCACCCAGACCTCTCTGTGCATAATTTTTGATTTTTTAAAAAATCCCCACCTTTCGCTTTCTTCCTGCTTCTAACATCTAACTCTTCTGTGCACATTCTCTGTAACTCCCTTTGCAACTTCTCACCACCACTCCACCATCGCCAAAGCTAAACAAAAATTCGATATAGAAATTAATTCCTCTACTCCATGATAATATTCAATCCTCAGAATAAATATTGAATAAACCAAGAAGAAAAATGAAGAACAGAGAAGAATAATGGAAATCCCCATTGCCGTGAAATTGAATTTTGAAGAAATATTACAAATGGATGCACAGATTGAAAAACCATGTTTTTTCAGTTCATTCATCTATAAAAAACCATCAGAAACATGCCTTCATACCATCCTCTCATGCGATTAAATATTCATAGTGAACAAATCTTTGTTCCGGCCCAACGAAGAAAGAAGCTGGATTTCTTGTCAAACTAGCAGTCAAATTGAAACGAGATTTCACCGAAATCACAAGAAAAAACCCATATCAAATTTTTTAATTTCATCGTGAACAGAGGAGAAAACCAGACCTACAATTTTCAAGGTCCATTAAACGTTTTCGTGTCCAAAAGCACTTATAGGTAAAAAAATTAAAACTTTAAAATCTCCCAAACTATTGAGCGGATAGGTCCGAGATTTCAGGGGGGCGATATTGGGAAAAAAAACCCACATGAGAAAACTTCATTTTGTAGTTATCCGACCAATGTATGTTCACTTTCCAAAAATAGTATGTCTTCTACATGGAGGATTGCCATTTCGGGAAAGTCATCAATTAAAGAAACTATAAAAAGGCATTAAACACGAAAGATGCATTACAAGGAGAGATCACTGAAATGGCCATCTTGGTTAGAAATTTACACTTACTAAAAATAGTAAGTGGTCCCATAAGCCCCTGCTATAAATAGCTAGTTGGTCCAAAAGGCGAGAGGAACACAGTAAGAAGAAATAATTCAAGCTACCATAGTTGGTTGAGGTTGGTAAAAGATAAACTACGACACTTACTAAATATAGCAATTTTCCCCATCTGTACTTACCAAAATTTGCAGGTTGTTCTCAAAGGGAAATTTTGGCACAATGGGACATAGAGGGATGATCATTTAGGTCAACACCATCATTCTAGATCATCCATGGGAATTAGGAATTTGAGGTACATCTTAGGGAACTGGACAATGTTTTTCAATACTCACTACATAGTTCAGGTCACGAGTATATCATACACAGGCTAGGAGTTGTGGTCATCATTAGAACAATTAATTCAACTTGGCAAACATTCATGAGATAATTTGAAGGAGTTTCTCAAGGTGCAAGGAGTTCAAATATTTAGAGTCTCACTACACTTGATTTTTCAATCAACAAGGATCTACAGACTTCATTAGGGGTGACATCATTTCTTTTCCTCCTACTTCTTGCCCCCCAACATTCTCTCTCCTCTATGTTCTAATTTTACGTTGAGGTTTGCACTTTTTGATATGTCTTAAAGTGACTTTAGAGACATGATGTAAAATTTAAGTTACCTTATTTTTATAAAAGGGACTTAATATTTGAATAGGAATATGAATAGTCTAAAGTCAAAATGAGGAATATGAAAGAGCATCAGGAAGATGAGGAGTCAAGTTTAACACTATAAATTATAATGAGCTCTTCATTCCAAGGGGTTCTAATTCTGAAATTCTTCTAGCCGGTTGTATTCTTGTAAGTTCATGAGAGAGATTTTTTCTCACTTGTGAGTGAAAAGAGTTAGTCACTTTTCCCAGATTCTCGATGTCTTCCATTCTCAAACTATGTACAATTTCCACTTGAGCATCAATACAAGTAGAAGGAATTTCGAGCCTTTATTGACTAAGGGTTTTATTGATACTTTGTGTTCATTAAATTCTAATTGGTCTTGTTGCTATTTTCAATATTGTTTCTTCCTAATTTTAGTGTATGTGATGAAATTTATATCTAGTGTGTGCAGGAATCTAATTTTCTACCTGCAACATTAGTTCTCCTACCTCTTTTCTCACTCCCCTTTCCCACTTGTCAGACAAAGTCTTCCCTAACAAGAGATTGCTAGCTTTTCCGTAGGGTCAGTGGAGTGCTCCTATTGGATCCTTGACCACAAGGCCACCAGGAAAATCCACCTTTACTCACGCATACATATACGTCAGTTGCACCGGTTAAGTAGAGGGACTTAGATTCCCAGAGTGTTGGCAAGAAATCCACAATTTTTTCCACCTAACAAATTTTCTCACCAACAGTTTTTGGTGGCCACTGTGGGGTAGATTTAGCAACATTTGCACCGAAAATACGACTGCAAGGTCCCAAAATTAAAAAAAATGAAATATTAAAAAAATGAAAATTAGAGTTGATGGAATTCCATTGCTGAAAGAAATGATGTTGATTCTTGAAAGTGACCTTTCGTATCCCACAGTGTCTTTTCATATTCCTATTACAAAGTTTTTCTTCACTAAAATTTGAAGAAGAATTCACTAAAGTGGAAACAATGGCGGATGAAGTAGAAGGATCTCAATCCATTGTTCCGTGGGGAAGAAATAAATGCCTGCTCATTCTTGAACCACCTTTTCACGATCTACTAATAGGTTCGCACAAGAAATTTCCAAATTTCAAAGGCAATGACAAACAGATACCTAAAGAACACATTGCCACTTTCACCACATCATGTAGGATTCTTGGAGTCAAACATGAAGACGTTGCTGTGAGATTGTTCGTGGAATATCTCTAAGAAAAAAAATAGAATGGTCCTACCTCCTACTTGCCCGATCTATCACTAGTTGGAATGACATCAAGACTTCCTTCGAGGAAATATTTAAATCAACTGAAGAATGTCAGGACCTCTTGGTGCAGTTGGCTCAAATGAAGAAAGGATAAAGTGAAACTACGAGAGACTTCGTGGCCATTTCGAATGGTTTCTTTGGAGGATACTAGAAGAAGATTCATCATTTGAAAACAATGTCAAGAGATTCTTCATCAATGCTCAATCACCGGAGGTAAGATTTTTCATATGAAGAGTTCAACCAAGGAATATTGTAGAAGCACAAAGGATGGCCATCAAAGTTGATGATGATCTCATCCTATCAGGGAAGATAAATAATACATCAAAGGGAAAGGCCCAACATCCTGGAGATAAGAGAATCAATCCATTGCTGCAAAAATTGGAAAATGAGATGAGATCTTTGAAGAGGGAATTCTTTGAACGATTGTCTTCTTAAAGAAACAACACAAATCAATTTGTAGAAACACTGAAGTCTTGCCTTATAGGCCCCATCCGTAAATGTAAATTGCATGGTTTAGGAAATTGAAGTTGAACTCGAATAAGAAAGTGAAGGTGATGATCTCCTAGAAGTTGATGAGCACGAGAATGATATAAAAAAAAGATTATGTGAGTATTCTGGAGGTGATGAGGATGATAAAGAAGATTCACCTAATTTATCATGTGTGGTATTCACTCATTCTTAGTATGAGAAAGGAGCCTCTTCCTCCATTGCTGCTAAGAAAAAGAAGACTGAAGATCCTCCTGTGGCAACTCCATAAAAAAAAAATCAGTCGAGGATCTCCACTCCCACCCTCCATGGAGTCCGTATTGTTGAAGCCTGATCATGTAGCAAATAAGAAGTCTCCAGCAATTCCAAGTAAGTCTTCTGATGCTTCTTCTAATTCTAAATCTAAATCTTCTCCTATGAAATCTAGTACTTTGAAAGCTCCTAGTCTACCTTTCAAGATCCCCTCTGTTCCCCAAAAATATACTCCTTCTTCCATACCTGTCTTAAATTCAAAACCAGTCCCTTCATCACCCGTGCCCACATCTACTCCTTTTGACTTCATAGAATACGCTAACAAATCGAAAGTGTAGATTACTGAAACTGAATATTTGCAGACTCACCCTGAACAATTTGAGAGATTCTTCTGATATATCAGGAATGGTAGTTTAACACCCAATGATGTAGCTCCTAGTTCTAAAGGAATACTACCAAACCCACCTACACCTCCCTCACATAACATTATTTCTTTGAGTGCATCAAATAATGATAAGGTTGAACCTTTATATGTCTCCCTTCTTGTTGGAAATTATGTATTGAATAACTGCATAATATATTTTGGTGCCTCCGAAAATTTAATGCCTATAAAGGGCACCAAGGCTCTCAAACCCACCATGACTCCACCTAGTGGATCTTGTTACTCCCTAGAGTCAAAAGAAGTCTCACTCATAGGGAAGGTCAAATCTGCACAGGTAGCTCTCGTCAAATTTCCAGACAAGAAAGTTTCAGTGATGATTTTGGTAGGAGACATTCCGGCTTCATTTGGAATGTTGCCAAGTAGGGGTTTCTATCAGCAGTTAGGGGGTAAGATCCAAATGAACTAGTCTTCTGTAACCATTCCAGTTAAGGGAGACATGGAAAATTTCTTCCAGAGAAGAAGATGAGGTAGACAGTGCGAAAGTCCAAAAATCATAGAACCAACATCTTATACCAAGATACCGGGAAGATGAATCACTTTGTGACAACCAAGGAGGAAGAGGATATTCCCATATTTATAGGGCCAGACATGCCTTCCAAGAGAGGTATGGACCTCAAAGAAGCATTGAGGAGATACGAGTTACAAGAGGGCAGCCCAGAATTATCTGACGACGCAAACCATGAAGAAGAGGAAAAGGTTCTTAGTGAATATCAAATGGAAAAATCAGCTTGTGTGCTTATCCATGATGAAATCAAGGTATTTTCATTCCCATTTTGAGAGGAAGATGATCTCAGCCATGCCATTCATGGAGGGACAAGACCATCTTGTGATGAACCCGCGAAAGGTTTGAAAGAACTATTTGTATAAGAACTAATTAGAGCTGTAGAAGAAATAGAATATCCTGAGCTTTGTCTCAAACTCCTAATGCAAGCTATGAATCTAAAAGACAAACATGAATTTGATTTGAAATCTTCAATAAGTGTGAAGGTTGGCCATGTTGAAATAAAGCAAGAGGAGAAATATGATGCCCCTCTTGAGCCAATGATTGATGGATGTAACGATGAAATGGAGATATTTTCTTTCCCATTTGAAGAGGAAGAATATTTTCATGATGAATAAATTGAAGCAAGGATTTTTGAGGCCTTTAAATCTGAAGCTCCTCTTGATGAAGGATTGATAGAATGCATCGATTCCCAAGATAATGAAGCAATCCCTCCAGATAGTTACCTTGAGCTGCAAAATAATGATTCTTCGAAGGCATACAAAGATGAGCTGTAGGAAGTAACAAAGGAGACATCTGTGTAAGAACTATTGGATGCAGTGGAAGTTGTGAAAGACCTTGAGCTGATTCTTGATCTCTTAACTCATGCCATGGCCATACAAGACAAGTATGAGATCACTTCTAATCCTTCTGTCAATATTCAAGCACCTCACAATGGAGTAGATAAAAAGGATAAGTATGAGGTTTCTCATGGAAAAGAGGTCAATGAGCATAGACATGGGAAAGAAAAGAATCCAAAATTTTCAAGTAATTTGAACAAAAAGAAGCCTTGGGTCAGCAGTAGGATGCTCAATGACGAATCAACTATGTGGATAAATGCGGATTGCAACTGACACCATGAAACTGATTTCAAAGAGGATGAAGACAGTGAAATTTCAAAGCAAAGACTTTAGCATCAAGAAGCTCACGTGGACTCAATCCTACAAAAAACACAGATGGTCAATGAAAGCATCCAAATTTCATAAATAGTTAAGGAGAGGAGGCTAGTTTTTGGAACCATTCAATGGATTCGCAGAACAAAATCACTCAGTGTTGCCCACTCACGGGTAACTTTTAAGGAATGAAAAGTACTTCAATGAAAGTGGGTTGTCACCCACCTTGTACCATAGGTGATTGATAGGTGTGTTTCCATTTTTTGTGTGTTTCATTTCCTTTCCGTGTGTTTCATTTATTTCCTTTCATTGTTCTTGGTGTTTGTGTGTTTCCTTCCTCGCTCTCTATCTCTCTTGTTGTAAGTTGTACATGAATTCGCAAGGCCCAATGGATAAGGCACTCGTTAATGGATCATATGGTCTAAAGTTGAGATTATGGATTCCCCATGTCATGTATTTGCTGCACTCAGTCCATGTCATGTCCCCAAGCTAGAGCCAACTATTGTCATGCAAATGTACAACAATGAAATTAACAATTTCCAAGCATGAAAACTATACCCCTGTGTTAATTTTTTCAAGTCTTACCATTCCAAGGCACCTCGTGTCTGCCCAGTTAATCCAAGTGACCTCCCAATTAATTTTATCTCATCCCCCTAGGTGATTTAGGAAATTCCATTCATTCCCCCTAGGTGATTTTAGGAGTTCATTAAAAGTTGCAAGCTTCAAGCAGTTGTGGGAAGGGATATCACTAGCTTTGCTAGGAATGAAACAACCCCATGGAGCAGAACGAAGGAGAAAAATCCAACATGGAGGTGAATTTAAGGTCTATAAACATCATGGAAGTAATTTTGAAAGATTCAGGGAATATTTGGAGAGTTTGGAGTAGTTTGATCAAAATCAGGGTTCATAGGCCTAGGCAGTGCACAAGCCAAAACAACTACTGAGCTTCCAAAGGTGATTCCGAGAGCTCTGGATGGAGTTAGGAGAAAAAAAAAGCATATTAAAAAAGGTAATTAAAACATATACATTATGGTGAAATTATTATTTTCACAATACTTTGGTACAATGGTTTTGTAAGTAGTTTTTCTCATGTACATGTGGAGTACAATATCAAAAATATGATTTTTTAGGGATCAAATGGATGAATAAAGACATGATACCCCAGCCATTGGATTCAAAAGGAAAATTTCATTCAATATCATATAAAATTTCATCAAAAATGTCCATCGGGAGCTCACGATATTGTTGTTGCAAGTTGTCCTCAAGGTTCTACAGTTAGTTAAATTTTTAGCTCCAAAAGCATGGTGGGATTTTATGTCCCTAACGTCCCTCAAGGTCAGAGACATCAAGGTTGGGAAAATGTTCCCAGCCCCCTTGAATCCCTCTAAACCCACATATGACCTCCAGGATTGCCAGTTCAGCCCCCAGGTGCTTACGGGAGCTCAAAACCTTAGTCGTTTGATCGCTACCACATGTCATCTCTAGGAGCACCATGAAATTTGATGTCCCTCAAAGGTTAGGGACATAAAACTTGGAAAAATGCACTCAACTCCCAAGGAGACTCTTGGTCACCCATGTGACCTCTTCAAGACCAATGTTTCAGCCCTGAGAGCTAGTGGAGCCTTCATTCCCTACCATTGGATTGCCGCCGCGTGTCGCCGTCTTTCTCACCATTGAAATTGATGTCCCTCATGTCCCTTTGAGGTGAGGGACATCAAGGAAAAAATCTAATGAACCCTCTCTATGCATAATTTTTGAATATTTTTTTTAAATCCCCACTTGCCGCTTTCTTCCCGCTTCTAACATCTAACTCTTCTGTGCATTTGCTTTATAACTCCCTTTGCAACTTCTCACCACCACTCCTCTATTGCCAAAGCTCAAACCAGATTTGATATAGAAATTAACTCCTATAATCCATGATAATATGCAGGTATTAAAAGAAAGATTGACTAAACCAAGAAGAAAAATGAAGAATGGAGAACAAGAATAGTGGAAATCCCCATTGTCGTGAAATCAAATTTTAAAGAAATCTTAAAAATAGATACATGGATTGAAGAATTGTATTTTGTTGTTAGTTCCTCTATCAAAAACCATAAGAAACATGACTTTATACCCTCATCTCATGTCATTAAAAAATCACAATGAAGAAATCTTCTTTCCGGCCCAATAGAGAAAGAAGATGGATTTCCCGTCAAACCGGCAGTTGGATTGAAATGAGATTTCACCAGAAGCACAAGAAGGAAAAACCCATATAAAAAATGTTAGTTTCATCATGAAGGAAGGAGAAAACTAAACCTGAAATTTTCAAGGTCCATTAATGGTTGTCGTGTCCAGAAGCACTACTAGTTCAAAAAATTAAAACTTTAAAATCTCCCAAAATATTGAGCGGATAGGTTTGAGATTTCAGAGGGGCGATATTGGGAAAAAATTGTTAGGAATATTATAGTGCTTCACATATGTATGTGTGTGAATAATAATTACATGTTTAATTATTATGGTTAATATTATTGTTATAATATATTGTTTCAACAATATATTATTTATAGAGTTTTGTTGTACCAGTAAAATTATAAACGGGAAAGTTGTTTGATACACTTCCTATTTTATAGGAAGAGGTTAGTCTATTGTAATGGCTATAAATTAGCCTAATTGATTGTGTAATTAATATAACAAGAATACACAGTGATAAAATAATCTTTCCTGTGTAAAGCTGTTGCTGCACTTACAAAAATCATATCAAAAAACTTTGTTTCACAGTGTTCTGACCACCGGAGGTTCACTTTCCAAGAATAGCAGGTCTTCTACATGGAGGACTGCCATTTCAGGAAATTTGTCAATTAAAGAAACTACAAAAGAGGCATTAAACACGAAAGATGTATTGCAAGGAGAGATCACTGAAATGGTCATCCTGGTCCAAAATTCACACTTACTAAAAACAATAAGTGGTCCCACAAGCCCCTGCTATAAATAACTAGTTGGTCCAATTGGCAAGAGGAACACAGTAAGAAGAAATAATTCAAGCTACCATAGCTGGTTGAGGTTGGGAAAATCTAAACTACGACACTTACTAAAAATAGTAAGTTTTCCCATCTGTACTTACTAAAATTAGCAGGTTGTTCTCAAAGGGAAAGTTTGGCACAATGGGACATAGAGTGATGATCATTTAGGTCAACACCATCATTTTGGATCATCCATGGGCATTATGAATTTGAGGTCCATCTTAGGGAACTGGACAATGTTTTCGACACTCACTACATAGTTCAGGTCACATGTATATCATACACAAGTTGAGAGTTTTGGTCATCAACGAAACAATTCATTCAACTTGGCAAACTTTCATGAGATAATTTGAAGGAGTTTCTCAGGGTACAAGGAGTTCAAATATTCAAAGTCTCACTACACTTGAGTTTTCAATCAACAAGGATCTACAGACTTCATCAGGGTGACATCCTTTCTTTTCTTCTTCCTTCTTCCCCCCCAACATTCTCTCTCCTCTATGTTCTAATTTTACGTTGAGGGCTTGCACTTTTTGATATGTCTTAAAGTCACTTAAGAGACATAATGTAAAATTTAAGTCACCTTATTTTTATAAAAGGGACTTAATATTCAAATAGGAATATGAATAGTCTAAAGTCAAAATGAGGAATGTGAAAGAGCATCAGGAAGATGAGGATTCAAGTTTAGCACTATAAATTGTCATGAGCTCTTCATTCCAAGGGGTTCTAATTCTGAAATCCTTCTAGCTGGTTGTATTCTTGTAAGTTCATGAGAGAGATTTTTACTCACTTGTGAGTGAAAAGAGTTAGCCACTTTTCCCCTATTCTCAATGTCTTCCATTCTCATACTAAGTACAATTTATGCTTGAGCATCAATAAAAGGAGCTTCAAGCCATTTTGATGAATGGGTTTATTGATAATACGTGTTCATTAAATTCTAATTGGTCTTGTTGCTGTTTACAATATTGTTGGTTCCTAATTTTAGTGCATGTGATGAAATTTATAACTAGTGTGTGTAGGAATCTAATTTTCTACCTGCAACATTAGTTATCCTACCTCTTTTCTCACTCCCCTTTCCCACTCTTCAGACAAAGTCTTCCCTAGCAATAGATTGCTAGATTTTCCACAAGGTTAGTGGAGTGCCATTATTGGATCCTTGGCCACAAGGACACTAGGAAAACCCACCTTTACTCGCACGTGCATATACAACAACTACACCGGTTATGTAGAGGGACTTAGATTCCCAGAGTGTTGGAAAGAAATCCACAAGTTTGTCCACCCCATAAATTTTATCGCCAACAACCATGTACCAAAGCCTCATACTCTGCCACATTGTTTGAAAATGCAATGTACAATCTATGAGCAAAGAAGAATTTCTCATTCATCGGTTAAATTAGTACAACACCTTCCCCAAATCGATTTCTACTTCTAGAACCATCAAAGAACATTTTCCATAATACAAAATCTCTATCCTTTTCTTGCTTGAGTGGTGTAGGTAAAGTAGACCCTTCTTTAAGAATATAATAGGTTCCAAGTCCAGTTTCCATAGTTGTATCATAGGGATTAAACTCATAGTGTACCTTTTCCCATTCATCTAATAAAATATCAGGAATTGAAGGTGTTGGCTGCTCTTCTGAAACTGAATCTTGTTCATGATATTCTTGTATTAGGAAATTTGATTAGAGAAGGGTGGGATCATAAAATTCAATGTGATAAGAGAATATAGGCTCAACATATATGGTAAATATTGTACCATATCTAGTCCATAGGAGCATATGAGTCCAATCCGAAGAAAAGTAACTATTGATGACAAATCACAACACCCCTAAATGTCTGCAAATCGATGGGTTGAGACTCTCAGTGTGATTGCATAACATGGAGCTTTTCCCAAGTGTGGGACCTTGCGAAATCAGAAAAGCTCTCCGGATGAAGGCCGGTTCCTATTCCTCTGTTCAGATGCACATATAAAAATGTAGAGGGTTTACTCAAAAACCTAAACTAACTTTCCAAGGATATAGGGTAAGAAGATGTATAAAATAAAACCTAAACTAACAAAGGTGATGCATCGAGGAATGAAGAACACTTGTCTTGCCAATAAAACAAACCATTAAAATGCAATGCAAGATCATGCACAGATAACAAAATTTGTAGTGAAAGATCAAGAGGATGCAAATGAACATGGAGAGGGTTGAGAATCATCCACAGTCATGCATTATTTTCTCCAAAGATTGATACAATACACTACAAAATGCCAAGAGGAAAAGTTGCATTACAGTTTTAGACGGGAGGTTTGAACTCCACAAATTCACCTGCCAAAGAGAAGAAGGGAGGGGCAAAACAAGAATGTCCAACATTTAGAAATAATCCCCTCCTTATAATTTATAGGAATAATGAGAGAGAAAAGAGAGAGCAATTCCAACTCTACCCCAACCACCTCTAGGTTGCATTTAATTCATCTCATTATGGTAATAGGTGAGAACCCTAGCAAACCCAAAAAATGGAGAATAATATTTTGCATTTTTCAAGAACTTGTTCTCACCCAATTAAATATATCCAGTCATATTTTGATATAAAACCTCGTAAGCTTTCCAAAAAGTCCAACCTTGAGTGAATCTGAGCTCCCTGTGAAAAGTTATGGCCATTTGAATATCTATGTTAGGGTTTGCTTTCTGTAGGGGTGTCAATGCTCAAAATGTTGCGCCTTCTGAAGATGCACCTCGGTGCATCCATCCTCATGTTAACCTACTTTTAAGTGTGCCATAGGTTCTAAAAATGTGATGTTGACACTTTGTGCTATGTGCCCCTAGCCTGTGCCTTGGGTGTGAATTTTCACATGTCGAAACTTTGTGCTATGCGCCCCTAGCCTACGCCTTGGGCGCGAATTTTCACATGTCGACACTTTGTGCTGTGTACCCCTAGCCTGCACCTTGGGTGTAAATTTTTTCATGTTGACACTTTGTGCTATGTGCCCCTAGCCTATGCCTTGGGCACAAATTTTTGCATGTCGACACTTTGTGTTGTGCGCCCCTATCCTGTGCCTTGGGCACAAATTTTCGCATGTCGACACTTTGTGCTGTGTGCCCCTAGCCTGCGCCTTGGGCGCAAATTTTCACGTGTTGACACTTTTTGTTGTGCACCCCTAGCCTACGCCTTGGGTGCGAATTTTTGCATGTCGACACTTTGTGTTGTGTGCCCCTAGCCTGCGCCTTGGGCACGAATTTTCGCATGTTGACACTTTGTGCTGTGCGCCCCTAGCCTGCGCCTTGGGTGTGAATTTTTGCATGTCAAAACTTTGTGCTGTGCACCCCTAGCCTACGCCTTGGGCACAAATTTTTGCATGTCGACACTTTGTGCTGTGCTATATTTACCCGGGGGGAGATATATACAACAGTAACCGCCTTCTTTGGCCATGAAAGATATTGATAAGCAAATGTAAAACATATGAGGGAACTCAATTACTGATATATCATGAGTTATGGTTATACTCGGACACACAAGAAGGGTTAACTCAATATATTGTATTACTCATAATATGTTAATGGTTGAGCCATCAAGTTGTAGAACACATTAAGAAACAAGGATGCACTTAAGACCTAGGATATTAACAATATTTTTGGGCATCATAGAATTACTAGCCCCTGAATCAATCATGTAATTATGAACCAAATGTTTACCCATAATTAAGGACATGTAAAAGGGTGGGGTCTTAACAATTTTTCTTACCTGCTCTTCCTTTTCTAGGTAAAAATTGACAACATGAGTGTTTTGAACAATCAAATCAACTTGAGGAAGTTTCTTGAGAGCTTCACGTAGGATATCCCTTTGTGATGGAATAGTCAAAGCATCTTACATTCTGACATTAACATTTATTTTATTCATTTGCTCAACAATGTTGAAAGGAAGGCCTATAGAATTTTACATTTGAGGTACAATATTCTCCTTCCTTGATTGGTGTAATGTTGAGATACAAAATTTCTATTGGGAAGCTACTTATTTGTCTAAAATAGGCTTGTTAAGAGCCTTAGACAATATGCTTTTACTTGCATGTAACCCAACTTCATTTTCCTTGTGGATAGTGTTTCCTTGATTAGAAGAAGATGAAGGTTTAGAATCCAACATTCTATTCTTAAACCTTGTGTTATCAGCAACATGAGTATGAGGCCTGTTGGAACTACCCACTACGTGATTTATTGCACATAACTCATCAAAACCAAATAACACAAGA
The DNA here is from genome assembly GCA_019776745.2 of Taxus chinensis. Taxonomy (NCBI): domain Eukaryota; kingdom Viridiplantae; phylum Streptophyta; class Pinopsida; order Cupressales; family Taxaceae; genus Taxus; species Taxus chinensis. The sequence goes on along the minus strand of CM034152.1, from coordinate 132,573,782 downwards.
TTTGAATATGGATTGACCTCTTGAGATCCTTCCCAATTAGGATTGGTTGATTCTATAAATAGCTTTTGCTTATTGGAATAATTTTGAACCATAAAGACCCGATCTTGTAATGTATTTGCACAATTAAACTGATTATGTGGCTGATTGCACAGGAAACACCATTCTTTTTATTATATCACGTTGTTTTTTACTAGAGACAATACTTTACTTGAGATAGCAACAAAAAGTGGCTAAGTATGAATAATTGTTTGCAGTGGAAGATGTGCATTTCAACCCTGCCACCTATCATTTTTTTGTTTTTTTCCCATATCTTTGGTTAGGGTATTGGTTTTTATAGGGATGATAACCTTGGCTAAACCCCCGGTTAGAAGATTTCCCTTGGTTAGGAAAGTTTCTATAAGATTGGGCTTGTTGGTTTTCCAAGGATATAACTTTATTTGACATATTTTTGATCAAGGCCTTCATGTCATCACCATAATTTTTATTTTGAGGAGAATAAGATGTGGAGGGAGAATTTTGGGAGCTTTTCTCGGGAATGGGATAAATGGTAGGTTATGGAGCTTGAAGTAATTCAGAGAAAAATACATATGTATATTAGGGGCTATTTTTCCAACTTGTATTAGACAATTCTCATCCCTAATGGCTATTGCATAGGCATCAAGAAACTGAATAACACCCATAGATTGTGTCATAACATCAATATTAGAATTCAATACTCTTAAGAAATAAAGGAAAGAACTTTTTGGAGTTGGTCTCAAGAGAGTTGGAATTCTATCCCATGTCTTCTGAAATCTGAAGTTGAAATCCACCATGAGCTCATTGAGATACCTCTTAATAGTTTTAAGCTATTCCAACAAGGAAATGTTGTCTACCTTTTCCCTAAATTGATTGTAAAGTTCACTGCGAAGTCCATCCCACTTAGTAATAGAGGCATGCCTTAAACTTATTTTCCATTGAAGGGACCTACCCTTAAAAGAAGAAGTAAGAAGCTTAACTGCAACATCATCTTCAGTAATAAAAGGGACTAAACAAACATTATCAATGTCCTGAATGTGATCAACTAGAGTAGTATAAATTTCACTAGTGAAGAAAGCGATACTTTTCAAGGATGTCACTGGAATGTCATGTTGTGCATTAAGAGAAATAGGGCTACCACCAGTGAAGTTAATAAATGGTAAATTCCTCTATTGTGCCATGAATGCAATAAGTCTTAGAAATCTAGAAGACAACAAGAAAGGCCTACCAAGAGGTGAAGTAGAGAGAGTTCTATTCAGTGGAGATGGTGATCTCTGAACTATTCTACCTCTTGTTCCTCTCCTCGGTGACAGCTACAAGTAATCAAAGGATCCTTCTTCTGCTGTTCTAGACCTTTTCTGAATTCTTCTCATGAAACTTAGCACCTTTTATGCTAAAACCCATTGATATAAAGGTTGAAGTCTCTAGATGTGTAGAAACAAGCCACCAAAGGCTAGAAATTAATAAGTTACACACTAAAACTTACCAAAAATGAATTAAAGTTTTCAATATTATCCCATTGAGCGTGTGAAAACTACTAGAGTTCAAACTTTCACCCATCCCAAATCAGAATGATCTAGGGATTTGAGGCAACATGGGACTGTCTCCAAGTTGTGGGACTTGAGCTTGAGACAAACCTCTAGAAAATGTCAGCTTCCTCTACTTATTCCTACTGATAAAAATACTTTCAAGAAGGGAAATGCAGCTATCTAACTCTTCTCTATCATTCCAAGGGTCCAAGGTGAGAAGGAGATGCATAAAATGAAATCATACACTAAAGGGGTGGTGATAACACCAAGAACAAGGGGAAAGACACTCTTAGATGAGTGAAAGTGGGAGGAAAATGAAGGAGAAGAGGGAAAACATAAGTGCCATAGTCCAAAAACAATATTCAAACCACCATTTCCATGGAGGACAACATATTAAAACCTTGCAAAGATAATAAAAACATGCACAATATACCTATAAGTAAATGAAGAGGCAATAAATTGCAACAAATCACCATCTATAGCATAATAATAGCCACAAAACAAGTATTTTTTTGCTTTAGGAAGATGCACAAATCATTACAATGGAGGAAGAAGGCATAAACACATTGCACAATCTAAATCTAAGGCTTGAAACTCAAAAAAACTTGTGCAACATTTTGAAATGATGCCCTTACATTCTAATAGTATCCCACATTACAAATGAAAATCACTTCACAATTTATAGAGAATGGGAAAGAGAGAGAAGGGGGAAAATAGAGGAAAAGATAATTTTTTCTTCCACCCACCAACAACATGCTTTAAAGATATGAAAATAGGTATGGGCACCCTTAAAAATCCTTTCCCAATTAATATTATTCTTGTGGGAGAAGAAATGGGCACCATACCTCACCAAATGTGGTGGTTGAATAACATGGAATTGTGTTCTTTAATGCTAGATTTTTTTTCCTCTTTTTCGCCCACCCACCCTTACCAAAATTAAGATTTCTAGTTTTCTTGGTATAGAAGATGAAAATATATTTCCAACAGTACTAGTTTTGTCAAATTTGGAGTTATGGAGAAAATTTTAGCCATGCAGATCTTAGGAGGTTGAGGAGGAACATGGGGTTCTAAACACTTCTCCACAGTCCACATTTAATTTGTTTTCTCATTGTGGTGCAAGTGGAGTGAATGATCGAAGAACTCATGAAACTCTGGAACTGTGTCATTTGTTCTCCTCAGGCCCACATTGTCATCAAGGGCCATCATTTGTGTTTTGGTTGGTGATTCAAGTGTTGGGTGAAAATATGGAATAGTTCCACCCAAAAACTTGGTGCTTGTAATAGTCATTCCCCCCATAACCCTAAATCCATTTTTCCTTCAGCCCAAATGCGAATGCAAGGAACTAATGATCCCACAGAACCATTCTGCCATTCCAGTCTCTGTCTGCATTTCCACACAACATTGCCTCCTCACCCAGCCTCATTTTTTTTGGCCTGACTCTGAATGTGGAGTACTAGTGCCTCCATGGAACCATTCCATTTGTTCCATCAAAACCTGAACCTCGTGGAATACTCTGCTTCACTTCACCTGTTGGTCCAATCATCGTTTTAGGGAACTTGTAGCCCAGAATAACTATTTCTCCCACTCCCTATGTTCCCTCAACTCCTCTCCCATCCATAATACATTGTTTCCTTTTTCTTGCAGATAAAAGGCTAATGTGGAGAACCCAAAGTTCCAGGGAGCTGTTCCATCTGTTCCACTAGAACCTGAAAGACCTACAATACATTGTTTTGACCCAATTTTCTCAAATTTTTCCAAGTTTTTTAATTTTTAAAGCCTACAAATAACGAGAAGAAGGTCCCAAAATAAATGCAAGTGCCCCAAAACATGAAACTTACCTATTTTATTAAGTTTCTTCTCCAAGGCTCCATCATACTTCCCTAGTCCAAATTTGTAAGTTGGCCAATTTACAGGGGTATAAAATTGGATAACACATTCAATGCCATCAATTATAATCATATAGTGACCATTTCAATGTCAATGCCACCCACTTCTTGGAATCTCAATAATTCAAATGAAAAATATGTAATGAGACAACTAATATTACATTAATTCCAATAATTAAAATGTAACTACAGAGAGAGAGAGAGAGAGAGAGAGAGAAGAATGTATGAGAATAAATAGAATGGGAGACGTCCATTATCATAAAGGAAAAATAAAAGGAATGAGAAAGATGATTGTATGAGAAGGTAAATTTACTCCCCTGGAGAGAGTGGTAGTTGATACTAAAACTTTGATAACATGCCCATAAAGAAAAATTCTTCTACCATAGTCTTATCTCTCCTTTCCATCCATGCATGGTCAATTGAAAATCCATAAGGAAAAAATGTCTATAACTATTATTGAAATACAACAACCCTTTCGACTTGTCAACCACCCTAAACCCTAAAAATCCTCATAATTTGGAAATGTTGTAGATAATCCAACCAACCAAAATTTTTCTATAACCATTACTGAAATAGAAAAACTCTTATGACTTGTAAACCATTAAGAATAGGGAAACATCATAAAATTTGGAAAGTGTTCTAGCACCGATCCTGTACTGAAATGTATAGGATGAATTTTATCAATAATCAAGAGTATCACAATTTGAGTGTAACTTCTATCCCCAGAATTTCAGGTAATGATATCCCATTTTTCAGGAGTGGTTACAATTATTCACATTTCCTCTATCTGTGAAACCATTTGGAATCCTATTGAGATCAATTTATTGAAGTATGGTTAACATGACAACATTGGTATTACCATAACCTTTGCGTGTGCATAAAATAAATTTCTCAACAAAAAATAGTGTAGTTTCATACATCATGCTCTGCACTATATTTAATTTCTTCATTCATTAAAATGCAAGCTTTTCCCATTATGGAATGTCTGATAATTAGACTAATTCCTACCCTTCTGCAAAGGGTGTTGGCTTCAAAGCATGGATATGAACTATTTGACTAATTCCTCATGGTGAAATGAAATGTTATCTAGATCTCACATATAATGGAGTCCTTTTATCCAACTATTTTCCATTTCTATATCTTCACGCCGCTTCCTCCCACCCTCTCCATCTCCAACCTCATCTCTTTATTTCCTAGATAAATCCCTAACGCTAAGATGAATATTATTATGCCATTCCTTATCAGTGGATATTGTAACATGTATTGGCTAAATGAAAACATTAAGGAAAATATCTCCCATTGTCAATTCATATTCAATAGTCTTCATTTATTTCTGATCTTCTGCCTTGTCCAGATGGGTGAGAGAGTGCGAGAGATAAATAAAGAGTGAGAGAGATAAATAAAGAGAGGATGAGAAAGCAAGAATGAGAGAGAATGAGAGAAAATCAGAGAGAAAGATCAAGCAATAAAGAGAGAGAGAGAGATAAATAGATAAAGCATGAGAGAGAGCGAGAGCATGAGAGAGAGTGAGAGAGAGAAACAAAGAGAGAGATAGGGAAAGAGAGAAAGAGATAGAGAGACTGAGAGAGAGAAAGAGAATGAGAAGGAGAATATGAGAGAGAGAGAGAGAATGAGGAGTGTGAGAGAGGAGAGGAGAAGGAGAAATAAAGAGAGAGAGAGAGAAGGATAAGAAGAAACAAAGAGATACAAAGAGAGAGGGTAAGAGAGAGAGATACAAATTGAGAGATAGAGAAAGAGAGAGTTATTTTTCACATTATTTTTAACAAGAACACATTCTCATTTTACCACCTATATCATATGAAATATTTTTTTTCAACATTTTTTACCTCCTACATATTCTCATTTCACTGAGAGCGTCTAACAACCCACCTGAACGTGTGGGATCATTCAGTTCGGTGCCACGAGGTTCCTATATTGTATCATTTTTTAAAAACAATTTTTATCTTTGACACTGATACTAATTGAAGGCTTTTTCCACATTTTATTCACTGTAACCATGAAAAAATGGGAAAAAATGAGATAAGAATTTGTAGGTGGATCAGATGTGCATCCGTAGGTTTAGATGACACAATCCCAAGTTCCACAGCTTGATAATTATCACATGTCAAAGGTTGATAATTTTTTGCTCTTAGGCCACTTAAGAGACATTAACGGACCGATGTAGTACAAAAAGACCAAGATGGTTTGGAAGCATAATGATACAACCGATAGTATCTAAAATCTCACCCAAATGTGCGAGAACTATCAATTTGGTGCCACAAGGTGCCCATTGTAAAATATCACCTTGAATGCCTTGATATTGATGTTAATTAAAGGAATTTTCCATGTTTCATTCACTTCCACCACAAAAATGGGAGAGATATGGGAGAAACTGAGATATTATTTTTATATGGACAAGATGTGCATCTGTAGGTTTAGACGAGACATTCCCAAGTGCCACAGCTTGCTAGTTATCACCCGTCAAAGTTTGACAAGTTTTTTCTCTCAGGGCACTTAAGAGACATTGAAAAACCAATGTAGCTAGGAATGACCGAGATGGTTTGAAAGTGTAATGACATCACCAATAACATATAACATCCCATCCAAATGTGTGAGAACCATCGGTTCAGTGTCACGAAGTACCCATTGTAAAATATCACCCTGGATGCCCTGACACTGATGCTAATTGAAGGATTTTGCCACTTTTCATTCACTGCCACTATGAAAAAATGAATGAAAGATGGGAGAAACTGAATATCATTTTGTAGGAGGACCAGATGCACATCTATAGGTTTAGATGAGACATTCTTAAGTTTCACATCTTGCTAGTTATTACACGCCAAATTTTGAAAAGTTTTTTCTCTCACAACACTTAAGAGACATTGACAGAGCAATGTAGCACGGAAGGACTAAGATGGTTTGGTAGAAAAATGGAAACACTGATAGTATCTAACAAACCACTTGGAAATTTTAGAACCATCTATTCAATTCCATGAGGTTCCCATTGCAAAATATTGCTCTGGATGCTGTGACACTGATGTTAATTGAAGGTTATTGCTACATTTCATTCTCTACGACCATGAAAAAATGGGTGAGAGAAGGGAGAAACTGAGATAGGATTTTATAGGTGGACCATATGCAAATCCATAGGTTCAGATAATACATTCCCAAGTGCCATGACTTACTACTTATCACACATCAAAGTTTGATAAGTTTTTGCTCTTCGGGTGCTTAAGAGACATTGATGGACTGGTGTATCCCGGAAGGAACAAAATGGTTTGGCAGTAGAACACCACCATCAATAGTGTCTAAAACCCCATTAAAATGTGTGGGAACCATCAGTTCAGTGCCACAATGTGCCCATTATAAAATATCGGCCTGGATGCCTTGACACTGATGCTAATTGAAATACTTTTCCACGTTTCATTCGGTGTCACCGCGAATAAACGAATGAGAGATGGAAGAAATTGAGATAGTATTTTGTAGGTAGACTAGATGCACATCTATAGGTTTAGGTGATATATTCCCAAGCGCCACATATTTCTAGTTATCACCCTTCAAAGTTTGACAACTTTTTACTCTCAGGGCGCTTAAGAGACATTGACAGACTGGTGTAGCCCGAAAGGACCAGGATGGTGTGGCAGTGGAACGATGCCACAAATAACATATAATAACCCATAAAAACATGTGGGAACCATTGGTTTAGTGCCATAAGGTGCCCATTGAAAAATATATCCCTAAATGCCCCGACATTGATGTTAATGGAAGGCTTTTTCCATGTTTCATTCAGTGCAACAACGAACAAATAGATGAGATATAGGAGAAATTGAGATATGATTTTATAAGAAGACCAAATTTTCATCTATAGGTTCAAGTGAGACATTCCCAAGTTCCACGGCTTGTTAGTTATCACCTGTCAAATTTTGACAAGTTTTTACTCTCAGGACACTTTAGAGACAAGTCTTTTTTCTTAGAGCGATATTTTGCAATGGGCACCTCGTGGCACTAAACCGATGGTTCTCACACATCTGGGTGGGATGTTAGATGCTATCAGTGGTGTCTTTCCACTTCCAAACCATCTCAGTCCTTCTAGGTGACACCGGTCCATCAATGTCTCTTAAGCGTTGTGAGAGAAAAAACTTGTCAAACTTTTAAGGGTGATAACCAACAAGCCGTGGCACTTCATAATGTCTTGTTTGAACCTATGGATGCACATATGGTCCACCTAAAAAATTCTATCTCGGTTTCTCCCATATATTACCCACTTATTTGCGGTGGCAGTGAATGAAACATGGTAAAAACCTTTAATTAACATCAATATAAGAGATAAAAAATTATTTTAAACAAATTAATACAATATAGGAACCTTGTGGCACCAAACCGATGGTTCCCACATGTTTGGGTAGGATGTTAGACGATATCAATTGTACATTCTACTACCAAACCATCCCAGTCCTTCTAGGCTACACCGCTGTTGGCATGTTGTTACATAAGTGTTGTCATTGATGCAAAACCTCATTACTGAAAAATTGGATGATGGAGTAGGGTCAGAGCATGCTGAGGATTATGATGACATGATGATTCAAAGGTGTTCATAATGATATTAGGTGTTTCAATGAGGATTTCTTATTCTTGCAAGTCTATTTAGGTGACCTAGATAGCCTAGGTGATAGTGCATGGAGGATAGATCTTCTTGGTGGCTTAGTAATCATGTTGACATGATGGAGAGTTCTTAGGCACTCATATGAGCTCTAGGGTGTACATATAGGTTGGTGACTATGTTTTAGGTGCTAATTTGGACCAGGTTTGGTTGTTTGATTGTATGAGACTGAGTTGTGAAGATATATGAGGTCATGAATCCATATATTCATTTTATTAATTATGTTCTAGGTATGTTAGGAACTTTTGGAGAGTTTTTATGATGAGTTATAGTGTTATTTCAGGTCACCCTAGCCTTTACAGTGTAAAATCCTAAGGGTTAGCTATGAAAATGAGATATGATGGAGAGATTGAGTGTTTTTGATGACATGGTGATGATTGGATATGTTATTAGGGTGTGTCATGATGTTGTGGGAAAAATTTCAGGTTTCCACAATGAGTATTTTTCATGTTATGATAGTTTTGGTGAAAAATGGTCAAGAACAAGGTCATTTCCAGCTCGAATTGGAACTTATGATGCTCACCCTGAATTGTGTGCTTTGTATGGGAACTTTTGGATTTCAGGGATGTTTCTAAATTGAGTTTAGAAGCTTTTAAAAAAGTACTGAGGTCATTTCATCTTCACGTTTTTATGAACGAATGTTAAGAAGGCAAACAAAGTTTTATGAGTTTGAAACCCTAGCTCAAAAGCGGTATGAGAGAAAAATTTCCTAAGTGGACATAATTATTTTCTAGTTCTTATATGATGATTGAAAAATGTAAAGTACTCCTTCAAATTTCTAGAAAGGTGTGGTAGGGGTTGTGGTGATAAGTGGACCTCACTCAAATAAGTCAGTTTCTGAAGAAGTTCAATTTGGTACAAAGTTGTCTGAAGGAGTTACAAAATAAATCAAATTTTATTATTTATGTGATTTTTTAATTTATTTCCATGATATTTTTATGTCATGGTGATGTTGATAACTGTTCAGTATGCTTCATTTATGTTGACTGGTCAAAGGGCAGTTTTGAGGCAGTTTGGAGCAGTCTTTAGTAAAGTTGACATTACAAGAGCTACAGGAGGAGTTAGGAGGTGATTAAAGTTGTGTTGGAAATAAAAATTCATATATATTTCCAGTGATATAAGTTTTGTCTCATGATGATGATTTTTTATATGGTTTACAGGTCAGTTTATGGATAAGAATATTTTTGGATTTTCACGACAAAACTACTTTTTTTGAGAGATTGAGTTGGTTAGTGCATGAAATGGATTGGGTGATGCTTGAAATCACCTGGAATGTGAATAGGGATTAAATTTTCATCCAATGAATCTATTTATAGGTCTTTAATGTATCGAGAAGGGTGCAAACCAGTTGCATTTTTAAAACTACTTTTTGGGCAACTTGATTTGGTGAAGACAAATGTTGATGTGGTTTGAACTAGTGGATGTTTCAAGAGGTATAGTACACATAGATGTGTTATATAGTTTCTTAGAATTCCTTTGATTTTTCACATACCATATTTTATTTCATCTTGAGGGGTCTTGAGGTCCTAAGGCATATTTAAGGTGTTGGAAACATTTTTTTGGTAAGGGTAATGAGCCACTAGGCCCATTAAATGAAATAATATGATTAGTTCATGATAATTGTGACCATGGATGATGGTTAAATGTCATTTTAAACATGTGTGATGGTTTTTAGAGCTTGAATAAAAATAGATTTGGTATTAGGAGAGTTTTTTCATTCCAATGATGGAATTTTGAGGATTTTTGGTGCATGGATGAAGGGTTTTGGCTTGGCCGACCTACTTGGCTCACTTGTGATTCTTGTGATAAATTTTATGGGATATTTTTGAGTTGGTATGGTCTAGATAATGGAGGGAAACTAGCATATTTTGAATTTGAATGAAGGAGAGGCTATAAAGGTGTTGTTTTGGGTACAATCTTGCTAATCTTTTGGAACGCATTTTATATTCTTTTGAAGAAAATTTTGATGCAAAGAAAAACCCCTTGGGCCTAGCCCAAAACCCCTAAAATATCATTCTAGGTTTTTTTATGGTAGTATTTTCATGAGGTGGATTTGAGGAAATCAAAGAGGGTGAAATTTATTTGATGGCAAGTTGATGAAGGAGGGCAGATTTGGTGTCATGTGTTTAAATGCTAATTTCATAGCATGTTGATGTCATCATAGGTTTCTGAAGTATTTACAGGTCTTATATTGAGTTAAATTCATTTGCAAAGAAGAATATCTTGTTATGTATTTATGAGACAAGGTTGTTTGTCTTGGTATCACTTGATTATATCTTGTTGACTATTATTGAAGATATCAATAAAGAGTGGTGATTTGATTTGAATATCAACAAAGAGTGGTTTTGTGTATATGTTAAGATCCTTACTTTGAGTATGCTTCATGGTGATGTATGTTTTGTTGTGATCATGCATTAGTATATATATTTCATGAACATGTGTGTTTCATGTTTGAAGTATTGAGTGAAAGGTTTTATTGGGGACTGATTCACTCCCCTCTTAGTCCTTGTCACTTCCAACACCCGGTCATTCAATGTCTCTTAAGCACCTTGAGAGAAAAAACTTGTCAAACTTTGATGGGTGATAACAAGAAAGTAGTGGCACTTGGGAATGTCTCTTTTGAACCTATAGATGTGCATATGGTCCACCTAAAAAATCCTCTCAGTTTCTCCCATATTTTTCCCATTTATTGGTGGTGGTAACGAATGAAACGTAGCAAAAACCTTCAATTAACATCAATGTTAGAGATAAAAAAATGTTTTAAAAAAATTAATACAATTTGGGCACCTTGTGGCACCAAACCGATGGTTCCCACAATTATGGGTGGGGTTTTAGATGTTACCGGTGGTGTCTTTCTATTGCTAAACTGTCCTGGTCCTTTTGGGCTACATTGGTCCACCAATGTCTCTTAAGCGCATTGAGAGTAAAAACTTTTCAAAATTTGACGGGTGATAACTAGCAAGCCATGACACTTGGGAATGTCTCATCTGAACCTAAATATGTGCATATGGTACCCCTACAAAATCCTATCTCAGTTTCTCCCATATCTTGCTCATTTTTTTCTCATTGTTAGTGAATGAATTGTGGAAAAATCCTTCAATTAACATCAGTGTCAAGGCATCCATGGAGATATTTTACAATAGACATCTTGTGGCACCGAACAAATGGTTCCAAATCATTTGCATGGGCTATTAGATGTTATCGGTGGTGTCCTTTTTCTGCCAAACCATCCTAGTCCTTCTGGGATACACCAGTCCATCAATGTCTCTTAAGTGCCTTGAGAGCAAAAAAATGTCAAACTTTGACGTGTGATAACTAGCAAGTTGTGACACTTGGGAATGTCTTGTATGAACCTATGGATGTGCATCTGGTCCACCTACAAAATTCTATCTCAGTTTTTCCCATCTCTTACCCATTTATTCATGGTGGCAGAAAATGAAACGTGGCATAAATATTTAATTAGCATCAGTGTCAAAGATAACAAATTTTGTTAAAAAATTGATACAATATAGGCACCTCATGACACTGAACTGATGGTTCCCACATGTCTGGGTGGTTTATTAGATGCTCCCAGTGAAATGAGAATATGTAAGAGGAAAAAATAATTTTAAAAAATGTGGTTCCCACCTCTTCTTTCATCAGTTCATTTGTTAACTCTTTACATTTACTAGATTATGGATATGGATTTAACACTATTTAGATATTATGTGGTTTTATATTTGATCATTTGGTGACACATGTGTTGATTAGGGAATGTGGTGTAAGACTAGAATTATGATCATTATTTAGTTTCTCGTATTATATGGTTTTGGATACCAGTAGGTTGTGATACAGTTAGTGTTATTTCATATATGATGGATGGACGTATGTTTTTTTCGTATACTTTGATATCATTTGTTGATAATGGTAAATTGGATGTTATCATGTAATTAACTAGATAGATCTTATATCTTACTATGGATGCATGTTGTTGGAATATAGTCATCCCATTTTTATATTGATTATTTCATAGTTAGAATGAATATCCATTATTTATTTATTGATATTATTTATTTGATTTATTGTATCGAGAAGGTATGTTTAATGTGTGAATTGAGTGTGCAGATTATAGGTCACATAAGAGAACGTGGGTTTCAGAGTTGCACCTCGATTTTCTCAAGCAACTGACTAGGACGATTCCTTTAGCCATGCATGATATTTGGTGTAACCTAGTGTGCATGTGGCATATTTATGTTTGGACATCTTTGATGATTCCTAATGTATCTATGTTAATATTAATTTATTTTAGCCTTGTGATAAGCTAGTTTAGGTAGCATTATTGATGTTTTATGTTTATTAGTCTTGTTTTTAGTGGGTTGGGGGCCACCTAATCATAATTTGGGTGGGCCCCACCACCTATTCCTTTGAGCCACTTTACCCAATCTCGAATTTGGCCTAAATGTGGTATTTGTAAGGGTCTCTTTTTACATTGGGGGTCTCCCTTACACTAAAATGAGTCCCTTGGACCCTACCTATCAGTAGGGGAGTCTCTTTTCATGGTAAAATGAGATTTTACCTCCCATTTGACCCCTCTCTGGTCACCATCTTGTAAGTGTGGTTGATTTTTGTGATTCCTTAAAATTTGAAGTGTGTTGGCTTATTGACTTTTTAGGAAAGTTGCGAGATTACTTCCTAAATGTGTTTTATTTTATGTCTATTGGAATTTTGGAATCTTTTGGTTGGATAATGAGATGGGTGACACATGTCACCCTCTCATTTGTGAGGATTTGTGTCTTCTTCTTCTTTTTATACTCCTTCATGGAGAGGGGCAGGAACTTTTGCTTGTCAATTTTACTATTGGGAGTTAAAGAGAGCTTGGACCTAGGATCTTGGAGCTTAGTTGTGTTTGAATTTGGATTGCTATTTTTGAAGTAGACCTTTATACCTCTTGTTTATGTTTCTATGGTATAATGTGCAAAAGATTTTTTTTTGTTTTGAATCTTTAAAGTTTACATGTTTGATTGTGGGTGCGTTTAGTGATTCTTGTTACTTTTATTTTCTCCATCCATCCTATTTTGTGGTGGATTTCAGAATTATAGGGGAAGAGGGAGGAAAACCCCTCTTACACCACATGGCTTGATGGGCAAGCCATGATGGTATTTATTTTTATTCCTCCACTGATATGGTTTGATATGGAAGGACTATTCATATGGTTTGAACTTCATCTTCCATCATTGGCAATGAAACCATGCTTGGTTTGAAAATCCTTCCAAGGAGGAAGCTTGGTGTTTGGGATGGAGTGATAAGGAGGGTTTTATGGTTAGAGTAATAAGGAGGGTATTATGGAGATTATTTTAGTGTTCCTATGGTTGGATCACAATATGGCTTATTATGGGATCCTTACCACTCTTCCTCTTTGATGAAAACATGGAGTTATCCTCTTGTGATTTTTGTGTTCATGTTGTTGGTTTGTATTGAAACTTTGTGTGTGTGTGTGTGTTGTCACCCTTTTTGTCTCCCCTTACTGTTGAAATATTGAGGCATGCATTCTCTCTCTCCCATGGGCTTGGAGGGAGGCTAGCATGTCCTCCATTTGGTGGAGATGGCATGTGATGATGTCATTTGGTTGGGAGGAAACTAGGCCCTTTTCTCTTGTGCATTGAATACTTTCATATGGAATGGAAGATTAGAAAATATACTTGGATCATGGAAGAAAAAGTTTAAAAATTTGGCATGTTGTTCCCCATTTTGGGGAGGCTTGTACACTTACATTTTAAGTATGATTTTGTAATGGTTTTTTAATATTCGTTAAGTCTTCTTCTATCTTGAGAAAAAGATTGAAACCTTTTATTTGTAATATTGTGTCATTATATCATCTCTCTTGAGAAGAAGGATTGGAATATTGTAAACTTGTTTCCACATTTTGTGGTAGACTCATACCTTGTATTTTTTTGTATTTTGTATCCTTGTTTAGTGAAAATTTGAAAAGCATTAGAATCTTGAAAAAGAAAGAATGAAGAAATGTGTTAGAGTTGTAAATATATGTAAAATTTGTATCATATTTGGGTTGAAAAAATATTGAATACTTAAAGTTCAAAGATGCATTTTGCTTGTAATGAAGATTCTCCTTGTATTATCTTTAAGTTGAAATGCATTGCAAGTTGAAGCATTAAAATGTACCTAGCTTTATATTTGTAAAAATGATTATGTGAAATGTAATCTTTTAATTTTGGAGACACTTCTTGTTAGAGGAAAGTTACTTCCTTGTTGTGATCTATTCAGGAAAAAGAAAAGGAATTTCTGGTTATTCCTCAATAGTTGTATTGATATGTCTCCTTTATTTTTGAAAATAAAATAGGTTGTTCTTAAAATAAAATAAAATATAAATTTGATTCTTTTCACCATTAGTTAATTCCTTTATAGTATCAAATCTGAAAGGAAATACATGTCTTTTTGGTGAAATAGGTAGTTTCATTTTATAGGAAGGTGAAGAAAATTTAACTTGTATCTTCATTTTAATCAGATTTTTTTATTAAAGGGTCACATGTGAATAAATGAATGCCCTATTACACACACACACACACACACACACACACACACACACACACACATCAAAATATGAGAAAATGTTTGTAAATATGAAAGTATTAAAATAGTGGCTAACTATTCAAATCAAAATCATTGTACAGGTCGCGGACTGCCTCAATCCCCACACCCCTTGCCAAGCCACAGTGCGGCCGCACCTCAACCGTGCATAGTCTCCCCCACGGGCATAGTCGTGGCCTTCCTTTACCCTGATGTGCCCTACCAAGTGGCCAGGCCACAAAGGCCATACTAAACCCCGCACTATATATATACACACACAAAAAAACTGAAATCCTGGTATATGAAAGCAAAATAAATAGAAAATATTAAGAACCCTGGTTAGATTACAAACCATAAATAATAAGAAGGGTTTCTCACTTCTTCTCAAATTTAAGTGAGAATGAACAAAGATCTTCTAGTTTTGAAGAAGGAACTCAAACTTGCCTCCATAAATTTCTTCTTGCCTCCATCTTCTCCCTAACTCAACCTGTGCCAATGAGAACTAAACAAACAAATAAGATGAAAAAGAAAATAAGATCATACAGAAGAATTAGGGTTGTAAAGAATCCCTAAGACCTAGGGTTGAGATTGAAACAATCCTATGGCTCAAAATAAACCCTCCTAACTTTTATTTTTGTGGGAATAGGTATTTTAATTGGTGCATGGGGAAAATAAATTAAGTGGGTTCATTAGTCTTATTAGTGACCATGGGGGTGTAAATATTAATGTGGGGGTGTAGGAAAATGTTTTATTTGGCATGGTTCTCTTTGGGTTATTTAGGGACATGGTTAAGTTAGAATATTAAATTAAAATTTTAGAAAATATTTGATAAATAATCATTTAACATGGGCTAGTAGGGTTGACCAAGGGAACCCATTCCTGAAATAATTTTAATATATATAAAGAAGGTGATTAAACTGCTAATAAATTTTGGTAGCATCAATTAATTTTTGGCTATAGTTTCCGATTGTACTTAATTATTAATAAAATAATATTTAAAAACAATTACTGAATTTTCAGGTGTTGTGTTTGGTTTGGGTTGTGCCAAAAATGGGGCACTATAAAAAATATATTTCATATGATATACATGGTGAAATGAGAATGTGTTCTTGTTAAAAAGAATGTGAAAAAGAAATCTATTTCTCTATCTTTTGATTTTTCTCTCTCTCTTTCCCTCTTTCTCACTATCTCTCTTTGTTTATCTCTCTCTTTATCTCTTGCCCTCTCTCTGTGTCTCTTTCTCTCTCTCATATTCTCTCTCTCTCTCTTTCTCTCTCTCTCTCTCTCTCTCTCTCTCTCTCTCTCTCTCTCTTTTTCTATCTCTTTGTTTCTCTCTGTTGATCTCTCTCTCTCAACCACTATCCTCATTATCTCTTGCTTGAGTATGTTAAAAAAGAGATTTCATATGATATAAGTGGTGAAATTAGAATGTTTTCTTGTTAAGAGAAATGTAAAAAAATAACTCTTTTTTTCTTTATCTCTCTCTCTCTCTCTCTCTCTCATTCTCGCATTCTCTCTCAGGATTTGAATGGAATTGAACCTTGGAAATTTTTAGTGAGATTCAATATTGCCAATAGGCTCCAAAGGGTCAAAAGAGATGAAAAGACTAAATTTGGTTGAATTACTATTTAGGGGATTTCTTGTTGCTCCTCATGGGTCCTTTATTCTTCAATAAATTTTGAAGGCATGGGAACAAGTGAAACACTTGGTGGTTGGGCATCCTATCTTCTCTTTCTTTGACACTAGGTGTCAAGCCTACAAATCAATTTTTTCAAATTTGAAATATAATGATAATATTCTTGCCTTGACAAGAGGCTTCTCTACCCTCCTTTCATTTGAGAAAGAAATTAAAATATTTCATGACTTATACAGATTTGGGAAGTGGATGGAATGTACAGACCTTAAATATTTCTATAATCTTCCTCAATCTCAGTTCAAAATGTATACATTGCTAAAAAATTCTTTCACTGATCCCTTTAGTGGACTAGTTATGGAGGATGAGAATGACTTTTGGGATACTATGAGGTGGCTTAAAGGGCCCCCTCTCTAAGAGACTACCTCCAAAAAACTTTATGAAAGGGTTGCCTTCTCCGTAAACCCTTCCCCGGGCTTTAACAATAAGTGGAATGTTTGTGAGCCCATTAGTAGATGGAATACTAAATTTAATGTTTTTTGGTCTTATTGTATTCAGTTAAAGAAATATTGCGTTAGATGGCTTCTGATAATACTTACGTGTCATTGTAAAAATTAAATCCAGTGAATCATCTTGGTCCGATCTAATTTTTAGGGTGTCAAGTATTGCTTCATGGTCAAAATTAAGAACTTTCCACAAGGTATTATTACACGGTATACCTCCATATTTAATATATTGAACATTACATGCAATAACAAGGTGAGAATAATGAATAGTCTTTCTATGAGTGTTAAAGTCCTTGAACAACCACACATTGGATTTCTTTATTGGGCATCTTCTTAGCCATGTTATGGTAATAACCACAAACCCCATAGGATATTCTAGGAATTCACCAGCTATGATTAGGGATATTAATTTATGTTTTTCCTCAACACAATAACACAAATAACAATATGTTCCTTCTTTATTATTTTCTTCTGCAAAAACTACATAAATATGACCTACATCACATTATACAAAAAATCATTAATTTCAATAAATGATTCATAAATAAGTTTAATAATGAGAGAAAATATTAATTTTAACAAAATAATGCAGATATATAATACTTGGTTGCACTAGATCTTATACATGGTCAAAGTCAATTGATGATTCACTCACTATGAGTTGTAGAGCTCGTGGTGGTTGATAGGTGTCAAGTGGATATAATTATCTAAAACACCATTCATCAACCCACTCTTTTGACTCACATTCATCCCAACATGAATACGTACATGAAGAGAAAAAAAATGTTAGTTTCCTTGTATGAATAGTCCATGAACTTGCATTTGAAATTCTAAAAGAGTGAAACTCACTAGATCTCGTTAGTGCACAAAAATCTTCATATTTTAGAAAATTATCTTATTTTACCAACCAAAAAAACTTATGAATTGTAGGATTAACCTCATTACCTGGACCCGTTGTTGAGTTACACCATTCCACAATGGATGTTGCATTGATAAACTTTGCACCATATTTTTACTTCAATTCTTTTCTTGCTAGGGCTCTTTTAATACATGCTCCTGCACCATCATGTTCTCCTTTTCCATGTCTGACCTCAATAAAATTCCAAAAATTCATAACACCACTTATCTTATGCATCCTTCTTAGCCAGTAGAACATTTGTGCATTCTTGAATTGTGATGTACAATTATCTAACCATATAATATGTTCATCAAATGTGATGTTTATGTTATTCAAATTTCCATAGAATATCTCGAAACAACCTTACACGAATTCTGATGAATGTGCATGATCATCACTAATATAGAAATGTTACTCCCTCAAAACATTTGTCTCTCTCTATTCTACCGAGAGCATGAGTGAATATTATATACACAAATATTGAAACTTGAATAGAGTTGTAATATTGCGATTGCACTTCATTTTGTGGTTGTAGAGTATAGTTCTCTACAAAATCAACAACTTACATAGTGGTACCAAAAGGAAATGTGTCATTGCATAACCTGAATTTCTCATATAACCATTAAGGTCTGTGTGTATGTCATGCATATTCATACACTATCTTCTCTCAAAATATAGTCATAAAATATGATACCCTTATTTCTTTACTCAATAATTCAAACCTCTTGGCCTCTTTACCATATTTTGAAGTGTATGCCACTGACTTGTATTTTCAAAAACTAATTAGTTCATTTCCAATTACATGTGTATTCTCTGTGTATACAATTTTGTAAACGTTACAAACCACCACAAATATCACACGTTTCTTCTAAATATGATTTCTTATAAAAAAATGTCCTTCTCTTTTACAAAAAACACACGAGATGAAATCTCTTGCTAATTTAGGTGGAACATTTATCATACACTCCTGCAAAATATTCTCAATATGAAAATTAACACACATATGCCAGAAAATATCATAATGCATAGCAAATTCATTATGGATTCTACAACAAGTAGTTTGTGAGTGATTTATTTAACATAAAAAAGGTTTTTACATTTCAAAATAACTTTGACTAATTTTTATTTTTGTATGAGTTTCTTTAAACTTATTAAAAAATTATGTTTGTGTCATATCCAAAAAAAATTAGGATGTGATTCACGGTTTTGAGAACCAATTCATCTTTTTAAAATGTCTTTTTCATTAGGTGAAACCCGTGTATTATTTTTCCGAAAATATATTATTTTTAAATTGTAACTCTTCAAGTATGTCTTTATCTTTTCGTGGCACTCTACCAGAGAATTACCATAATTCATTTTTATTTGTATCTTCAATTTTTTCATGACGTTTAAGAGATTTTAATAATGTTTTGCTACTTATTTTTAGTGCACTACTTGTTTTTCTAATTAAACAAGTTTCTTTTGTTGCTTTATTTACTATAGTTGATGTAATAACACATTGGGTATTATTACTATCTTTGGTACATGAGGTTGGACCTATTGATTGGTATGCATTCATTAGATTTTTCATTGTTGGTCTTAGATGTTCTTAGACCAAGAGTCTTCATAGTAGGTCTAAAATTAATATTTTTCATCAATTGACATCTTCCTATTTCATTTAAGTCATTAAAATATGTTTTCCATATAAAATTATCTTTTCCTCTACATGTGTATTCACTAATCTTATTAGTCATCAGGTTTAAAATATTTTCATCAATCTCAAGTAAAAATTTGGGTGTTTTATGCAAAATTTTAATCAGTGATTTCAATGGAAATGATTGTTGAATATCATATTAACATTGTTCATTTTCTATTTGTTGTTCATCATCATAATTTGGTAAAGATTATGTGTTTTCAATAGGTTGGTCATTTGGTGTAACATCTATCTTTAAATTTGGCATTGCATCATCATTAATTTAATATTCATTATATATTAATTCAATTGGTGTTTGAGGATATGTTGCACCATCAATTTCATTTGGATGAGATGAAAAACCTTCATCTCCATACGTTGATTTCCTTTTTTCACAGAGTTTTTGAATTCGCTCCCTTGTTTTTTTTTTCTCTTATTTATTGGATTTTTTGGATGATAGACGGTCTTTGGAAACATTGTCAATCTCTGGTAAAGACTTGTTTGGTTTTTTTTTTCACACCCTTTTTTCATTTGTTGCCTTTATTTGTCCAATTTCTCAAGTGTTTGCCTTCGTGGTCTCCTCCCCATAATTATCAAATATCTTTATCATCACAAGACAATTGACAAAAAAATGTTAATGAGTGTTAAGAATATAATAAACAATACAAACAAATTCATATCTATAATAATGCTTAAATATTTCACAAAAATATATAAATATGATAAAATATACAGAATTGTCAAGAAGAATAAAAAAGTGTAGGAATGTGCAGTAGTTTGTAGATAACCTGTGATCAGTGTGACCAAAATCATAGGTTATTTTTGTTTTTTGTTTTTTGTGTTGTAAAATAATTTATACAACTCAAAAAATGGAGGGGTGCGCACACAACACATTGTTATCTTTTTTGACACAAAAATAGAAACACTTTGTGTGCACACCACATTTGAACTTATTAATCTCCACCATTTAAAAAAAATAGTAGTATAGAAACTAGATTCTGAGAACTACGATTCTTATTCTTATCACATTGTCAAATTTTGAGCATATGCATGCCAAATTAGTAGTTGAAGTTAAGTTTTTTTTTTTAATTTCAGGAAAAATGTGGCCACTTTTGACCCTCTTTTAGTCCTCCATTTCTATGCACTTACCCTCAAAGATAAGCGTATGTAGCTAGTGTAATGGACACCGGGTGATCCACTGATAATGGTGGGTCATGTTGGTGTGGAAAGGTGCGTGTGATGACTCATTATGATTACTATGGAAATAAAAAACATCTTCCAAAAGTTTGTATTGGTATATTATACCATGATAGCATGGATGTGATTAATAGAAAATACTCTATCATTTTCCCCTTCATTCTTAGTTCCTATGTTAGAAAAAATATGCACAATTGAAACAAAAACAATTTTCTTACTCCTGATAATAGAAATGGAAATTAAAAAAATAATGAAAATAGAATGATAATTTGATTTTTTTCTAGAAATGTTAATTGAGGGTAAATTGATGTTTCCCTCTCTAAACTCTTAATAGATATGGAAATAAATTCGTTGCTTTTGTGAAGAAAATGAACAGTTCTCTCGTTCAAACTTGAAAATATGAATAGAGTGAAATTGTGTGGGAAATACTTATTGTTCTCCCTCTCACTATATTGTGAATGCTATTATATCATATCATGGTTAGATAGGGCAATCAGAATCCATGTCATCTTTGTGTTGATGCATGTTATTGCAAGTGGAATGTGTTGTAGGAAAATAAAATGATTCGTGGTACTCAAAGATTGTATTTATAGCTAGTTTTCTCAAAATTAAATTATTTCATTTTGAAGGATTAATTTTATTTCTATTGTTATAAATTGAGTAAAGGTACCCTTAGCATCCTTGATAGCAATCTTAAATGTATTATATCATACATTTGCATGAGTGTTTTGCATCTAGTTGAATATGTTATTTTCATAGTATTTTGTAATTTTAATTAATAAATGGTGAAGAGGCATATTGAGTTGTGTAAATATGTACTAAAACATAGTGAATATGTAATTGTTGGAGTATGTAATATTAATTGGGGTTACCTTTGGTGGGCCACCAGATATACACATTCAAAAATTATTAATATAATTAATATTGTAGGGTTTGTTCCACCCATATATAAAAGAAATAATTAATTTTTACAATATAATTAATTAAAAGAGTGAAACAGTGCAGCCAATAGGTGGAATTCAATCACCCACCCTACATACTAGGGTGATCTCATTTGAAATTGAGAATGTATTCTTGTATGTAATATTTTAAGCATTTATGAGACACGTTGTGTGGGACTCAAATTGAATTGTTAAGTTGACTTGTTGGGTAATTGTAATTTCCTCACTAAATATAAAGGAAAGTGTTTTTACATTGGGTTTTTAATATCAAGTTTCCCCACCTTATATGATATGTTCAATGTTTTTTATTTTCATTATTTAGTAAATTTAATTATTAATTACTCTTTGATATTTATAAATTTTCTATATATAGTCATGTGGTTAATTAATGTAATACCCCTCCTATCTCCGCATTGTCGGCATCACTTACATGAGGTTGATTTGTTCTCTTGCATGTTCGTCAAGTGATAAAAATGTGTAATCACCTTGCTACATTAAAAATGATAGTTGATTGTCATTGTGTGTGTACTAGAGGTTAGAACATTGATCACATTTGATTCGCTATTATGGACTAGACTATTGATCATATTGGCTACTTCATTATCTTTTTGTCCTTATTAATAAACATATGTCACAATAGTAAGAATAAAAAATTAAACAATTAGAATTAAGGATCAAATATTCAAACAAAATTCATCTATGTCATGAAAAAACATAGGTTTTTTCTTGTGTGGGCTTGCGCCAATGACCTAAGTGACATTCAATCACATTAAATATGTGAATATAAACATTCATGAGTTATTTTAACTCTTGGAAGGCCATAAAATAAATAAATAAAATAAAATAAAGTAGGATACTTAAAATGAGGGAAGGGCGGTGGAGTGTGGCAAGTTTTGGCGGCATGTATAAGGCAGGGGTCTCTTCATGTGATAGTTGGACTATTTCACCATATGCAACAAACAGGTCTCCAACTGATCTATTTACCTTTTCCAACGTACCCTCTATCTATGAAAAAATGAAGCCATGGAACAGGGTGTAGACAATCTATCAAATAATAAAGATAGAGGAATTTTTGGATTTGTTGCAGTTCTATACACTCTGGTAGACATGTATGCAAGTGTGAAACCCTTCACAAGGTGTATCAACTATTTGGTAAAATTCCTGAGAGAAATGCATCTCATAGAATTATGTGATAAAAGTGTATATGTAAAATGGGTTTATTGGAAAGTACCTGTAACTTCAAGCAATGCGTTGATAGGTATAAGACAAGCCTCCACAACCTATGCCATCTCTTTCCCAACTAGTTGCATGACTAAATGCTATGAGATTGAGATTGAAAGTGAATGTCATATGCATTGTTTATTTATTTCTTATTGGAGCATTGAAATTTTGGGGAGCCTAGACCAAACATGTGAATTTTATGACAAAATGCATTGAAGAAATCAAAATTTGTAGAGTGCCATTGATGCATGTTATGCAAAAAATGAGTTGTTGAAATTTTTTTTCTTACACCCTTCCTGAGCCAAACTAGGATCTTTGGAATAAGTATACACACCCATCGAGTTTTAATAAATGATGTTTTGTTGGTAGTTTGTGTGGTCTCAAGAGCTCTGGTAGTTAGACATGCAAGAGGTGGATGCACTGAAAAGGTAAGTGATTTGTTTGATGGGACGCTTCTGGGAGATTTGGAGCCATAAATTGTTGGGGTTGTTTCAAAGACGTGACATGAGGTTTGACGACCCATCTAAGATCATTATGAAATGGGTATATCTCAATTATTTTTGAATAAAATTCCTACGTAATGTTTCTATCTAGCCAATATTGTTTCTCATAAAGAAGGGTCTGGGATTGAATCTCAAGTATGTTTCTCTACCTTTGATGTAAAACTCTAATAGATCTTGAACTGACTAAAATTTCAGGATTTGAAATCACCAACCAACATGAAAGAATATATATATATATATATATATATATATATATATATATATATATATATATATATATATATATATATATTTGGGTGCATGTTTGACCTCCTTGGTGGCATGGTGATCTTGAGAAAACTCTATACTCTACCTCCAATGTGTCAATCAGGTCTAGGGCGGTTGTGTGGATGTTTATATTAGTGCGTTAGGTTGCATCTTTCAAAATTTTACTTGCAATAATATTGCAGGTGAACTTGGTTTCTATGGGTAGGAAAAACATACAATGCTTGTTATCTATTTAAAAAGTGCTCTTGGGTGGACTAGCGAATTGGGCGTGTTCAACTAGCTTGGATCCCTCATACCGGTTCAATTCCTCTCAGGCATGTTTATCTTACCTCAACCTTACATACAATTAATGTTTCTAGGTTTCCTTTCACAATGTTATTGAATATCGTACCAATGATAGATATGATTTCAATAAATTTTAAATGAGATATAGTACTGAAAAATTAAAATCATCTCTTTTCTATGTAACCAAAATGATTTCTTAAAGTATTTTAACCTTACTCTCAAACCATGCCTGGTGACTATGGGTAAAATTAGACAACATTACTAGTTAACTATAACCACTTATTTTGATGAGTTCAGTTCGAATTCCCAGTTAAACATACCATTTTTTTACCTTGAAAATGTTATGTTGTCATGCATTTTTGTAAGGCAAAAAATTTAAAACTTGAGTCATGACAACTTATCCCAAATTTGAAAATTTGCTCCCAAGTCTTCCTAAACTCCTCTCCCAATCAATTTTCCTCTTATGTCATGCCCTTATTGAAATTACATGTACTTACAATATTATTATCAAGAAATTTTAGGTGGTTATAACTGTGTGACAAGATCAACTATTTCATTCAGTGAAGAGAAACTGAAGACTAGTTCTTCAAAAAGCCTAAAAAGAAAAGTTACAAAGGCAGGTTTGCACTGTCTTGGAAAGTTACAAAGGCCCATAATAATCCATATATGGTATTGAATATATGATAGAGTGTTTTAAGTTATTTAGGAAATTTTAGGGAAGTTTTGGAGGTTTAGGGATAGACTATGCAACAACAGGTTTATAAGATGTAATGAGTGTAGAACTAAATTTGAAACCTCGAATTCACCGGATGATTCCAAGAGATCCGTAAGGAGTTAGGATTCAATAAAATAGGAATTGGAAATATGGAGGAATTATATACATGGTGGAATCTTAAAAAATTTCACAAAACCTGATGACTTCTTAAGGAAGCTTCAATTTCATAGGCACACCCTATTATCTAAAAGAAAAAAGGGACATTTTTTTAGATAAGAAGGAATAATTATATCCTAAAAACTACACCATTTTTATTTAAATGGTTTTAGGAGTCAAAATCATATAAATTTTTTCAAGAAAATACCATTTGGAGCTCCGATAATTATGTTTTCAAGTTCTCATACTTAGTCAATTTTGGTTTGGCTCCATGATGAAATTTTGTATCCCCCTTATCCCTCTTGTCTATAGGAAATAGGGGAGAGAGGGGATAGAGGGGACATAGGGGACCAAAAACAATTCCCCAACCCTTTAGCTTGACGGAGTGCTAAACCCATTTCCTCATATTATATAAGAAGCTGCCAAGTGGCACAATCCTACCCAAAGCACAATTTATTGTACCTCTTGTCCCTCTTGTTCCTGGGATAGAGGGGACAGAGGGGAAAAACATTTCCCCATCTCCAAGCCAATCCTTTGAAACCATAATTTTTAAAACATCTGCTGCTACTTCATCCGTAAGAAAAAGTAACTATTGGGTAGCTAGAAAACATGAAAAAACTAACTGCCAACTTCATTTCTTCACCTAGCTTGACATTATATCCATTTTTTAAGCCATGAAACCTGAAAAAACATCATAAAATAGTAACCATTCTTCCCTAATCATTATGTACTAGCCATGACTACTAAAACGAAGCTTTTTCTATGATCTTTAATCCATAAAGTTGACTACACCAAGCTTTTCACTAATTTGTCTCCTCTCAAGCTTCCCTATGATAATTGAAGCTCCAACCCTCCATTAATTTATGTCATCATAGTATAATACCTGGAACAATTTCCATAGAAATTTTCCTTTTTGATTTGTAATAATTTTTGTGGGCAGAACATGATGAAAATTGGAGCACGGGATCCTTGAGACGAGCTGAATTTGATGATGGAATTTTCATTGCAAACGAACATTGGTAAGTGAAAATTATAAAATAGAAAGTATATTATGATTCCAATTACTAAAAATAACAACCCTCCAAAAATTACAAGCTCCGATCACTCATCATATATGCAAATAGTGCAAAATGGTGAGCAGGAAAAAATTGGCAATTTTCCCAAAATAGTAGGTTATGAAAAAACAAATTACTAAAACTAAAAAATTGCTAAAAAAGGTAAAAAATAATAAATGGAGTTAAAGTGAGTGTGATAGAGGATTTAAAAGATAAAATTTAAGAAAAATAGGTAATATATCCCAAAATAACATGTCCTGGTCCCACCTGCAAAAAATAAAAAGTTACAGTTGGATTCGTTTTCACTCATCTTGCTGCCTTTTTCCATCCTCACATGGTTGTAAGGTTTTATATTATCTAAAAAAATAAACTTCACCCTTCATAAATATCTTTAAGCATCATTTTGATGACAATTGTGTTAACGAGTGAGACATAACATAATAAGGTGCAATAGGTGAAAGTCGAGGACATTGTGCAATTGATAAAGTATTTGAAAGGTATAAAGAGCCCCATTAACATTAAAGATCATAATAGGAGGTCATCATAATCATAAGTTAATCAGGAACTCATTGGAAGCATCTGATCATGAAGGTATGTAAACATCTCAAGTCTGAGCTCATTCAAGTACTCTGAAGCACTAAAGGATAAAAATGTGATCTTCATGTTTGGCATAAGGAACACAAAAAAGGAATCATCATAATTTCACTTTATGTCATAGTGTTCTTAAAAACTCATTCAAACAATTGGTATCATGATCAATCCATCAAAAGAGGTCATCATAGCTCATTAGGCAAGTTGGAAACATGTGTCTCAAGTCCATCGTCTTCTCTCTAAAAAGAAAATCAAAGTGAGAATTGTGAGTCAAGTAAGAGGCGATCCATCGCAGTCTCATTTACTTCAAGAGCTCATCATTATCTTTGAGAACATTCAGGTATGTCTTCCCCAATAGAGGATATTTCCCGCAAAGAATAAGAAATGATCCTGCATTAAGCTCTTAAAGGTGCTCCATCGACCAACATCATGTTAATTCCTGATGATCCATTCCTGTGGATTCAATAATTTATTGAAAGTGATCCAAGGAAAACACATCAATTTTTCATGTTTGACCTTGGATATATCACAAAAACATTGAGATATAGGTGGAGGAATAAGGCCCAGACAACTTCCCTCTTATTCAATGTTGTCTCAGGAAATCAATATGTAGAAGTTGTTAGGCCTAACATTGTAAATTTCATAGACGAGATGACTCCAACATACTATGAATTGATCCACATATTATTGGGTCAAGCTACACATAAGGGAGGCTCTCATCTATTCAAGGAATCCTCTTCCCACATTCTCACTCAAAATGAAGAGTACACACAAATAATTGAGAAATTGGAGGAACATTTGAAAACTCTCATTTTTACATTCAACCTTTCTTGGAGCCTAATTCAACATATTATCTTCTTATAGAAGACATTCCTTTGAATAAAAGTGTTGATCCTGAGGTGATCAAGAAAGTAAAAAATTATATGATACAGGGGAAGGCTATCAAGAGATGGATCGAGAATATCATCGTGAAAGGTAAGACATTATTCCCTGAGGTCATCTCTCTAATAAAGTACATTATTGCCACTTTGACAAAAGTACAAAAAGAAAAGGATGAGATTGTAAAAGACAATAATCATTGGGATGAGGTATTCCCACTTGTTTTTGAGAGGGGCTTCCTCGAGTCTCACACCCTTGTGAGTAAGGATGTGTTTTCATCATCTGCTGAGAACTTGTCTCTAGTTTGGGTCCGCATCATAAATGAAAGCTATGGTATGATAGTAGATTTCATATCTCACTTGAATATGACAAAAAGAGGCTTTTGAGATTTTTAATGATGTTTACAACTATTTCCAAAGACTTGGATTCCCTCCACTCATATATAATTCATCATCATAAGAACTCATTGTCTCCTTCCAGGGGTTGGTCAAGAAAGAGGTAGGTGACTCTCTGTCCTTCAATGAAGATAACTTAAATTCTCTTTCAAACATCAAAAGTTCCATTTCTAAAATTAAAAAATATCATAAATAATGTCTCATCCAATGCAAGAAGATAAATGATGTTCCTTGGGCATGGATCAAATTTTTGAGTTGCATTTGCATTCCAAAAGTGGATAAGGTCACACTTGCGGTTGCTTAGTTCAATAAAGAATTCAAAGGTAAGTGATGCAAGAGAATCACTCCATGTATATGAATAATTCATAAAGACATCAATTTTTGGTTTGTTAAGTATGTTAGTTGAGTCCTAGGGGTCATTGGGTGTACTAGTTGGTTTCTAATCCTTTTAATATCCAAATGAAGCCTTTTCCCTTCAAGAGAAAAATTTGAATTTTAGACCCCTTTTAGTTTGTTATAATGTTTTAAGGAAATCTTGGAGCTAATAAGGATTTGTATGGATGAATGGCTACTAAAGGTGGTCCTAAAACCCTTTCTTTAGCTAAGGAGCATGTCAAACTAGTTTTTTCTTATAAATTTAAGCTATCTTTCCTAAATACCTCAAGATTGTAACATTTTTGGATATGACCAAGGGTTTCTAGGAGCTTGTATTCGGTTAAGACTAGATGAAGGACTATATATTGCTAAAATGTAACTATACCTCCTATTCTTATCTGGATAATGAATCATTTGCAATCTTTAAGGAAGGTATTGAAGGAAAAGTCAGGTTTTAATGGTGAATTTTCAGTGGAGGCATTGAAGGAAGAGTATGGTTTTGATGGTTTATTCATGATTTTCATTGGTTTTTGATATGTAATTTATGATTTCCTTGTTCTTTGAAGGGATTCCTTATTTTTATAATGAATACAATCTGAGTTATGAGCATGTGAGAGTGAAAACATTGATTTTGGACAATTCTTACATGTTACTGATTCTTAGACATGTTGAGCACCTCTGTATGGTTTTGAGTGCATAAATCATGAATGTGATAAGTTTGTTGTGTGGGTAAGTTATCATCTTGTTCAAGATTCAAAGGTATCCTCTGTTATTACATTCCTTTGCATGTTTCTTGTATTTACCAGTGTGTGGGTGAATGATTCTCAATCTTTGAATTTACTTCTTGTCCTTGTAATGAAGAATGTGTGATACATGAACTATGTTGAAGCATGAGATGTTGATTTCTGATCAAGGGATCACCTGAGAGTATACATTTGTAAGGTGTTTCCTGTTGAAGTCCTTAAGGGTTTTGATTGTAAATGACATTGGGAGAAACTTATGATTAACCATGATTGTGAAAAGTACATGAAGCATGTAATGATCAATGAGTGTGAGTAAGTGGGAAAATGAATATAGGGAGTGAACTATATATCTAATATTTCCTTTGCATGTTAATGTTCTTAGTAATACCCTGAACTGGGACTATGTACTTGATAGTTGCATTAAATTAAAACTCTCTTTGACTCTACATTCAATAGACATAACCTGGCACCATTTTGAAGAGCACAAAATTGCATTGCTCGAACAACCAAGAATACTTCTTACTATGTAAGTTCCTATCATTTTTAACTATGAAGAATCTCAGGCTTCTAACATGTACATTAGGAAATGTTTCTGGGTTAAGGAGAAATATTGGTCACCATGACTAAATGATAAGATATAAATGAAGGAGAAGAGTACACATACCCTAGAAACCATTTTGAAGTCTTAAAATAGTCAAGGAGAAAGGTTATGAACATTTTAATCCCTCTCGGGCTATGAGATAATCTATAGGTAGGATTGGATATGGCTTGAAGGGAGAGGCTCCTAATCAAGGCATTTTAGTCTGAAATTTCATATAAGTGATGTTAAGATAATCCTTAAGGGGATTAAAAAGGAAATTTAATGATTAATTGGTGAAGTTTTGAGGTATAAGCAACAATATATTGTTACAGTGAAGTGCACAGTCCTAGTCTTAATCTAGAAGTCAACTTTACAAAGGAACTGTATGATAGCCATTGAATTAAAAATTGAGATTTGGTACATATTTCAATGGAAAAAATGGGTTCTTGAATTTACCTTTATTCCATCTTGAAGTTTTCATCATTCACAATTATGCATAACAATTATAATGAAGACCTAGTTAAGGGTTTAGAGGTGAAATTGCAAAAGTGGTAATATAGGAAGTTAGAATAAGAGTTGGAACACCAAACTTTGGGCATACTTAAGGGTTGATAAGAGAGTTCTAGAAATGAACTAAATATCTTCTAGGTCCACACAGTCTCTTCTATCCATGTTTGTAGCAACCACATAGTCTTAAGGGAACCTAGTGGCTTGAGTTGACAAAGAAGGAAGTTGGTGTCTTGGACTATTGTTGAATCAATTTTTTGATAAATCTAAGTGTGTTTCAGTTGGATGAATAGGGTATAAGGAAATAAGAGCACTGAAAATTTCTCAAGAAGAAAAATTACATGTTTAGTCTAGCAAGAGGAAGAGTATAGGACAATTTAAGAGCCACTTATGCAAGATTTGATACATATGATATTTAGTAGCAAATGACAGTTACAACCTCACTTGTATGCAATGTATGATTGGGTACTAGGCTTGGAAGTCTTGGAGGAGGAAAAACACCAAAATTGGTATATCAAGAGAAAGGAAACTAGTCAAGAAACCTAAGGACAAAAGTGAGCAAGGTATTTGCACAATGAATGAATAGTGAACATTGGTTGAGTGAAATAGTATCAGAGGTAAGAAATGAAGGAGATTCTAATGATCATTTAAGATATTCAAGGTAAAATTTTGACTCCATAAATAAGATTAAACTATCACGAAGCTATAAATGATCCTTAAAAGGTAGAGATAAGTAAGATGAATTGTTGTTATCTTTGATTAGTTGTAGATATACATGAATGATTGTATTTTCTTTACACCAATTAGGAACCTACTCTGGAAACTCTTCCTCAGGGACCATGATAAAAAAAATTCATCAGTAATAAATCAGTCAATCCCTTCCCTTTCTCTCTTCTCTCTCTCTCCATATTCTAATTTCAAATTGAGAATGTAATTTTTTCTATTTTTTCCTATTCACTTAAGTGACCATTAGCTAAACATTGTAAGAGTCCTTTTTCAAATGATAAGAAAAAGACTTACTTCCTAGTTATCTAAAAGGTCACAAGTGATAAGGATATGTGAAGAGTCATGTGGGGGTTAGATGAAAGGACAAATTGTAATGTTATAAATTGGAATGGCTTATCCATTCCAAAGGGTTGGTAAATTTTGATTGAATGTATGTTGTTGAGAGTTCCACTTCTACATCAAGCAATAAAAGATGTAATTCTTCTATTTTTTGTTTCATTTTCCTCTATTTTATCTTTGCAACTTTGCATATGTGTTAATCTTGTAAAACCAAGAAAGGTTTTTTCTCCTTTGATAAATGAATTAATGGAAGTATGTGTTTATGGGTTGTTTTGTCTTACCATGATTTACATTGTTGTGTTCTTCTAATTAGATGTGGACTTACTCTGGTTGATTTATGTGAAATTTTATAGTGTCTACTCATAGCATTAACTCTTTATTTCCTAATTTAGCTCATTTATCCCTTATCACCACAATTTCCCCCTTGTACTTCATACAAGCACGTTGCCACAGGTTTAGTGAAGTGTTCGTGTGTGATCCCTTATCTATTTGTCCACCCCACATAAATAATATAGTTTACATTTAATAATGGGAGCTTCCCCATACATGAGGAGGGGCATAGCCTCGTAATATTGGTGAAACCCCAATAATTTTCGACATGACAAATTATTTCGCCAACAAATTAATAAAATGTGATTTTTTGCGACGCACAAAATACCTCTTTGAATCCTGTTATGCGAAAGTCAAGATTGGATTGTGTTTCATGTCACATGGAGTGTTAATCTAATCCTTAGAATGACCCCATACATTCATTTGAGTAAATAGTATCACATGTTTAGGAGCCTAATGGCCCTTTTTATAGCTTTAGATAACGGTTAAAAGTTATAAAAGCAACTTGGTTTTGACCCAAATTTTAGGCCCTGGATGGATAAATAGAATTTTAATTCCACATACATTTAGTATTTCTCCATGAAAATCACTACCAACCCTTAGATTAGAGAAAATAATCTTGCAAGCTATTTTTCCAAGTGGTTTTTGTAGGCCCATGGTTGTTGGGCGATGACATCATTTGGGTGTAATTACGACTTGTAACTTTGGAAAGACAAGTGCCAATTGAACCTAGTTCATTATTATTTTTTCTTTTAGCTCTAAGTGTTTCCATGTATATAGGGGAATAGGTAGGGATTTGAGTACTTGTGTGTTTTTGTCTCAGAGATTCATTTTTAACGCAATTTTTTGAGATATTTGTCTAAATTTGATGATTTTTGAATACTTGTAACAAAATGGAGAAAAAATTTGTGTGACCTTATTCAAGAAAATTATCTATTAGGAAACCTTGTAAACACTAACACATGACTATAGGAAACCTTATTTGATGTATGTTTTCTAAATAAATTGATTTTGGAAAAATGGTGTCTCTCTTTCTCTCTCTCTCCAATTTTGAAAATGAAATGGAATTAAAATGCATCTTACTCTCTCTTGTTGTGTGTTATATTTTGTTATCATCGTGAATAGAAAACTATGAAAACATTAATTATGCTAGATCGTAGGAAGATACCATGCCAACTTTGTGCTAACCATGTTGTGGTTGTAGGTACCCTGGATAGGAGGATTCAATGTCATACTTAATATGTTGTGATGATAGTTTTTTCTTAGATGTGTAAATTGGTAATGATAGCACTATTTGGTGTAGATTTATAGAATAACAATGTTGTATCAAGAAATAGAAATATTACTGTGTTCGTGATAAAATGATAATCATATTTGTTTTGGATAAATTGTTGAGTTGTAATCGATTGTACTAGATGCAGAAGCTCGTGTATTTTTGTTTGCATGTAAGCAATTTTTTACCATTGTAAGTATTATAGTCCCCTCATAACGATCATAATGTATGATAAAAATTTATTACACTTAAAACTATCAAAATTTAACTAAGTTTTAATCCTTTTGTCATAGCTTCTCTCTTGGCTATGACATGACTAGTTTGAAACCCCTAGCATCTTTGGAGACATGTATTAGAGATAAAAAGGGTTTCTTACTTTCATACACCTAGAATTCTTCCAAAATACCTTTTATATAGCTTAAGTTTCCTTGCACGAAGCAATGGATAGGTTATGTGACATTTCCATTTATGGGGTGAATAGGACTAACACTTCTTGGTATCATAGGTCTAGTCATCTTCATGGATGAGTTAGCATTCTATGTTTGTGTTTGACCTCGGTATCCTAGTGGACAACAAAATTATTATGAATATAGTTTGGATTAACTTCATCATCGATTCATCTCTTCATGGGATCCAAATGATGCAAGTGGAGTCAGTGTACCAATTTTCTTACGTATTAAACTCTTGTTAATGATCTCATTAATTTCTTGTGGATAAAGGTGTTACTTTAGCTAGTAACAACAAAACACCTTGGGATTTTACAGATAGTTTATGGGATAGAGATGTTTTAACAATTTAAAATGATTTATAGTTAGGTGTATAGCCCATGAAGGCATTTGAAATTAAGCTAAACCCATGCCCATTAAGTAGTTAACTTACAGGTGGAAATTATAACTCTCTTAGCTAACAAAATTGTTTTTGGAAGTTATTGACTTAAGAGAATTAGGGAAACCAAAAACTTGGACCCTTAACCCCTAGTCAAGTCCTTTTATGGCATTGGGGATAAAAGAAATGTTTCATGTAGGATCATGAAATATGGAAACATGAGCTCTTACCTTAAACACAAATCACTTGTGATTTTTGTGTATGTTAAGAATGCTTTTAATCATGTATATATACAAGATGTTAAGAAACTAATTTTG
This sequence comes from Taxus chinensis, assembly GCA_019776745.2. Classification (NCBI taxonomy): domain Eukaryota; kingdom Viridiplantae; phylum Streptophyta; class Pinopsida; order Cupressales; family Taxaceae; genus Taxus; species Taxus chinensis. The sequence continues at coordinate 132,540,199 of CM034152.1, read as the reverse complement.
TAACTCAATTTTGTTTTAAAAAGAATGCCAATAATAGACCAAAGTAACAACATAAGTGTAATGACAAAAAGAGTAAATGAGATATTAGTTTAGGAATAAATTTATACTTGAAGTCCTTATAACTTAATTAGGAATTCTCATGTTGTTAACAATGAATACAAATTATTCTTGGTGAGATCAAACATTTGAGAAAACATAAACTCTAATATAAAGAAGAAGAGAAATTCATGACATGTAGATGTTAAATTGAATCGAACTAGCTTTTGAACTATAACAACTATAACGGGAAAATAAACATGCTCTAATGGAGGGAAGTTTATAAGAAGAGTAAATTAAACCTTAATCTCCTTTAAATCTTAATATTTCTCCCCCTTGAATTCATGTTAGTTCCCTTTCGTAATGAGTGTAAAATTAAATGTCAAATAAAAATATTTTTAGAAATAGAACCTTAGCATAAGAATGAGCATCAATATTTTTGTATGTGTTTACGTGTCAACTAACAATTGAGTTATGGAAATTATTGTAAAGGAGAAAGAGACAAATTAAATGTACTTATTCTAAGTTAAAATCTTAACTGAAAGTAAGAATATGTAGGTTGAGAATGAGAATTTATGCTGGCACGATAATTTATCTTGGAATTTTAATTATAAATAAGATGTAACCATGGTAATGATGTGTTGTGGAACATGTCTAGAGTCTTTTTGTGGTTGATTCATTTTTTGTATTTGTTTGTTTGGGGAAAGTGTGGCATTGATGTGCATCATGCATTATCATGTTGTATATGTGGGTTCACGTTTTTGTAAATGTGTCACTTGAAGTACTCAATGTGATCCCAAGTGGTGTCTTGTAACAGTAAACAAGACAAAAAAAATTATATTGGTTTAATTAGTCTTGTGTTTGGTCATTTGTTTTGTGGGCACTACAATTAATTAATCAAGTAATTAATTATTATTTATTTAATTTAATAAATGAAACCGCCTATGATTATCTAGTATCAAATATTTCCTAAGGTGTATGTGTAGGTTTAGGGGCAACCCAAATTGTGTAATTATTTTTAGGGGTAATTGGTTATACAAAGTTTATAGTGAAGAAATAATGAAAATGAATTAAATTATAATATTCATTATAAATATTTTCATATATTTCTTATGTTGGTGTGAGGTATTTGGATTATCATCTTAGGAAATATTCCATCTCACTTAATGAGTCATCTTGCTTAGGTGAGATCGTAGGCCATATGTGTCTTTAGGATCTAGGACAGATTCCATCATAGAATCATACGCGTTAATACATCATACATAAGTTACTTTCCATTTCTAGAACGTAACTAATTTCTCCCTTGTAGATGTATGATGGGTCTTGCATTGGGATTTACACAACACCTCTATTTGTACCTATTTTTCTGATCTATGAGAATGAGTAGACCCTTTTATTTTGCATGCACATTTCATGGTGGTTGAATGCTTGCTTACTACATGGAACTTCATCATGCTGCCATTCGAGTGCAACTTGATTGATGTGCGCACCATCCCACTAGATCCTCGTTCTCACATTCTCTCACATGGTATTAGAGCATGTTTTTGGGATTTGTCTCACTCACTATCATCTGTTGCATACTACTCTCGGTTTTGTGGTTTTACTAGTTTCTTGTGCAAGTTTTGTAATATGTTTTCATTTTGTGTTTTACTTGCATTATTTGGGTTCATTTTGATTTTCATGGATTTTTTCTAGTTGTGTATTATTCTTGGTGCATGTGCATGTGTTTTATGGATTTTTTGTAGTTTTAGGTGTTTTCCCACTGGATTTATATTTCTGCAGCTACATTTGGTGGAAAAACAATTTAGAGGTATTTATGGTGCAAGTTTTTTTAAACTTTTCATTTAAAATTTTGATTTTTTTTGGAAATTTTTCCTTTCACCTATTTTCCTCCTGATATTTTCTACACCCTTCCATCTATGTCAACCAACTCATTCTTCCCCACCGAGCTCCTCCCAGCTCAGTTGAGCCTATCCTTGGCTCTTTGAGCTCCTCCCTAGCTTTTCAGTGAGCTCTTTTGGCGAGTTATATTCTTGGAAGTGAGTTGATATTTTTTGTAGCTAGGTGGTTTTACTTGCTCCATATCTAACTCACCTCATCTATATCGTATTACATGTGCTTAACTTAGGTGCATTTTACCTAGCTTGACAAGCCTTTCGATCAACTCCTCCCTCATGTCTTGAGCATTATGTTTTTAGCCGGATCAACTATTTTTATCCCTTACTTAGTTTGTGTTTCTTTAAAAATCAATATCGTGTTTCGATTCAGCCCTATCCTCTCAGCTTCAACCCCTTGCAACCATACCTTAGTCGTTTGGTTCTCATCTTGGCCATCCCTGTCCTGTTCGAATTTAACTTGCTCGCACACTCCCGTGTTACATTGAAACATGTTCATCCTTGTTTCTCACCTTTGGCTCTCATCCCAACCATGCTTAATTGGAACCCTCTCAAAACTCCTACCTCGAGCCCTATCTTTTGTATTATGTCATGGTATAACTATCACCAAACCCATCATTATTGAACTTTTGAGTTGAACCGCCCTCACTTTTCTTGCCATCCTTTCCTCAAGCCATGCGTTGAGCTCCACGTGGAGCTCACCTCGCCAATCTCATCGATGACCATCCTACATCCTTGCTGGACTTATCTACCCTTTGAGCCTTATCCCAGCCATGATCAAAATATCTATATCCTACATGAATTTATTAACTACACACATTTTACTATAAGTCATTGACTCATTTTTATACATATAAATTAATACTTTACTCTCATGAATCTTTCTTGAAATATGTATTTTTCATCATACATTACATGTATGAAATTATACATTATGGGAATATGTCATACTATGGTCTAGGCTAAGCTAGATGGTCCCATCCCACACTCTGTATTTACTATTTTATTTGTTTGAATATATTTAATGGGTCATTTATTATCTTATAAATTTAACTTAATGTAATAACTAACCTACATAATCCTATATAGGAATGTAATTCAAAAAAGAAGCCTCCTAGCATTATCTAGACCATACATAGAAAATTACAATAAAAAATTCAACAATGTCCTAAATATTCTATAAGTAGCATCAAATCACTTAGAACAACCATCAAACAGGTCTAAAGCACTTCAACCCAGTTAAAAATTCTATATTTTTTCATCAACAACCCTCTAATGGTCCTAGAGCCATGTGTTATAAAGAGATGCAAGTCACATGAAGCATCACTAAAGGTCTTAAGGGATAAAAGGAATCATTTTAGCTTATAAAGCACATCACACTATATCATTATTGTAAAAGTTCTTTTTCATAAATAAGAAAAAAATTATTTTTATTCCTACGGGAATATGAAATGTCACAAGTGGTAGGAATATGAAAAGTCAACTAGGGGGAGATGAAGAAACACTTTGTAGGGTTATATATTGGGATGGCTTCTCTATTCCAAGGGGTTAGTTTTTGTTATCCTACTACTACAAGCAAGAAGCTACTTTCTTCCATCTCCTTGTCTATGTTTTTTTACTTTCCAACTAAGAAAGCTTTGTAATCTTGAACAACCAAGAAAGAACTTTGTTTCTTTGAGGAATAAATCAATATAACTTTGTGTCTTTGATTTTTTAAATTTATTATTACTTACATAGTTGTTTCTCTTCCTATTGAATGTGGAACTAATTTGGTTAATGTTTGTGAAATTTACAAGTTCGTACTCACAACCTTAACCCTCTCCATATTTTCCTATCTCCCCTTTACCTATTTTCAAGAAAATCCCTCCTTTACATTCCATACAATAATTTTTTTATAGGTTTAGTGGAGTATTCCTATGTGATCTTGGGCCTAACGTACACCCAAAATTTTTATTATTTCCTACATTCAATAAATAAGAGCCTCCCCGTTCCCAAGAGGAGGGTTCTAGTCCCAGAGGATTTGTTGGGGTGATGAAATTGACTAAGTATGTGAAGAGCACACAAACAGTGAGGCCCACAAGTAGGGCACATGAACACGTGCAAGAGCTGGTTGAAGTGATGCATTCCCAGAAAGACAAATTTAGTACTTAGCCAATTTTGCTATCACAGACTAAAAATAGGAAAAACAAAGTTGGATTGCAGATCACGCAAAGGAGAAAAGCAAGGAAACTTGAGGACCAAGGAACATCTATTTTTGGAGATGAAGCACTTACGAGGAGGATATCAAAGTTCATGCATGGTTCAATCTAATAATAGGATTAAAGAAGAGATTATTTATAGATTAATCTATTATTATGTTTGTTAGGAAAACATGCATGCTTATAGTTACTTTTGAGTGTACACATTACTATTTTGATCATGCATTCTATTTCGAGGACACATAGGCGGTGAAGGGCGAGTCACTACCCATATAAATATTCATTATACTTCATTTTTTTGGATACCCTAGTAAAATATTAGAGTTATGCTGCTCTAATTTACTAGTGTGCATTACTCTCTTGTGATTAATGTTAAGTATTCAACTTCTAATATTTGATAATTTGGTTATTAATGGATCAATGTGGCTAGGTTTTTATAATTGATGTCTCTGAGTATGGAAATATTTTGGTGTAATTGATATTAATTATGATTTGATATATATTTATCCTTATTATGTGTGTTTCCAATTAAATGCATGCAATGAGTTGTTATTGTTGAATATGGATAAGCTTAGTTATCTTTCTGGTTAAGCATGATAACATCTTGTCAAGCTAGTACAAAGGAGGGACCTGATATCTTCATGCACTTCAAGTGAGCATTCAAATTTGTATGGATGAAGTGCCAGTGTGCCTAGGAAATTGAGTATAGAAAAAAGGCTACATTTTGGTTCCGTTGTCGAGACCTCTTTTCAAAACTATCTACTAGGATGTTGCATACAAATTGTGTACAATTGACTCTTGAAGGCATTGAAAGTTGGGTAGAAGATAAAAAAGACAAGTTTTTACAGAGATATAACACTAGACTTGGTTTCATTGCACACAGATGGGTGGAAGATAACCTTTAAGATGCACCTTATGAGAATTTCTTTTGCATATTTTTAGTAGATTTGTATGAGTGGCTGTCAGCATATGAAATAGGGAAGTCGTGCGGTTATAGGCCAACGAATTCAGCACAAGATGATTATCAAACTCCTTATGATGCTTACGTGTATTGGACGAGAGATGTAGATCATTGGTGGGCTGGAGTATTACGCAGTTATACATTAGAGTATGCTATTTCTACTTATATGTGCCCTGAGGAAGCTGAATTTCAATTTTTACGTGAACCTAGAGGATCATGTTTGCATGTTAGTCCTTTTGAAATTAAGATCTTGATGGTAGTGTTGAACTTAGAGTACCTCCCTATGGCTAGCTAAACATCCATTGGGTGCAGGGGCAGGAGTAGTTGTGGGGAAAGATGATGTACCTGGTGGTAGAAATGGAAAGAGAGGAAAGATGGCTCAGATATAATAAAGTTTGAGAGAGGGAAATTATGAAATAGAGGGAGATTGAGGAGTCACTGGTGTTGAGGAGAGAGATGACTCACAAAGGATTTTAAGATCTCATGGAAGACGAGGAGCCGCAACATCTGGTTCTCCCAACATTGGGTAAAAGCAGTATAGAATCCCCTCCAACTTTAGATGAGAGCATAAGGACTGCATACATGCATCTGATCCCATCTAGCGACCCAAACCTTGTGCTGGGTGTTCCAAATCTATAAATAGTGATTGAGAAGAAGGCTAGTGAAAGAAAACAATAAGAGATGAGTAGATATCATTTTGTGTTGAATTCAGGAGATAAATTTAGTAGCATGCCCTTGTCATCACAGTCAGCACCATTGTTTAGTAGTGTTATCATAGGATTTTTCCCAGGTGCATCATCAGGACAAAATGTTGGCATTTAAACCATTAGAAGTACTACAATAGCTATTGCAACCATGTGTACTATTGGTGTTCAGTCTAGTATAATGAACGATACACTAATAAGCACGTCAACTAGTCTGTAGCCCACTGCTGGTGGATCAAGTGGATCATTTGAATCGGGTGGAGGAAATACTGGTGGAGGTTTTGTCTTAGGATCTGGTGGATAAGGCCCACATCCCCAACAACCCCCACATCAACCTTAGTAAGTGTATTATGAGATGTCTCTCCACTTACTAGAATATAGGGGAATTGAAGATATAATAGAACACGTGCACAAGTGTGAGATGATATGGCATGATAAAGGAATTAAATCCTCAGACATGAATTCCAGTCAGTTTGCTACTATGTTACAAGGGTGCACGCATATCTGGTACAAGAAGTATGGCCCATATCATAATATGATTGATTACAAGGCTTTGTTTTCTGTGTTTCTGCTAGAATCTCATATCCTATAATTTGAGAAACATAGCATCAACACACTAAAGTATATCACGAAGGGATTAGTTAAAAGTGTAAGAGAGTATGACACACATTTAAAGACTCTGTTGTCCAAATTTTCTTATGACATTCATCCCAATCAGCATGCATAATGGTTTGTCAGAGAATTGCTAACTTTGTTCCATAGAACACTCTCTCATGAGACATATACTGATCTACGTGAGGCCTTGGAAGAAGCCCTACGTGCTGAAGTGGTTGGGAGCATTGATACTGGAGTAAGCCCATTTTTGGAGGCACATATTGAAACCATGGAAAAATAGCTAGAGAAGCTTTCTGCTAACTTAGCGCATGAGACATGAAGTGGAATATGGTACACAAATTTTGAAGTAGAGGGACATACTAAAGATAATTTCCCACACAGTTTGGTGCATGTGTTACTATTAGATTGTGAAATCTTTCACCTGAATCATGATTTCTGTGATTTTCCTCTTTTGTAGTGTGCACTCACGAAAAAGGTGTCCATTTACTGTAAGATTTTGCAAGTCCCACACTCAGGACACCGTTGACTGCAAATTGATTGATCACATTAATGAAGCCAAATTTGAGACAGAAGTGTGCCAGACTAGTGTGAATAGTGGATAAAAGGAAAAATAAGGTCATACTAATGAAGGGCACAACCATGGAGATAACAAGAATGGTGGCTTCAGAGGAGGATATAGAGGCTGAGGTTGCGGGGGTGGTATAGGCATATTTTCGTGAGGACCTTGTTATAATTATGGATCCCCTAATCATTATAAATGTGAATGCCCTCAAAATATTACTTGCTCATGGTGTGGGAAGAAACACGAGTTAGAGGAATGCCCATATTTATATGAGTGCATGAGTAAGAATAAGAAGTAAGAAAAGGGTGCATGAATGAGTAAATTACATCACATTGTTAATTATAAGTAGATGTCAAAGAAGACACTTGATCTTGAGTTACAGATATTACTGATTACTAAACGTGCTGAGGTTGCACACGCATGTGGGTCTTTGAAGGATAAGCCACTCATTAATAGGGAGTAAGTGATACATGCTAAGTATCTAGATGCTTCACACTAAAAAGAAGTCCACTAGGATAACATGGACGTTTTTAGGGATCTTCTAGGAGAGATACAATTCTTAAAAGAGAAATCACATGTGAGAGAGTGTGCAAAGATAGTTGAGCTCCCGCATAAGCAGGTGTTCAAGATATTGCACCAAGAGAACATCATTCCTTTATTAGGAGATGTGTTGCGAGAAAAGGTACTCCACATCGGGTCTGAGTGTGAAAGACAAATACTTCATGTAAATCTACCACCTCATAATCATGAATTTGATAAAGAGATTACACTTGATATAATAATATATGGGTGGTTATTACGTAATATTCTTATTGATACCGGTGCAGAAGTAAATGTGTTAAATTTGGATGTATGGAATCATATGGGTAGATGACGATTACAACCATCTTTGAATGTGTTGTATATGGCAAATAAAACTAGGGTTATGCCTATCAGAGTACTAAAGGATGCATCTATTACTATTCAAGGGGCTAATTTTACTAGATATTTTGAGGTGTTGGAACTTGCTGAAGCAGACAAATTTCCAGCATTACTTGGGTGGCCCTGGTGCTATGCGAATAATGTAGATTTTTGCTTTAATAAAAGGTACATAATTTTTTAGAACATTGAGGAACATGTAATTATACCTTTGTTTGAAAAGAATACTAAGCCCTATGTTGAACCATTGAGTGAGGAGGAGCTCAAAAAAATATATGTACAATCAATGCATGATATGGAGAATTTAGAACCATCCCATGAGGGTATGTTTCATTGGGAATATGTGCAGTCTGTAAGTGACACTACAAGTGTTTCTTGTGATAACTAGGCTCATGGAATGTACGAAATGGTTAGGCGTGAGGTGAAAGGACAAGTCACTAAGATGATTAGGATGCACATGGTGAGGCGGTTGGGATTTAATAGGGTACTTAGGTATACTGGTGACAAGGAATATCAATACATTTCTACATGCCATGAAAACCCAATGGTATAATTTAGGGGATAGAGGAAATATGCCAGTCTATATCTTGCGTAGGACAACAACGCTCTAGTGGCAAACACATAGACATCTCATTTTAGAGTGGAAAGAAGTGAGAATTGATTTCTCCACCAGGTTTACTCAGAGTAATGTACCTATAGAAACATGTTAATTTCATTCATCTGCCTATCATCACATCCAAAAGTGTGAGAGATCTTGGTTGCAGGTAAAGGAGGCTTTACCACCATCACTTTGGGTGCATAAATTCTACTCCACATTACGTGGCTGTGCACGCGAATGATATGTCTATGTAGAATTGAAAAGGGAGACCTCGAATTGACAAGAGATGGCCAAAGGTATGATTCAAACCTTTGATCACTTTTCTACCAAGCATCCAATCCATGAAACACTATAGATTATGAAGCACCTTACGTTGGGAGATAGTGAGAAGGTTGAAGCACTTATGCTAGAGTTATTTGGGGAACCTGATCTTGAAGCACATCTTGACCTTGAGGAAACAGATGAAGAAGAAATGGGTCACACCTGGAAGGATAAAGAAAAGGGAAAACTTGTATATATTATAGGTGATGATGAGGTTGATAAATTTGATGTTAAAAACACTCAAGGTACGTGCGAGGTAATGGAAAATTCCAATGAAAAGGCACCATGTATCATGATCCTATGAAGATAAAAAATGTTCACAATTGTACAGAGGTCGAACCCAAGGAGGCCATTATTTTTTATTACTGGTCAGAGCAAGAAGTGGCTAATATTATTAAACTCTTGCTTGACTTCCAAGACATGTTCCTGCAAGGTTACCATGATTTGAAAGGTGTCCATCCTTCTTTAGGTGAGATGAAGATTTTTTGGGCTGAAAAATATGGCCTAAGTCTGGTAAATCATATAAGGTTTGTGCACACAAACATGGGGTGCGTAAAGTATGCACGAAAAAGTAGTAAGACAGGGCGCACTCAAAATCAAGACTTAGCCATTTTTGCATGAGGCTATTTTTGGACATAGAGTGTGGAGTACACAATGACATGGAGGCTTGAAGACTACACCAAGGCTATTTTGGGATTTACAATAGTTCAATTGCCATACAGAGTTTTGGTCTAATAATAGGATTTGTACTAAGAGTTAACTTTAGAAGATCTATTATTAGCACTTGCATGCTTTTGTATTCTTATGTAAGGGCACATGGCTATTATTAGCATGTACCCTATTATTGGAAGGTACATGGGTGGTGAAGGGAAAGTCCCCACCCCTATATATATGTATCGATTTACATGGTTTAGATATACCGTTTTATTGTAGAGTTATGCTGCGGAATTGCTAGCACACATGACAATGGAAATTGGATCATGATGTATGAAGCTTCTATGTTTTATAGTACTTAATATAATGGATACTATTGGTTGGATAATGGTGTTAGATGTGACTAAATATGGTTATTTCATGGTAAATCTCATTATTATCATTATTTAGTCAATCTTTCATATGGTTTAGATCTAAGATCTGGTTTATGTGTTGTGGTGTAATTGATTATCTGTTATGGATCTGAATTATATTTGCAATCATGCTAACATCTTGAACAAACTACTCTAAAGAGGGACTTGGTACCCTTGTGAACTTTGGGTGATCGCTCAATCCAGTCAGAGTGATGTTCCAACATGCCTTGGGATTTGTAGGTATATTATAGGCTACATCATTAGTTCTATTACCGAGACCTCTTTCTCAGTTGTTTTACAAGATGTTGCATGATGAAGACATACCGGTTGACCTTGGCTAGTATTGAAGAGTGCTTAGATGATCTAGAAGAAGAGTATGCTCACAGATTTAGCACTGAACCTGAGTTTAATACATGCACGTGGGTTGAGTAGAATCTATATGACACAATATATGAGACATTATTTGTTATCTTTCCCATAGAGTTGTATGAGCGGTTGGTTACTTATGTGTCTAAGAGGAATTGGAGGTTTCATAAACTTGTTTGGACATAGGAATAATTTCAGGCCTTATATAATGTAGACATAATTTGGATGCGCTATGTGGATGTTTGGTTCTGTGGTGTTTTGAACAACTATATTCTTGAGTAAGTAGTTTCCACTTACTCTTTTCTAGAAGTTTCTAAGTTCCAGTTCTTGTGCGAGCCCAAAGGATCTTATCTACATAGTATTCCTTTGACAATCAAGATCTTGATCATAACCCTAGATTTGTAAAATAATCCTATGGCTAGCTAAACCCTACCACGCGTGAGAGTGGGAATAGGTTTGGTAAAGATGGCGGACCTAGCATCAGAGATACATAGAGAAGAAAGGTGGCTTGAGTTTAATGAAGTGTGAGAGAGGGATATGATGAAGTAGTGAGAGATCACGGAAAGAATGGTGTCGCAGAGGGAGATGGATCATGAAGGATTTGGAGCTCATGCGGAGGAAGTGGAGCCAGAGCATCTGAAACTCCCCCATTTGGGAAATCATGGTATAGAACCCTCTTTGGATTTAAATGAGGGTGCGTTGGATGAAATATTGTGGACCACGGGCACGCACATGAACCTACCTAGTGACCTAGCCTTCGCACTTGGTTCTATAAATTTTGCAATAGTTAACAGTAAGTAAGCTAGTGTAAGTAGTAGAGTTGCAGTAGATAGAGTCAATTTATAGTCAAGTTCAGGAGTTAATCAAGGGGCATATTCATCTATGGGGACACAATTGTTGTCTATGTTATTTGGAGGTCCATCTAGAGGTTTATTTTCTAGTGTGTCTTCGACATAGAACGTGGGTGCGTAGAACATTGGTATAACATCTGGAAGTAGCACGACTTCACAGACTGTGGGAGTCCAATTTAACACGAACATTTGATCACAAGGTAGTGCATCCTCTGGTTTGTTTCCTACTTCATGAGGAGGATCAGGAGGTTCAGGTGGCTTGGGTGCTAGTGGATCTGGTGGATCTAGAGGTGGTGGAAACATAAGAGGAAATACAAGATCTAAGTCTAGTGGGCATGGTCCACACCAACCTCAACAGATCTATCTGGAGATGTACCTTTGTCTTCCTAAATATAGAGGCATTGAAGATGCAAATGAGCACATACATATGTGTGAAATACTGTGGTGTGCTAATGTGATTACAGATCTAGAGCGCAAGGTGGGTTAGTTTGCAACTAAGTTGTAGGGGCATGTGCACAATTGGTATAGAATGTTTGATCCTGATCAGACTTGTGTGGATTATACAGTGCTGTGAGATGCCTTTTTAAAAGAGTTTAATACCCTTGAGTTTGAACAGGAAATCATAAGTGCACTTAAAGATATTAAGCAGGGCACTACTGAAAGTGTTCAGGAATATGATGCTTGGTTCAAAACTCTTATGTCTAATTTATTGTATGACATCCATGTGAGCTAGCATGTATAGTGGTTCATTAGAGGACTGATCACACCTTTTAGAAGAGAAATTTCACATAAGACCTTTACAAATCTACAAGAGGTACTTGAAACAACTCTGTGTGATGAGGTAGTAGGAAGTGTAGACACACAAGTGGGCCCATTTTTAGAAGCTCAGATTATAGCGATGAAAAAGTAGTTGGAGAAACTATCTGCTAATTCAACACATGAGACACAGTGGAATTTAGTGTACAGATTGTGAAGTAGAAGGGCATACTAAGGATTGTTTCCCTCATAAATCAATGCACTCATTATTACTAGATTACAAGGCATGTCATTTTGACCACAGTTCAAATCGATGCCCGTTGTTGCAACACGTGATAAGAAATAACATGTCCTATTAATTTAAGATTTACAGGCCTTCCACTCATGATACTGGGATTATAGGTTGATCAATCAAATTCATGATGCCATTGATATTAATGTATGACATACTGGTGTTACAAATAACTCTATGGATAAGGGTGAGTATCATGACTATGATCACAATGAGGGGCGTTTTGATGGTGGCCGTGGTCAGGATTTAGGATACTGTGGAGGATTTAGAGGTCGAGATCACGGGTGGAATGAATGGTTTCCCTCATGGAACTTATTATACATGCAGATCTCCTGATCATTACAGGCATGAATGTCCTTAGAACATTATCTATTATTTTTGTAGAAAGAACCATAAGTATAAAGAATTCCCAAACTTATATGAACACTCGAATAAGAAACATAAACATGAAAATAAGGGTGCGGGGATGGTTAGAGTACAACGTGCAATAGAGGACCAAATGTCAAAGTTAGTGCTAGACCCCGAGTTGGTATCTCTGAAGATAACTATACGCACTGAGACTGCACGTGCTAGAGAGCTTCTTCAACAAAATCTTATGATTATCAAGGAGGAAGTACTACATACGAAGTATCCCGACCCTATGCATCAGAAGGAAGTGTATTTGGAAATTATGGAGGTCATTTGGAATTTACAAGGTGAGATATAATGTTTGAATAAAAAGTCACAGAAGTTAGAATAAAATAAAGCAACTGAGCTCCATCCAAAATATGTTGATGATTTGAAGGGGTTTTGTAAGATGATGCGCCAAGAAAACATTATTCAATTGTTAGGTAAATGGTTGAAGGGAAACACTCTACGCACTGGGACTGAGCATGAGAGACAAATTGTGCATGCTAATCTTCCTTTGGAAAATTTATATTCTTACAAGGAGATTACTCTAAATGTCGTTGTTGATGGTTGGCTTTTGAGTAACATTTTGATTGACATAGGCACGAAAGTGAACGTACTCACTTTGGATGCATGCTTTCAGATGGGTAGACCTCCATTGTAGCCATCCTCTAATGTGTTATTCATGGCAAACTGGACTAAGGCCACACCCATTGGAGTTTTAAAAGATGCATCCAATTCAATTCAGTGGGGCACGTTAACTAGGGAATTTGAGGTCTTAGCGCTTGCAGAAGAAGAAAATTTTCCCGCATTACTTGCGTTCCCTTGGTGTTATGAAAACAACGATGACCTATGTTTTAATATGGGGTCTATCAACTTTGAGAATAAGGAAGAATGCATCATTATCAATTTGACATCTGGGAAATTTGCACCTTATGTAGAGCCCTTAAGTGAAGAAGACTTGAATAGAATTTATGTGCACACCATTCAAGATCCAGAAGTTCTTGAGTCATTGAACGAAGGAGTTCTCTAATGGGATGATGCACAGTCTATGAGTGATACTACAAGTGTTTCTTGTGACAAATGGGAACATGGCACTTATGAAAATGGTTGGGCATGAAGTACAAAGTATTGCTATGCGCGTTAGTAAGCCACACAGTGTTAGGAACTTGGGTAGCAAACAGGTACCAAAGTACATAGGTGAAGAGAATCCAGAAGTATTCCTTCTTGCTATGGAAGTTCAGTGGGAATGTACAGTGGAAATAAGGAACATGTTAGTGTATACTCTATGTGGGATGAAAATGCGCTGGTGGATGGTTCACAGAGATAATCTTTTGGAGTTGAGAGAAGTGAGGATCACTTTATCTACTAGATTTTAAAGGCGCAATGTGCCTACTCATATTTTTGCATTTCATGGTAATGATCCTGTTCAACACATCATTAAGTAGTGTGAGAGACTATGGATAGAGGGGCAGGAAGCTTTACCACCTTCGTTGTGGGTGCACAAGATTTATTTCACCTTGCGAGGCTGCGCGCACACATGTTTTGTCTATGCAAAGTTGAATATAGAGATTGTAAATTGGCAAGAACTTACTATAGGTAAGATTCAGACCTTTGATTATTTTTCCACTAAACCTTTGGTGAATGAGGCATTATAGGTTATGAAGCATTTAACTATGGGAGATAGTGCAAAGGCTGAGGAGATCCTTTAGGATTTGTTAGGAGTGTCAGACTTGGGGATGTGTTTTGAAGAGGAAGAAACATATGCTGAACAACTTGGGTGCGCCTTCCTAGAAAGATACAAGGGTAAGATGGTCTACATAGTTGATGATGAAGAGGTTGAGAACTTGGATATTGAACACAGAGGATACACTCGAGGTGCTAGATAGTGCAAATGAAAAGGCGTGTGCCTACCATGAGCCCATGAGGACCAAAAAGGTGAACATTGGAACAAGGATTGAAATGTAAGGAGTCCATCATCAGATATTATTGGTTTGAATCTAAAGTTGCTAAGATCATTGTGTTACTACGGCTCATCAAATATTTTTTCCCTAGGGGCTATCATGAATTTAAAGGCGTACATGAATCATTAGGAGATATGAGGATAAAACTAAAAGAAGGTGTGCATCCAGTGTAGAAGAGACCTTACAAGATGAATCCAAACTTGCGTGTCAAGGTGAAAGAAGAAATTGACAAAATGTTAATTTCTGGGATCATTATGCCCATTGAGGAATTAGAATGGGTGATCCCTATGGTGATCAATATCAAGAAAGATGGCAGGATTAGAATTTTTATGGATTATAGGGAATTGAAAGTTGTATGTGTGATTGATCCTTTTCCCACACCATTTACCGAGGAAATCTTAGAGGGCATTGCATTCTGCGAGATCTACTCCTACACATATGGATTATTTGGATACTATACGATGGAAAAGTGAAATGTGAGCATGGGAATCTACAAGTGAATCTTCCTCACACCCAACCTCCCGAGGTCGTGCCGAGATAGCCGGTAAGGATGGAATACACGTGGGATGTAGATAAGCTAGTTAGGTAATCTTATGTCTTCAACACGCATTGGCAAGATCTGTGAATCTAAGGCAAAGAAGGCCCTCCTAACCTGAACCTGTGTGATAGATCATTCGATGAGGATAGCTACTCAAAGGCTCCAATCAATATTGATCTCTGCCATGATCTGATCTATGGGTTGTGGAATACATGGAATATAACCTGTGGGTGCTTCGTATATGTCTCCCGACAAGGTCATGAAAATGGAATGGCTAAATATGCAGTGGATCTTTTGGTGTTTTATGGATGATTCTCTGGTCTAGTCCAGAAATCTTTAGCTTGATTAGCTGCTACGTTTAATAATGATAGTTGTGTGATAATGTCTCGTGGGAGTCGAGAGGATCTAAACACTAATGTTCACAAACCAGTGTCAACGTTGGATTGATTTTTAGGCCCATTGGGTTATGGGACCTGTGGATCACGACCATAAGTTAGTGGTTGTTGTGGACCTCCTATGGTCATGTGAAGAATCAATTCCTAATTCCGAGTATCTAGTAGTCGTATGTCTTTTCGGCCTTTACGTTTAGAACTAGAAGTTGCATGATTTTCTCAAAGTACCTAACAGGTGTTCTGGAAACTTGGATACGTAAGCTAGTGTCTATATCAATAAGGAGGTCTCCTGCATCTGGCTGTGGGACTAGTGGATCACAACCAAATGTTTTCCCTCTTTCAGGTCCTTCTACAGTCATACGGATATCTATCAAGGCAATCTATAATTTGTCTAATTTGACCAGAACATGTGTGCTTTGTCGACTTTTATGTTTAATCCCCTTAGCTGTGAGCTAATTTCTTGTAGGTCTGTTGTTGTTCGGAAGACCTGAATTCTGAGATTTTGGTCTATGTCAGTTATTGCTGCAATAGTATTTGGTTGAGGCACGATTGGCTCAAAAACGTATTCCCTGGGCTCCCTAGGTCTTGTGATTGTCATACAAGATCAATATAAGCCTAACTGAAATGAAATAAACTAACTATGCGAGATATATCTACAACATATACAACATATATATATATATATATATATATATATATATATATATATATATACTCCTCTATTTTGTATTTTTGATAAGATTTTGAATGGAATTGAAAGAGAAAATAATCTAATATATTCAGAAAATGAAAACTAATCTAATAACAAAATTAAAACAAACAAGGTAGCCCGGTGTAGCTACTTGCCTGTGCAGTTGTGAGTTTTATCCTAAATAACTAGATAGCTGATTAACTTAATTGAAAGATTCTTGATCCTACCTCAGAAGTGAGGAATGAATCATAGTTTCTCAGAAACTATCAATCCCCACAACTTCCCTGGCAATATCGAAAATGAAACTTAACTGAAATGAAATATTTCACTACTCTATTTGATATGTTTTAACTAGAACTTTGACTGATAAAACTTGGAATTTGCAGAACAATGGCGAATCTAGTAGTGTATGATTTTGTCCCCTCAGAATGATCTTCTCGTTCCTTCATGTTCACATGAGTCCAAAAGAGCGTGTATATGCTAGCATCAACAGAAGAAGGTATTTTAAACAATGGAAGCTTTGGATATAGACCGAATAAAATGTGAGTAGGAGAGGGACAACGCAAGTGACAGAGCTTGGCGTATGCAATTCCTAGCGGGATTTATTGCGGGAATACAACACAAGTGTACCGAGATATTCTAGAATCTACCTTCTGTGAAGAACACAACCTGCAACTCTAATGGATTCAATCTACAAATGACACTACTTTGCTCTAAACTAATTTGCACGAACAACAATGAACAAGACTGAAGCAAGAAGATCGAATGGCCTCTAACAGCAAAGGAAAAACTAGCATGGATGCAAACATGAAAAGAAAATGAGCTTCTAAACAAGAAATTGACAGACTTAAACAATGAAAAATGAGAAGTTGAGGGGCCATTTGCTTGAAAACAAGCTGGCTATTTATAGATTTTACATTCACCCAAAGGTAATTCCTACTAGAACTCTTTTACCATTAAACAATGGAGAAACACTATTCCAGGGGACACAAAACATTAATACGAGCCAAGGCGGTGGAGAAAAGCTGGTAAAAGTTGAAAATTACGCAAGTTGTGATCAAAAGAACGTGCTGGAAAATGCGTGAAGGACTGCCGCCCTGAGCAGGGCAGTGGTTACAGGACCGCCACCCTGATCAGGGCGGCAGTTATAGGACCACCGCCCTGCCAGGGCGGCAGTTTCATCACTAAAGGTCAAAGTGCTGCTAAAAGGGTGGGCGAGGGATAAAACAAGGCATGAGGAACTTGGATAAAGCATTTGGGATGCTAACATATACTTTGTGAGCTTCTCTGGACCCTGAACACCTTGCAAGGTGACCTGTATCATCATTGGGGCATGTGTGACATCGTTCCAGTGGTACAGTACCCTACAATTTTGGGTACGTACATATTGCCCCCTCAGAGAAGCATTTTTTCCATGAAGAGACGTAAAACGGTAGGTCTGAGTATGGCGGTCCCAAAATGGGAAGTTATAAATTATACCTGACACGCCTGTGTGTCGAAATTTTGTCATCCGAGTTCCCGCTACCTACAAAATGGAAAGAGGACTCAAGTGCAGATAGATAAAATAAATTGAAAATAAATGCTAAATTAGTATGAAATGAGGACTTACCATTTGCACGGGGATAAGAACTTACCTTCGTTGGCACTCTAAACCTACGAGAGGGGCATTCAAAATGAGTCAACACACACACATACAATATATATATATATATATATATATATAATGGGACCATTTTCCTATTCATTTGTGCATGTCGATTTGATAGTTTTTGAGCTCTGGGACCCACGGTGATGGTTTTCGACGAGAGTATAGTTGAAACATTCGTAGTGAGATAGCGATCATGCCTCTGTGAGTGGAACATCGACCTGCGAGATCTCAGGTTAGTTCTTCTTGTTTTAACGTTTTTGCACTAAAAATGTTAAAATGTCGAAATCTTTGTCTTGGGGGGGTCATTCTTAGAAATGTCAGTTTTAAATGTGTCTCTTAGGGGGGGCACCTAATGGGTAGGCTTCTGTTTTAGCTAAAACGGTCAAATTTTTGTATTTTTGAGCATTTTAGGGCACGCGACCCATTTTGAAACACGGGACAGGACCGCCGCCCTGAGCAGGGTGGCAGTTACAGGACCATAGCCTTTTAAGGTGGTGGTTGCAGAACCGCCGCCCTGCTCAGGGTGGCGGTTCTCTTCAGAATGTTAAAACAACATTGATTTGAGTTTATTTTTACATTTTTAGTATTCTCATTTGCTTTAATGATTTTTTTATTACAATCTTGATACTAACTTGCTCCTTTTTGTGTGTTTTTGTGTGTTTTGCAGAAGAAGGAAGAGTACATCAGATGGAGCCAAGAGAGAGAGAGAGAGTGATTGGCTTCCAGTAGTGCTAGATGCACTTTCTCAGGATGAGCAGGATACACTTCAGAGGGCAGGTATACTGAGGATCGCATGGGTTCCCCACGTTACACCTACTAGTCACATACTATGTGACTTATTTTCTTACTGGGATGCAGATCGGAACACCTTCTGATTTCCAGGTGTTAGGGGTGAGTGGACTATCACCCTAGAGGATGTCTACCACATTTTGGGAGTCCCGATTATTGGGAGGAGACTTTCATTTGATACAGCAGTATCCAGAGCTCAGGTGACTCAGTGGGCCACCTATATGGGAGACACAGTTGTCTCCACTGGTTTGAAGAAGGGGGTGAAGGTCCATTCTATTCCTGGCTTGCCCATCCCTCTGATCCGTCAGGCCATTATGGGCATCCTTGCTTTGAGATTGATCGGAGACAAGGGAGGGGATACTTTACTCTACTGTTGGGCCCCCATCATCGCACAGATTGAGGCACATGGTCAGATTTATGCCTGGGGAGCTGATATACTTGGGACCACCTATCACGACTTATACAGGGTGGTTCGATTATAGGGGCAGTCGCTGAGCCATCTGACCTTAGTTATGAGTTGGGTCTATGAGCGCATCATCCCTTATGGGAGAGGCATAGAGGTGGCGGATTCCCAGAGCCATGAGGGCAGCTAGATGGATAAAGATGACGGTGCTTAGAGCACCCCACCAACTATTTGCTTCCTTGACTACTAAGGATATGGAGGCCACACCTTATCAGGCCATGGCAGGGTTGTGGGGTGAGGAGACCTTTACTTTGATTTCCTGCTCTACTACAGGGCAGCTTGTGGATAGGACGGGGAAGGTAGAGACACACCCCTTTGATCGAGTGCCTCAGCAGTTTAGCCTTGCTTATATTGACATGCTTCCCCCAGTGGTGCTAGTGTTCAGATCAGTTCGGGAGGCTAGGGGAGGTCCTAGAGGCTAGGGTTGGACAGTTGTTACTCCGGGCATCCCTATTGCAGCCAGGAGGGTGGTATGCGCCCGAGTGAGAGTCGGTGCTCCTCAGGCACCTTTACTTTGGATTGCCGCCGGTCCTGCCCATAGCAGTGATGACCCCATTGATATAGACTCCAAGTCTGAGGAGTTCACAGGGGGAGAGATGGAGGAGGAGACCAAGGACATGGAGGTCAGCGAGTCGAGTGGGGGAGAGGATAGCGATCCCAAGTGGCATGACACTCAGGAGATTTTATAGGCCGAGAGGGTAGAGCAGAGCGCGGAGAGGGTGACTCTAGTCTCAGAGGAGTTACTTTCTCAGGACTTAGGTGGAGAGGACGAGTCCGTGGCAGGATGCCATGTTGTCCCAGACTTGGGAGGAGGACATCAGTCAGCAGTGGTGTCCGTGGTAGGCGCGGATCCCAGAGATCCTTCTTGGAGGCCCGGAGATCCGAGTGAGTTGCCACTCTTCTTTTGATATTTATTTTAGCTAGAATTGCCTTAGTTGCTACCTCTCTTTTTGTTCATCCTTGGTTTTACCTTTTGATCACTTTCTAATTTGTTTTTCTCCTTTGCTTGCAGAGACTACTGATGAGTGGCGAGACTTGATTCACTGGGTATGTACTGATACCCTGATGCTCCCCATGGAGAAGACTCGTGCCGAGCTATCCACAGATGCAGGGGAGCCTTCAGCAGCTGGTAGGCATACCGATGTTTTTTCCCCCGTCTGGCATGTGGCCAAGATGGTGACTTCCCTCCATGCCAAGGTAGCCGGGTATAGGGCTGCAGAGCGCTTGATGAGGAGGAGCCACTCTCATAGCGAGGCTACAACTACTGTTCAGGATCGCGAGCCCTCAGTGCACTTAGAGCACCGGCGTAGCCGGAGTCCTAGATGTGATCGTGTGCCTTCTGAGGGATCCCATAGGGATTGAGAGGCCACTTGGCTCTTTTTGTAGTGACTCTTGCTAGATTTTTTATATGACCATTCTGTATTTTCTGGGCTCATTGAGCGTTTTGACCATGCCTAGTGCATGATGGCATTGTACATAAAACCTGATTATATATATACATATCTCTTTTTGGATCTAGATTTCTTTGTACCTAGAGTTTTGTGATTCATTTTCACATGTATATTAGATGTTTGTAAAAATTTTGTTTTTATATGCTTTTCAGAATGTATGCAATGGAGAAAAAAATCACAAATGTTTTCTTTTTTGTATTTCGTGATGCTGATGTATGATGATGTGGACACTATGTGATCTTGAACTTTAGTTTCTATAAGCAATTTTCTGGTACTTCATATTGTTTTGACAAAATGTGATGATGAGCTGGTATGATGAGTAGATGAACTTGCCCCACTCCTAACTCCATGCAACCAGTAAGATGTGAGGGCTCACCACCGAGAGCTAGAAAGGGCACAAGCTATGAGGTGTGTTGAAATGGTAATGATGGGAGATAGACAAAGAGTTGGTGGAACCAAATTAGGATGCTACAAACCTATCTTACTCAAGTGACTCCATAGTTTAGAATGCAACTTGCTTTGCAGTTTATCCAGACTTAGATCCGTAGATGGCCACTTGGTTGACAAAATCTGGTTTTCAGGGTTTTGAACTCTCTTGGAATTTTGGACATCTGATTCATTTGTTTTGACTCAAGATTTCAAAAGTTTGTTTGAACTATTTGCTTATGACTTTTAACGTTTTCTGTCAAGTGGACCCCCTACACCTTGCCCCATGCTACTAGTAGGAAGCATGGGCTTATCACCATGGACAAGGCATAGGTGAGTAAAGGCATTCCCATCCTTTCCCAACCCTACGTCACTAGTAAGAGATGCAAGCTCATCACCGAAGGTTGGTAGGGCAAGGAAATGTGTAAAAGTAAAATTTTTTTGTTTGATCTATATTTGACTTACTTACTTGAGCAAAATGTCAGTATGTTCTTATTTCCAAAGAGATATATACGCGGGATAGATGTGACACCATGAAGCTTCTAGAACAGACCATAGGCAAGACACCTACCCTAGGAAGAAACCAAAAGTGAGAACAAGCATGCAGGCCTTGGTATGGCTACCGTTAAGACTTTGTCATATCTAGCTTTAATTGATGAAATGATTCTGAAACAGTTGATGATGTTATGAAAATGAAGAAGTATGATTTGAAAGCTCCTGCCAATACTATCAGAAGTTTGTAATGAATTGCTTAAGAATAAGTCCCTTGATCACCAAATTTTATGAAACGAGTGAACAAAATGAACCTATCTAAATGAATATGTAATGTAGATATAACTATACAAATAGTGTCGATGCTTCATGCGTAAAATCATTTAAGGTGCAAGGAATTGACTGATTCACTGAATTCCTCACCCTCCAGTGTGCACAAGAGATACACACCATTACCATAGTCCTTCATGACTCGATATGGGCCCAACCATTTGGGCCGGAACTTTCTTCCTTTACCGGTTTTCTTATTGATCCGGTTGTCTAGTCTTAAAACTAGATCTCCTTCATATATTTCTCACTCATAGACCTTTTTGTTATACTGCTGGTGCATCCAGTCAGGATAGGCTCTATGCCATTGTTCGGCATTTAACCTGGCCTCATCTAGGCTTTCTAGTTGGGAGAGGCGTGCCTCTCTATAAGCTTCTTCATCTAGAATCCCTTGTAGTGAGATGCGGAGACTGGGTATTTCAACCTCAAGTGGGAGAACTGCTTCTACCCTGAATACCAGTGAGAAAGGAGTTGCTCCTGTTGGTGTTCTTATTGAGGTTCGGTGGGCCCACAAGGCCGGATATAATTTTAAATGCCAATCTCATTTGTTTTCTTTTACCGTTTTGAGGAGAATAGCTTTCAACGTTTTGTTTGTCGCTTCAGCCTGCCCGTTGGCTTGAGGGTAGTAAAGAGAGGCCATGTGATGGTTTATTTTGAACTTGCTACATAGCTCACAAACTTCATCATTCTTAAAGGACGTGCCATTATCTGAGATAATGATTTGTGGGACACCATACCTGCAGATAATTTGGTTCAAAATGAATTTGGCAATCACCGAACCTGGTACAGTGGTGAGAGGCATGGCCTCCACCCATTTGGTAAAATATTCCATGGCTGTGATTATAAAATTATGGCCATCGGTTGATGAGGGAGAGAATTTCCCTATTAAGTCCAGACCCCAAGTGGAGAAGGGCCACGAGTTGCTATTGGCTGCAGGGATTGTGCTGGCATGTGAATCTGGTGAGAGAATTCTTGACATTTGTGGCACTTACGTATAAATTCCACTGCATCATGTTTGAGAGTGGGCCAAAAATAGCCCATCCGATGTATTTTGTGAGTGGTGGCGTGACCACCGAAGTGGCCCCCGCATATCCCACTGTGGGATTCATGAAGGATCCTCTTGGATTCTTCTATGTCGACGCATCTTAGAAGCATGCCGTCGAAGGCTCTACGATAGAGCACTTGGTCTAAAACAACATATTTAGTGGCAATAATGCGTAACCACCTTCTTTGTTGTGATGTGGCACTTTCTAGGTATGTATGGTCCATGATAAAATTGATGATATCAGTATACCAGGGACATGTAGAGATGGGGGGTCTGGTTTTGACAAAGAATACACATTCATTGGGAAAGTCTAGATCTACCAGTTCACCTCCATCTAGTGGATTGTCAACTAACTAGTCTGCAATGATTTGTCCTTTGAAAAATTTTTGGTTTACGAATGTTAACTCAAATTCTCCCATTAGGGTTATGAAATGTCCAACCTTCTTAGACAAGGACCCTTGCATGAGGAATGTCCGTAAATGGTCTGTCTTCACAATGACCCTTGTTTCTTGATTTAACATGTAATGTCTTAAACATTTTGTGGTGAAGATTATGGCAAGGCATTCTCTTTCTACCTGTGTATAACACATTTCATAATCGAGTAATGTTCGGCTAATGAAATAGATCACGTGTGTTCTCATTTATCATCGTCTTCTTGAGCTAGCATGCAGGCCAACGAGACATGAGTGGCTCGTGAGTATAGGATTAAAGGGTGGTCTAGATTGGTTGGCATTAGCATGGGTGGTGACAATAAGAAGTGCTTAACTGCTTCGAAAGCCTCATTGCAGTCTTCAGTCCAATCGATACTATAATCTTTCTTGAGTAGATTGTTGATTGGATGAATGGCAAAGCTTAAATCTGGGATGAACCTTCGGATTGCACCGAGTTTCCCAAGAAATGACCTGATTCCAGACTCGTCTGAAGGTGGGATCATTTCGAGAACAACCGTATTTTGGCCGGATCGACATCAATCCCTCGTGAAGATATAATGTATCCTAGAAGTTTGCCTCCTGTTACACCGAAAACACACTTCTCTAGGTTTAATGTGACACCATACTCAATTAGTCATGAGAGGATGATACGGAGCACCTCCGGGTGATCACAGTGCTTCTTGGCCTTGGCCAACAAGTCATCCACATATGATTCCACAATTTTATGGATAAGATCATGGAATATGTACGTCATTGCCCGTTGATATGTAGCGCCAGTGTTCTTAAGACCAAATGACATGACAACATAACAATAAGTTCCCCAGGGAGTTATAAACATGGTTTTGGCTTGGTCTTGTTCAGATATTTTGATTTGATTATATCCCAAGAACCCATCCATGAGAGACAAAAGCTCAAATCCAGTTGTTGCATCAACGATGACGTCAATGGATGGTAATGGGAAATCATCCTTGGGACAAGCTTTGTTAATATCCTGAAAATCTATGCAAATGTGTATCTTCCCATTCTTTTTGAGAATGGGGATGATATTAGATACCCATTGTGAATAATCGACTGGTTTGATGAATCCTACTTGGAGAAGTTTTATTACTTCCTCTTTTACCATGAGAGCCACTTTTGGCTTCATTGGTCTTGACTTCTGTTTAATTGGCTTCGCATCTGGTTTAGTGAAAAGATTATGTACCGCAACTTGTGGTGCAATACCTGTCATTTCTTTATAATTAAATGCAAAAGCCTTTTGATGTTCTTTGAGGATTTGGGTGTGTGTTTCTATTTCTTCTGGAGTTAGCGAGGATCCTAACTTCAAAATTCTTGGTTCTTCCTCTGTTCCAATGTTTATGTCAATGGTTTCTTCTATCAAAGAAGCATTACCTTCTTCAAATTCAGGTGGGGCTGGAGGTAGTTCCAAGCTTTCTCCATTTTCTATCTCGTAGATATCGAGATCCTTCTGTGGAGGAGACTCTACCGTGGGATTTCCAAAGTAGGAAGAGGAGTGTGGTATTAGGGAAAGATCAACTATAGGGTGAGCAAGGTGTAGCTCCGCATAGGTGTTTAGATATTTGAGAGTGACTTTATCACTATCAACATGATGTAAGATAGGAGATTCATTCTCAGTTGTATGTGTTAGCAGAGGGTTTGTTGACATTTTCTTCACCAATGGTTCAGTATGAAGTGATACCTTGAAACTTGTATCTTCCAACTCATTACTTGGGGTAAAACGCGAAGCTGAGGTTGCTATTGAATCTGCGAGAAGGTTCTGTTCTCGTGGGATTTCCTCAATGGATATGAAGTTGAATCTTTTGCTTAGATCTAATACCACTATTTTATAGAGCTGTAAGTGCTCAGCTTTAGTCTCATATACTTCAGAGACTTGGTTTGCAACTAACTGCAAGTCTCCTAATACTCTGATGTTATTGACACCGATCCTTTTGGCTATGATGAGGCCAAGGAGGAGGGCTTCGTACTCAACGTCATTGTTTGTACATTCAAAGTTCAACTTATAAGAAAAAGGTAGGATCTTTCCCTCAGGAGAAGTAAAGATCACACCTGCCCCTGCTCCATAGCGACATCTAGCTCCATCAAAATGGAGAATCCAATAATTACTAGGAAAGATGGATCTAGGACATTCTTTGTGTCTGTTTCTTCTATTTCGGTAACTTCTACCATGCAAAGTTCCTCTACTGGAAGAGAACCAACTCCTAGGGTATGTCCCATACCTACGGAATCAAATGGTAGGAAAATTGGTAGATCTTGTTTTAGTAACTCGACAATTTTTGCAGTAGTTCCTAATGACACTGTTTCTACAACGTTAGCTTCATCCTTGAGGGCTGGGATGCCCTTGACTAGGTTCGTAATTTCTAGTTCTGTTGTAGGTATTAATTTTTCTTCTGGTTTTGAGTCAATTGGTTTGTTAAGTTGGTTTGTTGGGAGTTCAAACTCAGAGTGAACGCCTGGTCTTTTCTTCAGGTCTGCTAGGTGTATGTCGAATGGTTTTGGGTCACCTTTTGCTACGAATATCTTTCCTAGGTGTAAGAATCTTATTTCCTGGAATAACGTAGAGGGGATTGCTTTCATGCGATGTATCCATGGTCGACCGAGGATCATATTATAGTTGGTTTCCCGATCTATGATATAAAACTCGGTGAGGATTGTCTTGGGTCCTAAGGTGACTAGTAATATTATAGTCCCAATTGAAGTAGCTTTAAGGCTATCATAACCTCTTAGCGTATTTCTTGTTGTGGAACAGTTTGTTTCTCCATATCCTAGCTTTTGAAGGAAAGAGAAGGGGACAATGTTAACTGCTGCCCCATCATCCACCATTGCACATTTAACGTAATTATTGTAAACCCACACCTGTAAATGCAAGGCCAGATCACCTCTACGTGTAATTTCAGCATCTGTTGGCATTTTGTTTATGTCGAATATAAACTCGGTATCCCTATCTGGCTGCCCTGGAGGGTGGATATCAAAGTCTATATGGTTTACTTGTGTTTTGGGAGGTGGAGTGATGTTAATTAAATGACCCAGACCTAGTGCTTCTAAAAGAGCAGCCCTATGGGCAGGAGAATTTTTCAATAAGTCCAAAAAGGAGATGTGAGAGAAGGTCTTTGTTAAGTCATTAATTAAATCATAAGCACCCACGGGTTTTACCAATGTTTGTTGAATGTTATCTGGTTCTAGTGGATAGATTGGATTTGGTTGAGAAGAATATTCTCATGTCCTTGTTATGGCTTCTACGTGCAGCTCAGTATCTAACTCCACTAGACCAACTATCTTGGTTCGTGGCTGATTTCCTAATTGTGGTGCGACAGGTGGATTTAGTGAAGTTGAGGCTTCATGATCATTATTTCTTGTCATTACACCTTTGTTTGTCCCATTTGGATTTAATTTATTATTGCTATTGTGATTTGGAAGTGGATCATTGAAGATCTTAAGAGGTGTGTTTTGAGGGGAAACTGCCCCTGTGAAAGTATTTGGCATCGGTGTCACATAATCTGTTAAGAACATATCTATGAAGAGTTGTCTTTGTTCTTCTGGCAAACGTTGCATGAACTTATTGTAATCGTGGAAATTCCTAGTGTCATGGCCTCGAATTTTGTGGAAACCACAATACGAGTTGGGATTATAACTCCTAGGTTGTTGGTTTGGCACGTGTTGTGGTCCAAAATTCTGATTGAACTGTTGACTATTAGGATTAAAGTTTTGCATTTGTTGTCTTTGGTTTTGATATCCAGTTGAGTTTTGACTTGGACCCTGTGTCTAGATCTACCGTTGTTGTTGTTGTTGTTTTTTTTGTTGTTGTTGTCGTCATCAGGGACGATTAAAATCCACTGTGTTGATTGTTGGGGTGAAATTATTGTTTCGTTGGTTGTTAACTGGTGGTGGAACATTTACAACATTTTGCTTTTTTAGTTTGGTCAGTCACTCCATCTGTTGTCACTCTGTGGTTTTTGTTAAGGATTTTAGGTCCTTGATTGGCATTTTGTTGGTAGTAGGATAAGTCATAGTGTTTAGGTTGGGGATGATTAACCTCCCATTTGTTTCATATGTCTTGTGACCGCTATCTATTGCAGCTTGATCTATTCGGAGAGTGCTCTCTTGAGTACTTCATCATAAGTTCTTAGTGGGAACTTCTGGACTTCTTCCTTTATCTCTCTGCTGAGAGAATCAAGGAATAAATCACATAGTTCCATCTGATCCATGTTTGGAGTGCTTGCTGAAGAATAGAGGACTGTACGCCATCTTTGGATGAAATGAGCAACAGATTCATTGTGTTCTTGTTTAATATGCAAGAATTCCCTGATTCCTATTCTCAACAATTTGTTCATGTCAAATGCCTTGATGAACTCTGAAATGAGTTGTTTAAATGAATGTATTGAGGCTTCAGGTATTCTGTAATACCAATCGAGGGCAATACCCTCTAAATTTTTGGGGAATATTTTAGCAACAACTCCATCCCAAGGGAGCAGTTCTCGAATGGCTGTGGCATAGGCCTTAATATGTGCATTTGGGTCTCCCTCTCCTTTGTACTTGGGTAGATCGGGGAGAGGTCTTGGAAGCATGACGCTTCATATAGTGAAGTCCAAAGGTTCTTTCAAATATTCTGAATAAGTTCCTATTGCATAGGTTTCGACCATTGATGGTGTTTGCTGAGGGGGTGGAGGTGGAATGGGTTGTTGATATGGCATAGCATATGTATTTGCAGGGGCATAAGGGAATCCCTGTGGTTGAGTGAATATGCCAGGAGAAGAGAACATATCTCCCTGTGGTGATTTGGAATACATGTTTAAGTATGGAGGAGCATTGCTCAGAAATGGATTATTTTGTACTAAACCGGAGGTATCATATTTTCCACTGGAGCAGCATTAGAAAACGTGCGGTTCTAGTTAGCGTTTGTTGTGAATACTAAGGAGGCATGCCCAATGTGCCTGTTCCTATGAGGAGGTCTACTTGGCTAGGATGATGTGGAGGATTGGAAGTTCTTGCCTGCATGAATTGTGAATTTTGACTTGCTTGAGCAAGTTCCAACCCTCTAACTTTCTCAACTAAGGCTGAGATGACCTCGTTTGGTGAAGACACAGTATTTTTCCTTAGTGGTGTTTGTTGTATACCTTGAGGTTGTATAGGCATATGGTACCCAGCTATGAATTGATCGGTGCCCTGCCAAGTTTTCATCGAGGGCATTTCCTATAGGTGGAGGGATGGGGGTGTTTTCTTGGAATGAGACCTCGGGTTGTGTTTGTAAACCTCCTATAGATGGGTACATATTTTGAGAGCGTTGTTCACTCCTAGCATAACGTGCTAAGTATTCGTCATCTAACAACATATATGGATCTGACTATCTACTAATTTGTGGTCTAAGCAACACCTGAGGAGATGAACCAGATTCTCTAGTGAGTGTCATATTGTTTGAGCTTGAAGGCTTTGTTTGTTGCATTTGAGTGAGATGATCCAACTCCTCTATTTGGAAAGAAGAACTATATCTAGTCCTTTGAGGTGGAGTTTGTGTTGAAAATCAGTTAGTTGAATAGTTGTCACCCCATGCTAAGAGCGAGGGTGATGGTTGTCTATTTAGTTGATCGTAGTATGCTTCAAGACCTAGGAGAGGCCTGCCATATGCATCGTATCCCGACATATTCGGGGGGTATATGAATAACCACAGAATAATGGGAAAGAACAAAGGTGGATAAAATTAAAAGAAGAGTGTGAAAGTGAAACAATTGTTCCTTTTACGTAAGTTTCACTAATTTTGTTGGTAAAGCTGATGTGAAGGCTAATGTGGTGGAAAAGATGAAAAGTATACTAATTGGAAGAACAAGTAGAAATAAGACTCTGAACTAGAAGGTAGAAAGTTTCACGTTGGGTTCACCAATTTTGTACGATGGAAAAGTGACATGTGAGCATGGGAATCTACAAGTGACTCTTCCTCACACCTGACCTCCCGAGGTCATGCCGAGACAGCCGGTAGGGATGGAATACATGTGGGATGTAGATAAGCTAGTTAGGTAATCTTATGTCTTCAACATGCAATGGCATGGGATCTATGAATATAAGGCAAAGAAGGCCCTCCTAACCTGAACCGGTGTGATAGATCGTTCGGTGAGGATAGCTGCTCGAAGGCTCCAATCAATATCGAGCTCTATCATGATCCGATCTATGGGTTATGGGATACGTGGAAGATAACCTGTGGGTGCTTCGTATATGTCTCCCGACAAGGTCATGAAAATGGAATGGCTAAATATGTAGTGGATCTTTTGGTGTTTTATGGATGATTCTCTGGTCTAGTCCAGAAATCTTTAGCTTGATTAGCTGCTACGTTTAATAATGATAGTTGTGTGATAATGTCTGGTGGGAGTGGAGAGGATCTAAACACTAATGTTTGCAAACAAGTGTCAATGTTGGATTGATTTGTAGGCCCATTGGGTTGTGGGACCTATGGATCACAACCGTAAGTTCATGGTTGTTGTGGACCTCCTATGGTCATGTGAAGAATCAATTCCTAATTCTGAGTATCCAGTAGTCATATGCCTTTTCGGCCTCTACATTTAGAACTAGAAGTTGCACAATTTTCTTGGAGTACCTAACAGGTGTTCTGGCAACTTGGATACATAAGCTAGTGTCTATATCAACGAGGAGGTCTCCTGCGTCTGGCTGTGGGACTAGTGGATCACAACCAAATGTTTTCCCTCTTTTAGGTCCTTCTACAGTCATACAGATATCTATCAAGGCAATCTATAATTTGTCTAATTTGACCAGAACGTGTGTGCTTTGTTGTCTTCTATGTTTAATCCCCTTAACTGTGAGCTGATTTCTTGTAGGTCTGTTGTTGTTCGGAAGACCTGAATTCTGAGATTTTGGTCTATGTCAGTTATTGCTACAACAGTATTTGGTTGAGGCACGATTGGCTCAAAAACATATTCCCTGGGCTCCCTAGGTCTCGTGATTGTCATACAAGATCAATATAATCCTAAAATAAACTAACTATGCGAGATATATCTACAATATATATATATATATATATATATATATATATATATTTGTATTTTTATGATACTCCTCTATTTTGAATGGAATTGAAAGAGAAACTAATCTAATATATTCAGAAAATGACAACTAATTTAATAACAAAATTAAAACAAACAAGGTAGCCTGGTGTAGCTACTTGCCTGTGCAGTTGTGAGTTTTATCCTAAATAACTAGATAGCTGATTAACTTAATTGAAAGATTCTCGATCCTACCTCAGAAGTGAGGAATGAATCATAGTTTCTCAGAAACTATCAATCCCCACAACTTCCCTGGCAATATCAAGAATGAAATTTAACTCAAAATGAAATATTTCACTACTCTATTTGATATGTTTTAACTAGAACTTTGACTAGATAAAACCTCGAATTTGTAGAACAGTGGAAAATCTAGTAGTGTATGAATTTGTCCCCTCAGAATGATCTCCTCATTCCTTCGTGTTCACGTGAATCCAGAAGAGTGTGTATATGCTAGCATCAACAGAAGAAGGTATTTGAACAATGGTAGCTTTGGATATAGACCGAATATAATGCAAGTAGGAGAGGGATAGCGCAAGTGACAGAGCTTGGCGTATGTAATTCCTAGCGGGATTTATTGCGGGAATACAACACAAGGGTACCGAGAGATTCTAGAATCTACCTTCTGTGAAGAACACAACCTGCAACTCTAATGAATTCAATCTAAAACTGACACTACTCTTGCTCTAGACTAATTTGTATGAACAACAATGAACAAGACTGAAGCAAGAAGATCGAATGGCTTACCAACAACAAAGGAAAAACTAGTATGGATGCAAACATGAAAAGAAAATGAGCTTATAAAAAAGAAATTGATAGACTTAAAAAATGAAAAATGAGAAGTTGAGGGGCCCTTTTCTTGAAAACAAGCTGACTATTTATAGATTTTACATTCACCCAAAGGTAATTCCTGAATAGAACTCTTTTACCATTAAATAATGGAGAAACACTATTCTAGGGGACACAAAACATTAATACGAGCCAAGGTGGTGGAGAAAAGCTGGTAAAAGTTGAAAATTATGCAAGTCGTGATCAAAAGAACATGCTGGAAAATGCGTGAAGGACCGCCGCCCTGCCAGGGCGGTGGTTTCATCACTAAAGGTCAAAATGCTAAGAAAAGAAAGGTAGAGGAATAAAACAAAGCACAAGGAACATGGATAAAGCATTTGGGATGCTAACATATACTTCGTGAGCTTCTTTGGATCCTGAACACCTTGCGAGGTGACCTGTATCATCATTGGGGCATGTGTAACATCGTTCTGGTGGTACAGTACCCTACAATTTTGGGTAGGTACAGATACCATCAGGTGAGGATAGATAGATAAGATCAAGAGAAGATGAATTTCACCACTGAATGGGGAAGTTTTTCATACAAAATTATGCCTTCTAGATTAAAGAATGCTGCCTGCAAATATTTTCACACATAGTGGTACAAGAAATTTCAGGATTTTATTCATAAGTTCTTGCAAGTATATCTGGATGATTAAATAGTTTATGGCCTTATAAATAAGGGTCACCATGTAATAATTTAAGGCTAATGTTTGAGAGGTTCTGACAGTTGAGCATATCTCTTTAAATATTAAGATGTGTGTATTTTCCACACCCTTTGGAATTTTGTCTGGAACACATAATCTATAAAGAGGGCTTGCTAGTGGATCCTACTAAGGTTGTTGTAATTTTGGGCTTAGAAGAACCAGCTAGTCAAAGCAAGGTGTGTGGATTCTTGGGGCACACATGATATTATAGGAATTTTATCAAAGGTTATTTCAACATCTTTTTGCCCCTGGAGGAATTGTTGGAAGGAAAAAGAAAGTTTTATTGAGGGTGAGGCACATAGTGACGTGTGTTTGAGATTCTATAAGAAAGACTTACTCCAACACCTAATTTTCATGTTTTACTTCATGGTCCAAACCTGTTCACATTCATGTAGACACCTCTGGAATGGCCATTGACACAGGTACTAGCACAGATTGAAGAAGGGATTGTTGATCATCATATTTGCTTTGTGAGCAGAAATTTGACTTCAAGCAAAGCATAAATACACAATGATAGAGCATGAGGCATTTTCTATGATCTACATGCTCCACAAGTTTTGACATGGTATTTGTCTAGTCTACACCTTTTATCATTTTTTTACAGACCACATGACAATAATGTATTTAGTGAACAAGACCTGTTTCACAGGGGTGCATATGTCATTGGGTTATGTTATTTCAAGAGTTTAACTTTACTGTGGTGGTTAAGCCATGTAAGAGTAAATTTCTAGTCTAGATCATTTATCAAGGATTCAATCATTAGAGGATGTGCAAAAAGCATTAAGGACATAATACTAGATGTACAGACGGTTCAATTTTAACCGCACACTCTCAGACCATGGAGGATATTTTTGTATTTTTACACACAGGTGTTTCTTGAGGGAATGAATGCCTTAGGAAATGAAACAACTTGTTATTCGTGATTGTGCCTTACATGTTAATAAGTGGAGACTTATATAAGTTAGGTCATGATGAAGTTTTGTACTACCGGGTGTGTACTTGAGAATGAGTCCTAAAGAAATTATGGTAGATGCTCATGGTGGTATTATAGGTCAATACTATACAGGGGATTCCACCGTACACACAAGATTCTACTAGTTGGTATATGGTGGGAAACATGTTATACAAGGATTACAAAGAATATTGTAAGGCATGTGACCATAAGGCATGTGACCATTTTCAACTGCCTTGGAAAGCGTAAGCATAGAGGATGAAATTCCTTTAAGGCATATTACTTTAGTGCAAAGCCTTTATGAGAAGTGGGAAATTGACATTTTTGGGCCCTATCTCCTCAACCATTTGTACGGGACAATGATATGATCACACTATATTATAAAATTGTAGAAATTATTCTTACATGGTGGGAAGAAGTGACACCTACAAAACATTACATAACAACTACGACAATAAGGCTTCTATGGAAAAATATTATCAGCTGGTATTGATACCCTTTAAGTCTAACAAGTGATATGTTTAATCATTTCCTTAATTAGACTATCATGATATTCATGGATGAATTTATGGTTGCACACCATCAGACAACACCCTATCACCCTTAGGAAAATGGAACTACTGAGGGCCTTCAATAGGATATTGAGCTAGACCTTGACAAAAATTTTTGATGTTGGAAGGAGAGATTGGGATGATAAGGTTTCTGTTGTACTTTGGCATATATGACAACCTACAAGAGGTTGAATAAAGCAACACCATTTTAGTTGGTGTTCAATGCAGAGGAAAGTTCTACCCATGGAATTCATGTTACCTTCTTTGCATATTGTGCACACAGGAGGTCTGGCTGATGAGAAGGCATTGGAAGAATGTATTGACAAACTGATGCAGCTGGATGAGAGGTGTGCCATAATAAAATGGAGTTAGAAGTAAGAAAAATCCAGACAGAAGGCATGGCATGATAGGCACATCAAGGATAAGAAGCTTGAGGTTGGGAAAATGGTACTTCTTTATGATTCAAAATTTTTGTGCCACCCTGGAAATCTCAAGGTGCATTGGTTGGGACCGTATGTTATCACTTATATACTTGATTCAGGTGCTTGCCAGTTAGAGGTGTTGGATGGGACACTATTTCCCAGTTACTTCAACGGGAGTAGGCTGAAGCCATACTATAAATAATTCTTCTTGGTGTTTGTAATAAGGCAATATTTCCACTTAGATTAGATTTCCTTAATGCATTCCCTTTTTATGTGTTTCCTTCATCTTTGTTATGCTTTTTCAATTTAGTTTAGTGTTTTGTGTAATAAGTGTGTTTGCGCATCAAAAGCTGGGAATTGATTGTGATCTAAAGTGTTTTCATCCACAGAGGACCACACATACCCTTAGTGTGGGGTGGTTGGAGAAGGATTGAATACTGGTATTGTATGATGGATTGTGGTGCATGATAAAGACAAACTCACAGGTGATTTAGAAAAGAAAAATTTAGGGAAGTTTCTCAAATTTTAGACCACGCGTAGGGGGATACATGCTCAGTATAATGCAAAGGAGGCTACAACATTGGAGACTACTTAGGAAGAGTCACATTGGATAGGTAATTTGACGTAGGGAAGCACGGGGAGAGGGGATCTGTGAAAAAAAAAAAGTAGTGGGCACTCCAAAAGGTTATGACTGGGGCATGAAAATCTGAGGCACGGAAGGAGCATGACATTGTGGGAAAGCACAAAAGAAAAATTAATGTCACGTACGGTGGTAGATGGGAACAATTAATGTGAAGGATTTTTGAAGTTTTCTATAAAGTCAGCATTTGTAACATCATTGTTACCTTGCATAGTTGAAGCTAATGAGTGTGTAGTACGAAGGAGAGCTGAAGATGAAGAGAAATCTATAGATCAACAAGCTAGTTGGGATCAAAGCACATTGTTGAGAAGCATGTAGGCACAAAATTGAGATTCAGGTGGTGGTGTGTGTGTTTTGCGAAGGTATCATATGATTAGGGTTCAAAAGAGGTAGAGTACAGATAGGGTTTGACAGATTGAAGGGTCTGGTTAGCACTCCTCGAAAGTAAAGTCTCAAGGTGATAAATTTTAAGTTACAGAATGTTCCAGACATGTGAGGAAGAGAGGATGACACCACAGTGAGCTCTAGTTGTTGTGATAGAATCTGACAAAGCAAAAGAGGATTGGTTGGTTGAGATGTTGTATCCAAAGGGAGTAATCAAGGGGTGACCATGGAAAATAGAGATAACACAATGTAAAATTTTAGACACTAATCACAGAATAGACAAGTGTATGAAGGATATCATTGTCGAAGTCGTTAGAAAGATAAATTGAAGGATGATATATGGAGAGACGGTTTTGGATGACTTTGTGAGGAGATTGCTGGAGAATGTGGGGGTCATGCAAATCCTTGAGTTTCCTTACATTGGAAATCTTGAGCAACTGTATCAATGGCTTATGTCACATGTACATGAATATTTATTTTACTTTGCTTAGAAGAATGCAGGTCACCACTAAACTAATTGAAAGGTATGGGTCACCACTCTAGAATTACAGATGACTTATCAGATGATGAGGGAATTAATGCAACGCCGCTGCTCAAGTATAAGAAGGGGGGAGCCGTTCAAGGTAACTAATATTGAAAACATGGCCACAAAGGTTAACTATAAGTTAGGGGCCTCTAAGAGATGGAATGGGGTAAATTAGCGTTGGTTACACATAGTGCACAAAATGGCCAAAAAAAATATATAACATCGTTGGATACATTGCAGAAAGCATGGTAGTTGAGGTACGCGTCTAGGAATAAAAAGGTGAGAAGATTACTTGGGGTACCATTCTTCTATTGATTGTTTTCAGTGAGGTTGGTGTACCTGATGGACCAAGGGAAAATGTTTAGGAATTTCCCTTGGAAAATAAGTCCCCAAAAAAGTTCTCAAAGTATATATTACGGGGTTCAATTTCTAACACCTATAAGGAGTGCCAACAAAAATGGTTTAGGCGGCTGCGTCGGGTGTTTGAAGGAAAGTGACACATTTCACGCAAGCTTCCTACAATATTGAATGGTGAAGCAGAGTTCACCATCTATCAAAATTTCAGCTTGGGACAGTTTCATATGTAGATAGTCAAGAAGATCCCATGGTGTAAGTTACCTTTCACCTTTACCGTGAGGTTTTTTAATAATTCTATCAACATGTTCCATAACCTGTGCAAAATTTAGTTTGATGTTGATAAGGTAGATGTGGATATTCATATCCTGTGAAAAACCTATGTATGGCCGAACTGGGAAGCATATGTCAAAACACTTGAATCAACTAATATTGACATAACTCTGGAGAGCATGGCCATAGGGAATTTGGAAGAAGTGCATGTATATGTATACTTAAGGTCGTGCTTCAAAGATGGAAAGGTGATAAAGGGTGATGACATAGCTCTGCCAGGTCCTCCAAGGTAGAAGTACACAGTGGGCACCTCAAGGCCAGTTGCACTTGCACCCCCACTCAGGAAGAACAAGTGCCTGCTGAATTGAATAATGTTTTAGAACAACAGTAGGAGGAACCAGATGATAGCAATGGACTGGATTACACATGAAGAGTATTGCGTAAAGAGGCATATGTCCATAGCTGGGACTTCACAACCTATAAGGAGGTCACCACAGGTCACTCCAGTGAAGAATGTAGAGGAGCAAAAGAAGAAGCGCCAAAAATATGTACCGATAAAGAATAGAGAGGAGAAGATGTCCCCTCAACAAATCACATAGTGATATGAGGCTACTCCAAGTCTTTAAATGTAGGATGATGAGGAGATAGGTGAATGGATAATCTAAGAGGAGGTTGGCCCAAGTGTAAGTATCTAGGAGTCAGTTGGAGATCAAATCAATGTTGGTGGTGATACAGATATTATAGTGTGCCTAGCGCGTGAAGGAAAAGATTAAAAGGAAGAAGAAGTACACCAAAGCATGGGCGCTAAAGCATAATAGGATGCAGGTACTTTTGTACAAGAAAACTTCAGAGAGTGCACAAGTGAAAACATGGAGGATGATGTGATAAGGACTCAAAACCTGGGCTACATTGATGACATGACTAAAATTATATGCGCTCGTTTTAAGAGTACATTTCCTAAGGAACAATTATGTGATTGGGATTTGATGGACCCAGAAATGGCGATAATGCGTACTCACAAATAATTGTCTTGGAGCTTGCAGACTCACATGGATGAGCCTAAATTTGATGTTTGTGAGGATTTTTGTGTATCATGGAAGATGAAATGAGTGCCACATACCCACCATATCACCATTAATCCCACACAGTTATCAGATGAATAGGTAAGTAATGCACTAGTCAAAGTATCTACAAAAGTTGTGCGCTGTAACATTGATAAAGTGGCACTTGTAAGGGCACTTATGGATGAGATGAGGGACAAAGATACTAAGATCAAGTGGCTAATAGAGGAGCAAGATAATACTATGGAAAAATCATAGAATGTTCTTAAGATGGCCAAATAGATAGCTGATGAAATTATGGAGAAGAGGCATGAGTTTCAAGAGAAGGTGTCATAGAATTTTTCAATTGCCCTTCAGTATTTGTGCACAACAATCTGTTTTCTTATGGAAGAAGGGCCAGTGCACCTACCAAAACCAAAGGATGCTACAGAGGAGGCGGCTAAAGTCAAATTCGTGGTTGTAAGAAAAATTTCTAGTTATGAGTTTTTTATGCAGGATTTGAAGGATGAACTACAGAAAGGGGATTTGGTATTGACAATGTGTACAACACTAGATGTAATCATTAAGACAAAGACTCTAGCAGAATAAGGTGAGGTCCTTCAAGCGACCAAGAACGAAACACTTGGGCACATATAAATAATTACTCTAGTAGAAACTAAGCGTGATGTGCTTGAGGTTTCCAGGGTCCCACATAAGGAGAGAATAAAGGAAATTGGGAAGCCCATCGTGGAGAAGATGGATGTGATGGAAGGGATGCTCTCAAGTATGGCCAATATACTTAGAATTCTACAAAATGAAGGTGGTAAGATAACTCTTAATGAGTTGGAGGGATTGGTTGTAGAAATCCTAGATAAAACAAATTCATTGCAAAATGGTTGGTATGCATTTGAAACGGAAGTCCAGAGTGAATATAAAGAGTTAATTCTACCAGAAGAAGGGAAAGATACCAAGTAGTATGCCTTCCTTCTTAAGCGTCGGGTAGGCCATTCTTTTTTAACAAGTAATTATTCATTCATTCATTCAAGATAAGTTGGTACCCATCGTTGAGGGAATCAATCCAATTTAGTGTGTGGTGATGTTGGGTTGAAAAATATGGCCTAAGTTTGGTAATGCATATAAGGATTGGGCGTGTAAACATGGGGTGTGTAAAGTAGTAAGACATGGCGCGCTCGGAATTAAGACTTAACCATTTTTTCATGAGGTTAGTTTTGGATATAGAATGCAAAGCACATAATGACATGGAGACTTGAAGGCTATACCAAGGCTATTTTGGGATTTACAGTAGTTCAAGCGTCATGCAGAGTTTTCATTTAATAATAGGATATGTACTAAGAGTTCACTGTAGAAGATCTATTATCAGCACTTGCATGCTTTTATATTCTTATGTAAGGGAGCATGGATAATATTGACAATTTTTTCACTTGTGTAAAAATGGGAAACTCGAAACTTCGTCGTTACGATGAAAAGTCTTGGGTGAAGTATACCAAAGATAAGGAAGTTTTTATGTTATTTGTTACTGCTGAATTAGTTACAAGATTAAATGAAATCTGTAGTTATGTGTGTTGTCACAAAACATAACAGATCACATAGTCTGCAAATTCATGC
Organism: Taxus chinensis; assembly: GCA_019776745.2. Taxonomy (NCBI): domain Eukaryota; kingdom Viridiplantae; phylum Streptophyta; class Pinopsida; order Cupressales; family Taxaceae; genus Taxus; species Taxus chinensis. The sequence continues at coordinate 132,501,654 of CM034152.1, read as the reverse complement.
CATCTTCAGCAAAAGAACACAAAGCCCTAAAGGGAAGATGTGTTGTCTTGATGAAGATGAAAAATTACAGAGTAGGTCAAGTGCTGAGTTTTGAAGCAACAAATAGAAATACAGATATCAGAAAATCAGGGTTCATTACTGAATGTTACAAGTTCTCATCAATGTTCTTTCCTTCATGATAAAGACATTCAATTATGTTACTGAGTTGTTTAGTTCATTATATAATCCATACAGAAAGCTGAAATGCAGAAAGAAATATACAACTCATTTACAGAATTCAATGTTTTATTCACAAGGAAGGTCAAATGTTTCCCACACAAGCCATGGGATGTGACTAAAAAGTAATGTACATCTACTGAAGAAAGAGGTACACATGCATGAAATAGAAAGCAAAGGATTGTGAGTGAACCCATCATTGCCTTTGTATATTCTTTGTTGTGCAGAGCATCTCCTTGCCAGCTCCTTTCATCCTCAAGGCATGGTATCTGAAAAGTAAAAGAAAGGAATCATCAATAAAGAGCTCATGGTTAATCCATATTCCCACACTGCCTAATTCATGCATATGGATCTCTAAGCAATAGGAGATATAGATTACTTGAAGATCAAACTAAATATCTCACTCAGAAAGAAGAAATAGAAAAGAGAATAAGAAACATGGACATAAGAGAGGCCAAAAAGCCTAATTTTTCTAACTATTTTTTTAAAGTGTGTAGATACAGGTTGCAACCAAGAAGAAAGAATCATGTACATGCTGAAAATGGAGGACCAATGTAATTGAAACTCAGATATTGTCTACAAATGGAAGAGGTTACAGTACAGAACAAAAAAGATGTTTGTAGACAAGTTACATTTTCTATATTTCAGTTAAAGGAAAGGAATTCTAGGAAAAATTTGACAGGGCTTCGCCATGTAAATGGATATTTACAACTTTTCCAATATCTATATAAAACTGAAATCAAAGAAATGTAGTAAAAGTAATAGAACAAAGTATCTGAATCAAGGCTTATGCCTGATAATGACATCAAAACATATTAAGAATTGCTTAAAATTACTGTAGGTGTTAGATTAATAATTTCTTAAAGTTACTGCAGGTATCAAAGAGTATAAGTGCAACTATAGGTTACAAACAGGAATTTCAAAAAGTGAACTGAAGGAAGAGATGAACAAGTAGCCACTTCATTTATAGTTTTTATCAACATCATTCAACCTTGCAAACTCACACATTCCCAAGTCAAAGAAATGTTAAAGTATTTCAAAGATTGTCATCTGCATTAAAATCATATTCAAGTTACATTATCAGAATGTGTACAGATCTAGATCAAAGAAATTCAAACATTAATAGGGATCATCAAGTTCAGAACTCCTAGCCATGATCAAATAGGGGAAATGAAGTATATACAAAGCCTCTATAGAAACAAATGCCAGATAAGAAGTGTAGATTCCTTAAACTTCGAATCAAAGACACTACAGTGTATGAAATACAAATACCCAAATCAAGAAATGTTCATTTATGGAGTTAAGGGAGGAGCGAGGCTGTAATAAAGAATGGAGACCCGATATTGGACAAAGTTCCACTTCTATGGAAACAACCTTTTCAAATCAAAGTAAGAAGCACTTTCAGAGGAAAAGTAGGGTTACAGGAACTCAAAAGCACAGATCTTGGCCAATCAATGGAGCCATAAAGTAAAAATGAACTCATACAAAGTAAATCAGAGCTTCATAGTAGCAACACAATAATCACAGAGTCCTTTTTGAGCTCATTCTTATCAATGGCCGAGCATGACAAATACAAGAAAAATAGGAAATGTGATTATAAGTGCATGATGAAACCAATACTTCAAACTTTTACAGATATTTTATACACATAGTTGAAGAATTTCTCAACGTCACATATCTACAGATCCCCAAAACTCAAAAAATATAGATCTATAATTCATGATGCAGATTGGACCGAAGACTACACTCACCTTAATCCTTAGCAATTTCGAGTAAAGTGACTACCAGTTCCCATTGATCAAGAAATCACGTACTCAAAGAGTAATGGAGCAGGTTTAGAATCCATTTCAAGGTTGAGGGTACCATCAAAACCCATATAGAAAATGATGGCCATGGTCTTGCTCAGAAAATCAAAGATAGAACAAAAGAACAAAGACCGAAAAGGGGAATAAAACTGAGCTCTAAGACAAATAACCATGGTGACCAATATAAAACCGAGCTCAAAAACACTAAACAATGGTGGCATTGTTACAAAAAACTCACTCAGAAGAAGCACAAAACGTAGAGAACCATTTTTGTAAAGAGCCTAGTAAAGAATAATCAACAATGGAACTCCCATAAATGTTCGGTGAGCTTCACAGATCAAACAATGGTTTTCAAAAATTTTGTCAGGGCTTCACCTGAAGAACCAAAAATCTAAATGAAATGATTATTAGGGTCGAAGTTACCCTTTACCATGCAAACCCAAGGGGTGATTTTATGAAACTTAACCATAGTCAGATAATCAATGTCTGAACATCAAGTCGTGTAAGGATCAAGGGCTGAGAATCAATCTCCAAGTCCAAAGCAAACCGTGGTTTAAGCTATTAAAACCACATTAAATACACAGTCAGAAACCCTAATCATGCCTTCAAGATCAATGATCAAAATCTACAAGTACAAAGATCAACGCTCACGAATTGATCATCAAGATTGAGGCAAAATTCATTGGGACAGAATAATGGCGGTCAAACTTAGTCCAATTTGTCAATTTTCAAATTTTGTAAAGTTTCAAAGTTTCCTCCGCATGCTCGAAAGTCCGTAGTGTATATGTGTCATCACCAGAACAGAAGTAGAAAAGTGGGGGTCGGGCCCTCTTTTAGTTTTGAAACATTTTGCAAAAGTTAAAATTTCCAAGCTTAGGCTCGTAGGACCGAGAAGTACATGTGTCATCATTACAAAAAAAGTGGAGGCCAGGGGTTATTTTTAAGGTTTGAAACTTTTACAAAAAAAGGCTAAGGTTCCAAAAAATTCCCGCAATTGCGAGCCTCCACGGCCGAAACCTAAACCATAGGTTTAATATCGACGGTCGAGGATGAAATAGAGGTACAGAGATCAAGGGCCCAGAACAATCAACAAATATCAAAGCCACTGACAAGTTACTAAGGGGTGAGTCACCGTGGAGAAGGGGACAATCCACGTGTCCATTGAATAAAACATTTGTAATGACTTTGAAATTCTAACCATAGTGCAGTAAAAGTAATAGAACAAAGTATCTAAATCAAGGCTTATGCCTGATAATGGCATCAAAATAGATTAAGAATTGCTTAAAGTTACTGTAGGTATCAAAGAGTATAAGTGCAACTACCGGTTACAAACAGGCATTTCAAAAAGTGAACTGAAGGAAGATATGAACAAGCAACCACTTCATTTAAAATTTTTATCAACATCATTCAACCTTGCAAACTCACACATACCCAAGTCAAAGAAATGTTACAGTATTTCAGAGATTGTCATCTCCATAAAAATCATATTCAAGTTACATTATCAGAGTGTGTACAGATCCGGATCAAAGGAATTCAAACATTTATAGGGATCATCAAGTTCAAAACTCCCAGCCATGATCAAATAGGGGAAACGAAGTATATACAAAGCCTCTACAAAAAAAAATGTCAGATAAGAAGTGCAGATTCGACTCAAACTTTGAATCAGAGACACTATAGTGTATGAAATACGAATACCCAAATCAAGAAATGTTCATATATGGAGTGATCAGGGGATCATTTTTAAAATTTCCCTAAACATCCCTAAATGGTGTTAGTGCACAAGATCATCTCGAGAGCTTTCCATCGACTGTGAGAACGCGAAAAACAAACATCGGGGGCTCTACATATGTTCGGTCAAAGTTCAGACAGCGGGAAAGTCAACACTGGTCAACTAGTCAATATTGGACCAATGGCACTGCGACATGTGGCGAAAAGGCAAAATGGAGTTGTTTGTGGGTTTTCGATCACCGGTCTTCAATGAGTGTAAAATTGGTGCACGAGAACAAGAGGCTCAACTTTTATTACGGAGGGGAGCCCGGCCGCTGTGTGGACTATGGTATTATCGCCAACGTGGTGGGTCCACAAGCCACCACGTGGCTTGCCACCACTCGTCGAATTCGCTCGATTTGCCTATCGAGAGACAACAAGTGGGCTATATGCTATTTACCGAGTTAATTATTTCTATGCCACATTGTATGGGTCGAAATTATATTATCTTGGTAAGTCCACTTACAAAATCATTTCCATGCCACATGACTAAGTGGGGTGGGTTTTATTATAACAGCCATGTATTAATGGTTTGCAATTACCCACATAGCCACCAAACCATATGCCATGTGTGGAGGTCCACGTGGTGAGGGAGGTGAAGCGGTGGAGATGGGGCGGATAAGTCTAACGTGGTCCTTTGACCACTCCACATGTGCGTGGGAAGGCTTAATAAAGCCTAAACTATTATCCAACTGCCTAATGTGGGATATACCCACTTCTCCTTAGCTGTTCTTATGGGATTTTAATCCTATTTAAAATGCTAAGTGCCCTATTTGGGATTTAACCCATTAAAACAAGCAAATCCGCCAATATGGGTATTTGATCCCATTTATTTTGCTACGGGTAAGGCTTAGGTTTAAAATAGCCTAAGGATAATTTGCAAATGCATATTTTAAGGGCCCTTTTTTTGTATAAATAGGGAACCCATTCTATTGTAAGAACACACACACACACAACTCAAGCTTATTATTTGTTAAGCTTGTTGTGGACACACACAACCCGAGCTTATTTTTTTGTTAAGCTTACTTGTGGGATGTGTCAACAGGTATTGTCTATTGGCCTATTATTTTAGGCAAAAGTAGATGAAATATTTGTGATTGGGAGTAAATTGTAAACTACCCAATAGGCCCATTGAGCCACACCAATTACTTGCAAATCCTGGATTGTCGACCGGAGTGCTAGCTTCACATTGATAGCGTCAGGAAGGCCAATCGAAGCTGAAGGAGATTGTACACCAGGAAGGTGGAAGTCGGGCGCTATTTTTCACCCTTATCATCTGAAGAACTGGTGTACTGATAGGCAAGTAAAATTCCATTAGGTTTTCTTGTGAAAGTACTATTGTAACACACAAGTTTTGACTAGTGGAACGGTTCGACCACGAACCCGGAGACGTAGGCAATTGCCAAACTCCGTAATCAATCTGTGTGCAATTGTCATTATTGTCTTGCATTATTTTAAATTGATTACTTAAAAGGAGTAAATTATCAGCAAATAATTAAATCCTATAAGGGTCCGAGATCAGGTAGTAATAATCTGGTTATTTTCGGATCAAGTTTGGTATCAGAGCGAGGTTTAGCTCCATATTTGTTTTTCAGTAAATCTGATTAATAGAGTGATTGCTTCAAGATTGGTGCAGTTGGTTCAATTTGTGTGAACAAGGTACAAGTGCACTATGGGCAAGATGTCTAAACAGGTAAAGCTCGAAGAGATTGAAGCTTATAATCACCAGATCCAGGAAGAGAACTCTCTCCTATGATCCATGTATTCCTCCTTGGAAGAGGAGAATGCTTGTTTGAAATCAGAATTACAAACCAAGGATGAGCTCTTAGCAAGGTTGCAGTGTGGTGATCAGAGGAAGGAAATGCCTTCAACTTCAGATGCAGAGGCCATGGCAGATGATTGCACTGTAAGTTGTTCACCACTGGAATCTTCTTCTTCCTCCCATTCGGTTTCGGATTCATGTAATGAAGTCTTTGGTTTGTTTGAAAAGCATACTAGAGGCATTGGATCCAAGTTACTAGATAAAATGGGATTTGATGGAAGAGGCCTTGGTAAAAATGGCCAAGGCATTGCTAACCCAATACAGGTCGAGGATCATCCTCATTTTGCAGGTTTGGGTTATGCTAGTGTGGGAATGGAAATTGGAGAATGCTCCAAGAACACTCACAAGAGACAAGCTTCCGAAAGCAAAGTGAATACCCCACTAGTCCTACGAGAAGATTCTGAGCAGGAAAGTTGTGCTTCCTCATCACAAACAGGATGTGGTAAGAGAAATAAATGAAGAGGTAATGAGATTCCATCTCTAGTTTCTTACCATAATTGTAAGCACAGTAAAACTTCTGATCCACTTTTTCATCTTAAGAAGTATGGTTATGATTTTCAGAAGATGTGGAATTCCTTTCCATGTACTTTTTATGGATTGCATAATCATTTAGTGGCCAGATGCTGGAAGAGAAGGACACTGATGAAGAAGTTGATGTCATTCGTCAAGAACAAGGAAAATCAGAAAGACCAATCTTGTCATGCAGAGTCGAGAAATGGTAGAAAGAGTTCCTCATCCCAGAAGAAGGAGATTAAGAGGAATTTTTGTGCTCATTTCCAGAGGAATGGGCATCGGGTGGAAAATTGCTGGAAACTGCATCCATCTCGCCATCAGAGTAATGGTAAGCCAAAGATGGAATGGAGGCCTATTGCAAAGGCAAAGGAAGTTTCTACTCTACCACTAGTTGATAATTCAACCCAAGACTAGGTAATACTTGAAAGTGAAAGTCCTTTGAAATGGGTAAGTCAACAATTTTTCAATTATATATTGCATAATTTAGATTGATGAATCGTATGCAGTATTAAGTTTAGAGATCAAATTCTATGAGGAAATGCTGAGAGAAAGGTTTACAATACTCAGTGGATTTTCTTACTTAGAAAATTTGATTAATGCTCCAAACATATCTCCTAATAAGCTTGTGAGTACCTGTTACAGCTTGGATACAGGATTTCACTCATATAAAGCTTGGAGATTGATCTGCCATTTGTGCAGACATTAGAGTTCGCAGAGATTAGCTCGGAACTTCATTCTGTGTAGAGGCATTGTGACCGTGTAGCAGAATGGTAGCTGAATCACCGTTGGCATTGACTTCAGGTCGGAACTTCATTCTGTGTAGAGGCATTGCGACCGTGCAACAAAATGGTACCTGATATTAGTATGTCAACAAGAGGAGCTCTCAAAGGATTAGCTTGGAACATCATTCGGTGTCAAGGCATTGTAACCACACATACGAATGGTAGCTAATCAACAGACTTAGCATCATGTATCGGAGGCTTGAGGTCTTGAAAGAGGCTTAGCATCATGCATTGGAGGCGTTGAGGTCTACAGAGACTTAGCATCGTGCATCAGAGGCTCAAGGTCTTGAAAGAGGCTTAGCATCGTGCATCGGAGGCATTGAGGTCAGTAACAAACTTAGCATCATGCATTAGAGGCTCGAGGTCTTGCAAGAGGCTTAGCATCATGCATCAGAGGCGTTGAGGTCTGTAACAGACTTAGCATCATGAATCGGAGGCTCGAGGTCTTGAAAGAGGCTTAGCATCATGCATTGGAGGCGTTGAGGTTTGTAAAGGGACAAGGCATTGTCCATCACCGACATCAGATCAATCAAAGCTCTACGTAACATGGAGTTCCTTCAAACTAGTTCAGATTCTGTGGAATCAACTTGGAGCCAGGAGCTGTGTTATAGAGTCAAAGAAGATCCTTGTTGTCAGATATCAAGAAGCTTAGCACCGCACAGAAGGAGTGTTGAGGTTTCATTCAGAAACTTAGCACCATCAAGCGGAGGCGTGGAGGTCTTCTTCGGATATCAGAGTGGCACAACGGAAGCATCGTGGGCCCATAACCCACAGGTCCCAGGATCGGAGCAGAGTTGTCGAAGTGAGAAGGTTGCAGAGGAGAAGACCCAAGGGTCTACTATAGCAGCACTTCCGAGGTGGCAGCAGAGTTTTTTAGATTCAGGACAGTATGGAAGCTTTTTGGGACAAAAAGCTTTTCTCAGTGGGGAGGTGTGATCAGGGGATCATTTTTAAAATTTCCCTAAACATCCCTAAATGGTGTCAGTGCAGAAGATCATCTCGATAGCTTTCCATCGACTGTGAGAACGTGACAAACGGACATCGGGAGCTCTAGATATGTTCGGTCAAAGTTCAGACAGCGGGAAAGTCAACTCTAGTCAACTGGTCAATATTGGACCAAAGGCACTGCGACACATGGTGAAAAGGAAAAATGGAGTTGTTTGTGGGTTTTCGATCACCGGTCTTCGACGAGCGTAAAAATGGTGCACGGGAACAAGAGGCTCAACTTTTATTACGGAGGGGAGCCCGGCCGTCGTGTGGACTATGGTATTATCGCCAACATGGTGGGTCCACAAGCCACCATGTGGCTTGCCACCACTCATCAAATTCGCTTGATTTGCCTATCGAGAGACAACAAGTGGGCTATATGCTATTTACCGAGTTAATTATTTCTATGCCACATTGTATGGGTCGAAATTATATTATCTTGGTAAGTCCACTTACAAACTCATTTCCATGCCACATGACTAAGTGGGGCGGGTTTTATTATAACAACCATGTATTAATGGTTAGCAATTACCCACATAGCCGCCAAACCATATGCCATGCGTGGAGGTCTACGTGGTGAGGGAGGTGAAGCGGTGGAGATGGGGCGGATAAGTCTAACGTGGTCCTTTGACCACTCCACATGTGTGTGGGAAGGCTTAATAAAGCCTAAACTATTATCCAACCGCCTAATGTGGGATATACCCACTTCTCCTTAGCTGTTCTTATGGGATTTTAATCCTATTTAAAATGCTAAGTGCCCTATTTGGGATTTAACCCATTAAAACAAGAAAATCCGTCAATATGGGTATTTGATCCCATTTATTTTGCCTAAGGTTTAGGTTTAAAATAGCCTAAGGATAATTTACAAATGCATATTTTAAGGGCCCTATTTTAATAAATAGGGAACCTTCTATTGTAAAACACACACACACAACTCAAGCTTATTATTTGTTAAGCTTGTTGTGGACACACACAACCCGAGTTTTTTTTTTTGTTAAGCTAAGCGCCCTATTTGGGATGTGTCAACAGGTATTGTCTATTGGCCTATTATTTTAGGCAACTACCCAATAGGCCCATTGAGCCACACCAATTACTTACAAATCCTGGATTGTCGACTGGAGTGCTAGCTTCACATTGATTGTGTCGGGAAGGCCAATCGAAGCCGAAGGACATTGTACGCCAGGAAGGTGGAATTCGGGTGCTATTTTTCACCCTTGTCATCCGAAGAACTGGTGTACTGATAGGCAAGTAAAATTCCATTAGGTTTTCTTGTGAAAGTACTATTATAACTTACAAGTTTTGACTAGTGGAACGGTTCGACCATGAACCCGGAGACGTAGGAAATTTCCGAACTCCGTAATCAATCTGTGTGCAATTGTCATTATTGTCTTGCATTATTTTAAATTGATTACTTAAAAGGAGTAAATTATTGGCAAATAATTAAATCCTATAAGGGTCCGAGATCAGGTAGTAATAATCTGGTTATTTTCGGATCATGGAGTCAAGGGAGGAGCGAGGCTGTAATAAAGAATGGAGACCCGATATTGGACAAAGTTCTACTTCTATAGCAACAACCTTTTCAAATCAAAGTAAGAAGCACTTTCAGAGGTAAAGTGGGGTTACATGAACTCAAAAGCACAGATCCTGGCCAATCAATGGAGCCATAAAGCAAAAATGAACTCATACAAAGTAAATCAGAGCTTCATAGCAGCCACACAATAATCACAGAGTCCTTTTCGAGCTCATTCTTATCAATGGATGAGCGTGACAAATATAAGAAAAATAGGAAATATGATTATAAGTGCATGATGAAACCAATACTTCAAACTTTTACAGATATTTTCTACACAGAGTTGAAGAATTTCTCAAAGTCACATATCTACAGATACCCAGAACTTGAAAAATACAGATCTATAATTCATGATGTAGATTGGGCCGAAGAATACACTCACCTTAATCCTTGGCAATTTTGAGTAAAATTACTACCAATTCCCATTGATCAAGAAATCATGTGCTCAAAGAGTAATGGAGCAGGTTCATAATCCGTTTCAAGGTTGAGGGTTGGCCTATTATTTTACTCACTCAGAAGAAGCACAAAATGCAAAGAACCATTTTTGTAAAGAGTCGAGTAAAGAATAATCAACAATGGTACTCTCATAAATGCTCGGTGAGCTTCCAGATCAAACAATTATTTTCAAAGAAAATTCCAGGGCTTCGCCTAAAGAACCGAAAATCCAAATGAAATGATTATTAGGGTCGAAGTTACCCTTTACCATGAAAACCCAAGGGGTGATTTTATAAAACTCAACCATAGTCAGATAATCAATGTCTGAAGATCAAGTCGTGCAAGGATCAAGGGTTGAGAATCAATCTCCAAGTACAAAGCAAACCATGGTTTGAGCTATTAAAACTACATTCAATGCACAGTCAGAAACCCTAATCATGCCTTCGAGATCAACAATAAAAATCTACAAGTACAAAGATCAACACTCACGAATTGATCATCAAGATCAAGGTAAAAGTCATTGGGACAGAATAATGGCAGTTAAACTTAGTCCAATTTGTCAATTTTCAAATTTTGTAAAGTGTCAAAGTTTCCTCCGCATGCCCAAAAGTCCGCAGTGTATACGTGTCATCACCAGAATAGAAGCGGAAAATCGGGGGTTGGGCCCTCTTTAAGTTTTGAAACATTTTGCAAAAGTAAAAATTTCCAAGCTTAGGCCCGCAGGCCTGAGAAGTACGTGTGACATCACTATAACAAAAGAGGAGGCCGAGGGTTATTTTTAAGGTTTGAAAATTTTGCAAAAAAAGGATAAGGTTCCAAAAAATTCTTGCAAGCCCAAGCCTCCATGGCCGAAACCTAAACCGCAGGTTCAAAATCAACAGCTGAGGATGAAATAGAGGTACAAAGATCAAGCGCCCAAAACAATCAACAAATATCAAAGCCACCGACAAGTTACCAAGGGGTGAGTCACCATGGAGAAGGGGACAACCGACGTGTCCATCGAATAAAACATTTGCAATGAATTTCAAATTCTAACCATAGTGCATACTCCAAATAATATAAAGGGGCTGACCAAATTATATCCAATGATCACCGAAAAGGTGAATTTCTAAATTATATATCATTTAGACATACAAAGCCGACAAGAAAAACTATTGGTCATGCATAATAAAAAAGGTGGTCGAGCATGGTGTGGTGAATTTTACAAAGTGTCCATGTGTATCTAAAACCTTGACAAATATGCTAAGTCCACAAAGGTGGCCAAACCTGGTAAAGTAAAGGTGGTCCCCACGCCAAGGAGTTGAAACGGAGTTGCAAGTGTTATACATGTGATCACTAGAAAATAGAATGAGTGTCAACATCAGAGACAAAGGTGATCCTAATCAGGATTGATGTTTGGATGAATTATTTTTCTCACAAACAAGGAGTTGTATTTTTGCATGCGTTCACAACAGGACAAAATAGAGAAGAAGACAAAGTTGCATGTTCATGGAGAGAGACTTGCCTAGCAAGTAATCTTATTTTTAGCAAATTATTTATCCTTCTCTTTCTTAAAAATGGATCAATCAACTTCAGTTGACCAATTATAATCAAGGCTATTAATGCCTATTTGTAATTGCATGCTCTATTTTTATTCGTTTATCTATTATTAAATAAAGGATAAAAATAGAATGTATGGGTGAGTACAAGCCTTAGGCTATTTTTAGGAAGAGGGTGAATTTTATTTTTGCTATATATTGTGTGCCTTTGCAACGCACAAAGGAGAACTTCTGGGGGACTTTTTGGATATAGGAGTACTGAAGCAATTTTTGCCAGTTTTGCCTTCTGTGTGTGAAGTATTTTCTACCTTTCCAATTATTTGTAGTCTTGTGTATTTTTCTATTAGTCTTGTGAATGCAAATTCTCTAATCAATCATCTTACCCTACTGTAAATTCAGTATTTTCTGCTTAATTGTAATGTGCATGTTAACTTATTAGTACTATTGCAATTTTCCCTCAGTATCATCAAGTGTTTACCCTTAAATATTCTACAGTAAACTATTGGCTCGTGCATCAAGAATCCTTCCCATAGCAATTGTGCATATACTTAGTCAAAGCCCTCACATAAATTTGGTGTATCACCTCATTTTTATTTATTTTACAATCATATTTTACTCTCAAACCCCTAGAAATCAGTTTAGGATACACCAACAAGGAACCGGCCTTGATACCAGAGACTCACCTCAAAATAGGTATACCCATAAAACTGAGGTGTTTCCATTGTATCTACGAAAGAGAGAGATCAATTATGCAAGCTTAGAAAACCAGCACCCATCTCTCTACAGGGTGCACTTTCGAGAGATAACAACTACTATTATAATATGGCCTATTTTTGGAAGGTGCATGGGTGGTGAAGGGAGAGTCCCCACCCCTTTATATATGTATTAATTTGAAAGGTTTGGATATACCATTTTATTGTAGTGTTATTTTGTGGAATTGCTAGCGCGCATGACTATGGAAACTGAATCATGATGTATGAAGATACTATCTTTTATAGTACTTAATATAATGGATACTATTGGCTAGATAATGGTGTTAGATGTGATTGAATATGGTTCTTGCATTCTAAATATCATTATAGAATTTGTTTAGTCAATCTTTTATATGGTTTCGATCTAATATCCGGTATATGCGATGTGGTGTAATTGATTATCTGTTATAGATCTGAATTATATTTGCAATCATGCTAACATCTTGAACAAGATACTATAAAGAGGGAGTTAGTACCCTTGCGTGCTTTGGGTGATCACTCAATCCAATATGAGTGATGTGTCAGATTGCCTTGGGATTTGTGGGTATATTCTATTCTACATCAAGATAAAGCTAAAATAAGGAACACTTCTGGTTAGGAAGAGGCCTTGTAGGATGAATCCTAATTTGCACCTCAAGGTGAAAGAATAAATTGATAAGATGCTTAAATCTAGAAAAATTGAGCCTATTGAAGAATTCGAATGGGTTAGCCCCATGATTATAAGCATATAGAAGGATGTCATGATAAGGATTTGTGCAGATTATAGGATAGTCAACGCTTCCTATGTTATATATCCTTTTCCCACTCTGTTCACAAAAGAAATCCTCGAAGGAGTTGTTGGGCGTGAGATATATTATTTTACAAACAGATTTTCAAGTTATCACCAAGTGCGAATCACAAAGGAAGACTAGGAGAAAACTACTTCCACCACTGAGTAGGGTAGCTTTGCATATATAGTTATGCCCTTCGGATTGAAGAATGTGTCAACAATGTTTTTGCGCATTGTTATGTAGGCCTTTCAAGACTTTATTCAAAAATTCGTGTAGGTGTATTTGGAAGTTTGGATAGTGTATGGCTTAGTTAAGGATCATTTTTATAATCTAAGGCTCATGTTTGAGAGGTGCGGGCAGTTGATCATCTCTCTCAATATTAAGAAATGGATCTTTACAACACCTTTTGGCACTTTACTTGGGCATATAATTTGCAAGGAAGGATTATTGGTAGAACCAACCAAGATAGATGTGATCTTGGGTTTATAAGAACCTAACAATTAGAGTGAAGTGCAAGTAATTATGGGACATACTAGTTACTACAGGAAGTTCATTAAAGGATATGCAAATATTTTCGTACCCTTGGAAGAATTATTGAAGGTGAAAGGAAAAATTTATTGGGGTCACATGTAACAACAGGCATTTGAAACACTAAAGGAAAGGTTGACTACAGCTCTTGTTTTACGTTTTCCTTCATGGGACAAAACTTTTCATGTTCATGTTGATTCTTTTGGCATGGAAATTGGCACAATTTTGACACAACTAGGAGAAGGGATTGTGGATCATCCTATTTGTTTTGTAACTAGGAATTTGACCCCCATTGAGAAGAATTACATAACTATTGATCGTGAAGATTTTTCTATGATCTACGTGTTGCATAAGTTCAAACAGTACTTGTTGGATACCCTATTCATCTTATACACATATCATATGACACTCATGTACTTGGTCAACAAGCCTATTTTGCAAGGGCACATATACAGATGGATACTTCTATTTCAGGAGTTTTATTTCACAGTTGTGAAACCTAGGAAGAGTAATTCAGGGCCTAACCATTTATCAAGGATCAATTCTAGTGAGGATGCATTGAACATTGAGGAAAAAATCTAGATGCACATCTATTCAGATTAAATCATGAGCCCACAAAACTGGAGGACATTGCAGTATTTTTGTGCACTAGGTAGGCACTTGAAGGAATGAATATATTGGAGAAGAAGCAGTTTGCAATACATGTGGTGCCTTATATGTTGATTGGTGGAGACTTGTATAAGTTGGCTCATGATGAATTTTTGCATCTTTGTGTTCTAGAGCATGATTTTGAGGGTATTATAGAAGAGGCTCATAATGGAATCACAAGAGGACATTATAGGGGTGATGCTACCACGCGCAAGATTCTAATGGTTGGCCTTTGGTGGGACAATTTGTACAAGGATACTAAGGAATATGTGAAGGCATATGATTATTGTAAACACCTTGATAGGCTTGAAAATAGAGATGAGATGTCATTTCAACTTTATATGTCCTATTTAACCACCCACGCTTAGGACTGGCACATGCTATATCATTACTTGTATAGATTATCTGAAAAGGTGGGAAGAGGCAGCACCTACAAAGGATTATATGGTGGAAACACCATCAAGATTTTTATGGGAAAACATTATTAACATATATGGTTGTCCATTGAGCTTGACTAGTGCTAGAGGAACTCATTTTCTTAATGATATAATTAGGATCTTATTAGTAGAATTTATGGTGGTACACCATAAAAAAATTCTTATCACCCTCAAGCCAATGGTACTGTTGAGGCCTTCAAAAAAATCTTGGGACAAACATTGACAAAAAATTGTGTTGTTGAAAGAAAATACTGGGATGATAAAGTGTCAGCCACACCCTTTCATTTGGTGTTTGGTGTGTAGGTTGTATTGCATGTTGAATTTATGTTACCATATCTATGTATTACACGTGTAGGAGGATTGGTTGATGAGAAAGATGTTAAAAATCAAATTGATAAATTGATGCAATTGGATGAGCAATGTGTCATTGCGCATTAGAGTGAAAATACTGAGAAGGAAAGATAGAAGGCATGTCATGATAGATATATTGGGAAAAAAACATTTGAGGTCAGAAAGATGATCCTTCTCTATGACTCCAAGTTTGCACACTACCTAGGAAAATTAAAGGTGCATTGGTTGGGACCTTTTATAGTAACCCATATACTTGATTCAGGAACCTTCCAGTTTCAAGTGCTGGATGGCACTATATTGCCTGATTACTTCAATGGGAGTTGGCTGAAGCCATACAATAAATAAATATTATTGGTGTTTGTAATAAGGTAGTACTTCCACCTAGATTATATTTCCCTTTCATGTGTTTCCTTTCCATCGTTGTTATGCTTTTTAATTTTAGTTGTTTATTTTGTTGCAACAAGCGTGTTTGAGCGTAGGAACCTGATTACTATCTATTGAGTGGTGGAGTAGAAAAAGGAATCTATTAGTGTTGAGATTCAGATGTAGGTTGGTACACAATTATATATATGGGCTGGAATATGAATGTCCTCTGAAGGGTTGGTACGCACAAGAGAAAGATGAAGGTGTTTAAAAATTTTTTCTCATATTGAAAACCACATGTAGGAAAGTGTTCACATAGTGTAATGTGAGGTAGGAAGTAACATGATAAACTACTTGGTGTGAGGCATTGAAGGTTATGTACTTTTGCGCATGGAGGCACATAGAAAGAGGTCTGTGGCCGAGAAGTAGTATGTCTACCAAAAGGTTATGACTCGGGCTCAAAAGAAAGTAACAAAAAGTGTGGAAAAAGTAGAAAATAATCATTATAGCTGAAGTATAGTGGTAGGTGAGGAATAATTCATGTATAAAATTTTGTAAAATCTATAAAAGGGGTGCATGCGTCTTAATTCTTACCTTGCATATATGAATTTTTGAGCCTTGGAAGAGAAAATTGAATAATGAACGAGTGGGAAGTGTGGGTGCAAATGAGAAGAATTTTGAGCCAGTTGAATTTGGTCATGGTCGTAGAGGAGCTCCATTGAAAAAGTGTTTGAGAAATAGAAGGTGTGTGAAGTATTGGGTTCAAGGAGTTAGGGTTTGAGAAAAAAAACTACAGCTAGGGTACGTGAGTTTGAGCTTGCACAGGAAGTTCAAGGTAGAAACATTGCAAGGATAGGTTGTAAGTAAGATATGGCACCAAGACGAGAACAAAGAGCACCTACTAGGGGAAAGAAAATGATTGAACCAGAGGTGGAGGTCAATGACGCACCAAAGGAAAGATTTTCTGAGATGCAGTATCCTGAGGGCGTCATCATGGGGCGTGTATGTGATTCTCACGATTGTAAGAGAAAATAAAGTGATTATAACCATCACACCAATGAAAACATAAACTAGATAGAGAAGGAATTGGTGAAAAATACTCACTTGTGCACTAAGGATGACAAACCTAATTACGACAATGAAGGGAAAAAAACCTTGGAAAAAGTTGGAGTCTTATAAGTATATGAGTTGTCATACTTTTAAAAGCCATAAAACTTTACTAGTGGCTAATGTCCAAAGTCCATGAGGACTTCTTTTACTTTGCAGGTAGGCGGGTGCATATCATCATGCCTTTGATTGGGATGCTCACAAGATTGAGAATCTCGAGCACTAAAATTTCCAATTATATTGATGATGAAGTGGGTGTAGAAACCACTTCCATGGATATGGTACCAGAAAAGAGGGTGCAAAATGGATATATCCAAAGTGACTAATCATATTGTGAAAACTTTTATACACCCCCTGAAAAAGTTAAATAATCAGGAGCGTTGGGGCCAAGTGAATAAGAAATGGATTCACATTTCCAAGAAGATGTTAGAAGGGATTGTCTACAATTTGGATGCCTTCGTCACATAAGCTATAATTGAAGAAGCACACAAGGGAGATAAAATCAGTTGGATTTTTATCCTTTTGTCTATTGCATTCTCAGAAATTGGAGTTCCGGATGGCCCAAGGGATAAAATTTGGCAATACCCAGATGAAATGAAGTCATTTACAGAGATATTTGCAAAGTATGCTTATTATGGAGCTACGGGAGGCACATATAAGCTTAGGTTGTAGCTTTGGTATAGACGTATGTATGAGGGATTTGAACATGAGTGATGCATACAAAAGGAATGTCTTGCGATGGTTGATGGCACGACAGAGTTTGCAGTATACCAGGACTATTGTATTAGGAGATTTCAGGTCAAGACTATTGAATGGAGCCCATGGTGTAAGCTTCCATATGCCTTTACAATGCGACACTTTCAGGCCTCTTTAAACAGGTTCTCTGATGCATGGAAGTTTATATTTGATGCTGAAAAAGTTGACTATGACTACCATACACTTTGAAAAACCTATGTGTATCCATGTAAGTTGGCCTATATTGAGACTCTAATATCAGATGATATCCTCATTAATTATATGACTTTGGATATTGCAAAGGTGAGTGAGGATAAGGTATATATTAACCTTAAGCCTAGACTGGTAAAGGGGAATTTTATTGAAAATGAATTCAAACTCCCAGAGATGCCCAAGGGATGACACATAGTTGGCACAATGTAGGAGAATGAGCCCACTCCTCTGAGAATAGAAGAGGAAGAACTTAAGGATGGGGAGGAGGAGATGGAGGATGTTGGAGCGCTATATCATGACGCTATAAGGAAATAAACTACAGGTAAAAAGAGGATGCTAGAGGAAATCCCTCCAAGAAGAAGAAGTAAGAGTTGAGACTACTTTGAGGAGACACAAAAAGAGGAAGGTGATGCGGTTGAGCAGGGTGGTAGGAGAAAGTTAAAAAGAACCAAGCCTCAGGGTAGTGGCATGAAACAACTTAGGAGGTCACCCCAGATATCACCTGTCAAACCAAGCCCATAGAAGAAGATAAAAAAGGTGCAAGTATGTGCCTAGGGGTGATAATGAGAAAGAATTATATGAGGAATCCATGCAAAACACAAATTCCACACCAATTATTGATGTGGAAGGAGAGGAGGAGCTTAGAGAAGAAAAAACCCAACATGATACAAGGGTGCATGATGAGCACGAGGTGGAAGGCCCCACAAGAGGAGGTAAAGAGGAGAAAAAAGAGAAGAGTGTAGGAGAACCATCAAGTGAGCATGTGAGCATGGGATAAGGCCTAACCCTAGGTAGGCGGCTTGATAGAAGAAAGGGAGAAGAAATTTTGAAAACATTAGACTTGGGGTATGTTAATGATCCTCCTAAGATCATCCACGTAAGGTTCCAGAGCACATGCACTCGTGATAAGTTATATGGTTGGGAGATGATGGACCAAAAGAATGAAAACATGCATATAATGAAGATGTTGAGTTGGATGATGTAGAAGCACATAGACGAAACTAAATTTGATGTCAGGGAGGAAGCATGCATAAGGCATGTGATGAAAAATGTTCCTAAAGCCACCCATATCATGGTAAAGCCTACATAATTTACATATGAAAAGGGAAGTAATCCCTTGAAAAAAAGGTAGTAGAAGTGGCTAGGAGAAATCTAGACAAGGCAACTATGATGAAGACCTTGTTGGAAGATAACAAGAATAAAGAGAAAGAGATCCAACAATTGACTGAGGCGCGTAACAGAGAAGTAAAGATTTTTATCCAATTTGGAACACTTGGAAAAATTGGATGATGAGAACCTATTTGACCTTGGGAATAAAAATTCCTTTGTTTTGGAGGCTCATGTTTCATTCAGAATAAGAAATTTCCATAAGAGGCCCACATTAGCCTAATTCAGGTAAAACTTCTCAAAAATTAGTGTATAAAATTTTTCAAGGGTCTTGATCAATCTCCATGATGCCCTAGTGCTAGAAGGACTCCTAAAAAATTTGAGGGTCAAGGAAAAAGTGGAAGAAACCTTTTGAAAGGGTCAAGAGTAGGTTTGAGCAAAAAATGGCTCACCGAGTTGCTCATCGAGAAGCTCGGCGAGCTTGTGATACATTAAAATATTTTTCCTAAGATGGCTAGGTCAGATAATTAAAATCGATAAATGAAATATTATCCCAAGGAACTCGATGGTCCATTCATCACATTGGCTCAGTGTAAGAGGTTTATGATGAGAATCAGGTTTAGGTTGAGCCACCTTCAGCATCTCGATAGCGACATGAGGTAGAGGATTTGACAGCTAAACAAATTGCTCAAGAGCCCTGGGAATGGAGATTGGAAACAGCTCAACATTGAGCCCTTATTTGGCGTCATGGATTGGGGGAATCGAATGGACCAAGCCCCTTTATCAGCTCTAGAAATGATAATCAAGTGAATTCCGGCCATGCAATAAAGGGGAGCTCATTATGTTGTTCATGAAGTCTTGAATGTGGAATGCAAGTGAAGAGTAGATGACTGGATGGTTCGCAGGAGCCCAAAAGACTTAAAAGAAGGCACATCATTGAAGAGAACTAGCTCTAAAGAATTATAGGGAAAACCCAAATGAAATGAAGATCATTTCAGGTCATTCATATGGAGAACTCAAGGGTAGACCTAAAAGCAGAGCTCGGGACTAAGTGGAACCTTGAGTGGTTCCAAGACACAGCCAAGACAATGTTTGAGGCTACAAATACCAAGTTCATTCTAAGTTGAGGTTGATTCGTAGAGCAAGCTTGTCTCATGTTCAAGTGAGGATAGTAAAACATGAGATGGATCTAGCGATTCAAACATAGGATCAACTCGTAAGGTGTTTAGACTAAGCCAACTCAGTATTTGGATCGATGATCCATAAGTGAGATCATATATCACTCAGATGAGATTGGTGAGTTATGCATTAAATCCATGAATGAAGATAATTCGTCTCATTAGGAATTTTTGGACAGTGAGTTGTAAGTTGGCTCAGCATAAATGACCAGGCTACAGGAGGGTGGAATGCTTAAAATGTTGGAGCTCGACCATTGCAGTATGAAAGTAAGTTGTAAACCTATGAGCTCGATACATCGCAAGGTAACCAGAGATCAAGTTCATAGGGCTCGGCATCAGGCTAAATATTTTTCTGACTCATAGACATATGAGTAACTGGTGAGGTAGCACTGTGGACAAAGATTTGATAAGAAAAAGCACCGTAGGTGGGTGAGTTTGAGTTGGTCGCATCCACTTACTCACCAATGCAGTGACGAGCTTAATGGGTTGGGAACTGAGACTCGATTAAAACAAGCAGAAAATTCACTAAGCTGAGTCCGAATCTAGTTGATTGTTGGATGGGGGCACATGAAGTCAAATCGGGAGGGATAAGTGTAGTTTTAAGCCAAGATCAGGATTTTGAAAGTGGAAAACCAAGGTGAGAACCATGTGCTCGGATCATTGACATGGGAAGTTTTGAGGGGCCTCAGACTTAGAGAAACCAATTGTCAAAGAACTCATTACTCAAGTAGATGCCATGACCAGTGAAATTGTCTTGCCAAGTGGGGAACATAGTGAGGAAAATCTGACTCGGGGGGTTTTAAGTCATTGCCGCTATGGGGAGATTTGGCTCATTCAAGCCAAGGCAATTTGAGCTCTTTTTCCCGCAAAAAACAAGATGTCCAGAACCAAAAAAATCGACTACATGGTAATCCCAAGCCACTTGAAAGGTAATTCAGAGAACATGGCAGAGACAATTGAAGTGTTAATGTAAATAGGACTCAACATGTTTTGGGAAGTGGTCACGACCCACCAAATACAAGCATGAGACAAGGATAGGTGAGGAGCTCGTTCGAGCTAAAATGCGGGGTGATCGGGGACATGTCGGCAAAGTGTAGATGAAACCTGAGAATCTCAACATCTATGTACCCACGTGCCTAGGAGGTGAGGTAATACCTGAGCTCATTGATTGATCCAAGTTGGGGAGGCAGTTAATGTAACGAACATTATTTAAAAGCTCGACATGATTACACAAACTTCACTGATGCAAATGTTTGGTAGGAATAATGATGTGCACTCCATGTGGAGAGATAGGTTTCGAGCTCACCCATAGAGCCATCTTCAAGACTAGATGGAGGAAGCAAATGTTTGAGTCTGGCCAATAAAGAACTCATTAGAAACGATAAAGGTGGGTTCACCAAGACGATATTGGGGACATGGGACAAACAAGCCATCCGATTCGAGTGGGAGGCCCAGTCAAATTGGTTAGGGTCATTTTTTTTTAAAGGCTCACAATATAACCTAAACCACCAACCAATGCATAGGAATTTACTGGCTCGATGTGCAAGGAGGAGCTCGTGGCAACTAGCTAATAAAAACAAAACTGCCATGCAACACAAGGAACTCGCCAACCAGCTCGCCAAGTTGGTTGGCGAGCTGATTAGATGAGTTAGTATTTAAACCCCTTAAAAGCACAAATCAAGACCTCACCAAAGTCAAGTTTTATTTTTTATTAAACTATTTTGATAAAATATTATTTTTATTAAAAATAATATTTTTTAATTAAATGAGGATAAGTTCAATTTTTTAATTTATTGGGCATGATGGGTAAATGCAATTAATGATGTAATAAATTATGGAGACTAGGTGCCAAAGATTTAGGGATTTCTCCTCTCTTCTCTCATAGGTGGATTTTCTATAAATGTAAATGAGAAGTTCATTCCAGGGGGTTAGACATTTTTCAGTATTCCTCTCTCCTTTTTGCAAGCTAGTCTATTGTGGATTGTGGGGACTTTCAAGCCTCTTTTCCAACATTGTAATGGAAAAAATTTCCTCTTCCTCATGTAATGATGCATTGTGCATGTGATTGAAGTAATAAAATTGTGTTCTCTGACTAATTATTGGTACTTTCATCATTCTAGCTACTTCGTTGTGCCTTTCTCATGTATGTAGGTATATTGTGCAACTTCAAGTTTCCATTGCAGGTTTTGGGAGTTTTGTGCTTATCTGAGAGTGAAGCTTTATCTATGCGGTTGAGTTGTGGTGCTTGTTCATCCTTCTCATTTTCATCTTCCTTCACTGGAAAACCAAAAAATTGTATAGCAAAACCCTTTCTTAGTGCATCACCACTTCTAGTATAGGTTTTATTTTGTTGCAAATATCTCTCCCTAAATCCAATGAAAATGTTAGTATAGGTCTAGTTAGCTATTTTATTGCATTAGAAGTAGTGTTTTGTTTAGTTTAGGAAGAGGAAGACGACGTTCTCTGGAGGTTCATCTCAAGCCCAAGTCCCACAGCTTGAGAGGTGATCCAATGTTACCCAATCACACTGAATGCCCTACTCATCACGTGATCATTAAAAGGGTGTAGTGATTTGGTGATAACAGTTTTGGCATGCCCAATGGGACCGGAGTTGGTACTTCTCTTCATACTTGTATGAATCAAAGTACCTAGCGACTCCATATCTCTAGATTTTGAATCTCATTGTGTTAACTTATGTGAAGAATTCATATAAGAGCTTCTGCGAGATGAGAAGGAAATTATCAACATATCGAGTTATCCTAATCTCCTCCAAGGAGAAGGAGGAGAGGCATTTCAACATCACCAGTTGCAGCTCCACCTTGTAGGGGTCATTCAACTTCCCCTTATGAAAGGTTTCTTCCACCCAGGAATAATAAACCTTTTGTCGCTATGGCAGCCCCTATAAGGAACCAAATTTTTCCTCCTTTCAATGCAAGGAGTCCTCTCCAAGTGGCTCAACATGATCATATACTTGGTGCGGCACTCAAACATTTTCCCTTTTACACAGGGGAAACTCATATTACTCCGGTGGAACATATTCCTGATGTGACCAACATTTGTACAGTACATAATATTACAGAAGACAATGTTGCGGTTAGACTCCTTGCCACTTCCTTCAAGGGAAAATAACTTTACTAGTTTCATAGGTTAGAAGATGACAGTATAATCACTTGGGATGAGTTGGGAGAGAAGCTCTGCAAATAGTTTGAAGACAAGAGGTACCACCTATCATTCATGGAAGAACTCACTACCATAAAGAGATCTCCTCAAGAGTATATGAGTGACTTCAACTTCCGATTCCAAAAGATTTGGAATAAAATTCCGGAACTCATAAAGCCTTCTCCTAATAATGCATTTTTGTATTATTTACGAGCCTTGAACAATGATAGAGTATTTATGATCCATTCCGTGGGAGGGACTACACTTCCTGATGCCTATGAAGTTGAAATAAGAGCTAAGAATTATTTTATCAAAGTAGGGAAGATTACACCCAGAACTCTCATGCCTTTATTTTCTAAATTTTATAGTAATCAGCCAACCATTGCCCCTGTATCTAAATAGCTATGGCTGCACTAGTTGTGCCTTTACCCGCCCCTTCAAATGATCTAGTTGAGGTCAAGTCACTGTTGTAAAATTTTGGGAATAAACTTGTAGAGTACTCAAGAGGCAACAACCTTAATATGCTCATCCTTACCAATACGAGAATAACCCCCAGGCTAATCCCCACCCTGTCAAGGAAATAATCAATCGTAAAATCAAGCTGAAAATCAAGTTGTGAATGAAAATCCTCTGAACTTTAGGAATCCTCTTGCTCTTAGCTCTTCTAGAGCCCTTGAACATGTCTAGAATAATCTAGTTCAAGACTATGAATGGTGATATCCTTGTTCTCAACCCCATGATCAAAATGTTTTCCCCAATGGAGTTCTTAGCCAATCCCTCATGGATCAAAGTGTATCTGGTCCACCAGAGGCAACAAAAAGTTCATCCACACAAGAATTAGCAAATCAACCACAGAACCTTGAAGAAACCACTCTGTTAAATTAGCAAGTGGAATATTTTTTCAGGTTGAATACAGATTCTTCATCAGTGGTGGAAAATACTCACTCCAAAAAGAGGGAAATGGAATCTCAACCTTCCAAATCTGATCAAGCATCCACTTCACAACCTCAGCCATAAGTGGCGATTGATAAATATGTGGGAAAGAAAGTGCCAGAAACGCAACCTAGTCAGGTTGTGAGGAAATAAGGTTCTTCAGGCATCATGGTACCTAACAAACACTTTCTCAAAAGAGGATCCTAATGTCCCAAATAAATGTCAGAAAATGTAGGAGCAATCCCTTTCAGTATTGTAGAATAGATGAATAAAACCAACCTGAGTGTTACCATGTGGGACACACTCTCAATTCCTTCTCAAAGAAACCTATTGTTACAAGAGGCTCTAAAACAGTTTTGGTACAACTGACGGAAGCATCGGGTCATGGGGGAAACAATTGCTACAAGTTTATGTCAACCAGAAGGTAAAATTATTCCTAAGGTAAATTAAACCACCACCATTCTATATTTCCCTGATCATTAGTGACCATTTGGTACATAATTGCATGATTGATTCTTGTGCCAGTAGTTCAATCATGCCCAAGAAAATTGCAGATGTGTTGGGCATACAATATACATTAGTCTCTAGAGGAGTTGTTAAGTTGGATGGTACAACAATCCAAACCATTGGAATCATCAAAGGACTCCAGCTTACTATTCATGCATATCCCAGTTTTTCATTCACACAAGACATATCAGTCATCTACCTTCCTCCTCTCTTCAACATTTTCCTATCACGAGATTTCACTACCAAGATGGGTGTTTATCTATGTCAGCTGATTGGTTACATATGATCCTTAGGACTCATATAGAACTAAAGTGACCATAAGAGCAAAACCAATTTATCATAATGATGTAGATCCCTATACCACCAGTCTTATAAATGGGAATTATAGCATTCATGATCCAGAGGAAGAAGTTGTTGATCACAAACTAACCACTCTTGTGGAAGAATTCCTTGATACTGTGTTGGATGAAGTAAGTGTAGATCATCAGTATGATCCCTATGCCAAGGCATTAGCAGAAGAAGAATTTGGTTTTCTACTTTTAGAAGAAACAAGATTGGGTACATATTGTATTCAAGAAGAAGACGCATCATACCACAAATCATCAAGATCCAAAACAACTCTAAAGGACTTTAGCAACTATTTTTGATGGCTCAAGGAGTAAGAATGGAGCATGTGTTGGTGTCATGTTAATTTCTCCAGAAGCAGATAATTACTTCTCATATTTTTTACTACAATTCAGCTGCACCAACAACATTTCCAAATATGAAGCTCTTGTGCAAGGAATTCAGTTGGCTCAAAATAAGGGAATCCAAAAATCCTTGACTATTTTTTGGTGACAGTGAATTGGTTGTACATCAAGTAAGAGCATCGTAGCTACATCCAAAAATAATTTTATAATATCTTACAAGAACCAAGTCTAGGGTTTGATTGAATATTTTAAAGCTTTCGGGATCCATGTGATTCCTAGAAATCAAAATCAAGATGTTTATAGGCTTTCTATGGCTAGCTTGCAATACAATGTACCTGTTGACATCATGAAAGATGAGAAGAAGCCTATTAAAATGGTTATTCAGCCTGTAGTTCTTGATAATTTGACTAGTTGGCAAGT
Source organism: Taxus chinensis (assembly GCA_019776745.2). Lineage (NCBI taxonomy): Eukaryota > Viridiplantae > Streptophyta > Pinopsida > Cupressales > Taxaceae > Taxus > Taxus chinensis. The sequence continues at coordinate 132,476,322 of CM034152.1, read as the reverse complement.
TTTTGATAGTGAAAAACAAATTATTATTTTTCTACAAGAAGAAGCGGAGTTTGCTGCAAAAAATCAAGATAAGGTGCAAGAATCATATGGTGACCAGATTATACAATTGAAAAGAAACAAGTTACCAAAAGGCTTGGTTACTCTTGATTCCACTTTTAATTCAGATGATCAGGCTAGAAGACAAAGTTCTAACATGGTAATCAAAGAGGATGATTTTGAAGAAGTTGAGGTAGCAAATGAAAAGTTCCTAAAGATTGGAAAAGTGTGTACCCCAAAAGAGAAAAATGATTTATTCAAACTTTTTCAAGAATATAATGACAAGTTTTATGTGTGGAGTTATAAAGATGTGTGTGGCTTCAACCCAGGTTTGGCACATGCATACCATCAAACTTGATCCTAATTCCAAGCCAGTTCATCAAAAATAGATGTCGATTAATCCTAAAATTGAGCCACTAATGAGAAAGGAGTTGTCCAAGCTTATTGAGGTTTGCATTAGTTTTCCAATTAAGCATTCCTCTTGGGTAGACAACTTAGTTCATGTGAGAAAGAAGAACAGAGGGATTCATTTATGTGTGGACTTCAAGGATTTGAATCATGGTTCGTTAAAAGACCATTATCCTCTTCCATCAATGAAGAAAATCCTTCAAATGAGTGGCAGGAGGGCAAAGGTTTTCTTTGCTAGATGGATATTCAGGCTACAATCAGATTTTGGTTAAAGAATCTGATCATTTCAAAATAGCTTTCACTATGAAGTGGGGCACATATGCTTTCAACAAAATTTCATTTGGGTTATCCAATGCCGAAGCAACTTGCCAACGAGCTATGGACATGGCAGTTAAAGGATTAATCAACGATATCATCTTGGTGTATCTTGATGATATAATTGTGTATTATAATCATTTAAAGGATCACATTGTGCATCTAAGAAAGGTTTTCAAGAGGTACATGGAATTTGGGGTTTCACTCAATCCTAATAAATGCATTTTTACGGTGCACGAGGGAAATTTTTTGGGACATATTGTTTTAACAAAAGGACTTTTAATCAATCTGGCCATGATTCATTCAATTATGTCTCTATCTCTCCTAAGTCATAAGAAGGGGTCTTCATATTTTATTGGTAACCATAAATTTCATGTGGAGACTCATCCCTCAATTTGTAGCCTTGGCTAAACCATTAATAGCCATGTTGAAGAACAATATTCCATTATCATGGATGAAGGAAGGAAGAGAGAGATTTGAAGCCATCAAAATGGCCATTTCTCAAGTTCCTATGCTGGTGAATCCAAGGTTTGATAAGGATTGTATTCTTTATGATTTTGTAGGTTAGGAGAGCATTTCAGGGATCCTCACTCAGTAGAATGACAATATTATGGAACAACCAATTTATTTTTTCAGCCAGTCCCTCAAAGACTATGAGCTCAAATATTCATTTGTTGAAAAACAAGTCTTTGCTATTATTCAAGCTTTGAAAAAATTCAGGCACATGTTTTCCAACAAAAAAATTCATTTGATGGTGTCTCATCCAGACATTAAGGACTTTTTTCTAAACAATGACATGAACGAGAAACTGTTAGATGGATTACCAAGGTGATGGAGTACGATGTACACATCAAGGTTACTAAGCTTGTTAGAGGTACATGTTTGTGTCAACAACTTGCTATAGATCTGGAATCAAAAGGTGATGAGGACATGGTAACACTTCTGAATACGATGATGGAAAGAGATGGTCAGGTTGACTTGCTATCCAAAGATGAAGAGCTTTCCTTCTCTCTAGGAACATATCTTGTTTACATGGATAGGACTCAAAGATGGAACTTTTGTCTTCAGTATCATTCCTTATGTTCTAGTAGATAACGTTGTCTTTCGATAGGTATTTGAATGGTGTCCTCCTTCGGTGTATAGGACCAGAACAAATGAACTAAGATACTGGAAGACTTTCACAATGGTCTAGCTAGAGGGCATTACTCTACACGAAAAACTGCTGAAAAATATCATGAGGGATGGACTACTATTAGCCCATATTTATTTAAAGGATTCCCATCTTATGGGTAAAGAAGTGCAAGGAATGTGACCTTTTTCACCAGAAAGGAGAAGTTGGACAGTTTTTCTTCCCCTCCAACCAATTCAAGTTTAGCAACCCTTTTTTCAATGGGGCTTGGAAATCATCGGAATGATTAATCCTCCATCCAGTGACAAACATAAATGAATCCTTACAACAACAGACTATTTTACTCGATACACAGAGGTAGTAGCATTGAAGAAGGGAAATGAAAAGGTCAGTTCTTGATTTACCTAGAAGGAATAATGACAAGGTTCGGTGCCCCATTAATACGGTCATTTCAGACAACACAATGGATTTTCTTGGTGTGAAGCTGAGTGACATGGGCTGTTAAAAAATAGAGTTTACCTCAAGAATTAATCCAATTACTATCTGTAGGGTAACGGATTGGCTGATTCTAGCAACAAGAATCTCATAAGAATTATCAATCGCATAATTGAAACCAATGGGAGAACTTGGCATACATAACTTAAAACTTCCTTGTGGGTGGATCAGATTACACCTAAAAGAGAAATCAGAAATTCTCCTTTCATGTTAATATATGGAAGAGAATCAAAAATCCCACTATCCTTGGAATTAATTTCTTTGGAGTTAACATATCAGCTTGAGGTTATGGAGAGTGATCCTATGATAGTTAGGTTCATTGAACTCATGGAGTTAGAAGAAGTACGGAACAAGGCCATGATGAATTTGAAGTAGCATCCGACTCAGGTTAAGAAGTATTTTGATAAGGGCATCTAATAGGCATTTTCAAGAGGGATATTTAGTTCTCAAATGGGATGCAAACAAGGCCAAACTAGTCATGCACGCCAAGTTTGACGCTCTCTGGAGTGGGCCATACATTATCGCAAGTTGCAAGGAGGAAAATTCATTTCATCTATCTAGGCTCAATGGAGAAAAATTTCCCATTCATGTGAATGGGATACATCTCAAATATTTTTTATGAGAGTATTCCAACCCTGTACAATTTAGTTAGGTGTTATTTCTCCAAGTGCTTTGCACATTGTTTTTGTGTAGTTGTTGCTATTTTTCTTTCCTTGTTGTGTGTGTTGTGTTTTTTGTTGTTCTTACACAATGTGTCATTGGTATAATTTTTTCAAGGAGAAGAAAATTTTTAAGTTCAAAAAGAGCTTCAGGATATTCCCAATTCCTTAGATGCTTCATTCAAAATTCCACAATACTCTGTAGGTGTCAAGTATATATCAGATTCAATATTTTTTCCTACCTAGCATTACCAGAGAGTTCAGGATTAGTAATACCCGAGGAAAATTTGGGATTTATCACAAAATATCAGATCATTTTCAAGATTCCAACATTGACTCCATGCCTAATGGATGACTTAAGGCTACTCAAATCATGCTCAGTAGGTAATCATTCCTGAGATGTCGCCAAAAAATGTTATCTAATTTAGCACACTTGGAAAATTTGGATAATGAGGACCTATTGGATCCTAGGACTAAAAATTCCTTTTTTTTGGAAGCTCATGTTTCATTGAGAATGAGAGATTATCATAAGAGGCCCACATTCACCTAATTTAGGAAAAACGTCTAAAAAATTAGTGCATAAAATTTTTCAAGGGTCTTGATAAATCTCCATGATGCCTTGGTGTAAGAAAGACTCCTAAAATATTTGAGGGTCAAGGAAAAAGTGGAAGACACTTATTGATAGGGTCAAGAGTAGGTTTGAGCAAAAAATGGCTCACCGAGTAGCTCGGCGAGCTTGTGATACATTAAAATAGTTTTCCTTAAATGGCTAGGTTGGTTAATTAAAATCAATAAATGGTGTATTGTCCTGACGAACTCGGTGGCCCACTCGTCACATTGGCTCAATGCAAGAGGTTGATGATGAAAATTAGTTTTAGGTTGAGCCACCTTCAGGATCTGACATTGACATAAGAAAGAGGATTTGGTGGTTGAACAAACTGCTCAAGAGCCCTAGGAATATAGATTGGAAATGGCTCAACATTGAGCCTTTATTTGGTGTCATGGATTGGGGGAATCGAATGGACCAAGCCCCTTTATCAGCTCTACAGATGAGAATCAAGTCACTCAGAGCCATGCAAAACATGGGAGCTCATTAATTTGTTCATGGAATCTTGAACGTGGAATGCAAGTGAAGAGTAGACGACTAGATGGTACGCAGGATCCCAACAGACTTAGAAGATGGTGCATCATTGCAGAGAAATTTATTTGGCAAAACATGAGGTGAACCAAAAACAAATGAGGATCAAGTCAAGTCATTCATATGGAGAACTCAAGGGTAGAGCTCAACTCAGAGATCGGGACCAAGTGGAAGCTATATTGGTTCCAAGTCACGGCCAAGATAATGTTTGAGGATATAGCTACCAAGTTGATTCTAAGTTGAGGATGATTCGTCAAGAAAGATTGACTTGTGTTCAAGTGAGGATAGTAAAACATGAGCTGGCTCTGGCAATTCAAACATAGGATCAACTTGTAAAGTGTTTAGATAGGGCCAACTCAGTGTTTGGATTATTGATCCATAGGTGAGGTCGTATATCACTCAGATGAGCTTGGAGAGTTATGCATTCAATCCGTGAATGAAGAAAACTTAGCTCAGTTGGAGGTCGTGGATAACAATTCGTAAGTTGGCTCAGTGTAAATGAATAGGGTATAGTAGGTCGGAATGTTAAAAAGGTTGGAGATTAACCATTACAATATGAAATAAATTCGCAAAGCTATGAGCTCGGTACATGGTGAGGTAAACAAAGCTCAAGTTCATAGGACTTGGTGTTGGGCTAAAGATTTGGATGACTTAGAGACATATGAGTAACTAGCGAGGTAGCACTGTGGGTAAATATTGATAAGAAAAATCACCATAGGAGGGTGAGCATCCACTTACTCACTTATGTAGTGACTAGCTTAATGATATGGAGACTTGAGCTTGAAGGCTTGATAGGTTGGGGATAGAGACTCAACTCAATTAAGAAGACAACTCGCTAAGCTGATTCTAAATCTAGTTGATTGTTGGATGGGGGCACACGAAGTCGAATCGGTGGGAGAAGTGTAGTTTGAAGCCAAGATTAGGATTTTGAAAGTGGAAAACAATTCTAAGAACCCCACGCTCAGAGCATTGACATGGGAAGTTTTGAGGGGCCTTAGGCTTAGGGAAGCCGATTTCCAAAGCACTCATTGCTCAAGTAGATGCCAGGACTCATGAAATTATCTTACTGCATGGGTAACATAGTGAGGAAAAATCTGAGTCGGGGGGTTTCAAGTCATTGTGGCCATGGGAGATATTTTGGTCATTCGAGCAAGGTAATTCGATCTCTTTTTCCCACAAAAGATAGGATGTTCCAGAACTAGTCAACTCGACTACGTGGCAATCTTAAGCCACTCGGAAGGTCAGTTGGAGAATGTGGTAGAGATGATTGAAGCGTTAGTGTAAATGGGACTCGATGTGTTTTAAGAAATGGTCGTGACCTAACCAAATACAAGTGTGACATAGGGATAAGTGAGGAGCTTGTTTGAGCTAAAAGGTGGGGTGATCAGGTACATGTTGGCTAAGTATCAGATGGAAGCTGAGAAGCTTGGCATCTATGTATCCATGTGCTTGGGAGGTGAGGTAATACCAGAGCTCATTGATTGATGTAAGTTGGGGAGGTAGTTAATGCAACAAATATTAGTTAAAATCTCAACATGATTACACAAATTTTTCCAATGCAAATGTTTGGTAGGAATATTGATGTGTGTTCTACGTGGAGAGATAGGTTTTAAGCTCACCCATTGAGCCATCTTCAAGATTGTGTGGAGGAAGCAAATGTCTGAGTCGGACCAATAAGGAACTCGCGAGAACCGATTAAGATAGGTTCGCCATGATGAGATTGGGGGCGTGGGACAAACAATCCCTCCGAGTCGAGTGGGGGACCAAGTCAAATCATTTAGGTTCATTTGTTTTCAAAGGCTCTTCATACAATGTAAACTGCAAACCAACGCATAGGAAGTGACCATCTTGATGTCTAAGGAGGAGCTCGTAGAAACGATCTAATAAAAAGGAAACCGTCATGTAATGTGGGGAACTTGCCAACCAGCTCGCTGAGTTGGCTGGCAAGCTAGTTAGCCAAGTCAGTATTTGAACCCCTTCAAAGCAAAAATCTAGACCTCACCAAAGTCAAGTTTTATTTTTATAAAAATATTTTGATAAAATATTGTTTTTAGTAAAATATGTTATTAAAAAAATTATTTTTTAATTAAATGAGGATAAGTTCATTATTAAATTTATTGGGCATGATGGGTAAATGCAATTAATGATGTTATCAATTATGGAGACCAGGTGCCCAAGATTAAGGGATTTCTCCTCTCTTTTCTAACAGGTGGATTTTCTATAAATGTAAATGAGAAGTTCATTCCATGGGGTTGGACATTTTTCAGTATTCCTTTCTCCTTTCTGTAATCTAGTATATTGTGGATTGTGGGGACTTTCAAGCCTCTTTTCCAATATTGTAATGGAAAACTTTACCTCTTCTTCATGTAATGATGCATTGTGCACATGATTGAAGCAAAAAAAATTGTGTTATGTGACTAATTATTGGTCCTTTCATCATTCTAGCTACTTTGTTGTTCCATTCTCGTGCATGCAGGTATACTGTGCATTTTCAAGTTTCCATTATAGGTTTTTGGAGTTTTGTGCTTATCTGAGAGTGAAGCTTTGTATGTGGTTGAGTTGTTGTGCTTGTTCATCCTTCTCATTTTCATCATCCTTCACTGGAAAACCGAAAAATTGTCTAGCAACACCCTTTCTTGGTGCATCACCACTTCTAGTATAGGTTTCATTTCTTGCAAATCTCTCTCCCTAAATCCCATGAAATGGTAGTATAGGTCTAGTTTTTTTATTGCATTATAATTAGTTTTGTGTTTATTTTAGGAAGAGGAAGTCAAAATTCTCAGGAGGTTCACCTTGAGCCCAAGTCCCACAGTTTGAGAGGTGATCCCATGTTACCCAATCACATTGAATGTCCTACTCATCACTTGGTCATTTAGAGGGTGTAATGATTTGGTGATAAAAAAGATGAAGAAGGATATTCTAGAGTTTGTGGCTAGCATTGGGAGTGAAGTTTTGGAGGTGTGTCCAAATTTATATGAACAAACACATAAGACATACCCATTGGCCTTACATTTTCTACAATTTTTGGTCCACTTGCTGCTTAAGGAGAAACCGATCGTGCAGAAGGAAACTCTAGTAGACCTAGTGGTATAAAAAGAAAAGAATAAGAAAAATGTAACATGTAGGATTGGGGTATATAATGCTATGCTAGAAAAATTGAAGGATGAACTAGGGAAAGTGAATTGGGTGCTGAACAATTGTGAGGATCCTATGAAAATCCTTAAAGCATACACACTCCAAGAGGAGAATGAAGTCCTCGCAATCAAGAAGGACGAGTCTCTAGGGAGAGAGAGGATACAATTTCAGCAATCACAAAGAAGTGTGACACGCTAAAGATAGCAAGGGAGCCTCATGAGATAAAAATAGAGGAGTTGGGGTATTTCATGGCACAAAGAATGGACTTTGTGGAAGGGATGATTTCAGGGTTGGCTGGTGTAATAAGAGAGCTCAATCATAAGGGCGAGGATATGAATATGGATGAAATGGATAAAATAATTGGTGAAGTTCTAGATTCAGTAAAGAAGGGGCTTACAAAGAGGAGTGACCTAGAGAAAACAATTAACAATAAGTATCCTGAATTTTTGTTACCAACTAAGGGGAAGGAAACTAGAGCACCCTTAAGAATCTATTCTTTATGTTGTATTCTTGTAATCATTTGTTATTATTTTATTATTTATTCATTATGTCTTGGAGAGATAAGTTATGGACCCCATTGCCGAGGATGGAAATATAATTAGTGTGGGGTAATGTTTTGGTGACAAAATTGACTAAGTATCCAAAGAGTGTGTGGAACAGTGAGGCACATAAGTAGGGTGCGTGAACACGTGTAAGATCTGGTTGAAGTAGCACGCACCCAGAAAGATAGATTCAGGACTTAGCCAATTTTGCAGTCACAGGCTAAAAATAGGAAAAGAAGAGTTGGAGTGTGGATCACGTAAATGAGAAAAACAAGGAAAATTGAGGACCAAGGAATGTCTATTTTTGGAGATAAAGCCCATGAAAGGAGGAGATCAAAGGTCATGCATGGATCAAGCTAATAATAGCATTAAAGAAGAGTTTCTTTATAGATTAATCTATTATTAGGCTTGTTAGGAAAGTAGACATACTTTATAGTTACTTTTTTATATACGTATGGCTATTCTGAGCATACAGTCTATTTTGAGAATGCATAGGTGGTGAAGGGAAAGTCCCCACCCTTATATATATTTGTTTTACTTCATTTTTTTGTATACCTCGCTAATATATTAGGATTTTGTTGCTCTGATGTACTAGTGCGCATTACTCTTGAGTGATTATTGATATGTATTCAGCTTCTAATATGTAATACTTTGGTTATTAATGGATCAATGTGGTTGAATTCTGATAATTGATGTCTCTAAGTATGGCGATATTTTTGTGCAATTGGTATTAATTATGATCTGATCTATATGTTTCCTTATTATGTGTGTTTCCAATTAAATGCATGAAATGAGTTGTTATGGTTGAATATGGATATGCTTAGTTATCTTTCTAGTTAAGCATGCTTACATCTTATCAACCTAGTACAAAGGAGGGACTTGGTAGCATTGTACACTTCGAGTGATTGTTCAGCTCTGTCTGGATGAAGTGTTAGCGTGCCTAGGTAATTAAGTATAGAAAATAAGGCTACAATATTCATGAAAACCACTAATGTTTCCAATGATAAATTATTTTCCAAATAGTTTTTGGTGCCCACTACAGGACAAAGATTTTTTTCATATACCTTATAATGATCCACAAAATCCTAATAATCAAATATTCCAATAAACCATAAAATACAAAACTTAAAAAATGAAACCCATTGTTGATTTTGGGTTGTAAATTTTCACGTTTCTCATTGAAAAATCCTTTACAAAGTGGAAGATACAATATGTACAAGGCGATACCAAGCAAGAAGAATTTTAGTCTTTCATAATCATGTGTTTGAGTTACAAGAACAATCTGATTTCATAGTTACTCATATACAAATTCCAGGACAAGATCCTCAAGTTCCATTTGAGACTCCACCTCATAGTCTAGTTACACTTCCATTTTCCCCATAACCGCTAAACACTCTTCCTCCAGAGATGGTTGCACCAATACCTTGGGGTTAGAACACTAATCCGTTGGATTTGACTGCTCCCCTCCATAAATTATTCAGAGGATCGAGAAATAGTTTTCCTAAATTCTATGGAGATTGGAAACACCATCTAAATGAACATATTACATCATTTATCACATCATGTGGTGTTCTTAGAGTGGAATATCAAGATGTTGTTGTTTGGCTATTAATCAATTCATTACACTATGTCATTATGTAATGGTTCTAATATTTTCATCTTGCTCAATTACTGATTGGGTAGATATTAAAGCTAAGTTTGAAGCATAGTTCAAGTCATCAAAATATTTGTATGCCCTTCTTGCTGAATCATAGGGATCTAGAAGAACACCACTTCATCATAACAACTAGAACTAGAAGAAAAAAATAAGAAAAAAATGAAGAGTAAACTGTTAAGTTACACAACCACCCCTCTGTGTAAAGTAGCGGTCACGTACCTACCCTATGATCTATAGGGATCTATAAGAACACCACTTCATCAAAAAAACCAGATCTAGAAGAAAAAAAATCAAAAAAAATGAATACCAAATTGTTAAGTTACAAAATTGTCCCTTTGTGCAGAGTAGCATTCACGTAACCTCCCCTAGGGTTGTGTAATAACCCGTACATAAAACAGTGGTTACGTAACCACCCCGGCGGTTGCGTATTAACTGGTCTGCACACATCTGAAGTCATGTCACTAATGGATGAAAAAACAAACAGAGCCATGAACAGTTGCGGATTTGAACCATTTGGTGGTGTCTCTTCCTTGGGATTTCTCTTCCCATTCTCCAGTACACATGAGGACATGGGAATCATCTATAAATACAAGGAGAGCAAGTGGAAATGGATCATCGAAGTTGGAATGAAGAAAAGTGAGCAAGAAAACCATTGGAGCTAGAAGTGTTTTGTAGAAGCAAGGTGTGAAAATAGAGGAAGCGAGTATAGAAGGGAGGTGTAGACATTTTTAATCTTCCTTCATCTTATTTTAATTTGTATTTCTCTTCAAATTTTCCAATATAATATTGGGAAAATAGAGAAATCGCCCTTCCCGGCTGGTTTTCCCTCAACTTGGGGGTTTCTAGGATAAATATTGTGGTATGAGTTGAATTGTTAACTTTTCCATTGCTACAAAATAGTTCTAAGTTTAATTTTTTATTCACTAACACTAAGAATTGTCATTTTCAAAAAAATTAAAATTAGAACACTAATTTTTTGTGGTCTTGTAAATTTCCAAAGCTATAGGTTTACAGATCATTTTGGTGTCATACTTGATTATTATCCAAGACTATGGTATTCTTTCTTGTGATTTGTATGACAGTAACAAGGTCTAAAGGAGAAAAAAATTTACGTTGCAATACATACATATCTACAAAGAAGTGGAAACAAATATTTTGAGATCAAATGGAGGAAGAGAACTTAGTCTATAGAATTGAGATGTTAGAAACTGTTATCCCGTAAAATTGACAAGGGCAATTCTACCGATAACCATAACGAAAATTTTGTTTCGATCCCTCGTTAGGGATCCTTCGCGTTCGAAACGTCGTAAAGTCCCTTCCCGGGAAATCTAGTTTTTGAACTTAGTCTTTTTTGAGCCTTTTTTTGGCCGGGCGCATGGATTTTCCTTGTAACACCAAGTTTTGGTGCGCCCCCTTAAAAGCCTTTGGCGCATGGTTTTCCATGTTAACACGTCTTTCGGTGCGCCAAAGGATGTTGAATCACTTTTTGGTGCGCCAAAGGGCACACATAATCTCTCTGCAACACCAAGTTTTGGTGCGCCAAAGGGCGCACATAACTTTGTGTCGACAATGCATATGGTGCGCCAAAGGCGCACTCATTCTTCTGTTGTCAAATACTTCTGTGCGCCAAAGGGCGCACACTTTCCCCTGTCGACAGCAGTTTTCATGCGCCATTTCAAAAGTGGTTGGCGCATTGATGACAAGTTTTTCTATAAATATCAGTACGCGCCCAATGTCATTTTCATTCCTTTTTGTCAAAGCACGTGATCGCTCTGGACTTGTCAGCTCTGCTCTGTCATTATCATTGCCCTGTGGACCCGCTCTCCAATTTTTGATATATAATCGAGGTAAGAGGTTCTCCCTTTTTTTTTTATTGTGTGCTTGGTCTGTGTTCTTGGTCGGGGTTTTGGTTTGCTGGCCAGTTTTAAATGTAATATGATTAAGCTAGTTTTTCCCCCCTGTGCTATTCCATCACGTTTTCTTCTTTTCCTCCTCCTCTCCCTCCCTCTTTCCAGATCTACTGGAAGGGGAGCTGTTTTGAAAGGGCTTGGTCTGCAAAACCTTTTTGTAAAAAACCTTATATGACCAAGTAACTTTGAAGTGGAAGAAAAGAATGAGAGATTTGAGCAGTTAGTGTAGTTCCATGGCGCACTGGCGCGTCTTGTTGCACTTAAGACAGTTGCGCCCCTCGGCGCATCTACCACCCCTGTTGCATAATCAATACCCGCGCCTATGGCGCAACCCTTCCGTCCTGCTGCAGTTAGAATTCATGCGCCCTCAAAGCGCGCCCTTTTTGGATGCTACAAGTATAAATCCCGCGCTTCCTTAAAACCCTTTGGCGCACCTTCTTTCCATGTTACATCCCGCTTTCATGCGCCAAAGGGCGCACCCAGCTTTCATGCAACACAAGCCTTATTCGCGCGAGTATAAAGTTAGAAAGGCGCGGGCGCACCCTCCATTACAGTAACATGATGTTGTGTAAAACCTTCATGCGCCACGCCAAAGCCTTTGGCGCACCATTTGTTAATGTTACACAATCTTCCCATGCACCAAAAGGTGCACCGAACCCCAATGTAACACGCATTTCCTGTGCGCCCTGCTATAAAATGCAACCTGCTTCATCCATGCGCCATGCGCCTTTGGCGCCAGTATAACCTCTGCAACATTCCTTTTCCAGTGCGCCTTATCTATTTGGCCTGCCAGTTGCATTTTTCCTGCGCCCTGAGCCTTAAAATCTCTAACTCTTTCTTTTGCTAGCTTTCCAATGGAAGATCAAATGACTAATTCAACCTTTTTGGATTGGGTTTCACTTCTTCTTCGCGCAGATCAGCAACTGAGTTCGAAAGAACACATGTCTACGTCAAGCAAGAAGCCCACCAAACCAAGAGGAAAGGCTAAGCTAACAGAAGAAGAGATGAAATACAAATATCAGAGGGTCAGGATGCCCGAATCACAGGCTGAGTGTAGTATGGATGTCAGAGACTCTGAATTGGGTCACATTGACATGGATGAGTTCTGGGTTAGGACTCAAAAAGTTACAAGAAGTCCATGGATGGACAAGTTAATAGGCAGTGCCCTGCACTTCGCCGGAGGAATCCCCGTCAGCGCTGTCAACAACGAATTCATGATGGTGATTGCGCAATGTTACAACAAAGACACAAGATGTGTCGAGAATAGTAAGGGCGAGGCAGTCATAAACCTCACTGCCCGTCACTTTGAGTTGATACTTGGCATCCCTCATCACCGGAACTACGTGGTTGTTAGCCAACGAGAATGCATCAAAGCCTGGGAAGACAACGAAGACCAGTGCATGCAGTTGATGAATGAGGTCTACCTAAAAAACAAGAAGGCGGTGACCCGATGGCCTCAGACTATCCACCGAAGTGATTTCTCAGAGGAACTCAGTGATACTATCACTTTCCTGAGCAGAGTCTTCGGGCTTTCAGATGCCCACTATTTCCATAAGTGGATGTTGCGGTACCTGGAGACAATGAATAAGAATTTGCCCGATCAGCGCTTTTGCTGGGGGGAAATAATAAGCAGCACCATCTCTGAGCAGCTGCAACAGTTCGCCACAACAGGGGTGTTCCATATGAACTCCTATGTAGTCTACGCTGCAGCATCGACAAGGGATTATCCGGGGCTGAACCGAAGTGGAGTATGGCCTCAGGCCAAGATATTTGATTACTATCCAGAGCTGAGGCTGGAGAATAGCATCCAACATTTCGCAAAAGTTAACGATGCATTCTTCTATCATGTCATCTGCCTACTGAGGCCAAACATGACTCATAGCCGGACGACCAAGAACATAGTGGCAGTCACAGAGAAATGGGGGGCCCTGTTCACCCAATTTCCCACGTTCAACTATCTGAGGGCTGCCAACTTTTTGGGAGAGCCAACCAGGCTACCAAGGTATGCTGGGCCTAAACTGATTCTACTAGAACTGTCAAGACAGCTGGTCACATACCATGAGAAGTGCCTCAAAAGAAAGAAGGGTGGAACTCCTTTCCCCCTCAAAGTGGGCCGATACATATGCTCCACCCACCATAAGGCGAAGGAAATGTTCGCAGAGCTGGAGCTACTCAATTTGAAGCATGACTTCCCAGCCAGGCCTACCTTCGACCCAAGAAGTTACCTGCCAAAAGCGAAGCTCGATCCGATCCATGTCCCTCAAATTGAGGATATTTACATTGACGTTCTCCATGAGGTGGAACTCAGAAGAAAGGATCACTCTCACTTAGCATTGGCGGAAATCATCCAATACGGAGTGGCCATTGTCCCCGAAGGCTTCCAGACTACGGAAGATGAAGTAGATAAGGTGTATAATGACACAGATGGGGATAATTGGCCCTTCCCGGCCATTGACAGGAATAAGTCTCCTCAAACAATTGAGGAGAGGGTCAAGGAGACTATGCGGAGAACAGAGCATTGGTGCCGCATGAACGGACTAATATACCTCGGGGTAGATTTCACAACTTCCCCTTTGGGCAATGCATCTCCAAGGTCAAAGAAGCAGCTGAAAGGCAAAGGTGCAGAAGGTGAACCTAGCACCATTCAGGAGGAAGCCCCTGAAAGTCCTCTTCCCTCAGAGCCAGAACAAGTCATAACTCTTGATGAGGAATTGACAGAGGATAGTCCTATACGCCCATCCACCCAGGATGTCAGCGTCGCTACAACTTCAGAGGTCCCTTCTATCCCTTCTTCTTCTCTTCCTTCCCCTCCTCGAGTGACTCAAACGACCACCCCTTTGGTCATGTCCTCTGCCCCTTCTTATACCCTTTCCCCTGCCTCTTCATCTATCTTCTCCTCCCTCGCTGATTTGTCTTCCTCTATTTCTTCCCTCATCTCCGAGCTCCCTTCCCTTCCTATGTCTTCTGCAGTTGCGGTTTCCCTTCCTCCCGTGGACATTTCTTCGGCTATTCTTTCCATGCCGCCACCGCGTGTCTCCACGTTTTTCCCCTCTTCTACCGTTGCTGCCTCCCCCTCTGTCTCTGGTCCTTCTTCTATAGGACCAGCTTGGATCTCTCAGCAGCTGAGCCAACAAAAGAGGAAAGTCCCCATCGCTCCAATGGACTTTTCGGTCATTCCGGCTAAAGGAGCAAAGAAGCACAAGCCGGTTACACGCTTCTCAAAGAGCGCTGCAGGTGAGAGAGTCATGGAAATAGCGTACCCCAACCCCCTCAAAGAGAAAGAAGATCTGTCTCTGACAGATTTCACCGTGACCCAAGTCACAATGGGGACATCCTCAGAAAGTCTCCAGGTGGAAGCTCTTTCCGTAGTTGATGCACTCTGCAAAAAGCTTCAGGAAACGAAGAGGAGAAAAGGCTACTGAAGGAGTAGAACAAGTACATGCTTCAAGCCTTACAGAAGATGGGAAGTGCACCTCCCATAACTGCCACCGAGACTTCTGAGCTGCTCAGTCAGGAGAAGATCAATGAGTATTTAAAGATCGGCGAGCAGGGTATGGCTGTTTCTGCTTGGAGGAGCCAGATCCTCAAGGATAGTGAAAGAGTAATCGCCGAGTATATCAGTTTATACCTAAACATTGAGAAGGCGAATAAGGAACTCCAAGCATTAGCAGGTCCGATATCAGAAGAGTTAGAACGTGCTAGACTCCAGCACGAGACCTTCCAACAAATGTTCGACTGTTCAGTCGAAGATCTGGTCAAGTTCGGAGTCTTCGGTCATCCAAGGGCCCTCAACAAAACTATGTCCACTCTGGACTATTAGATAGATCAGCTGGAATTTGTTTTAGAAAAGATAGACAAGGTAAAGGAAGAGGCCCTGGATGCCATGCACCAAATGGAGAAAAATTTCCTCGCCATGACTCCAGGGTTGCTCACTCCTTCCCTTACCTTGAGATCAGCTGATGACACTATCCGGATCTTCAAGGAGATAGCTTCTCAAGGGACAGGGCCAGAGGTCACATTCGACACTGAATCTATCAACAACCTACTAGCCTGTAGGGACTTCATCGGGTTCCTTATCGAGGCGGAGAAAGATTATTCCAAACTCCCGGAAAAGCTCATAGACGAGCGGGAGACTTGCGAAGCAATCAGTGAACGGCACAAGGATCCATCACAGGATCAATTTGAGCCAATGATCAGCAAGTTTTTGGAATACCGCGCTCAGTTCCACATATCATCACCTGAGCAGCATCAGAAACAGGCAACCCCTTTTCGGCCACAGGATGATGATGATGAGTAGCTTCTTCTTCTTCTTCTTCTTCTTCTTCTTCTTCTCTCTATTCTCCGACTTTCTTTTCGAAATGTCTAAAATGTGTGGGCACAAATGATGACCGTCTGCATGCAGTTCGGAATTCATGCGCCCTAAAGCGCGCCTTTTTGGATGCTAAAGTATAAATCCCGCGCTTACCTAAAAACCTTTTGGCGACACCTTCTTTCCTTTGTGACATACCCGCTCTCATGCGCCAAAGGGGCGCACCACTTTCATGCAAAACCAAGCCTTATTCGCGCGAGTATAAAGTTAGAAAGGCGGCGGGCGCCCCTCATACAGTAACATGATGTTGTTGTGTAAAACATCATGCGCCACGCCAAAAAAAGCCTTTGGCGCACCATTTGTGTTAATGTTACACAATCTTCCCATGCACACAAAAGGTGCACAGAACCCCCAAGTAAACACGCATTTTCCTGTGCGCCTGCTAGAAAAGGCAAAACTGCTTCATCCATGCGCCATGCGCCTTGGCGCCAGTAGGATAACCTCTGCAAATTCCTTTTACAGGGCGGCCTTATCATCTTGGCCTGCCAGTTGCATTTTTCCTGCGCCCGAGCCTTTATCTGTTAAAAATCTCGAACTCTTTCTTTTGTAGCTTTCCAAATGGAGATCAAATGACTACTCAACTTTTGGATTGGGTTTCACTTCTTCTTCGCGCAGATCAGGCAACTGAGTTCGAAAGGAACAACATGTCTCGTCAAGCAAAGAAGCCACCAAACAAGAGGGAAAGCTAAATAAGCTAACAGAAGAAAGAGATGAAATACAAATATCAGAGGGTCGGATGGCCCGAAATCACAGGATGAGTGTTTAGTATGGATTGTCAGACAGGACTTGAATGGGTTCACATTGACATGGATTGAGTTCTGGTTAGGAATCAAAAGTTACAAGAAGTCCATGGATGGAAAGTAGTAATGGCAGTGACCTTGCACTTCGCCGAGAGGACTTCCCATTAAGTCAGCGCTTGTAAACAACGAATTTCATGATGGTGTGACTGCGCAAAATGTTACCGAAAGACACAAGATGTGTCGAGAAATAGTAAGGGCGGGCAGTCCTATAAACCTCACTGCCCGTCACTTTGAGTTGATACTTGGATCCCTCATTCACCGAATACGTGGTTGTAGGCCAACGAGAATGCATCAAAGCCGGGACGACAACGAAGGACCAGTGCATGCAGTATGAATGAGGGTTACCTAAAAACAAGAAGAGGCGGTGACCCGATGGCCTCAGGACTATCCACCGTAGTGATTTCTCAGAGGAAACTCAGTGAGACTATCACTTTCCTGAGCAGAGTCTGAGGGCTTCAGATGCCCACTATTTCCATAAGTGGGATTGTTGCGGGTACCTGGAGACAATGAATAAGACTCTGCCCGATCAGCGCTTGTGCTTGGGGGGGAAATATAAGCAGCCACAATCTCTGAGCAGCTGAACAGTTTCGCCACAACAGGGTGTGTTATGATTCCATATGAAACTCCTATGTTAGTTACGCTTTTGCAGCATCGACAAGGGATTCTCCGGGCTGAACGAAAAGTGGAGTAGTATGGCTCAGGCAAGGATATTTGATACTATCCAGAGCTGAGGCTGGAGGAATAGCACCAAAAGTCGCAAGTTAACGATGCATTCTTCTATAATGTCATCTGCCTACTGAGGCAAACATGACTCATAAGCCGGGGAGACCAAGAACATAGTGGCAGGTCAAAGAGAAAATGGGGGGGGCCCTGTCACCCAATTTCCCACGTCACTATATGAGGGCTCGCAAACTTTTTGGGAGAGCCAAACAGGCTACCAGGTATGTGGGCCTAAACTGATTCTACTTAGAAACTGGTCAAGACAGCTGGCACATACCATGAGACGTGCCTCAAACGAAAAGAAGGGTGGAAACTTCTTTCCTTCAAAGTGAGGCGATACATATGCTCACCCCACATAAGGCGAAGGAAATGTTCGCAAGAGCTGGAAGCTACTCAATTTGAAGCATGACTTCCCAGCCAGGCCTACCTTCGACCCAAGACGTACCTGCCAAAAGCGAAGCTCGATCCGATCCATGTCCCCTCAAATTGAGGATAATTACATTGGACGTCTCCATGATGGTGGAACTCAGAAGAAAGGATCAATCTCACTTAGATTGGAGGAGGGGAAATCATCCTCCAATACGGAGTGGCATTGTCCCGAAGGCTCCAGACTACGGAAGATGAGTAGATAAGGTGTATAATGACAAAGATGGGGATAATTGGCCCTTCCCGGCCATTGCAGGAATAAGTTTCCTCAAACAATTGCGGAAGGTCAAGGCGACTATGGCGGAGAACAGAGCAGTGGTCGCATGAAGGACTAAGTAACCTCAGGGTTAGATTTCACAACTTTCCATTTGGGCAATGCATCTCCAAGCGTCAAAGAAGCAGCTGAAAGGCAACGGTGCAGAAGGTTGAACCTTAGCACGCCATTCAGAGGGAAGCCCCCTGAAAAGTCCTTTCACTCAGAAGCCAGAAACAAGTTATAACTCTTGATGAGGAATTGGAAAGAGGATAGTCCTATACGCCCATCCACCAGGAGGGTCAGCGTCGCATACACTTCAGAGGGTCCCTTCATCCATTATGTCTTCTCTTCCTTCCCCTCCTCGAGTGACTCAAACGACCAACCTTTGGTCATGTCCTCTGCCCCTTCTTCTTACCCTTTCCCCTGCCCTCTTCATCATCTTCTCCTCCTCGCTGATTTGTCTTCCTCTATTTCTTCCCGTAATACTCCCGAGCTCCCTTCCCTCCTATGTCTCTGCATGTTGCAAGTTGCGGTTTCCCTTCCATCCGTGGACATTTCTCGGCTCTTCTTTCCATGCCGCCACCGGTTTGTCTCAAGTTTTTCCCTTTCTACCGTGCTGCATCCCATCGTCTCTTGGTCCTTCTCTAATAGGACCAGCTTGGATCTTCAGCAGCTGAGCCAACAAAAGAGGGGGAAAGTCCCCATCGCTCCAATGGGACTTTCGGTAATTCCGTCTAAAGGAGCCAACGAAGCACAGCCGGGTACCGGCCTTCTCAAAGCGCGCTGCCAGGTGAGAGAGTCATGGAAATAGAGTACCCCAAACCCCTCAAAAGAGAAAAGAAGATCTGTCTCTGACAGATTTCACCGTGACCACCCAAGTCACAATGGGGACATCCTCAGAAAGTCTCCAGGTGGAAGTCTTTCAGTAGTGATGCAATCTGCAAAAAAAAAGATGTAAGGAAAACGAAAAAAACAAAGAGGAGAGAAAGAGGGCAAGGCTACTGAGGGTAGAACAAGTAAATGCTTTCCCCAAAAGCCTTACAGAAGATGGGAAGTGCACCCTCCCTAACTGCACCGAGACTTCTGAGCTGCCTCAGTCAGGAGAAGATTCAATGAGTATTAAAGATCGGCGAGCAGAAAGCAGGGTATGGCGGTTTCTGCTGGAGGAGCCAGATCCTCAAGGATAGTGGAACAGAGTAATCGCCGGAGGTATATCGGTTTGTTTTATACATTAAACATTGAGACGGCGGAAATAAGGAAACTCCAAGCATTAGGGGCAGGTCCGATTCAGAAGAGTTAGAAAGTTGCTAGACTCCAGCCGAGACATTTCCAACAAAAGTTCGAGTTCAGTTCGAAGAATCTGGTCTCAAGTTCGGAGTCTTCGGTTCATCACGGGCCCCCAACAAAAAAAACTATGTCCAACTCTGGACTATTCGATAGATAGCGTAATTTGTTTTAGAAAAAAAATAGACAAGTAAAGGAAGAGGCCTGGATCCTGCACCAATGGAGGAAAAAGAAAAATTCTCGCCATGACTCAGGGTTGCTCATCCTTCCTTACCGTGAGATCAGCTGATACCACTATCGGTATCTTCAAGGAGATAGCTTCTCAAGGACAGGGCCAGAGGGTCACATTCGACATAATCTAGCAAACAACCCACTAGACTGTAGGGACTTCATCGGGGTCCTTACGAGGGCGGAGAAAGATTATTCCAAACTCCCGGAGAAGGAAAAGCTCAATAGACGAGCGGGGAGACTGCGAAGCAATCACGTGAACGGCACAAGGATCAATCACAGGATAATTTGAAGCCCAAATGATCAGCAAGGTTTTGGAAATACCGCGCTCAGTTCCACAGATCATCACCTGAAGCAGCATCAGAAACAGGCCAAACCCCTTTTCGGCACAGGATTGATGATGATGAGTGAGCTCTTCTTCTTCTTTCTTCGTCTTCTTCTTCTTCTCTCTATTCTCCGACTCTTTCTTTCGAAATGTCTAAAATGCTGGTTGGCACAATTGATAGAATCAATCCATGTTGCATCATGGGATGATGTCATCCACAAGTTGTCAAAGTCAACATGACTTTAGATATTTTGTCACTATCTTGTAATAGAGTGGTTGGCTCCATTTTGCCTTCTCTCCCCGCATATTCTATAAATATGAGACTCCTTGTTGTATTCAAGGGGAACATTTTGTAATAGAAATAGAAGTGAGGAGACAAAGGACTTTGAGCCTTCTTGTAACAAAAAAGACAATGATAATACAATATTCAGACTTTGTTGCTCAATAGTGTGTTATACATTAGATCTTCTACGTTGATCTGTATGTGTTTCATCTGTTGGGCTTTTTCATATCACTTCCGTCATTTGTTTATCAGTAGGCTTTGATTTACTATGCCACGTGAGGTTTGGCTATGTTTACTACCAAATAAAAACATACAATCTATGAACATTTCTGCTTTGGTGGAAATTCATTCTTTTCTCCCTTCGGATTCTGTTCTTTCTCTCTCCCTCTTTCCTTCCTTTCTTTCGAAGCTGGAAAAACAACTATACTGGGATGAGTGATCCCACCCCCGAAGGGCAGAATCTGTGAGACTTGCATAGGTTCCTGCTTAGTAAGATCGCAAAAATAAACCAGTTTCGCTTTGCTGTCTCAAAGAGGGGCTAAGCCCTGCACCAAGTTGGCTCGTCTCATCCATACTATCTGTCACGCGGTAGATTTTCAGACCAACAGAAACAATGATGGATAGTTGTATAGACACCAACAAGAAACTTTCGCTCTGTAAAAATGGCTTCAGTTAAGAAAGTTCCATGGATCAAACGGTTCGAGATTGGTACAAATTGTGGCATAAGAAATTCCATGATGAGGCAGAAGATGTGGGAAAAGCGGTGAAGATGGGAAAGAAGAAGAAACTCCAATGTAAAAGAGACAGGTAAAATTTCGTGGACTCCTTTAAAGATTTTTAAACTAGGTTGAGATAAAATATTTGAAGGAACAAGTAGATGCAAAATTCATTGCTAAATGGTTTACATAATAGACAGTTTTTATTCAGTATTCATGCGGTTGCTTGAGGCATATAAGATCACTTTGCATGTCTCAAAAAATGAAAGGACACATGCTCTCGTTGTGGGGAAACCATCTAGCAACTTGTGAAAAATAAAGAAATGTCTATTGTACGATCTTGGGAGGATTTTAAAGAATGCTTAGAGGTACTTTTATCTATTGGCAATAAGGCTAATCAATTATTAAGTGGCATAGTTAGAACAAGCATTGGTCAAAGTGTGTAGGATTACACTACGAAGTTTCAGGGACACCATGTGCTTAATCTGGATTGGGAGATGAGGATAGTAAACCAAGTATTTGGGAGGAGGACTTTCACCACTACCTTTGAAGCTAGGTGATCTCCAAAAGCCCAAGGATATCATTGACGCAGTGTCCCTGTGGGTGCCAAGCCACTAATTGATGATGAAAAAGAAGTAAGGAAAAAAATGGAGATATTCGAGGGGAGGGAAAAAACAGTGTGTAACAAAATCAAACAAAATAAAGATCAAGGGACAAACAAGTAACAAAGGTAACTGGAAAGGGAAAGGTAAAAACCATACTACGTTAAATACTTGTGTAAAGATCTATAAAAAAATTAGAATAATTGTAATATCACTGGTGAGACGGACACTAATGTTGAAGTTACGTACGGAAATACACCCAAAGAACCGAACCAAGGATTTAAAGAAATCCATGACCACTGTAAAGATAGAGGGGGGGAGTTAGAGATAGAAGATGATTCATATATAGCTGAGAGGGCTGGATGGCATCGCACCAACATGGATAGCCAAGACAAGAAGAAGAGATGAGTAAGCTATTTTCATATCAAAAATCCAAATCAAGAGAAATAAGGTAAATTCTTTGGTTGATTTGGTTCTCAATTAATTTGATCTGATGCGGTTGTAACGACGTTGTTGAACTTTATTGAGCATCGGAAAATCCCTATCCTTTGGATGGGTTTTAAGAAGGGTGGTTTTTGTAGAAATTAAGTAACAAGAAGATTAAGTTTCAAGTTTGGGATAAAATCTCATTCTATAGATGTCGTGGAGACAGATGTAATTCCACTTGATTTGCATTATTGATGTTTGTTATTTGGAGTCCTTACATGTATATCAAGGAGCGATGCGAATTCACAAGGAGGAAAATGGATAAAAGGTTCAAGGAGGAGGAAGTAGCTCCAACATATGAGCACACCGTGTAAAGAAAATGTTTCTATGGTAAGTGATGAATAACTAACTAAAGAGCATATTCACGGCGAAAATCTCATCAGTTTTGTTTACTTTTCTTTGAGATAACGGAGGGCGCGGTGGCGTCACACGAGGGCTCACCGGTGTGGGGGGGCTCACGCAGAAGAACTTACAGCTTATTTTAACAAAGGGATGAAAGGATTTGGATAGATTTATTTCAGGTTTTAGGGAAGTATTCGAGAATCCTAGTGGGTTACACCAAACAGGAGGTAGAGGCATGATATTTATTTGTTTCCCGGAGTCCCCTTACCAAACATCGAGTTGTATTTAGGGTCGTTCTCAAAATCTCTGTAGGTTGGATTAGTTACAAGCGGTTAACAAACAACCTCTATGAGCTATTGGACCACGAGGTAATACGCCCCCGAGCACCTCGACATGATGGTCGCTATTGTGATGGTTGCGAAAGAAGGATGGTTCTTGGAGGATTGCATGGACGCTGGATATTTGAACAAGCTACCATAAAAAAATAGAATCACTCCCACCACATAGATGACCTCCTTGACTCGCTTCAAAAATACAAATTTCTTCACGAAGTGGGATCAAAGTCAGGTATCATCAAGCCCATGATGAAGGAGGAGGGTATATGAAAGAATGCCTTCAAAACAAAAACGGTTTTTATGAGTTGTAGTCCTTCATTTAGTTATGTTAATGCACCCGCTACATTTATGAGATTGATTGAATGATTGTATTACAGGAATTAAGATTATGTTGCCATTATTTATCTAGGAAACCTATTCTGATTTTAGTGCCACATGAGAGGAAAATCAAATCATTTGCAACAAGTATGCAAGTTCTTAGAAGGTGGGGGAGAGAATGAGTTGCCTAGGCAATATGAAGAAGGTCGAATTTTCCAAAAACATTCACTTGCTATCTTGGGCTGTGGTTTTAGAGGAGGAGACCTACGAGTGGATTCAAAGAGGGGGAAATCATCACACGTGGCCACACCAACAGGAGCACAAAGACTTAGAATTGTTGTGGAGTAAAGAAAAGATATGAGGAAGTTCATTATAGGATTTTATCAGTATTTAGCACCTCACACCTTAGATACTGAAAAGAGTGAAGGGGTTTTTGACTGGGCGGTTAAGAACAAGATCAGGGTTTGAGTTACTACAATCAAAAAAATTCATGCTTCCCGTACTTGTTCTCCTAATTAAACTTCCATTTGAAGTAGAGTCAAAATGCTAGTGATTTGCTATGGGAGAGAAGAGAAGTGTTGTTATAGGAGGTTAAGCAGATGTTATCGTTCTAAAACTTTCACTATAGCGTAGTGATATTCCTTTATTGTTGATAAAGCAATGTATGCACTAGGTCAAGAAATAAACAACTGGAAACATTTATTTTTGGGTAAATAAACTATTGTGCCACACTATCCCACAAACCTCTCGAGTATTATAAGCTAGTCTAAATTACAAACAAGCAAGGGAAGATAAGTGGATGGGATTCCTCAGAAATTCCATTTTGGTGATCAGTATAATAAGAAAATTGTAGCATGATTGGCCACCTGCATAAAGAGAAAAATCTCTAGTTTGCCCGATTCTTCATATGAGGCCCTTCCACAAAGGGAAAAGCTTACGAAGAGGCAGATGCTCAAGACAAAGATTTTGGGGTAACATATCAGCAATTTCAGTCTTCAAGGGGATGAGAGATCGGTTATTGAAGATGTTATCTCAAAGATAGATGCTCTACTGAGGGGGAAAATATTTAGTGCCAAAGGGAAGAGAAGAAAGAAGGCTTCATTGATGAGGGAAGCACATACCTGTCAAAATTAGCAAGACATTTTAGTATTGGGTAAGATAAGGACAATGGCACATTTGCAAAAAGGGTA
Source organism: Taxus chinensis (assembly GCA_019776745.2). Classification (NCBI taxonomy): domain Eukaryota; kingdom Viridiplantae; phylum Streptophyta; class Pinopsida; order Cupressales; family Taxaceae; genus Taxus; species Taxus chinensis. The sequence continues at coordinate 132,452,218 of CM034152.1, read as the reverse complement.
CATTGGATTGGCCCAATATGCAAGGAAGAAGTATCTAAATTATAAAGGAGGATTGTAACAAAAAAATTTTGTTTAGGAGCAAACGTGCTCCGGAAAAGAGATCAAGAAGGAATTTTGGTATATGCTTTACCTCGTCCCTACTAATTACATGGGAAGAATTTCCATCGATTTGTAGGGGACTATCTATGTCTAACCATGGCCATGATTATCTATAGGTTGTAGATAGATTCATAAGCTGTGGTGTTTCTTATGGCATGTAAAAAGAAATTAAAATCATAGGAGGAAGTTGACTTCTCCTTTGCTAATGTATGGGTGCATTTTGGTTTCCCAATTCTATTATTTCTAACAGATATTTTCACGGTTTCTTGGGGAAAGGTTTGGACTTACTTTGTGGGACAGATGGACACCAGTTATAGTAGGACACTCACGACCCTTGCATCCTAGACATGCTGGACAAACAGAGGGGAGTGAAAAGGGAATGGGTTGCTTGTGCACATTAGTAGGCATATAATAGTAAATATCAATGGACTGGGGATGAGTCCTAGCCTAAATTCAACATTCCTCACAAAACTAGGAGGGTACATGCTACACTATACAGTCACCATTTGAAGCATGCTTGGGGATATATACCTACGAATCCACCAAAAAGGCAATTAGGAAAATAAGAAGGTCTTCTGTTTGAGCTACATGATTGGAAGGTGGCAGAAGTAGCAAAATTTTGTTGGAGAGGACTGACACCTCCATCTCAAGTGAAAGAAAAAGAACATAGAGATAAGGAGGAGTGAGGTCCACAAGGTCTTGGTAGGTTGGGAATCAAGGGGAAGACACCAAGAAGCATATTGGTGGTTTCAAAGGAGGAAATTGAGGGAAGGATTGTTTCCTCGTATACTCCCCCACTAATATTTTGTGGGACCAAAAAATCCCCTGAGCAGGGGCGTGGGGAGGTGTGCCCTCCCTATGGGATCTATAATAACACCACTTATCAGAATAACTAGAACCAGGAGGAAAAAATTAGAAAAACGTAAGAGCGATACTCTGTTAAGTTACATAACCACCCTTATGTAGATTCGAGGTTTATAAACCCGCCTTGTGACCATAGGGATCTAGAAGAACAACCCCTTCATCAGAACAACTAGAACTAGAAGAAAAAAATCAGAAAAATTAGAGCGGATGACTAATTATAGAATTGCCCCTCTGTGTAGATTAGAGATCATGTAATGTAAACCTCCTTGGCGGTTGCATAACTGCCCCTGCAGAGAATGACGGTTGCATAGCCACCCCAGGTGGTTTTGGGTAGACATAGTCTACATACACCGGGGTCTTGTCACTAAGGGAAACAAAAATAAATGAAAAACAAAAAGGACCATGAATGGTTGCGGATTTGACAATTGGTCGTGTTCTCTTCCATTTACAGTGATGGGAGGACATGGGAAGAAGCTATAAATCACAAGGAGAAGCAAGTTGTGAAATGGATCATCAAAATTGGAAATGCGACAAGTGAGCAAGAAAAGAAAACCATTAGAGGCTGGAAGTGTTTTGTAGAAGCAAAGGTGTGAAACAGGTAAGAAAGTATCGAAGGGAGGTGTTAGAGAATTGTTTTCTTCCTTCATTCTTATTGAATTGTATTTCTCTTTAAATTGGCCCATATAATTAATATTGGAAGAACGATCAAATTCCCTTCCTGACTATGTTCCTCAACTTGGGGGTATTCTAGGATAAATAGTACGTATGGAGGGTAATTGTTGCTTTTCTACTATTGAAAAATAGTCTAAGTTTAGTTTTATTCACTAACACTAAGAATGTCATTTTTAAAAACCATTGGCAGTGACTAGGAATAATAGTAATTTTATTGTGGTCTTGTAGTTCCAATGTACAGTGTTTACATATCCCTTGTTAATTAGCTCAATGAAAGGAGGAACACAGGAGTATAATGAGAGGGAATTTGTGCCACAAATTGAACAAGCTTGAGTAAAAAGATTCCTACTAGTGCTCGTCCCTATATCGTAATCAACAGAGGTCTCATAAATGCTTCCATTATCAGGAAGTTGTATCAGATGCATAGAACCTCAACAAAATACATTGGAATAATGCTCAAGAAGTTGCTATCAACGTGGGAATATGATATTATCATGTCAGGAAAGATCAAAATCATTCAACCAAGAAAATAAAAATCCAAATCTTCAGGAAAAGGAAATGATTCATTACTATATATATTTTTAAGGATCTGACTACACTAAAGAAGAATGGATTAACATGCCCCATATAAAAATTTAATAATTGAATCAAAGTTTCTTTAGATTCCCGAAGGATTTCGTAGAGGATCTCCTGTTAATACGACACATCGTGGAACCTAGAGATGAATTGTTGAATAGGCGTTTGACATAAACAGGAGTTTGATAAGCTAACATTAAGTATTTTGAATACTCATTCCCGCTGAATATTCCAGGATTCTCATGGCTACGTGAGTAACTCCTCTTGTATATTTTTCCGCACTCACAAGCACATGTAAACGGCCTCTTCCTCTGATTTTACCAACAGTAAAAATCACTCAAATCTCAAAAGGAGGACCCTACAAAAACATAAACAACAAAAGGAGGATCACCATTTCTGCTAAATGCAATCAACTGCAAGAATAATTCCTAATTTCATCTCACGCCAAGGCCACATTACCTCTTTCAAGTAAGGCCTTATTTCTTCTTCCCATTTTCAAATTAGTTGATGCTTATATTTCATTGTCCCTAAAAAGTAAACCACTATCATGTCAAGGCTTTCATTACTCTTGATGTGTACTCATCATTCCCCTTTGACTTCATTGAGCATGTTATTACGAAATAAAATTTCTAAATTTCTAAGTTCGAATACCTAAGAACCATCCCAAGAAATTCGATTAAACTGTCCACTTTTTGTTGAAGGATTAATGTTCAAAGTTTGGTTCCCTCAATTTCCAATACCAAGAACCAATTCTTATCCTAGTAAAACACTCCCTCTTTAGAAACTTCTACTCTAATCCTCCAACTTATGAGAAAGTATAACCCCTTCTACCTATCTTGTGATCAATGGGTTTATACACGAAGAAGTATCACCGAGTTGGTGCTTTTAAGATTAGGTCATGCATGTTAAAATTTGCAAATTTCCATGGGTCTCACCTCTCACCCATCTTGTTGGTTCATTTGTACCTTATCGATTTCCAAGGAAGTACCTCTTGTTGGTCAAGTCAAATATATTTTAAGTAACATTAGTACTTTGTGATGAAAAGAAAGTACAATTCAAGATTGAAATATTACACGTAGAAAAAATTCCATCTTCATATGGGGATATAGTATATTTTTTATAGAGATGTTGGTGGGAGATATATAGATGGATTGGTCATCTGTCACCATTGCCTACCAATGGTAAAATTACGAAAAGCTTCTTCATTAAGAAAGATGAGATATATTGTTCAAAAATAAGATGACACAAGGATGTCAGAGTCGCCTAGCAACTTAAAAGGTCCATTCTATCCCTCTCTTCCTTCCTCCCTCTCGAGTGAACTCAAACGGACTCCACCCCTTTGGTCATGTCCTCTGACCCCTGCTTATACCCATCACTGCATCTAATCTATCTTCTCCTCCCTCGCTGATTTGTCTTCCTCTATTTCTTCCCTCATCTCCGAGCTCCCTTCCCTTCCTATGTCTTCTGCAGTTGCGGTTTCCCTTCCTCCCGTGGACATTTCTTCGGCTATTCTTTCCATGCCGCCACCGCGTGTCTCCACGTTTTTCCCCTCTTCTACCGTTGCTGCCTCCCCCTCTGTCTCTGGTCCTTCTTCTATAGGACCAGCTTGGATCTCTCAGCAGCTGAGCCAACAAAAGAGGAAAGTCCCCATCGCTCCAATGGACTTTTCGGTCATTCCGGCTAAAGGAGCAAAGAAGCACAAGCCGGTTACACGCTTCTCAAAGAGCGCTGCAGGTGAGAGAGTCATGGAAATAGCGTACCCCAACCCCCTCAAAGAGAAAGAAGATCTGTCTCTGACAGATTTCACCGTGACCCAAGTCACAATGGGGACATCCTCAGAAAGTCTCCAGGTGGAAGCTCTTTCCGTAGTTGATGCACTCTGCAAAAAGCTTCAGGAAACGAAAGAGGAGAAAAGGCTACTGAAGGAGTAGAACAAGTACATGCTTCAAGCCTTACAGAAGATGGGAAGTGCACCTCCCATAACTGCCACCGAGACTTCTGAGCTGCTCAGTCAGGAGAAGATCAATGAGTATTTAAAGATCGGCGAGCAGGGTATGGCTGTTTCTGCTTGGAGGAGCCAGATCCTCAAGGATAGTGAAAGAGTAATCGCCGAGTATATCAGTTTATACCTAAACATTGAGAAGGCGAATAAGGAACTCCAAGCATTAGCAGGTCCGATATCAGAAGAGTTAGAACGTGCTAGACTCCAGCACGAGACCTTCCAACAAATGTTCGACTGTTCAGTCGAAGATCTGGTCAAGTTCGGAGTCTTCGGTCATCCAAGGGCCCTCAACAAAACTATGTCCACTCTGGACTATTAGATAGATCAGCTGGAATTTGTTTTAGAAAAGATAGACAAGGGTAAAGGAAGAGGCCCTGGATGCCATGCACCAAATGGAGAAAAAATTTCCTCGCCATGACTCCAGGGTTGCTCACTCCTCCCTTACCTTGAGATCAGCTGATGACACTATCCGGATCTTCAAGGAGATAGCTTCTCAAGGGACAGGGCCAGAGGTCACATTCGACACTGAATCTATCAACAACCTACTAGCCTGTAGGGACTTCATCGGGTTCCTTATCGAGGCGGAGAAAGATTATTCCAAACTCCCGGAAAAGCTCATAGACGAGCGGGGAGACTTGCGAAGCAATCAGTGAACGGCACAAGGATCCATCACAGGATCAATTTGAGCCAATGATCAGCAAGTTTTTGGAATACCGCGCTCAGTTCCACATATCATCACCTGAGCAGCATCAGAAACAGGCAACCCCTTTTCGGCCACAGGATGATGATGATGAGTAGCTTCTTCTTCTTCTTCTTCTTCTTCTTCTTCTTCTCTCTATTCTCCGACTTTCTTTTCGAAATGTCTAAAATGTGTTGGCACAAATGATGACATCATCCATGTTGCATCATGGGATGATGTCATCCACCAAGTTGTCAAAGTCAACATGACTTTAGATATTTTGTAAATATCTTTGTAAATAAGTGGTTGGCTCCATTTTGCCTTCTCTCTCCCTCATCTTCTATAAATATGAGAATACTTGTTGTATTCAAGGGGAACATTTTTTAGATAGAAATAGAAGTGAGGAGACAAAGACTTTGAGCTTTCTTGTAACAAAAAAGAACAAGTAATACAATTATTCAGACTTTGTGCTCAATAGCTGTGTTATACATTAGATCTTTCTTACGTTAGATCTGTATGTGTTTAATCTGTTGGATTCATATCTACTTTTCCGTCATTTGTTTATCAGTATTGCTTTGTTTATTTATGCAAGTAGGTTTGGCTCTGTTTACTACCAAACTAAAAACATAAATCTTCTGACCTTTCTGCTTTGGAACTCATTTCTTTTCTCCCTTCGGATCTGTTCTTTCTCTTCTCCCTCTTTCATTCCTTTCTTTTCGCAGCCTGGAACACTCTACTGGGATGAGATCCCAACCCCCGAAGGCAGAATCTGTGAGACTTGCATAGGTTCCTGCTAGTAGAAATAGCAATAAACCAGTTTCGCTTTGCTGTCTCAAAGAGGGGCTAAGCCCTGCACACTGTTGGCTCGTCTATCCATAGATCTGTCCACGCGGTAGATTTTCAGACCAACAGAAACAATGATGGATAGGTTGTATAGACACCAACAAGAACTTTCAGATCTGTAACAAATGGCTTCAGTTAAGAAAGATTCCATGGACTCAACGGTTCGAGATTTGGTCAAAAATTTTGGCATAAGAAAGATCCATGATGAGGAAGAAGATGTGGAAAAGCGTGAAGAAGAAACTCCAATTGTAAAAGAGAAGGTAAAATCTGATCGTGCTCCTTTTAAAGATTAAACTAAGGTTGAGATAAAAATATTTGAAGGACAAGTAGATGCAAAATTTCTTGATAAATGGTTTAAATAATAGACAGTTTACTTCAGTATTCATGAGGTTGCTGAGGCATAAAGGATCACCTTTGCATGTCTCAAAATGGAAGGACATGCTCTAGTTTGGTGGGAAACCCATCTAGCCACTTGTGAAAATAAGAAATGTCCTATTGTAAGATCTTGGGAGGATTTTAAAGAATTGCTTAGAGCTAACTTTTATCCTATTGGCCATAAGGCTAATCAAATTATTAAGTGGCAATATTTTAGACAAAGCAGTGGTCAAAGTGTGTAGGATTACACTACGAAGTTTCAGAGACAAGCCATGTTGCTTAATATGGACTTGGAGGATGAGGATATTCTAACCAAGTATTTGGGAGGACTTCACACTCACCTTTGAAGCTAGGTTATCTCCACAAAGCCCAAGGATATCATTGAAGCATGTGTGCAAGCCTACTATATTGATGATGAAAAGAAGTAAGGAAAAATGGATTCGAGGGAAAAACAGTAAACAAATCAACAAAATAAAGATCAAGGACAAACAAGTAACAAAGGTAAATGGAAAGGGAAAGGTAAAAAAACCACTACTACGTTAAATACTTGTAAAGATCCTATAAAAAAAATTATAATAATTGTAATATCAATGGTGATACTGACACTACATGTTGGAAGTTACATTCGGAATTACACCCAAAGAACCGAACCAAGGATTTAAAGAAATCCATGACCACTGTAAAGATAGATGGGGAGTTAGAGATAGAAGATGATTCATATATAGATGAGAGGCTTGGATGCATGGCCACCAACATGGATAGCCAAGAACAAGAAGAAGAGATGAGTAAGCTATTTCATATCAAAATCCAAATCAAGAGAAATAAGGTAAATTCTTTGGTTGATATTGGTTCTCAATCTAATTTGATTCCTGATGCGGTTGTAAAGAAGCTTGTTCTTGAAACTTATGAGCATCGAAATCCTTATCCTTTGGGATGGGTTAAGAAGGGTGTAGAAATTCAAGTAACAAGAAGATGTAAGTTCAAGTTTGGGATAAAATCTCATTCTATAGATGTAGTGGAGACAGATGTAATTCCACTTGATGCATTTGATGTTGTATTTGGGAGTCCTTACATGTATATCAAGGATGCGATATTCACAAGGAGGGAAAATGGATAAATATGGGTCAAGGATGGAAGTAGCTACAACATATGAGCACACCAGTGTAAGAAAAATATTTCTATGGTAAGTGATAACTAACTAAAGAGAATAATTCAAGAAAATCATCATCAGTTTTGTTTACTTTTATTGAAAGATAAGAAAGACAGGGTAGAAATTACAGCTATTTATAACAAAGGGATGAAGGATTTGGATAGCATTATTCAGTTTTTTCAGGAAGTATTCTAGAATCCTAGTGGGTTACCACCAAAACAGGAGGTAGAGCATGATATTTATTTGTTTCCAGAGTCCCCTCTACCAAATATCGAGTTGTATAGGAAATCCTTTTTGGATATTACAAAGGTAAAAACAACTCTATGAGCTATTGGACCAAGAGGTAATACGCCCGAGCACCTCGCCATGTGGTTCGCCTATTGTGATGGTGCCGAAGAAGGATGGTTCTTGGAGGATGTGCATGGACTATTGATATTTGAACAAGATTACCATAAAAAATAGATATCCACTCCCACACATAGATGACCTCCTTGACTAGCTTCAACATACAAATTTCTTCACGAAGTTGGATCTCAAGTCAGGTTATCATCAAGCCATGATGAAGGAGGAGGGTATATGAAAGAATGCCTTCAAAACAAAAAAAGGTTTTTATGAGTTGTTAGTACTTCCATTTAGTTTATGTAATGCACCCGCTACATTTATGAGATTGATGAATGATGTATTACAGGAATTCATAGATTTATGTGCCATTATTTATCTAGAAAATATTCTGATTTTTAGTGCCACATGAGAGGAAAATCTAACTCATTTGCAACAAGTATCGCAAGTTATTAGAGAGAATTAGTTGCTATGCAATATGAAGAAGTGTGAATTTTCCAAACATTCACTTGTCTATCTTGGGCATGTGGTTAGAGGAGGAGACATACGAGTGGATTCAAAGAGGGTGGAAATCATCACCAAGTGGCCAACACCAACAGGAGCCACAAAGACTAGAATTTTTGTGGGAGTAAGAAAATATATGAGGAAGTTCATTCTAGGATTCTCCATTATTTTAGCACCTCTACACATAGCTACTGCAAAGAGTAAGGGTTTTGACTGGGGTAAGGAACAAGATCAGGGTTTTGAGTTACTAAAATAAAAAAATATTCATGCTCCAGTACTTGTTCTTCCTAATTTACAACATCCATTTGAAGTAGAGTCAAATGCTAGTGATTATGCTATGGGAGAAGTGTTGTTATAGGGAGGTAAGCCAGTATGTTATCGTTCTAAAACTTTCACTATAGCAGTTAAGTGATATTCAATTTATGATAAAGAAATGTATGCACTAGTTCAAGAAATAAAAAAATGGAAACATTATTTTTTGGGTAAATAAACTATTGTGCACACTATCCACAAACCTCTCTAGTATTATCAAGCATAGTCTAAATTACAACAAGCAAGGCACTATAAGTGGATGGGATTCCTTCAGAAATTCCATTTGGTGATCAGGTATAAGAAATGTAGCATGAATTGGCCACCTGCATAAGAGAAAATCTCTAGTTTTGCCACTATCTCTCATATTGAGCCCTTCACAAAGGAAGCTTACGAAGAGGCATATTCTCAAGACAAAGATTTTGGGGTAACATATCAGCAATTTCAGTCTCAAGGGGATGAGAAGATGGGTATTGAAGATTGTTATCTCAAAGATAGGATGCTCTACTGATGGGGAAATATTTATGTGCCAAAGGAAGAAAGGCTTCTATTGATGAGGGAAGCACATACCTCAAAATTAGCAAGACATTTTAGTATTGGTAAGACAATGGCACATTTGCAAAGGTACATGTATTGGCCCAATATGCAAGAAGAAGTATCTAAATTCATAAGAGGATGTAAAAAATTTTGTAGGAGCAAACGTAAAATCAAGAAGGAATTTTGGTATATGCCTTTACCTGTCCCTACTCATTCATGGGAAGATATTTCCATCGATTTTGTAGGAGGACTATCTATGTCTAAACATGGCCATGATTATCTATATGTTGTAGATAGATTCAATAAGATGTGTGTTCTTATGGCATGTAAAAAGAAAATAAAATCATATGAGGAAGTTGAACTTCTCTTTGCTAATGTATGGGTGCATTTTGGTTTTCCAAATTCTATTATTTCTAACAGATATTTCACGTTCTTGGGGAAGTTTTGGACTACTTTGTGGGACAAGATGGACACCAAGTTATAGAGGATCACGACCTTGCATCCATAGATAGATGGACAAACAGAGGTGGTGAACAGGAATTTGGTGCAACTTATTAGAGCATATAATAGTAAATATCCATGGACTTGGGATGAGTCCTTAGCCTACATTCAACATTCCTACAACTAGGAGGTACATGCATCCACTATACAGTCACCATTTGAAGCATGCTTGGGATATCTACCTACTAATCAACCAAACATGGCAATTAGGAAACATAAAGAAGGGGAGCTACATGATTCGGAGGTGGCTAGAGTAGCAAAATTTGTTGAGAGGATCTGACAAATCCATCTCAAAGTGAAAGAACATAGAGATAAGGAGAGGTCCACAAGAGTCTTGGTAGGTTGGACTCAAGGGGAAGACACCAAGGAAGGCTTGGTGGTTCTCAAAGGAGAAAGTGAGGGAATTGTTTCCTCGTATACTCCCCCACTAATATTTTGTGGGACCAAAATCCTCCTGAGCAGGGGAGGTGTGATCCATATGGATCTATAATAACACCACTTCATCAGAATAACTAGAACCAGGAGAAAAAAATTAGAAAAAGTAAAGAGCATATTGTTAAGTTACATAACCACCCCTCTATGTAGATTAGAGGTTATATAACCGCCTTGTGATCCATAGGGATCTAGAAGAACAACACTTCATCAGAACAACTAGAACTAGAAGAAAAAATCAGAAAAAATTAAGAGCGGACTGCTAAATTATAGAATTGCCCCTCTGTGTAGATTAGCTATCATGTAACCTCCTTGGCGGTTGCATAACTGCCCCTGCAGAGAATGACGGTTGCATAGCCACCCCAGTGGTTGTGTAGCCACTAGTCTACATACACCGGTGGTCTTGTCACTAATGGAAAAAATAAATGAACAAAGCCATGAATGGTTGCGGATTTGAACCATTTGGTCGTGTCTCTTCCCATTCTACAGTGCATGGGAGGACATGGGAAGAAGCTATAAATACAAGGAGAGCAAGTTGAAATGGATCATCAAAATTGGAATGAAGAAAAGTGAGCAAGAAAACCATTAGAGCTGGAAGTGTTTTGTAGAAGCAAGGTGTGAAAACAGAGTAAGAAAGTATAGAAGGGAGGTGTAGAGATTGTTTATCTTCCTTCATCTTATTGTAATTTGTATTTCTCTTTAAATTGGCCAATATAATATTGGGAAGAAAGATCAATTTCCCTTCCTGACTAGTTTTCCCTCAACTTGGGGGTTTCTAGGATAAATATTACGTTATGAGTTGAATTGTTAGCTTTTCTACTATTGAAAAATAGTTCTAAGTTTTAGTTTTTATTCACTAACACTAAGAACTGTCATTTTCAAAACAATTGGAAGTAGAATAGTAATTTTTTGTGGTCTTGTAAGTTTCCAAATTTACAGGTTTACATATCCCTTGTTTAATTAGCTCAAATGAATAAGGAACCACAGGAGTATAATGAGAGAATTTGTGCACAAATTTAACAAGTTGATTAACAAGATTCCTACTAGTGCTCGTCCTACTATAGATAATCAAAAGAGGTTCTTCATAAATGCTCAATTATCAGAAGTTGTATTCATATTGCATAGAACTCAACCAAATACATTGAATAATGCTCAAGAAGTTGCTATCAAAGTGGAATATGATATTATCATGTCAGGAAAGATCAAGAATCATTCAACAAGAAATAAAATCCAAATCTCTCAGGATAAAGGAAATGATTCATTACTATATATATTTTTAAGGATCTGACTACACTAAAGAAGGAAATGGATTAACATGCCCCATATAAAAATTAATACTTGAATCAAATTTCTAGATCTCCCCGAAGGATTTCCGTAGAGGATCCTCCTGTTAATACGACATGTGGAACCTAAGAAGATGAAATTGTTGAATAGGAGTTTGAATAAAAAGAAGTTTGATAGCTAACATTAAGTATTTTGAATACTCATTCGATGAATATTCCAAGGATTCCATGGCTAATTTGAGTAACTCCTCTAGTATAGTTTTTTCTCACTCACAAGCACATAAAAAGGCCTCTTCCTCTGCTACCAAAGTAAATCACTCAAATCCTCAAAAGGAGACCCTACAAAAAATAACAACAAAAGGAGGATCACCATTTCCTGCTAACATGCAATCAACTAAGAATAATCCTAATACCATCTCAGCCAAGGCCACATCTACCTCTTCAAGTAAGCCTCTTTCTTCTCCCATTTTCAAATTAGTTTATGCTTATATTTTTCATTGTCCCTAAAAATGTAAACACTATTCATGTCAAGGCTTCCATTACTCTTGATGTGTTTACCTCATCATCCTTTGACATCATTGAGCATGTTAAGAAATAAAAATTCTAAATTTCTAAGTTCGAATACCTAAGAACCCATCCCAAGAAATTCGATAAACTTGTCCACTTTTGTTGAAGGATGTAGTTCAAAGTTTGGTTCAATCAATTCCATTACCAAAGAACCACTTCTTTATCCTAGTAACACTCCCTCTTAGAACCTTCTTACTTCTACATCCTCCACTTATGAGAAAGTATAACCCTTCTACCTATCTTTGTTGATCAATGGGTATAAACTAAGTAACTGTATCACCGAGTCTGGTGCTTAAGATAATGTCATGCATGTAAAATTTGCAAATTTCCATGGTCTCACTCTCACCCATCTTGTTGGTCATTTTTACTCTATAGATACCAAGGAAGTACCTCTTGTTGGTCAAGTCAAATATATTTAAGTAACATTAGTATACTTTGCTGAAAAAGAAATTAAAATTCAAGATGAATATACACGTAGAAAAAATTCCATCTTCATATGGGATATTAAGTAATATTTTTTATAGAGATGTTGGTGGAGATATATAGATGGATTGGTCATATGTCACCATGCCTACCAATGGTAAAATTAAGAAGCTTCTTCATATAAGAAAGATGAGATATATTGTTCAAAAATAAGATGACACAAGGGAAAACATCCTATATCAAGATTCAAGATATGGAAAAAAATTCTTAACTTTGGAGGAATATGCTAAGATGCCCATATTGATGGAATAGTGCCTAGGTATGATGGGTTTAATTGAGAAACAACATGATGACTTGATGGACCCAGAATTGGCCAATGTACACTTCCCATTAATTATAGATGTAGGTTTTCTACTTGGTGATGATAAGGATAAATGATATCTTGACTTGCCAAAAATCAAACATGATATGATAAGTAATATAGAAAATGAGAGGAAAGTGATGTCAAATGAGTTCTATAAAGGTGAGCCCCAAGTTTTCAATCATCTTCCCAAGATTCGGCATGAGGATTTGTTTGATGGATATGATTATGAATATGAAGCTTTCTCTTTTCCATTTGGAGAAGAATAACTTCTTGTTAGAAGAACAATCATTGAGAGGGGGGGTGAATCAATGAAAAATAAAAAATTTCAACCACTTAAAAACAATCTCATTCATTAATCATTCAATTAACTATTAAACATGCATCCACAAGAACTTAACCATAGAAGTTCAAATGAGAGAAAATCAACACAAGAGCACAAGATGTAAGTGGGAAACCCTCAAGGGGAAGAAAACCCACTGAAACACAAATTTATTAGATAAATGAATTAAATTTAGTTGAGCACCAACTCAACAAGGAGCACCAACCCCTAGGTTTAGTGAGGCACCAACCCCACAACGACCACCAACCCCTAGTTTTAGTAGAGCACCAACCCTACAAGGAGGCACCAATCCCCCAAGATGACTCAGCACCAACCAAAACAACCTGATATGTTTGTCACCACTAAAAATTTTCTGCAACAACTGAAGATGACAAAATAAAGCTCACTTTCCTTCCTCCTTCAAATTTTCTCTCTAGGTCAACTCGCTCTAGATCTTCTCCTCCAAGTTCATTAGGCCTAATGACCTATCTTCAACACTTGAAAAACACTCTATAAATCATCCACACACTCTTTTCCCTCTCTTTAAGGTCACAAAGACCTCTTACACCTTCTTGGAATCACCCTCTAGCTCACACTTTCTCTCACTTCTCAACTAGCTCAAATGAGCTTTCTGATTTGCTTTTATACATGTCTCATGATAATAATACATGTAGGTAGGCCATCATAGAGTAAAAACGCTCCCAAAAACATAATAAAATCATAAAATCATCATTTATAAGACCATATAGGTTGCCAACATCATCTGGAACCATATTGACCTCCAATAGGACTCAAGAATCCCTAAAGAACCAAAAGACCTACTCGCAAAAAACTGAAATGTTCTAGAGAAAAACACCTTCACAAAATAATGGAACACACTTATAAATGTTTTCTAAGACTTCAAAAACCTCCAGTAAATCTATAACAACTTATGCACCATCATCTCACCCATGAAAGCCACTTGAGAACAAGTACACAACAAGCTACTATGTCCCAAAACTAGTCTTCAAAAACAAGCTCAAAAACTTCATCAAATCTCATCAAAAATATGAAAGTGTGATATACCAATGGAAATATCATGACCTCAAGGTCATCACCAAAAATTCATAACTTATGCCACAAATCATATTGTAGACACCTCCAAAATACCTCTGCAACTAGATCACCTCAAACTGCCCAAAACTGCCCCAAAACCAGTCATTGCAAAAAGGCTTCAATAGACCTCCTAAGGGGCTCAAAATGATCTGAAACCACTCATGGGCATTAATTAAAGCTCCCATAATTCATCCAAAACCAATTTAGTCAATAGGTATAATGGACAATTTGAGACAAACTGAAAATTTTCATAAACTTTAATTTTTGAGTGGGGTCCACATACAACCAAGACCTTAACTTGCACCTGGAAAAACTTGAGGATCCTATACAACCTCAAATTATCACATTTTCTCAACCAATCCGTTTTGGGTATGTACCATGAATTTCTTCTCCATCACTCTTGACCTAGGGTTTTAAGAGGGTTTAAAAGTAGTTTACCTTCTTAACAAATTTTCATAAAATTATGACAATCAAATGACCTCATTCCACCTGGAAAATATTCTTAGTAGACCTATTTAACTATCCCAAATATCTTGGGTTCTTGTGCAAAGCACACACATGTCAATGAGCATCAGAAAGACCAAATTCGACCTTGGTTTCTCACTCACAAAACTTGGTAATGGAAAAAATGAAATAACTTACAAAATATTCAACAAAAAACCTGAAATTTGGACCACACCTTCATATCAACATGCCACACATTCTTCAATCCTCACATTTTCTCAAATATACTCAGAAATGTTGACTCCACCACACTAGGGCATGCTTTCTCAAAGACTAGGTCTAGGAACAGACCTAAAAACTCACTTTCATGAAAAATTCTCAAATTAGTGGCTTCAACTTTACCAACATGATAAAAACATCATTCCATGGCTCTAACATAGCTTGCATTTCCAAACAAAGATCAAACCATACATGCACACCTCATTTGGTCACCTAGGGCTTGAGAATAGGTCTAGTGAAGACCTAGAAACCATGTCTTCACCTCATATCTGCACTCTAAGACACTTGTGAGTGTCCCTACACCTCATACTCATGCTTCCCATGCTCTCACTAATCTCACATAGCTGCTTCATGCCTTACTTCAACATGGCATACCTCATTATGCTTACTAGGCCTAAAGAACAAACACCTTAGACATGTTTGCTTCACTAAATTTGGAATTCTCATCACTTTAGCACACTTGCACACCTGTTAGTATCTTCATCACACCTCATGACATCACTCTAGGCATCACCTAAAAGCACTTCATCACCTACTCAATACCCTCAAACATCACTCAGGTCCAAGAATCCAACTAAGAAAATCAACACACTTGACACTACCATTCAACCTTCATGTTCCATACTCCTTTTGACATCAATAACACTCAATGAAAAATCCTACAACATCATACTTTGACATCAATGACAACACAATGCCAAAAATCTCCCCCTTTGTCATTGATGGAAAACCCATTGATGGAAAAACACACACAACATTCTCCTCTTAAGGAAATCACATGCCATCAACTCATTCTCCCCCTTTTGACATAAATGACAAAGAAAAACATACCTGCAACATCATGGTCCTCTTCATCTGATAACACAATAGGCTCATCTTTTGGTTGGAAATATCAACCAAACCTATTAAGGTTCATTACACCTTTTCCATCTCTGATTTTAAGCATCTTAAGAGCAACATGGTTCCCCTAAGCAAATGCATACCTCTAAATATGATTTAGACCTTATTCTTTAGTTGAGAACAAATTTGATTGATCCTAGATCAAGCATCGGATAACACCTAACTGTATAACTCCCCTTGGATTCAATACATCTCTATGACAACTATATTCACAACACAAACTTGCCTTAGATACTATTGGTATCAATTTCCTCAAAACAGTGCTAGAAGACTCCATTTCTTGTCATTAAGACCTGTACCAACTGTTCAAACTCAGTCTTATGCATGAATAAATACATTCAAACCTTACAAGAATACATGTAGAATTTGATACTCCAAACCTGACTATTAGATACCAAGGCAACTCCACTTTCATACCCCTGATTATTGGATACCAAATATACAGACCTCATTTTACTTGCCAAAACAAATCAGAGATAGACCTTGATTCCTCAAAGTGCCAACCATCTCCCTTTTTCAACATGCCTTCTTTCTCTACATCCTTTCATCTTTAAACTGCATATCTCCTTCTATGACATAACCTTTTGTAAAGTACCTCACAAACAGTCTATTTCTTGCTTTCAAACCTTCAAATCATCTGAAAGCAACATATAACTCTTGAAGCATCCTTACTTCACTTTTCTTCATATACAGACTTGACTAATCAAACACCACACAACTATATTAAATCCATTATGACTCTAACCCTGTCAAGACAACTACATAATTGTATCAGTTTCCATCTTCAGAGATACTCACCACCTCAATAAAGATGTTGTTTGCATTATTTTATATCAAGCTCCCCCTTACTGCATTCTCCAAAATGAATTCATAGGCAACACAAACCTAAATAAGGTCTTAATACACAACTCAAGGTTCAAGTATGCTTCAACTGACTCATTACCTGTTAAGTATCTTTACACTTTTCAAGGAGCTTATCACCATGTACCAAATCATCATGAGAAACATATACCTTCAAAATTAACCTTGTGACTATACCCTCATGACTGAAACTATTCCTAGACTTTAATCATCTTCACAGACCTTAAATTTCTCTAGAGGAAAGTGATACAAACCATACTTTCTCTAAACTTGGCACATATACCTTCTCAAACTGAACTAATAAGTAACTTTCTTTTAGGATGAAGTAATTGTTCTCAACCAATCTTAGATCATATATAAGGATATAAGCACTCAAACAATCATTAACATACCTTGTTTCTTCTTCATGATGGACAAAAATTGTACATATCATGCTTTGGAAAAGAAACACTCACCACTTGTAAGTTAATACTTGAATGACTTCTCTTGAACAACAACTTTATATTTTGCTCTGCTCTACCTCTATGATTGTCACTCTTCTAGTTTATCATATCAAGACTTTTCATATGTCCACTATCTTGATGCAAGCTTGAACTGTAGATTCAAACCTTGAACCTCCATGTCATCTTTCTACTAAATATCTCCACACAGATATCAACTTAACACATCATACCTTTCCTCAAACTTGTCACATGTCCCTCACACACCATGCACATTTTCATACAATATTCTCAACGCAATTCAAACGCAGATTCTTTGAATAGTCAACAAACTACACTTGACATGACACACAAAGCTACCACTTCTTGTCACCAATTAAAACCTACTACTAACACCACTTTCCAACCCTAGATCAAAACCATCACCTTTCTAAGTGACTATCCAGTAAACTTATAGGAGACAACTTTTTCTCCTTTCATGACCTTTCATGATGCACACAGACAATATTCTTGTATTCACCTATCTTTCTTATAGAGCTCAAGAATCACTTGTTATGATCAAGTCAAATACCCCTTCACAACTAAGCACATAGCCAAGCTCACACATACTTATCACCTTATGACGCACGCACACACACACACACACACACACACACACACACACACACACATAGCTACCAACAGTCTTGTCAGTACATACTTCATACCATTCCAAGTACTAAAAAAAATTCATATCTTGCTAAGGATTGTCAACTCCTTCAAAATTTATACTAGAAAAACATACCCTATTAAAGCTTCTTCAAATAATGTAACAAACCACAAGACACCTTCAAAGATGATAAAAAACCTTCACAAGACATGACTAGGTATTCAACATGGCTCCAAACATAAAACATAACACAGATTTCAACATATTTTATAATGATAACTCAACACCCCCATATTTCATACCTTAAGTTTGAAACAATATCTCTGAAGAACACTTCTTGAGAAAATATATGCCCAAACCTTTGAATGTTAAACGCAAGGATGATATTTGCTAATCACCAAAAAAATTCCTACATATTTTCAAGTTCATGCTCTATCATGAAAGATCTCCATTGAGCAAACTTGATTTCAAGCTCAGAATACCAACACATAATACACTATTACTTCTATCAACATGTCTGACTTATTTCAAGTAAAACACCATCTTGTTTATGCATTTGACAACTTCATGAAAGAACAACCATCATACATACCTTGTAACTCAATATCTTGACTAATTAGGTTTCAAATCACACCTTATTTTCTGAACATGCATGCATCAAACTGACTTTTCATTAGCAAATCCTTCTCTCACCTAGTTTCTTGCACTTTGAGATAAAATATGACTATTTTATCACTTCCTAAGCCATTAACTCCATTAATGACTACTTGGCATAGGAATCACACCCAATTCATGCCTTAGATGTTCAAAATATTCCTTTCATAGTGGTTTGGTTAAGATATCAGTAATTTTATCTTTGGTTGATACATATTCAAGCTTGACACTTTGTTCATTCACCTGCTCTCTTAGAAAATGATACCTAATAGGAATGTGTTTGGTCCTTGAATGCATGACAAGGTTATTTGACACACTTATTGCACTTGTGTTATCACAAAGAATAGGAATGGGATTGTCATACATTACCTTGTAATATTTTAGGGTATGTTTCATCTAGAGAACTTGAGTACAACATGAAACAACAACAACATACTCATCTTCACAAGTAGACAAAGCTATTGACCCTTGCTTCTTTCTTGACCATGAGACTAGGTAGTCTCCTAGGAAGAAGGCCCCACCACTAGTACTTTTCCTATCATCTTGACTTCCTTCCTAGTCAACATCAATGTAAGCTATCAAATCAAAATATTTTCTTCTTAGATACCACAATCCATATTCCTCGGTCCCTTTGAGATATCTAAAAATCCTCTTGACATCTCACAAGTGAATTTCCTTAGGATAAGATTGAAATCTACCTACCATTATAACTACTTGCATAATATCATGCCTATAAGTGGTAGAGTATAACAAGCTTCCAATCATAGACCTATATATTATCTGATCCACTTTTGGTGATTCATCTTCTTTTCTTAATCTACACCCTATAGCCATTAGTGTACTAACATCCTTGTTGTCCTCCATTCCAAAAAAATCAACATTTCTTTTATATACTTTGATTATGAAATGAAAATACCTTTTTCTGATTAAATGATCTGTAAACCAAGAAAAAATGACAAATCTCCTAACATGGACATCTCAAACTCCTTCATTACATTAGAAAAATCCTTTGTCATGTCTTCATTGTTTCATGTAAATATAATGTCATCTACATACACCACAACTATCAACCGGTGATCTCCTTTTGTCTTTATGTAAATATTGTTATCTACTTCTTTGTCTTTTGAAACCTTGGTCTAATAGATATCTATCCAATCTTGCATACCAAGCCCTAGGGGCTTGTTTTAGACCATAGAGAGCCTTCTTTAGTTTGCAAACATAGTCTTGATTATCTGTCAATAGAAACCCTTTAGGATGCTCTATATATACTTCCTTTTCCAATTTACCATTCAAAAAGGTTGACTTTACATCCATCTGGTATACTTTGAATCCCTTAAAACATGCATATGCCAAAAACAGTCTTATAGCCTCCATTCTAGCTACAAGAGAAAATGTCTCTTCAAAGTCAATTCCCTCTACCTGTGCATAGCCTTTACACACCAATATTTCTTTATTTCTAGTGACTTCTCCATTCTCATTCAACTTGTTTCTAAACACCCATTTAGTACCAATGACATTTTTGTTTTTGGGTCTAGGAACTAGTTCCCAAGTCTCATTTTTCTCAATTTGATATAATTATTCATTCATGGACACTTACCCAAATATCATCTTTACTAGATTTCTTGAATAGTTTTAGGTTCAAATTTAGATAACAAAGCATTATTTTCATGCTTCAAGTTACTTACCAATCTTCTTCTTGTTTGCACATGTGCTTCCTTGCTACCAATAATTTGAGTTTCAGGATGATCCTTTTAAATTTTTCTTAAAGGACCTTTTGATTCTTGTCTCTCCTCATCCTCCTCTTCTTCTCCATTTGATTCTATGAATTCTTCCTTATTGTTGGACTTCATATTTTATGGGGAATCCTTAGATATTCTTGAGCATGTTTCATCAACTTTCACATTTGTGTTTTCTACTATCTTTTTTAGTCTCTTGTTATAACACCTATAGGTTGTGCTCACTCTTGAATATCCCAAGAATATCCCTTCATCATCTCTTGAGTCAAATTTTCCTAGATGTTCTTCATCTCTCTTGATGAAACATCTACTCCCAAACACCCTAAAGTGTTCTACATTGGCATATATTCCCTTCCATAACTCATATGGAGTGTGATTGCTATTAACTATAATTTGACCTCTATTTAATATATATATATTGTACATGTTTCCTCTTTCTAAAAACTATCAGGAAGATTTGACTCATTCAACATAGTCCTTGTCATCTCTTGGACAATCCTATTTTTTCCTTTCAACTACCCCATTTTATTGGGGTGTCCTAGCAGTTGATAATTTCCTTCTAATACCATGTTCTTCACAATAATCATCAAATGCATTAGACCAAAACTCACCTCCTCTATCAGATCTCAGACATTTGATCTTCACATTCTTCTCATTTTCAACTAATGCTTTGAATCCTTTGAACTTGTCAAGAGCCTCTGATTTTTCTTTCAAGAAGGCCACCCAGGTCATTCTTGTGTAGTCATCAATAAAAAACATGAAGTAACTATCTCCTTGAATACTTTGAACCCTGGTAGGTCCACATAGATCAGTATGTATCAACTCTAGAGGTCCTAAGGTAGAATATTCTTTGGACTTAAACTTCCTCCTAGTTTTCTTTCCATGTTGACAAGATTTTCACAAGGTATTAGCTAGTTTGCTGATATTGCACATATTTCTTACACATTTCTTAGTATTGATCCTGACCAAATTGTCAAAATTTAGGTGCCCCATCCTTCTATGCCATATCCATCCTTCATCTCCCTTGCTCAAGAAGAATATTTCCTTCTTAATTTCATTCAAAATATACTTGTTTTTTTAGTTCTTTTAGCCTTTAAAACCAACTCTCCTATTTTGAATTTTCTTACATCACATCTCTCACTATGAAATGTCAATGTGTGCCCTTGAATATACATCTAACTCACACCAATCAAATTATGTTTCATCCCTTCTACTATAGAAAATTATTTTATCAAGGTCTTTCAATTGTGTAGACTCAAGGAAAATTTACCAACTATCTTGGCAGATGTATTGTCACCAAACCTTACTGATCCTGCTAGTTTCTCCTTTAATGAAATGAATTTACTTTTATTTCATGTCATGTGACTTGAACATCCACTGTTAATGTACTAAATCATGTCTTCATTCTGAGTATGAAAGGCAGTTTGAACAATTAGGGTTTTTTCTTCATTCTTCATCCTTGTCCTAAACTGAGTTCATTCTTCATATTCTATCTCATTCCTAATAATCGACACAATCCTCTTAGCTCTTTTTAACATGATGTTTGTCAAGAACCCAACCTGCTCCTTTAGGAAGTTGACCATAACTATCCATAGCCGGTCCATTATGTGTTTTAGGCATCACATCAAGTTGTTAATCTTTCTCCAAAAACCTCACTCAAATACCAATTTTTGGAAGCACAATCACTAAGAGGGGGTGAATTAGTGATCAATTAAACTTTTCAACTACTTAAGTAATCTATTGTTAAACATGTATCCACAAAAACATAACCATAGAAGAGTAAACGATAACACATCAACACAAGAATAGAAGATGTAAGTGGGAAACCCTTAAGGGGAAGAAAACCTACTAAAACAAAACTTTATTAGAGAAATGAATAAAATTTATTTGAGCACCAACTCAACAAGGAGCACCAACCCCTAGGTTTAGTGAGGTACCAACCCCATAAGGAGCACCAACCCTACAAGGATGCAAAAATCCCCAAATATGACTCAACACCATCCAAATCCACTTGATATGCATGTTACCACTAAAATGTTGCTACAGCAACTAAAGATGACAAAATGAAGGTCACTCTCCTTCCTCCTTCAAATTTTCTCTCTAGGCCAACTCACTCTAGATCTTATTCTCCAAGCTAATTAGGCATAATGACATATCAATTTAACACTCTTTTCCCTCTCTTTGTGGTCACAAATACCCTATACACCTTATCTTCTCTTCCCTCTAGCTCGCAGTTTCTCTCACACTCTCAACTAGCTCAAATGAGATTTTTAACTTACTTTTCTACCCATCTTATGAACTTAAAACATGTAGGTAGGCCATCATAGAGAAAAATACATCAGCACATCATAATCAAATCATAAAATCATCATTCATAAGACCATATAGGTCACCAACATCATCTATAACCATGTGGACCTCCAATAAAACTCAAGAAGCCCTAAAGCACCAAAAAGACTTACTTGCCAAAAATGGAATATTCTACAGAAAAAAAACCTTCACCAAAACACATAGACCACTTAGAATTTTTTCTATACTTTCAAAAACCTCCAAAAACCATGAAACACTCTGCACCAAAATCTCACCTCATGAAGCCACTCAACAACAAGCACAACTACCATGCCCAAAAAACTAATCTTTCAAAGATCAAGCCATGAATTCATCAAATCTTATCAAAAATTCAAGTGTGATATACCAATGGAAATATTATGACCACATGTTCATCACCAAACTCAACTAATGCCACATATAATACTATAACACCCCCAACGCACCTCTATAACTAGATCACCTCAAACTGCCCAAAACTGCCCCAAAATCAATCTTGCAAAATGAACTTCAACATACCTCCTAAGGGCTCAAAATTGTTCTAAAACCACTCCAAATAGAATTATAGCTCCCATAATTCATCCAAAATAAATTTAATCAATAGGTCCAATGGGAAATTTGAGCACAAATTGAAATTTTTAAGAAACTTACATTTTTTAGTGGGGCCCGAACATAGCCAAGACACTTAACTTACACCTAGAGAAACATGAAATATTCCTCTACAACCTCAAATCATAAAATTTTATCAACCAATCCATTATAGGAATGTATCATGAAGTTCTTCTCCATCACTCTAGACCTAGGGTTTTAAGAGGGTTTAAAAGTTGTTTTCCTTCTTAACAATTATTCATAAAATTATGACGATCAAATGACCTCATTCCACTTGGAAAATATTATTAGTATAAATATTTAAATATCCCAAATATCTTTGGGTCCCATGCCAATCAGCATCAGAAAGGCCAAATTCGACCATGGTTTCTCACTCCTAAAACACAGTAAGGGTATAAATGCAATAACTTACAAAATCTTCAACAAAAGACCTGAATTTTAGACCACACCTTCATATAAACCTACCACACATTCTCCAATTCTAACCTATTCTCCAATATACTCATAAATGTTGACTCCACCACACTAGGGCATGTTTTCTCAAAGACTGGGTCTAGGAACAAACCTAAAAACTCACTTTCCATGCAAAATGCTCAAATAATTGGCCTCAAACTTCACTAAAATGCTAGAAACATCATACCATAGCTCTAACATAACTCATTTTTTCATTTTCAAGCTGAAATAATACCTACACACCTCATTAGGTCACATAGGTATTGAGAATAGGTCTAATGTAGACCTAGAAACCATTTCTTCACCTCATATATGCACTATGAGACACTTGTGAGTGTCCCTACACCTCATAATCATGTTTCCCATGCACTCATAAATCTCACTTAGTTTCTAAATTCTTCACTTCAACATTTCATACCTCATTCTTCTTACTAGGCCTCAAGAATAAACACTTTGAACATGTTTTCTTCATCAAATCTGACCTCGTCATTACTTTGGCACACTTGCACACCTACTAGGACATTCATCATACCTCGTGACATCACTCTAGAATCACCAAAATACTTCATCACCTATACAAGCCCTCAAAATGACACAAGAAACCATTAACCATCACCAAGATCAAGAAACACATAAGACATTACCATTCAACCTTCATGTTTCATACTCCTTTTGGCATTAATGCAATCAATGACAACACCTACAACATCATACTTTGACATCAATGAAAACACTATGCCAACAATTCTCAATGATGAATATATAAATAATAAGGTGCTTGAATCTCATAAGAATGATTCCACTTGGGAAGAAGGTATCTCCATCATGGAGATGATTATTGTAGCTCAAGATGAGGAAAGTGATGATCTCCATATTTCAGCCCCAACCTTTTTCTCATTCTCATTTCAAGAGGATAAAACACTATGTAAGTCACACCATAGTGAGAATAATATCAAGGATGATCTTGTATGTGTGAGAGGGATCCGTTTGGAGCAATTGAGAAACATGGAGCACAAAGAATCTTGTGATGGTGTTGAAAATATCAAAATATATACAGAGAACCAACTCATAGAAATGATGATCATATGGAGCATGACTAGCTAAGAACACATGTCCATTGGACAACACAAGCCTATGTGTGAAAATAGTAGGTCTAGCATGATCAAGAACCCTTCTTATAGTAGCAGGGAAGTGAAAAATAGGAAATCAAAAGTAGGGATGAATCCAAAAATGGATGAGTAGCTGGAAATGAAATTTCAAAGAAGCGAAGAAAATGAGCTATCCGAGTGGACCCTCACTTAAAAGGAAAGTTATGTAAAATTTCTCAATAAGAAACAAGTAAATTTATCTTTCTCATGTATATATAGATTTCTTGTAGTAGGTGGATTTATGAAGAAGTTGAGAAAGGGGTCATACTTCATTGAACCATTCAATGGGTTTGTAGAGCATATTCATTTGGTGTTACCTGTGCACGGGTAACATTAAGAGAAGAAAAAGTAATACAAAAAAGTTGGGTTGTCCCCATGTCTGTCCATAGGTGATTTAGGTTTGTTTTTGTTGTGTGATTCACTTTCTTCTTGGTTTGTTTCTCTTTTATGTTATATTTTTGTATTAATTTCCCTTGGTTGTGTTTTTTGTTTGTACTAGTTGTTGAATATGGTGACTCTAATGCTGAATGGATAAGGCATTGATTTGCTCATCCATGAGATATATTGGATTTTTCATTATCCCTTATGGTCTATGTCCTAGAGTTAGAGCTATTTGTTATCAAGATAAATGTCTAGCAAGAAAAATTTAAAATTTTGGTCATGATAACCAAACCCCCACTTAAAATCCCCTTTCGCAATCATTGTGAACCCTTCCTCTAGCCATCCTTTCAACTCATACAACCCCATTTAATTTGGTGTCATCATCATTCTGGATGAGAGGAATGTACTAACATGTATTTATAGTGTTCTTCATGTGTAATAGGGTATATCCAAGTAGATTCTATGATGCTACTAACCTCTAAGGTGGAACAATGTTCCCTAAGTCACTAAAATGGTTATTTTTAGTCATATTACAGCAAGAAAACATCCAACAAAAGCTACATGCAATGGTTCAACCCATCTGGAGGTTGTGCAAGGGAGAAATGATGAGATCCATGGTATTTTAAAATAAATATGTGGATACATGTGGTGTTTGGATCCATATGATTAAGATCGGGTCACTCTAGGTGTATGGAATATAATCCTCAACGGAGAAAGTAATCTTTCTTTGAAGATTCCAGGAGTTTAGGGAGGATTTAGGAGCTAAAAGATAGTCAACATAAATCTCTTGGATTCCTCTCCATGGTAAATACCTTATTTTTTATCCTAATCCTTACTACTCTCCATAATGGTCTAGGTCAATGTTGTTGCTTCTTTTTACCAAAGGGTGACTAGGCTTAAAAATAAAAATTTAAGTAGAATCAGGTCTTAAAATTGTTTAGATGGAATTAGAAGGTGTTTTAGAGTCAAAATCATTCAATGTTCGACAATGGAACTCCAATTTTTACTCCCATATCGGAAAAGGCATTCCCGTGTTTTATTTTTACGTTAGCATGAGGACATCAACACTCCATTTGAGTAAGTGGCAAGATTTTTCACCTCTGATATTCCTTTTCCCTTGGTGTAAGGGAACGGTGGGGACATAAAAGTGCACCCCCTTGTTGACGAGTTAGTGTGCATCACTTAAAGTACACCACTTGTGTCTTAGGAGTGTGCACAACTTGAAAACATGGCCCCCTCAACCCATGGCAATTTTACAACATGAATTGTCCCTTGTCATTTGTCCCTTGTCCCTTGTCCCTTGTTGCAAGGGGAAAGTGGTGACAAAAATGTATTCCCCATTTTGGAAAAAAAATTGTCACTTAAGTGAAAACTTGGGCTGCTAGGACAACTTGCAAACTTATTTTTAGATCAATTTGGCCCCTCCTCATGGCAACCTCCACCCTTGGCAGATTTTTCAATTTTTTTATCCCTTTTCCTTTTGTCCCAACATCCATGGGGATAGTTTGAACATGAAAATTCACCCAAGATCTCCCAGTTAGCCCAAGTCACATGAAAAACCTCAGCTCAGCTCCCGAGAATCTGTTTTTAGCCCCTCCATCTCCCTCACTTACTCCCACATGGTGACAATTGTTAGAATATGATGCAAAGTGAACTTTGGTGTCTCTGTTATCCCCTCACCTGAATTATCCCTTATTTTCATGGATGAAACTCACCCTCTAACCCCTAATTGAACTGGGTTAATCCTTGTTGAGTTAAACATGAGTTAAAGTGCACAAATATGATAAATAATTAACACTCAAACACTTAACCATTTTTTCATATTCAAATGAAATGATTTTCCCTCTCAAATTCCATTTCCATGTTGTTATGATACTGAAAATATATAGAAATCCCCCATGCCCAAAAATGAATTTTTTCTCATAACTTCAAAACCTCACCTCAGAATCTCATGAAATTTGGACAACCCCTTCCTTGAAAAAATATCCTTATTTTGATTCCAACCGTGCCTCCATTGATGTTTTGATAATTTTTAATGGTCAGAACAAAAATGTAGTCATAAAACCTTCCATATCAGATTTACAAAAATATGGTGATTAAAAACCCTTGAAATTTGGAGAAAAACATCCTGGAGTAAAAATGAAACTTTTGAGACCACTCCCATATTTTTCTAACACATAGAAGACAACTTACTAAAAATAGTAGTTTTATTAGGTTCTCACATACTAAAAAATATTAAGTTCTAGAAACCAATCACTTTTTAAGTCACCATCACTCCTTTCACATCAAGAACACTCAAAAGTGTCAATTTGAGAAACTTGTTAAAAATAGACATCTGGGGTGGGATATGCTAAAAATAATAAGTGTCGAGATCATGGTAAAAATCTTCATATCCATCCATCTCCTACCCATTTCACTATTTTCCTTCACCATGAAGTTTAAATACTTAGTTTTAGATCCAATTTCCACTTTAACCACTAAGTATCCCAATGTAGGTGATACTGATGTGAAAAATATGGATCTAGAGGGCATAAAAATAAGGATGTTGAGAAAACCCTGTGAAGATATGGAGGAAAATATATTCTCAAGAGAGCTCAAGGGCACACTGTGTGAGGGATATCCAATGATAGATGGGTTGAGAAGATCTTCAAAAGGGGGAAGGAAATATTTCATGAGATCTTCTCTTTATACAATTTTATCTTCATTACCATTTCTAAGGTGAAGATGACAAATTTTGATATTGAGAAAGAAAGATCCCATTGGGATAGTGTTTTCCCATCGATATCTGAGATGAGTGCTCTCGATTCTAAATCCTAGGTGAGAATTTGTCTCCTTTTTTGTCATGCACAGTGAAGGCTAGGTGTGAATTGATAAACGATGCAATTTCAGAGCTTGAGTCTTGTGAGGAACATGTATCCGACATCTTGGAAGAAATCAATAAAAGTGTGCATAATCTTGAATCCCCTTCACTCAGTGAACATTCATACTTGGAGGGACTCCTAAATTATTTTCAATAATTAGTCCAAAAAGAGACAGGAGAACCTTTCTCATTTGATGAGGATACATTGGAATCCCTAGCAGAGATTAGAGGTTCCATCTCTAATATCGCAAGAGATCATAAAGTATGGTTCCCACAGTGCAAATCCCTTGTTAGTGTTCTTGATACTTGGATCAGTACTTTGGGGTATATGTGCATCCCAAAAAGAGGTCAAGGGAGAGTATTTCATCCCTAGAGCATTTCCACAAATTCCATTATGAGAAATATCTTCATCATCATAATCTTCTTCACATTTGGATTGATCAGTTTTCTCTTCTTCTCTCTTCTTCCTTCTCTCTCTACATTCTAATTCTTCATTGGGAATGCACTTTTTTGGCTATTTCGTCCTATTCACTTAAGTGACTTTTTAATTTTTCATTGTAAAATTTCTTTTTCATAAATAATAAAATAACTTATTTTTATTCCTACGAGAATGTGAAAGGTCACTTGGGGGAAATGAAGAGACTTTATAAGGCTATATATTAGGAAGGTTTCTCCATTCCAAAGGGTTAACTTTTGTACTCCTACTACTACAAGCAATAAGTTACTTTCTTCCATCTCCTTGTCTATGTTATTATACTTTCTACTTTCCAACTATGCAAGGTTTGTAATTTTTAACAACCAAGAAATAACTTTGTGTCTTTGATTTGTTATTATTATTATTGCTTACACATTTGTTTCTCTTCCTATTGAATGTGGACCTGCTCTAGTTAATGTTTTTTAAATTTGCAAGTGCCTACTCGTAACCTTAACCCTCTGCCTATTTTCCTATATTCCCTTTACCTCTTTTCAAGCAAATTCCTCCCTCGTATTCTATACAAGCAATTTACCACATGCTTAGTGGAGTATTCTAGTGTGATCCCCAAGCTAACGGCCAGCCAAAAATTTTATTATTTCTCACATTCAATAAATGGGAGGCTCCGCATTCCCAAGAGGAAGGACCTAGTACCAGAGTATTGAATAAAACCACAAATTTGTCCAGTGACAAATTATTTCGCCAAAAAACATTGATGTTTAGGATGTACCTTGGGTATCCATACATGCATAGTTACCATTGTGTATACAACACAATCCTTGCAATGTGGTTAGATCATTCAGTAGTAAGAGATACACAATTTTTGAAGTGATTTAATTCTCCACACATCATGCCAACTCCAAAGAAAATCATACCATACTACTGTACATTTTTTGTAATTAAAATTTCACCTCATATTGATGCATAACCCCCATCAAAAAAGAAGTATTAGATTCTAGAATCCATGTATACATGTAATTGCTTTATGCCAATATACATAGTCATCAGAGAAAACAAACTCCCACAATAAGCCAAATCCTTCATGTGGTATCAACTAGAATCCAAGGTTTTGCACATACTTCCTAGATTTAATGTAATTAGGGATATTTCTTTACGAGGAGGTTATTTGGCCTAGGAAGATTTACCAATATTGTTTCCTTTGGTACCTCAAGCATGTCTTCATAGTTTGCAATTCATGCACTTCCACTTCAATGGAATTTAATAATCCAAAACCTCATTCATGTGTTTTTGTTACTTCCAAGACACCAAATCATCCATTCATTTGTCTCCACAAGATTACACACACTCTGTCAGTGGCACGACGCATCCATTTGTCTCTAACATATGTCATACACACCTATGTAGTGGTGCAATGTAACTTTCATATATCCTCCATAACACCACCCATGTGCCACCCAATTGTGTACCAAACCTTCTACATAACACAATATTAACTTCAACAGGGTCTCATACACCTCCATGGAAAGCTAGAAGGAAAATTCACACCATGTGGTACTGCGATATGACAAAAACCCACTACATGTAACCTTAGTGACATCACTCAATGTAACTCCACACCACGCCACTTAGTACTCCCAATGGTTTTAGTTATCCAAATTGCCTCTTTGCATATCACACATCTTTATAACCACATAACACTCAAAAGTTGAATTGGCATACATGAAAGATAGACAACCATACATCTTTCACAAGAGTATGCCATGTATAGGATGCATAGATAAATTAAAATATATTTACTATTTTTTACCCTCTCCCTCTCCCTCTCCTTTGCCCTCTCCCAAGCATAAAGTGTCGTTCTCAAAATACTTTATTAATGTGGCTAGAAATAGAGGATGATGTATTCAAGCCCTTAAATGAAATCATTGACGTATATCCTAGTATTGTGGTAAGGATGAAACAGGAAACCCCAATAACTAGGGATAATTTTAGTGTGAATATTCATAATATAGAAAAAAATTCATTTAAGGAAAATTTGAAAAGGTGATTTTTTCGGAGTGGGTCGGTGTCCTGTTCGCCTAAAATTTACAGTATATATTTTTTTTGGGGTCGGCTTTGCTTACATTTGAAAACATCTCCTATAAAAACCTAGGTGATTCGTCGAGTAGTATACTACAGTACTACCACCAGTAGCTTACCAATACCGTGAGCTCACATACTCTAAGCACCAGAGATTTTTGTTAGCCTGTTAGTAGTTTAGATTCAGGTGACAGATAATATTTACCGATGCGCGACCCAGGGGTTAGCTGTTGATGCATGACAGTGATATAGTTAACGCGTGACAAGTAGGTATTGCAGACGCGTGACAAGGGGGTAAGTTGTTGACGTGCGACAAGGGGGTTTGTTGTTGACGTGCAACAAGGAGGTATTGCAGACGCATGACAGGGATATAGTTGATGCACAATAGGGATATAGTTGACGTGATGTTGACGCGTTGTTGATGTGTGACAAGGGGTTAGTTGTTGATGCGTGACAGGGATATAGTTAATGCATGACAGGGATATAGTTGACGTGCGACAAGGAGGTATTGCAGACGCATGACAAGGGGGTTAGTTGTTGACGTGCGACAAGGAGTTATTGCAGATGCGTGATAGCAATTTTGTCTCTGATGCGCAACTTGGTTCTTTTGCTGATGCAAGACTCTATTAAGAATAATGGAAGGTGTTATTCCTCAGAATGTGAAGACCCTAAAAATAATTAAGAAATCTCAGAAGTCCCTGGTCAAGTATTTTAGAAACTCTACTGATACAGATATTGCAACTACCAAAAACCATATAGCTGCCACCAGAATGAATCAGAATACTAATTGTGTGGAAGGTAATATTGAGGTGAACATGCATTCTGCACAGTATCAAATAAATGACACCTACAATAATATGCCAGATCTTGAAGATATAACTCTTGAGATGCCAGATCCTGAAGATATTCTTCCTGTTGGGGTGTAACCAGGAGTGCATCAAGATATCACACATACAAATACTCAGCAAAAAGGAACACAAAAATCAAATTCAAATTCTGGTTCACGAAAGAGGAAACCAGGTGATTGTGATATTACTCAAAATTCTACTCAAAAAAGTAAAACATTAAAAATGAACAAGAATATGTGGACCATTGGTAGGACATAACAGTTTGATTGGGCTGCCAAATTTCTGTTTATCAAACATGTACAATCATCTAATTCAGAATAGATCCCATCTGAATGTACATGTAAGATATGTACATGGAAATTGGGAAAGCAACAAAAAATACAAATGAAGCTGGACACTATAGAAAAACATTGTGGAAAACAATATTTGACTGTAACGGGGGCGGATGGCAAGAAAATCAAAACACACAGGTGGAAAACTGAAAAAGAATGCATGCATGTTAAATACGCAGTGGATTATGAAGCAGAGTATAAAAAATGCAAACATATCATGGAAAAGGGAGGAACAATCACATCACAAATTGGTAAGATGAATCAAACAAATCTACATGCAAAACTCATACAGTTCTCTACTTTATTTCACATACTAAAGAAAGGAAGACCAATTTCATATTTCCTCGATTTCAAAGTTTTATATCAATATATTGGAATGTCAAATGTACCTCAATCTCATTGGTTTGAAAATAGTGGATGGGAAATGGCAAAATGCCTTTCGATGATAGAGAAGGAAGATTTGAAAGAGAATGTAAAAAAATCAAATTTTATCTCTCTTTCAATTGATGAAGTGACAACAGTCGACAACACTGCATGGGTATGTATCCATGTCTATACTTTAGAAAATCATATAAGGACACCTCATCTGCTGGGTGTTATGAAAATGGTTGAAAACTGTAATGCCGAAAACCTACATAAAATAGTTGTTTCTCATTTGAAACATATTGCTGGAATGATTGATTATGAAATTATTATGAAGTTGGTATGCGTCGGAGCAAATGGTGCATCTGTCATGCAGGGTCACCAAACAGGGTTGTGTGTTAGATTACAAACAACAGTGGCCCCATATATGCTACCAATTCACTGTATGACTCACAAAATGAATTTAGTGTATAAAATGGTAAGAAACTACGAAAATGTTGCTAAATTAGAAGACCTTATAAGAGAACTTCATGCCTATATGGCAAGCAGCCCAAAGTGATTTCTTGAGTTCCAGAAATTCGCACTTGGAATTACAGATGGAAAAAAACTTCTGAAAGATGTTGAGATGAGATGGATCTCTTTGTATTAACCTACATGCAGAGTTTGTGAGGAGTATCCTTCGTTGGTTGGTTTCATGCACAAATATCGTCATGAAGTTGATAGGGTGAGGGACTTGTTGTTCCGTTTAACTAATTTGGAGACATTGCTTACATTGGTTGGTATTCTTCCAATGTTGCAGGAGATCAATACACTAATGAAGCATGCACAAGGGAGATTAATCTATATTGTGGAATTTATACAGATGAGAAAAATGGTATGTCAAATTCTTGATATCTTGTATTGTTCCCAAGATAGTTTTAATACACTTGTTTTTTAAAATTGGAAAGCTTTATTAGATCTTAAAAATCCCAGTAACTATTTGAGATTTAATATCCACGATCACCTCTGCATCATTATTAATGGGAGGGACATACCACTGCATATTTTGCAAAAACGTCAATATATTACAAGATCAGAACGAGAAGATGTTCCTATGACACGTAATCTCTTTGAGTCTGTTATAGTTGAAACAAGAATAAAGCTTTAAAAAAATTCAGAATCCTTATCATCAAAAATTAGAGAACTTTTCCCCAAAGATAAAATTCTTGAAGCAATGGGTGTGATGAATCATAATGTGTGGAATACTGAAGGTGGTCGTGTAGACTTTGTAAGAAAGCATTTCCATAAATCCATGGGTACAATAATGGAACATTTCACAAAGACTTCAAAGTTCAAGGGTATGGAAATCAAAGGTATACTGAATGTTGATTTATTAAAGTTTCAATCAACAAATTTTGCAACAACAATGAGGAATCAATATAAAAATTTAGACGAACCTTTTGAAAGTGGTGCTATTACAAGGTTGTGGCAAGGAATCTATCAAAGTTTCTATCTTACAAGAAGACATCAGTGAATATTTTAGATTATATGAGTTATGCCAAACAATGATTTTGGGGTCTATGGAGGATGAAAGGGTTTTCAGTGCTTTATCATTTATAAAATCAAAACTGAGAAACAAATTGGATAAAAATCTAGAAAGTTGCATGAGGTGTTATGTATCTCGCTAGTCCATGGAAACCTTTCCTTTCGACAGAGCAATTACGCATTGGAATTGCCTTTGCGAAAGAAGAGGTGTGAATAATACAACTGCAAGTACAATTGTTCCCAATGATGAGAGTGGAATTAGCGCATCGTCACACTCTACAAAAGAGAACATCAAGTTTGAAGAAGCTATTGATAATGGATTGTTTCAACTTTAAATAGGTATCTCCTTCACCTTACTTTTATTGTTTGTCACCTTAAATTTTGTTTCAGCTCTTGTTATCATTAAAGATGTTACAAGTATATATATTTACATTGATTTAAATACAATTATTTCATCTTTTTTTTTTGAAAACGTGGGTTGACATCCATCCGAGGAAGTTCGCACTTCTCGGGACTGACAATGTCAGGAAACTCACCCATCTATCTACTAATCCATTTCTCGTGTTGGGTTTTCTTAAATCAAAGATCTAGCAAACTACGAAGGATGATTTCACAGCCATCTAAAACACTAGAGGTAACTTAAACCCTATCATATGACATTTTTTGATTTTTTACAATTATGTTTAATTTATTTTTTAAACTTTGTGGGATAAAATCACACAATAGAATTTTACAAAGAGGAAGATTTTTCCATATTATAAAATTCATAATCCACAATCCATTATACAATTCTATATCCATTCTGATGTCATCATATCATAACAAGTATAGAGAAGAAGATTTTAAGAACGTTTAAATGTCTCTATCGTACTACATTCCAATTTTTCTTAAAACAATTATCTATTATCATCATCCAAATTCCATGATTGAGCTTGAAGCTAAATCTACGTCCACATACAATTCATGATAATCCATATCTATGAGACTATGATTCTATTGCAATGTCATCATCCACATCTAATGCAATCATCATTACAACTTACAAGTAGAGAAGAAACATAAACACCATATACAATCTAGAAATTCTATACATAATATATAGGAAGTTATAAAATTAAAGATTATATAGTATTTCAAATTTTCAATGGGTATCAAATTCAAGTTTCAACTTTCAAATCTAGATAATAAAATTCAAATGCCATGACCATCACATTCAATGTTTCAAATTTTCAAATATAGATTCTATTTTTCAAGTTTCCACACTCAATGATGAAATTTTTCAACCCTCAATTTTTTGTACCCCTTTCCACTCATGTACTCCTTTCCCCAATGGCTTCTCCGCCTTTTCCCCTTTCCCTAATGGCAGAAATAATCCCAGAACTTATGAGATCTTCCGCAACACTGTCTAGATTCTTTAAAATTCTTTCTTCTTGCTTTGTCACATCTCCATGCGATAGCAAATTTGGATCAACAGCTGCCTTGGTTTTGAATAAAATTTAAGGGTCAAAGCCACGCTCTTTAATTATCCGCTTCAGTGTATTGTTTTTTTCTTAACCAAAACAATATTTTCCTTCAAATTCTTCGTTGCGGATAAACTGTTCTTAGCGGTTTCCAAGTGAACTTGGAAAACCTTTACTTAACTCTTCAAATTTTCATATTTCAACTACACAAAAAAAGTGATGTCAATTCAACATATTATTAAAATAAGAAAACTTCAAATTAACAAAAAATATTGTTTGAAAGTGATAATACTTACGTCTTCTCTGTCTCTCAGCATTTGCAACTGTTATTAGATTCTTGTCCTTAGACCATTTTTTAAAATATGTCTAGGCCTTGGCACTAATATTTTCCAATTTGTTTAATGTCTTATCCAAAATGTCATCTTCATAGTTGTTGTTATACGTGATAGTCCCACTTCTTACTTGGGTAAGTAAGGAATCCATCTTCACAGGTTGATTTTGTACTACAACGTATAAACTATCCCTTTGCCAATAATTTTCATAATGAATTATTATCTCATTGATAAGTACTTTAGCCCTTCTCTCCCATTCTATGAGCTAACTAATATGAGGTAGAATAAACTCATCGACATGGGATTGACAATCATAACCAATTAAGTTCTCTAAAGGAAAAGGTAGCAACTGTTCACCATTTGTATCTGAAGAAGATGATCTCGATGGAGAGGTATGGGGGCTTTCACTTTGATTGAATTCTACTTGTTTCTGACTTTGGGTGGCCTGATCCTGTTTGTGATAAAATAAATCAATATTCAAACAAATAAATATAAAGTGAAATGTAGTGAAAGTTGAATAAATTATGTTGAAATAGAAGTATACCTGCTGGCCTTGAATCATCTCACGTGTATTGAAAAATCATGTTGGGTCATTGTTATCAATGCCCAAGAAATCTTCATCTAAATTTATATTATTTAAAACCGATATGCCCATTGTGTTGGGAAAGCCACCAAGTGAGAGGGTTGGAATTCGAAATGAGGAGGCAATGTTTAGTGTCCCACTAGGGGCCGGAGGAATTGGCATGCGTTTACCAATGTTCTTTTTTCCTGATCCTTTGGTTGGCATTTTGAATATTATTGGTTGAGGAGGGGGGTGCCATTGTTTCTACAAAAGGCGGAGGACTGCAATGTGCTAAAAATTTCAAGAAAAATCATATCAAAAACTAGAAAATTATGCAAAAACTATGAAATTAAACGAAGTACTATTCAAAACTTGTACCTTGTTGTTGAGGGGTAGCTTGTTGCGGTGCTTGAGGTGGCCGTGTTAGAGTAGTAATTGGTGGTTTTTGAGTTGTCTGTTGCTGGGATTGCTGAGGTGGTTGTTGAGAAGACACAAATGCATGTGACTGAACTGAGTGAGTTGGGGAAGACGATTGACTTTGAGAAGCATGCGTATGGTCCAAAGCCCCTGCAATGCCATCAACATACAATTGTATGTCAATTCAATATGGTAAAATTTAAATGGGAAAATGAAAATACAAATTTGGAATTTGTAAATAATACATGTAAGGGTATTACTTCTCTGGCGTTTAATGAATTCAAACGGTTAGCAGTTCGGACATGAGTGAGCTTCCATTTCAGATTGTGAATCTCCCGACACCTCAGTGTGTTGTTGGCCTCTTCCTCTTGATGTCACCTTTTTTCGAGGAAGGGCCTCCAAAAATCTTCTCTACAAAGTTACAAACAGTAAATAGTTAATACATGTTGTCAGTCTAATGTCGAAATACAAACTTTATAGTTTATACCTATTGTTCTTGAAATGGAATTGAAAAATTCATCAACGCCTTGTCCGTGCAAGTGGGAATTGGTTTGTCTTTTAAATTTAAAAGAGCCTCGTAATAAAGGCCAAGGAGATAGTTTGTGGTGTGAATGACTGGTTTTTCTGAAAGCTTTGCATTTGTAATGTCAATTCTTATTTTCTTGATAAAAAGGTGCACCAATCAAATTTTTGCTTTGCGATAGTTGCAAGAATGTATACAACGGCCCAGTTTGTTATATTTGTTTGTTGACCTTGCAAAACTATTCTGGATTGAAAGAAGGAAATCATAGCAGCAAGAAAGTGGTGTGCAATTCCTTGCGTATCCACACCACGTATGGATTTATTGACATGAGCTGCAAATGCCAAAAAACCATTAGAATTAATATAAATTTGAATTGTACCAAAATCAAAAACTGAATACAAAATGACGAATGAAAATAGTTTACACTTACAATCAACATGGAAACCGAAAGTCGATTCGAGATATTTCTTATCGTCTTCGACAAGTGTTTCCTTTGTTGTAACAATGGGTAAATTTTTGAATGGGAGGCCTGTAAACCAATGAATATCAGTTGGATCGATACCGAATTGAAACAATTGATCATTGTCCACAGTAACATTAAACACGTTGTCCTCTATATTATACGAAAAGAGAAGGTAGTTCAAAATATCTTGGTCTGTTTCGAAATGGGGCATCTTAATGAGCCCACCAAACTCACACGCATTGATCAAATTCTTGTATTCTGAATTCATTTGTAAAATAGACTGGATGTGGGGGCACAAAGGGTTCCTGTAGACTATCTTGCTCATTGATAGAACTTGTGGGTTGACTAGATTTTCCTCTTGATTTTTGTCTTGAGCTTGGAATGCACTTGTAGTCACCATTGTAGTTGTCCTTGAGCTTGATTACACCTGACCTGGATAATGGATTCCTGTATACAAGAAAATTTGAGAGCCAGAAAGTGTAAACCTGAAAATGACCGGTGAGAGGGTATTTATAGGACAAAATCAAGTTTCTGAAGGCTTGTTGACACGCGTCAACGAGCCTTGTTGATGCATGTCAGCATCTGTAACTCTGTAATTTCTCTAACTCAAAAATAAAGTGGGTGAAAATTCAGTTCTGAAAAATTGTTAAATTCACCTTTCAGTGAAACTAGTTCCGGGGATATTCGCCAGGTATTTTCCACCTCCAATTTCCAAGAGGTCTCTTAAAATGAACCCTACCAATAACGCAAGATGTTGAACATCTATTTCATTCATAGATGAGAGTGCAATGACAACCACTGGATTTTTTTTATCAAAGGTGGTAACATGAAGAATCTCATCTCTCAAGCAACTGTCAAACAACTAAATTTTCTAGGGATGCCTCATCCACAACTTTAGAAATTGGGATGGGTTAGTTCCTACAACAAAAAAGGTATACACATTCTCTGATTCCCATTATCATACTTTATCTATCCTTTCAAAGATGGGTTAGTTTTTGATGTAGCACTCATTGATGTTTTTTATGTACCTTGGGTATCCACACATGCATAGTCACTAGTGTATATACAACACAATCCTTACAACATAGGTGTATTAAGGGCAATAAGAGTAAAAGATTCTTGAAGTGATTCAATGCTCCACACGTCTTGCCAACTCTGAATAAGATTGTTCCGTAATACTATGCATTTTTTGCATTCAAAACTTCACCTCCTACTCACCGAAAAAGATAGATCATATTCTGGAATTCAAAGATAGATCATATTTTAGAAGCCATGTATACACATAACTACTTTATGCCAACGTACAGATTTTTCAAAGAAAATCAAATCCCACAATAAGCCAAATACTTCATGTGGTATCAACTAGAATCTAAGGTCCTACAACTACTTCCTAGATTTAATGCAAACATGGCTATTACTTTAGAAGGAGGGTGATTGATTTAAGATGAGTTACCAATCGCGGTTCTTACAGTACCTCAAGCCTGTCTTTATAGCATGTGGTTCATGCACTTCCACTTCAATGGACTTTAGTACTCCAAAACCTCATTCACGTTTTTTTGGTACCACTAAGACACCATATCATCCATTCATTGGTAACTCACACGCACGCACGCACACGCATACACACATGCATGCACACACACATACACACATGCACGCATGCACACACGCACACAACGCACATGCACACGCACACAACGCACGCGCACACACACGCGCACGCGCGCACACACACACACACACACACACACACACACACACACACACACACACACACACACACACACACACACACACACACACACACACACACACACACACACACACACACACACACACACGCGCGCGCCGCGCGCGCTGCGCGCTGCTGCGCAGCGCGCACGCGCGCACACACACACACGCACACACACACACACACACACACACACACACACACACACACACACACACACACACACACACACGCACGCACGCACCCGCACACACGCACGCACCCGCACGCACGCACGCACCCGCACGCACGCACGCACCCACACGCACGCACGCACCCGCGCACGCACGCACGCACCCGCACACACACGCACGCACACGCACACACACGCACGCACACGCACACACGCACACCCGCACACACACGCACGCACGCGCACGCACAGCACGCACAGCACGCACAGCACGCACGCACGCACACGCACGCGCACGCGCGCACACACACACACACGCGCGCGCGCACGCACGCACCCGCACGCACACGCACGCACCCGCACGCACGCACAGCGCACACGCACGCATGCACACACACACACATACACACAGTGGTGTGATGCATACATCTGTCCCTAAGAAATGTTATGCCCACCCTTGTTGTGGCGTGATGCAATTTGTATAGCACGCGCTCACAGACGTACACACACACTCACACATCACATACACACACACATAACACATGCACACACGCACATGCACGTGCACACACATGCTCATATGCAAACACACACGCACGCACGCGTAAACACACATGCACACACGCGCAAACACGCACACACACGCGTGCATGCCCGCGTACGCACGTACGCACACCCGCATGCACGGACATACTTACTCACAGTGGTGTGATGCATCCATTTATCCCTAAGAAATTTCATACCCACCCTTATTGTGGCATGATGCAATTTCTATAGATTTTCCATGGCACCACCCATGTGCCACCCTATTGTGTGCCAAATCTTCTACATAACACAACATTGGCTTCAGTAGGGTCTTGTACACCTCCATGCAAAACCAAAATGACAATTTACACTACTAGCTACCGTAAAGATGCAAACAACCCGCTACTTGCAACCTTAATAACGTCAATCAACACAAATTCATGCCATGCCACATGGTACTCCCAAGGGTTTTTGTTGCTCCAAATTGTATTTTTGCATAACACATATACATAGCCACATATCAGTCAAAAGGTGAAGTGTTAGACCTAGAAGATAGACAACCATACATCTTTCATAAGAGTATGCCATGTATAGGATGCATAGATAAATTAAAATATATTTACTATTTTGGTCCCTCTCCCCCTCTCTCTCCCTCTCCCTCTCCCAAACATAAAAGTAGCAACCACTCTAATAGTGAGTGTCATTCTCAAAAGACTTTTCTTATGTGTGTAGAAACAAAGGATGATGTATTCAATGCCTCAAAATATCCTAGTATTTTGGCAAGCATGACACAAGCAATCTCAACAACACAAGATATTGAACATCTACTCCATTCACATATGTGGGCATAATAACAATCATTGGAATTTTTTATCAATGACGGTAGCATGAAGAACCTCATCTTTAAAGTTGTCGTCAATCGAGTAAATCTTCCAACCACGCCTCATCCACAACCTTACAAATTGGGATGGCTCGGTTCCTGCAACAACAAAAGTATAAACGCACTCCAATGTCACTTATCACACTTTATCTATCCTTTCAAGGATGTGTCAGTTAGTGATGAAGCACCCATTGATGTTTTTGATGTACATTGGGTATCCATACATGCATAATCATCAATGTGTATACAACAATCCTCACAATGTAGCTGTAGTAATGGGCAGTAAGAGATACAATATTTTAGAAGAGATTCAATCATCTACACATCATGCAACCTCTAAAGAAGATTGTTGCACATTGTTATGCATTTTTCGCATTCAAAACTTCACTTCCTACTGATGCATGACCCCCACCAAAAAAGACATACCATCTTCTAGAAGTCAAAGACAAATCATATTCTAAAATCCATTTATACACAATTACTCTACGTCAATGCATAGATTCGTCAGAGCAACCCAACTCTCGCAACAAGCCAAATGCTTCACATTGTATCAACCAGAATCAAAGGTTTCACACATACTTCTTAGACTTAAAGTAGTTAGGGTTATTGCTTTACAAGGAGGGTGATTGATTCGGGAGGTTTTACCAATGATGGTTCCTATAGTACCCCAAACCCATCTTCATAGTTTGTGGTTCATGCAATTCCACTTTAATGGACTTTAGTAATCCAAAGCCTCATTCACATGTTGGTGGTACTTCCAAGACACCAAATTATCATGCAATATATCCATTTGCCTCTAACAAATTTCACACACACCCTTGTAGTGACACGATGTAATTTGTATAGATCATCCATGGCATCAACATTTTCCACCCAATGATATACCAAACCTTCTATAGATTGCCCATGGCACCAGCCATTTTCCACCCAATCATATACCAAACCTTTTATAGAACATAACATTAGCTTCAACAAGGTCCCGTGTGCCTCTATAGAAAACCAAAAGAACTCACACCACATTGTACCTCGAGCTTCCAACAACCCGCTACATACAACTTAGTGACATTACTCAATGCAACTACATGCCACACCACATGGTACTCTTAGGGTTTTTTGTTGTGCCAAATTGTCTCTCAACATGCCACGCATCTTTATAGCCATATAACAATTGAATGGTGAAGCTTCAGCCATGGAAAATAGACAACAATAAATCTTTCACTAGAGTATGCCTTGTATATGACACATATAGAAAATAAAATATACTTATTGATATGGTCCCTCTCCTACTCTAACAATGAGTGTCATTCTCAAAATACTTTGCTTACATGTGTAGAAATAAAGGATGATGTATTAATGTTTTAGAATAAATCATCGAGACATATCCTAGTAATTGGGTAAGCATGACACAAGCAACCTCAACAACAAAATATGTTGAACATCTACTCTTTTCACATATGTGGGCACAATGGAAATCACTAGACTTTTTTATCAATGTTGGTAGCATGAAGAACTTCATCTTTGAAGCAACTATCAATAAAGCAAATCTTCTAACCATGTCTTTTCCACAACCTTATAAATTGGGATGGCTTAGTTCCTACAACAACAAAGGTATACACACACTCTAATACCACTTCTCATACTCTAACCTTTCAAAGATGGGTTAGTTAGTGATGTAGCACTTATTGATGTTTTTGATGTAACTCGGGTATCCATACATGCATAGTCATCAATGTTTATACAACACAATCCTCACAATGTAGTTGTATTAATGGGTAGTAAGAGATATTAGATTTTAGTAGTGATTCAATCCTCTAAACATCTTGCCAACTCTAAAGAAGATTGTGTCATATTGCAATGCATTTTTCGCATTCAAAACTTCACTTCATACTAATGCATGACCCCCACCAAAAAAAGACAAATCAAATTCTAGAAGCCAAAGACAAAATAGATTCTAAAAGCCATGTATACACACAACTGTTCTATGCCAATATAGAGTCGTCAAAGCAAGCCAACTCTCGCAACAAGCCAAATGTTTCACGTGGTATCAACTAAAATCCATGATTTTGCACCTACTTCTTAGACTTAATGCAATTAGGGTCATTGCTTTACAAGGAGGGTGACGGTATCCCAAGCATGTCTTCATAGCTTGCGGTTCATGCACTTCCACTTCAATGGACTTTAATACTCAAAAACCTCATTCACATGTTGACAATACTTCCAAGACACCAGATTATTGTGCAATGCATCCATATGTCTCTAACAAATATCACACATACCCTTGTAGTGGCACGATGTAATTTGTATAAATCATCCATGGCACCAGCTATTTTCCACCCAATTATGTACCAAACTTTCCATATAACACAACATCAGTTTCAACACGGTCCCGTACACATCCATAAAAAACCAGAAGGACAACTCACACCTCGTGGTACCGCGAGTTGCTAACACAACCCGCTACCTACAACTAAGTGACATCACTCAACACAACTCCACACCACACCACATGGTACTCTCAAGGTTTTTTATTATGTTGAATTTTCTCTCTGCATGCCACACATCTTTATAGCCACATAATAGTCAGATGGTGAAGCATCAGACATGAAAGATAGACACCCATACATTTTTCACAAGAGTGTATGCCTTGTATAGGATGTATGTGGAAATTACAATATACTTATTGTTTTGGTCCCTCTCCTTACCTCTCTCTCTCCCCCTTTCTTTCCCTCTCCCTCCTCTCCCTCACCCTCCCTCTCTCCCCCTCTCCATCGTGCTCCCTCTCCCCCTCCCTCACCCAAGCAAAAAAGTAGCAACCACTCTAACACAAAGGGTCATTCTCAAAAGACTTTGCTTACATGGGTACAAATAAAGGATGATGTATCCAATCCCTCAAATGAAATCATCGACACATATCCTAGTATTTTGGTAAGCATGACACAAGCAAACCCAATACCACAAGATGTTGAACGTCTATTCCATTCACAAATGTGGGTGTAATGACAACCACTAGACTTTTTTTATCAAGTGAATAAATCTTCCAAC
Organism: Taxus chinensis; assembly: GCA_019776745.2. Taxonomy (NCBI): domain Eukaryota; kingdom Viridiplantae; phylum Streptophyta; class Pinopsida; order Cupressales; family Taxaceae; genus Taxus; species Taxus chinensis. The sequence goes on along the minus strand of CM034152.1, from coordinate 132,408,859 downwards.
CATGCCTCATCCACAACCTTACAAATTGGGATAGCTTAGTTCCTGCAACAACAAAGGTATACACACTCTCCAATGCCACTTCTCACTCTGTCTATCCTTTCAAAGATAATTTGTAATGTAGCACCCATTGATGTTTTCGATGTACCTTGGGTATCCATCCATGAATAGTCACAAATGTGTAACACAATCCTGACAACGTAGTTGTATTAGTGAGTAATAAGAGATATAAGATTCTTGAAGTGATTCAATGCTCCACATGTTGTGCCAACTCCCCTCAATGATTCAATATTGTTATTCATTTTTTGCATTCAAAACTTCACCTCCTATTGATGCATGACCCCCCACCAAAAGAGACATTAGATTCTAGAAGACGTGTATACACACAACTACTCTATCCCCGTGTACAAAGTTGTCAAAGCAAGCCAACTCTCACAACAAGCCAAATGCTTCACGTGGTATCAACTAGAATCCAAGGTTTTGTACCTACTTTCTAGACTTAATGTAATCATGGCTATTGCTTTACAAGGAGGGTGATTAATTGAGGATTTACCAACTGTGGTTCCTACAATACCCCAAGCATGTCTTCATAGCGTGTGATTCATGCACTTCCATGTCAATAGACTTAGTACTCCAAAACCTCATTCATGGGTTTGCAGACTTCCAAGACAAGATGATACATCCATTTGTCTCTAACAGATGTTGCGCAAACCCTTGTAGTGGTGTGAGCCAATTCATATAGATCAGCCATGGCACCACCCATGTGTCAACCATTCGTGCACCAAACCATCTATAGAACACAACATTTGGTTCGGTAAGGTCCCATACACCTCCATGCAAAACTAGAAGGACAACTCACACCATGTGGTATTTAAAAAAGATGCCAACACCCCACTACCGACAACCTTAGTGGCATCACTCAATGCAACTCCACACCAAGCCACGTTGTAATTCTAAGGGTCATTACACCAAATTGTCACTCTGCATATTGCACATCTTTTTAGCCACATAACAGTCAAAAGCTAAAGCAACAAACATGGAAGATAGACAACCATACATTTTTTGCAATAGTATGCCATGTATAGGATGCATAAATAACTTAGTACATTTACCGGCCCGCCCCGCCTCGCCTCGCCTCACCCCGCCCCACCCCCTGTTTGTCTTTCAAACACATTATTGGTTAATATTTGCACATTAGAGGTAACCATTTTTACCCTTTTTGGTGAGCCATAAGGAACTCTAGTCTAACATTAACATAACGACAAATTTCGTAGTGAAATCTAAAAAGTTAATATAATTAGTTCCCAAAACCTTGCAAGCACTATAACATATTTTTGAAGACTCAAATCTTTTAGTGATTTGATAGACTTTTAATTTATTTATTTTAAATCATTTCATCTATATTTTTATTTTTAAAATAAAAAAATATTACAATGTAAAAATGCTTTCCTTACAAATTACACATACATTCTTAGTCTAAACTGATATGACCAGCAGCAAAGGCCAAATATAAGCCTCTTATTTTACACACTTGGTAAGACCAAATAAAGAATTGCAGAATTATTGGTAATTCAACACCTAAATTACACATACATTCTTAGTCTAAACTGATATGACCAGCAGCAAAGGCCAAATATAAGCCTCTTATTTTACACACTTGGTAAGACCAAATAAAGAATTGCAGAATTATTGGTAATTCAACACCTATTGAACAAAACACCACATTCACATTCAGACCCTACTCCTTTACCACACTGCAATCCTTCTTACAATGCATGCGATGGAAATTTGGCTCCTGGGGTGTTGTGAGTTTTTTTGTCGATCTGCAATATCAACAAATAAATCAGTGAAGTTAGTTAGTAGATCTCTTAAGCTTCTACAGTCTTTGCTTATGGAATGACCTATGTATGAGATTTTTTATCCATTTTCGAATCATCAGCACCGTGATGGATCACATAGGGTGATGGATCATTACAGAAGCCTTATTCTGTTAGTGAGGTAAGTTATTTAGATTTTAATGAGCAGATCCAAATCAACTCTTTCACAAACAACACAACAAGAAATCTAGAAACAACAATCTGAGTGCTGTAATAGAACGAAATCCTCAACTAAGAGGCTATGCCACATTGTAACTATAAACTTGTATATTACATCACATGATTACAATCTGAGTGTTGTAATAGAACGAAATCATCAACTAGTCGGATATGTCACATTGTTTGTAACTTAGAAACTTGTATATTGCCAGAGAAAGGCTCCAGAATCAGCTCTTTCACAAACAACACAAAGTCTAGAAAGAGATTAAAGCAGAAACAAAATCCTCTACTAATGGGATATGCCGCATTGTTTGTAATTTAGAAACTTGTAAATTACATCAAATGACAACAACCACAGGCTAGAGAAGGCTCCCAAATCAGCTCTTTCACAAACAACAGTATACAAAGATATTAAGGCAGAAACAACAATCTGAGTATTGTAATGGAATGAAATCCTCTACTACTGGGATATGCCATATTGTTTGTAAATTAGGAACTTGTAAATAACATTGCAAGATAACAACCACAGGCTAGAGAAGGCTCTACAAAGATATTAAGGCAGAAACAACAATCTGAGTATTGTAATGGAATGAAATCCTCTACTACTGGGATATGCCATATTGTTTGTAAATTAGGAACTTGTAAATAACATTGCAAGATAACAACCACAGGCTAGAGAAGGCTCCCAAGGCAAGGCTCCTAAACTGAAGGGCATTCTATTTACATCACATTCTCTAAGGTCCAATTGCGCTAAGGAGGTGAGGGGAAAGCCATGCAAACAAACATACTCATCCCTCAACTAATCAATTATTACGTTATTAGAAGAATTCAGAACATAAAGCCAACAATAAATTTCCAAATTCGGTGATTGTATAGGAGAGGAGGAAGATCAACATTGACAACCGATACAAACTCTAAACTCTTTCGAATGAAAACAATGGGAAAGAGCAAGACCTCATAGGTTTGAAAGGTGGTTTTAAGAAGTTTGGCATCTTAATAGCAGGCCGATTGTGTGGTGGTTGCTCTAGAGTGCTTTTTATTTCCTCTCCTTTGTCTTCCAACTGCAAAATTGAAGAATATCAGCATTTCAGTCATCATTTTCAGCAGATGAGTTATTCAGTAAATAAGCCAACACAGCATATACAGATACCGTTTTTCCATTATGTTATAGAAAATTCAATACGCCTTACAGATTTAGGTTTCCTTTCATACTATTATATTAGAAAAACATCCAATCAAAAGAAGGAAGTCCACATAATTCAATACCAAAACACCTCTTCACACAAAACACTCACTAGTCAAGGTATTCATATCAGCCAAAACTTCAGTTAAAACGGTTGTATCAGTGATCAATATAATAAGAAACACCACATAATCAAGCTACCGAAGACCACTTTACACAAAACACTCATAGGTATAGGATCTTTCAGGTTTCCCACACTTCCGGTTATTGGAAATTCAATATACCCAGATTTGGATTTAGGTTTTCTTTCATGCTATCATATCAGCTAAGCTTTCAATTAAAACAGGTGTATCAGTGATCAATATATGAAGAAACCCAACATAGTGAAGCCACTAGAGACCAATTCGCACAAAACACTCACAGGTTTAGGTCTTTCAGGTTTTCCACACTTCCAATTATTGAAAATTCAATATACCATGGTTTTAGATTTAGGTTCTCTTTCATACTATCATATCAGCCAAGCATTCAATTCAAGCAGGCGTGTATCAGTGATCGGTATACAAAGAAATGCCGCATAATGAAGCCACCAAAGACCACATTACAAAAAACACTCATAGGTTTAGGTCTTTCAGGTTTCCCACATTTCTAGTTATAAAAAATTCAATATGCCTAGGTTTGGATTTAGATTATCTTTCATGTTATCACATCAGTAAGACATTTAATTAAAACAGGAGTGCATCAATACAAAAAAATGCCATATAATGAAGCCACCAAAGACCACATTACACAAAACACTCATAGGTTTAAGTCTTTCAGGTTTCCCACATTTCTAATCATTAAAAATTCAATATACCTAGGTTTGGATTTGCGTTCTGTTTCGTGGTATCACATCAGTAAGACATTTAGTTAAAACAGGAGTGTATCAGTGATCAGCATACAAAGAAATGCCACATAATGAAGCCATGAAAGACAACACCACACAAAACACAGGTTTAGGTCTTTCAGGTTTCCCACATTTCTAGTTATTAAAAATTCGATATGCCTAGGTTAGCTTCTCTTTCATGCTATCAAATCAGTATGACATTCAATTAAAACAGGGGTGTAACAGTAATCAATGTAAGAAGAAACACCACAAAATAAAGCCACCAAAGACCACTTCACACAAAACAATATGCATGCCTAGGTTTGGATTTCATGGTATCACATCAGTAAGACATTTAAAATTAAAACAGGGGTGTATCAGTGATCAGTATACAAAGAAACCCCATATAATGAAGACCTTAAAAGACCACTTCACACAAAACACTCACAGGTTTAGGTCTTTCAGATTTCCCACACTTCTAAGTATTAAAAATTCTATATGCCTAGGTTTGGATTTAGGTTCAATTAAAACGGGTGTATCAGTAATCAATGTAAGAAGAAACCCCACATAATGAAGCCACCAAAGACCACTTCACACAAAACAATATGCATGCCTAGGCTTGGATTTAGGTTTTCTTTCATGCCATCATATCAGCTAAACATTCAATTAAAACAGGGCTGTATCAGTGATCAATATAAGAAGAAACCCCACATAATGAAGCCACCAAACAACACTTCGCAGAAAACACTCACAGGTTTAGGTCTTTCAGGTTTTCCACGCTTTGGCATTTCAATGTGTGTGTGATTCTCCTGGACAAAATGAAAAAGAAGTTACATTGATGGTAGAAAATGGCTTCCGGAAAGAACCCCTGATTAGTGTCTTTTTGTTGCTCACATTTGGAATATTATCTGTTAAATATATAATGAACTGTAATCTGCAATATGGATCACAGGGTATGATTCAAAATATCGATGGTTTCAAAAGTTTAATCACACATCTTTTCCAAAAGCGGTTTTCGAATAGCAATTAAATTAAGCTTCCTATTTGTGTCGATTGAAACCATCAAGTAAAATGGCTAACCCGTGCTTTGTTTGGCCTTTTTTCCCTCAAAGGCGAGCTTTCCTTTTCCGCTACAAATTGTTGTGTGTTTTTGTTGAGGCCTGCCTCCTTACGTTCTCCTCTTTCCTGCAAGAAAGCCCATATAAATTGTAGGTTTCTACACCAATCAATAGGAAAATTTGAAAATTTATCTCTTTTCAAAAAATCTTTGCCTACCGCAGTTCTCAGTCGAAAAGGTTTTGGCAATGTAGGTTTAATCTTCTTATGCTTAACTGCATATCGTGTAGACACACCATTAATTTTAATAAGAGGTGCCGACTGGCAAGTGAAGGATGCCTGTTAACAGAGAAGTTATTGTTGTATTAAATAGAAACAGAGAAGTATGTATGTTTTTTTCTGGGTGAACATAAAATGATGAAGTAATAAATGAAATCATGAAAGAATAAGGAAACCAACCATGCGGCAACTTTGATCTTGACAGAGCTCCCCATTTGAACAATTTGTCTTTGAATTCATCTCACCACTACTCCTGTTCAAGATTCTTAGAAATAATGTCAATTTTGCCGGCATATGGGTTTCTATACAAAAATACTAAATCTTCTTACAGCGAAAAAGGTAAAGAAGCAGCCAACCTCTTCTTTCCCTTTGATGGAGTGGAGGGAGTATCTTTCTTTACAAATTCACTGAGCATCTCTTTCTGTTCATCTCCTGTTGTATCAGGTACAACATGCACAATGCAACCTGCAACAGCGAAAACATCAACAGCTCCGTCAGACTTTGAATGTGGCAAACAATCCCCATCAGGCAATCTAATCTCATTGTTTTATTTCAGTTCAGACTTTAGAGGAGTTTCATCATAGTCTCTTGGTAATTCACAAGCAACCTCACTACTTGAGGCATCTAACACTAGGAATTGAGAACTTCTATTGGGTATTGATTGACGAATTATAGGGTGTTCTTGACACTGTAGTCCACCATCTGTACCTTTCAATTGAAGACAATTCAATCCATCATGGTGCTCTTCCTGAACAGTTTCTGACTGATTCGGAGAGTCCCAAACATTGGATTTAACCTTTGAAGAACTAGTCCAAGAATCAGAAATATCAACCACAACAGTACAGTCTTTTATCTCGTTGCACTGCTTTTGTTCAGTTCCAGTTGTAGATTTCAAGGATACTTTTGCAGCAACCTTCATATCCGGATCAAAGTATTGAGAGCCAATGCATCTTGTATTAGGCCGAGAAAGGCCTGCATTCCCACCATTCTCAGCTGTATTTGTCTTTTGCATTAAATCTCTATTATCTTCTTTAACATATTTAATTGCAACATTCGTGGTAACTTGCATACATTCCCCAGAATCTGAGCTCGAATCTTTCTGCAGTATCTTATTCTGAGATTTTGAATCAGACTCCAACTGATCGGCTTCTCCTGATTTCCCTTCTTTTGCACCTCTGATCGCATGCTCTTGATAAAAAACAGCATGATATTCATCCTCTTCTGAATTTTGTTTGTTTTTCAGATTAAAATCATCCTTTTTTTCTACATGTCTAGTTGCGGAGGCTGCCTCAGAAGGCTGGACTTCAATTCCAGTTCCTTGTATAGTTCTTTCGTTCTCCGCATCAGAATATGTCAGAACTTCACCTGCTTTCTCCTTTATTATATTATCAGATTCTATATCAATATCAATTTTCAGAGCTCTACTTTCTTTCCCTTCTATATCTTTATCCTTGCATCGATTTTTGGTTGAATTTTCTCTAGCTCCTACATTTTCAGCAGAAGAATCCATCACAACTGTATTTGATCTCTCTTCTAAATTATGATTATTAGGTTCCACATCCAATGCACTCTCTTCTAGATTATTCTTTCCATCTCCGAGGATTGCTATATCAGCTTTCCCATCAAAATCATTTTGAGGATTGGACTTCGCCTCAGAAGCAAACTGAAATTTGATTGAACTTTTTTCCATACCTTCTTTGTTTTCACAACCAGAACTCATCACAACTTTACTTTCTCTCTCTTCTGGATTCCTATCATTATGTTGCCCATCTTCAGAAAATTCTATCTCAGTTTTCCCATTAGAATCAATTTGAAGATCAGACTCAAATGCAGACCCCAACTGAATTATGATTGAATTTTCTTCAGCAGCTCCTCTGTTTCCAGCAGCAGAATTCATAGCAACATTGCTTGCTCTCTCTTCTGGATTTCTTCCATTAGGTTTCATAGCTAATTCACTTTTCAAATCTGTACTTGCCGTAACTCCCATATTTCTACCATTGAAATCTGATTTGGAAGCAGAATCAACTATACCCTTGTTTGCTCTCTCTTGTAGATTTCTATCAATAGGTTTCACATCCAGAGTACTCTCACCATCATTCTTGTCAGCTTTCCCATCAGAATCATTTTGAAGATTGGACTCTGATTTAGAAGCAAACCAAATTCTGATTGAGGGTTCTTCTCCAGTTCCTCTGTTTTCCGCAGCAGAATCTGTCAAACAACCTTGACATTCCACAACTAATTCATTTTTGAGGTCTCTACCGCCTCTATCTTCTTGATTTCTATCTTTGAGCTCCATTTCTTCTCTAGCACCACTGTCTCCAGCTGCAGAGCCAATCACAACTTTAGCTTCCCCTTTGAGGCCACTATCACGAGGCTCCCCATTCAATACATGTCGACCATAATTGTCTCCAACTTCAAGAAACGATACCTCAGATTTCCCAACAGAATCTCTTTGAAGATTGGACTCTAATTCAGATGAAAACCTTTCTTTTATGAAAGCCACTTCTCTAGCTCCTCTGTCTTCAGCAGCTGAATTCATCACAGCTTTATTGTCTATCCCTTCTAGATTTCTATCATCAGCTTCCACATCAAATTCACTCTGGTCATCATCTTCTCCACCTTCAATAATTGCTATCTCAGCTTTCCCATCAGAATCAATTTGACTGTTGTTCTCTCTCTCTTTAGGAAAATTTTCAAAGAATTGCTGCAATCCCACAAAAATCCTATTTGGCACATTCATTGGCACAGTTGTGATGGATTCTTCTGCACCATAACTCTCAGAAGATTCTTTGTTGCCGTTTATCTCACTTACCCCATATGTTAATACCTCATCAGAAATTAGACTTGCAAGCTGCATCGCATATTGTTGTTCAGTTTCAGACTCTTGCCTCATAGTTTCATTGGTATTTGTCTCTATACCATCATCTTCTTTATATGTAGGTTTCTGATCATTGTTACCAGCCTGATGCTGTTTAATTGACAATTCATTCCTGTTACACCCTCCATCCTCATGCACGATTCTGTCTCTATTATTCGTCCCTCCCTCTAGTATATCATGCTGTGACTCACGTTTTATCATTTCAGAAACACAAATTTGAACATCTACATCTTCTTGTTCCTGGCATTTCTCTTGAAGAGACATATCTCTTTCAGATATTTGACATGATTGTTCTTTATGGCTGTTCCCAGAAAAACATTTAACCCTATGCTCAGCAGTATCATTTTCTACGCAGCTTCCAACCTTCCCCTGCACCAAATCAATTTTCTGTTCATTGGTCCTTAGAAGAGTTTCTTTCTCGTTACTTTGTTCAGGGAACAGGACCTTTCTATGTGAGGAAGGACTGTGATCTCTCACACTTCTGGATCCCTTTGGTCTTGAAGAACTTGAGAAATTACGAGTCCTTGAGACTGGAGACTCACTAGGCTGGAGTTTACAAGTAGAAAAATACTTCTTGGGAGATGCCTTCACAGGCGAAGAATACTTGTGATCATTTGCAGCAAATTGTACACGTTTTGTATGGTTAGTACAGTGTTTTGTTACAGGTGTAAGGTCCTTTGATGGAGTTTTCTTTACAGATTTAATTGGAGTTTGGAATAATAAGTACCTTGGTGTAACTGCTTTGCTTCTACCTTTATTATTCATCCCCTTTGACAAAGCTGGGTTACTTCTGAAGGGTTCTGGTTTGACAGAGAGATTTTTTTTAATCCGAGGTGTGGAGAAGGCTGCAGTGGACTTTATAGTCTGATTCTGTGGAGTTAAATTGACATCAGAAGCTGCAAGTATTGCTTTTCCTGTTGAGAAATCTGATGGATTCTCTTCTAAACCACTCACGCCATCTCCTTTGGATGATGGTTTTGGAGTTGAAAAGCCTTCAGCATCCATAGCATCCATTTTCAGGTTAAGGCTTCCAGCATTAGGTGAGTTCGGATCCTCATTCTCCTCGCATCGTTTCTGTCTAAATTTGCTAGCAGACATACCTGCAGGTTTTGCTTTCCCTGGCGTCTTGTCCCTGCCCTTTAATGATGGAGCAGATAGTGGAGCTGTTTGTTTTGGTCTAGCAGCAAACAGGGCAAAATCAGCGGGGGAGTAAATCATTAGTCCCCTCATAGAATAGATGCATGCACTCATTATAGACCTCACCTAGATTTTCCCTCCATTGTTGGCAACTTGGAGATGCAATTAACAGACCTGGATGCTTGAGACTGCACATATAATGCAGAGGTTCACAGTTAAAATCATCGAAAAACGAATATAGAGAAGTGAGAACCAAAGAGATATTTTAGATGGAAACAATCAAAACCTTCAGCAAGTAAGAATGATTAGGTGTCTGCTCCAACAATGTACCGTGCTTCTGATCACATCCTGAATCACAATACAATTCAATATCAAAAGTTCCATTCTTCGACTGAAAAATTGCTCATTCAGTTGGAAAACATATAATTGAACAATTTGGATCTGCGTACTGGAATCAATCACAGGTAAATTAAATTTTGACATAGTAAATAAATTCAAAACAAAAAGTCCTTACCTCATCAAAAATTAATAACCAGATACTAGTCATTATGGACTTGAACCAAAACCTAATAACTCGGTTTGGCTCAATACATATTTAAGATTCAGAGGATTTTCATGAACCACAATTTAGTTTCATGCATACCATTAACATTCAGTACAAATTGCATATTATTCCAAGGAAACCACAGTCTAGTTTCTAATTCAATTTATAAAATGCATTTGCTCATTGAGTCAGATAAAACCCCTAGAAACGACATCGAGTGCCATCTGGTCTGCGATTTATTGAATTCCAGAAACTTTATTTTCTATATTTTGCTTCTGAACAACCAGCTACATCGGATAGGTTCTGTCTAGCTTGAACTCTGTCAGTGTCTAATCTTGCAGTGAACCATAACTGTAAAATCGGATAGGTTCTGTCTATATCGAACTCTGTCATTTCTCCACTTGAGATAATTTTTGTACTCTTTCGCTCTATTCTCAGAGAGGAGATATTCTGAGATGCCCATTACCAGTATAATTCAGAATCTCTTTGAACTTCAAAACCCATACAACAACCGAAGCAGAACAGTGTTTTTTTTTTCCCTTTCTAACATGAGATCTTAAGTGCCCCTACAGATCTCTTATCTAACCTTTCTGGAGGGTTTCCATTGTTGCAAATCTAGTCACCTTACCAGTATAATTCAGAATCTCTTTGAACTTCAAAACCCATAATCAACAACCGAAGCAGAACAGTGGATTTTTTTTTTACTTTCTAACATGAGATCTTAAGTGCCCCTACAGATCTCTTATCTAACCTTTCCGGAGATGAAACTTAGGGTTTCCATTGTTGCAAATCTAGGCACCTTAATGTGGGATAAAAGCAATTTCTTAATGGCAGCAAATGGTCATCAATCTGTTGAGCTCGGAAATAATGCAAACTAGAAAAGCATAAAGAATCCATGAAAACAAATCTATTGAGCATAGAAGTAATGCCAATTGAATAAGCATGCAAAACCATGGAAACCACCAACAAACCCCAATTCCATTCTAATGATTACTCTAGGAAACTTCAGAAAAAAAGACTTTCCAAACCAAAATCGATTTTCTATCCTTCCCTTTTGGCTTCTGTGCCTAGAAGAGTCCAATCCCAATCTAGCATTTTAGTAGATCGTCATGCTCCTGATAAAATCTAATCTCTGTGGGCATCAGCAATCCCACATTTACCCTTTGTATATGGTATCGTCTGTGTCACTGTGTAAGCAGGCAGTCTTGTGTTTGTAGCATGGCCTTAATAAATAACACTACCATAGTGCTGTAATCCCAAATTTACTACCTTGCCATGTAGAAGGTAAGACTGTATCAAAATATACCGTCTCCCCAGATGGAGGACTCGACCAACAGGAGAATGCTCATGGTGGAGTGATCGAGGAGGGTAAGGACCTTTAAGCACTCAACTATCTCAACTGCCCACAAAAGATTGGAGGAGAGCAGAGGAATGAGTGCCAGCAAATCCTTTGGCTCCTGAAGTCAGTGTAGTCCATAAATCTCTTGCCCTAGAGAGACCTAAGCACCCTAAAACCTCATCAAACATAGGCACAGCTAAGAGAATTGTGGTTGGGTATGCCCTAATTCAATAACAAACTATCCACACCCATAATAATCAGGCCTAAGTTCGAACTAATAACAAAATAACAAAAGAAAAGAAGCCAAAGAGAATGTAATACATACCAGCTCGAATGCAGAACCAAACATTGTCATCAGTATCAGGCTCTTGGGGGCGAGGAAGGGTGAAATCAATCCACTTGGGAGCTTGAATGCTCTCATAAAACTCCTCCTTACAGAAACTCGCAGATTCTTCAATCCAACATTCTTGAAAAGCCTCCACTTCCATCTTACTTACCTCTGCCTCCCAATCTTTAAGTCCTCTCCAAACCAAAGAAACGCACGCCTGCGGACGCTTCAACTCTCTCTCGCCATGCGTGAAAGAGAATGCAGAAAATCCACCATTTCCATTTTGGGAGCCCAAACGAGCTTATTTTTGTAATCATTGTTTTTATTTTGGTATAGAGATGGGACCCGGGCGGGAAGAAAGCAGCCGTATAGAAATGATGGAATAGGTTATTTTGAATTAGCAGAGTAGGTAGCCGTTGGAGCCGCGTTCAAACGACCATTCAAAATTATGGCCGTTAAAGCCTATGATTTTACAAAGCATCTAAATGTGTCTTAAAGGCATATCTAGTATAAAGTCTAACTAGACAGTTACGACGAAAGAACATCTGTATGAAGTAGAACCATAAATAAATGAGATATAAGGTTAAATGAATGCCTGAATTTCAACAATGATGTGAGGAAGAAAACAAGTAGGAAGTGTCAACACTATATTTTAGAGTTCAACCCGACTTATAATCATTGTGCAAAAGCATTTAAATAGGGGTTGTAATTAAATGGAGGGAAAAGATCATCATTACTCAACTAAGTATTGGTTCCCACATGCTTAGATGTGAGACAAGAAGATAAACAACACCAAAGGAACTACAGGAATATTTCATCCTTGATTGTCCTAGGCACATGAGATATCAGAGCCAAGTATGAGGAAATTTTAAGAGTTGATTCCATGGTAGAGTTGTTTGAGGAAAGCAAAATAAAAGGTTTAGAGGAGATGTTAACTCAAACCAACAAGAGGAAAAACAACCTTTTATAAGATATCACTAAGCCCCAAATCTTCAAGCAGTTGGAGTTTTTAGTAGTTCCATAGACCATTCAGTCTCATGGATGTAATTAAAACCATTTCATTTCATACAACGATGAAAGCTCCACCATATACCCAAGAAAATATTTTTTTGGTTGACATCTCCAAAAAGGGAATTAACTTCTTAATTGTGGTCAAGAGGGCGTCCTTCTCAAACTAAAATGTTTCTCACCTAAAATTCAATTATATAATGTCATTACACAACCATATTATTATTAGTAATGTCCTTCTATCCATCTTACATTCTCTTAAATTACACAAATATCACTTGTCTATAGTGTGTTTAACGTGACAAAATACTTGTTATTAAGGTACAAAGACATTGTTCCACTATGACTAATGAGGCAACTTGCATCGAGGCCCAAGCGGTAAAGCTAAGGAACACACTTTGAAAATGACACCCCGTTGGGATCCCTAAGGAAACAAACATTAGATGGGATGGGAATTACACATGCCCCTCCGGCTTAACGGGCATAGGAGGAATACCTGTTCAAATGTTGGTTGATGGGTTGTTGCACGCGTATGACTTCTGGATCCACAGCTGATCGTGAGAGCTTCCTTTTGGCTAGGAGGAACTACCTGTAATGAAAACAAGACCACCAGAAGGAATTAAACAATATGGGCAGTGAACTGCCTAGCGTATGCTAGATCCAGGAAGTGTGATACTTCCTAGATGGCTATCAGTCCACTGTTTTAAACAATTTAATGTTGTAAACAAAGTAAATCCTATTGTAGTTTGAAATGATTTAGGTATCTCACTTAAAAACACAATAAGAAATAGATCTAATCTAACAGGCTAAGCTAGAATAGAATCCAAAGGTCAAATGATTGGTTCTGGGTTCTGCAGGTTTGATAGAGGTCTCGGGTAGATCACAGGTGAATGAGGGTAAGATGAAATTTGGTGGGTAGGTCTCTGTTCTAGGCTATGTGGGAAAATACAGAGACCGGTGTCGGTCAGGGGTGACCGACGACGGTTAGGTGTAACCGGTGCCGGTTACTGTGAGATCTGGAAATATCACAGAACAAGTTGTGGTCTCCTTTGTGATTGCACAAAGGACTTTGGTGAGTCGGGATGAAATATTGGGTTACTGGAGTAGGCTTTGGCGAGGTTTTAATGGGTATATGGAGGTGAAAATGTTGGAGAAGGTCAATAGGGGGCAAGATAAACAATGGATGATAAAATGATGATGAAATGAAATAAACCAGGAAAGTATGATGTTATACTTACTTGGATTCCGGTCCTGAATGCCTGTGTGTGAGGGATGGAGGTGCTGATGAGGGGTTTGAAGGTTGCAAGTGATCACCAACTGAAAGAAAGCTTCTGCATGGGCTGCATGTACACTCCTCTTTGCTTGGATAGATCAGATCATGGCTGGGATGGCTGTGCAGGAGAAGATGCTCAATCTCCTTCCTTGCATGTGGGTTTTCACTGGAATTTTCTCTCTGAAGATGTGTTATCTCTCTGAGATGTGTTCTTGCTCATCAACCTTCTCCCAATGTTTTCCAACCTTGAGAATAAGGTAGTTTAGGGGTTAAAAGGGGTAACCGATGGTGGTCTGGCTTAACCGGCGACGGTTAGGGGTAACCGACGTCGGTCAAGGTGGGATTTCCTAGGTTTACTAAACTAGGGAGATCCTCCTGATTTCCTTGGATCTCATGTCATTATCCCATGGATTAGACTGGGAGCTTCTTGTGAGCATGCGGGGATGTGGTTAGAGGGAATGTAGGCATTGATTTTTAGGGTTTGGGTAAGTCTTAGTTAGTTATGGCAACTTGCTAAGAATAGGTCTTAGGTTGAGTTGGCTTGGTGAGGTGTCTAAGTGAACTGTATGTGTGGATATTATTTAAATAAGATATTTAAATAATAAATATAGTGAGGATAATGAATTAATTTAATTAGATTAATTAAATTAATATTAGTGGGGTGAAGGGGGTCATGGCTAGGTAAATGTAATAAAGGGTGCTTATTGGTCGAGGGACCAAAGGGGAGTGTGACCTAATTTTAGTGTCTACATTTTTCCCCTTTTTGTTGCGTAGCTTGTATTGGTAAGTGACGCTAACAAAAATAAGATGTGGTTGCCCCATGTGTGGGTGAAGGTGATCCCCCTCAAACCAGGAACTGACGAGGCAGCAGGCTGAAGCGGTGAGTGGTTTGATAAAAGGAAAATGTGAGAAAAAGGTAAGTGGGTACAGGGGAAAAGGGTGAAAGGTCTACTCCGGAAATCTAGGGTATAGGCCAGGGTCAAAGGTAGCAACAGTCAAACACACGCACACGTATAAACTGCAGCACACTACCGGGTTGAAGAGCAGGAAAACTCTACATCGTCTAAGGTCGATAGGTTTATCCAAACAAGGTTGAAGTGAATCTGGTATCCAAGGTATAGGATATGGTCAGGAAACACAATGTAGGTTAGGTGCAGGAATGTTTAGGTATGTTCCGGTACACCAAAGGTAGGGTCAGGATAAATGGTCATGACAATAGGCTAGGTAAGGTCATTAGGTCAATCAACACAGGTAACAGTGCCACAAGGTATAGTGAACACATGAGGTCAAAGGTCACTAGCGATGGTCCAGGTCCAAATATCTAGGTCACGGCATGGGTAAGGCCAAGGTATGGGTAAAATAATGAGTCCCCAAAGGAGGACAAGAGTAGGCAGGCAAGTGAGGAGGTCTGGAAAGGTAAGGTAAATAGGTTGGGTACAGGTGGGGTGGGGTAAAGGATCAGGGTAAAGGGTGGGGTAAAAGGGAAAAGTAAGGGCAATGTGTAGGTGAAGGTGACTGATGCTGGTCATGGATAACTGACATCGGTATAGGAAAACTGACGATGGTTAGGTAGGGCACGCGACTGATGTCGGTCAAGGGTAACTGACGTCGGTTAGGTCGGGTGGGTATAAAAACAAAAAATCCACGTTTTTATTATTCATTTGTTATTTGCGAAGTGAAGAAATGACAAAAAAGAGAGAGAAAAGAGAAAAAGTGTCTGGAGGAAATGGGACAGTGAGCTGGCAGTCAGATTTGATGAGGGTTGGGTTGGTGAGTAGCGGGTCCATGGGATCAGGGTGAGAGAGTTGATTGGTCAGAGGTTGCGAGTAGTTATTCGGTGATGGCAGAGGCTGGAGAGGGATTGGGCGGACCACCGGCACAGTGCCAGATGTGCCACCGAGACGGTGGCAGCGCGATGAGGTAAGCACCTAACTCTAGATTGGTGATTAGATAGATTAGAGGTTTTGGTATTTGTTATTTGTAGGGTTTTGTGGGTTTTGGTTTTTTGTGGGTGGTTAAAAATAAAATGTGGGTATGGGGGGAATAACAGGGAAAAAAGAGGGGGGAGGGGTAGTAAATTGT
This sequence comes from Taxus chinensis, assembly GCA_019776745.2. NCBI lineage: Eukaryota > Viridiplantae > Streptophyta > Pinopsida > Cupressales > Taxaceae > Taxus > Taxus chinensis. Next base: position 132,392,857 of record CM034152.1, on the reverse strand, counting down.
ATAGGTGGGGTGGGTAGGGGTCTTGGGGTAGTGTAGGTCATTGTAGGTGGGGTAAAAGGGGCAGGTGGGAGAGTTTTTAAAAAAGGGGGGTTTGGGAAGTCACGGAATTTTCCGCGACAGTGACCGGCGTCGGTCAAGCTTGGCCAGCATCGGTTGGGTAGAACCGGGATCGGTCACCAAACAGGTGACCGATGCCGGTTAAGTGGTAACCATGGTCGGTAAAGATGAACCGGTAGTGGTCACCAAATAGGTGACCGATGCCAGTTTAAAGGTGACTGAAGTCAGTTAGAATAAACTGGTACCGGTCAGGATTTTAGGCACAAGGGTGCAAAAGTGATGTAGGTTAGGTAGTTGAGATGGGTAGGGTAAAAATAGGGTGGAGGGTAATGATAATTGGTGAATATGGTCATGGTAAATAGGGATTAATGTCGTGCTTGGATTGGATGCAGGGGAGAGCACAGTTACACATGCGGGACAGGGTTCACCTCTACTGGTGACATTGCGTGGCTTAGCGACCCCTTTGGAGCTGCAGCATGTGGAGGCAGTGGGCTTGAGTGGGATTCGGTGCTACCGACATGTTGTTCAGTAGCCCAGCTTGATGGTCATGCTCATCGATAGATGGGACTCCATGACCAACACGTTCCACCTTCCGATGGGTGAGATGACTATCACCCTGGAGGACGTGTTCCAGATTTTGTGGTTACCCATATTGGGTGCCCAGGTTTACTCTATCTCCTCCGAGGCCTCAGAGGAGCTGATCGGGATAGTTTTTGGTGAGGGGGCGATGGATCTGAGATTCCATAGTGCTAGTTTGAGCTATGGCGAGATGTACCTAGCCCGTCTGGATGAGACGAGGCTAGTGGTTCTATTGATGGAGGCAGTGTGCTGCTATGCACTGCCAGATGTAGAGGGTGGATGCTTTCCCCGATCACTGATGGGGGTGCTCCATGATATGATGGTAGAGGAGACCTGGTTTTCCTGGGCACCAACATTCTTGGTGCAGCTATACCGAGAGCTGTGGGCATATGGGTGGTTGCGCAGGTTTAGCCTGTGTTGTACATTTATACTACACTATTGGGCCTATGAGCACATAGTCTGTGTTTGACCTATAGGGATGCCCCGAGTAGATGCATTCCCATCGAGATCTGTGTGGGTGGGATACAGGAGATGGGTGCCGGTTGTAGGAGAGCAGAGATCGGATAGGCCGACATATGATGTGGCCCATTTTTGGTAGTTGTTGGAGGGGTTGTCCAGAGTGGACATTATCTGGAGGCCATATGTGGGATTCCCCTCATATAGGCACATGCATGAGGAGCTAGCTGAGCTCCAGCTAGAGAGGTGGATACAGGGTCGCCATGCCGGGGAGGATGAGATGATCCCAGTAGACAGGGTCCGACGGCAGTTCGGGCTTGTACAGGATATTCCTCCATCCTTCCCACAGTATCAGAGAGATGACATGGAGAGGCCTCTACCTCTACCACAGCCTACAGTGCCTACAGGGGAGGAGGAGGAGCCAGTGGATCGGTGGATAGATGATGTCAGATGTACAGATAGGTACAGGTAGTGGTGGGTGGCTCAGTTACGAGCCATACCACCTAGACCGGGGCAGCCAGACTTAGCTACCATTACAGTGCAGAGAGATGCCCTACAGGGGCAGGTAGCGACGTTGATTACCCAGATAGGTATACTGCAGACACAACTGGAGGGGTCAGAGGTAGAGGTAGCAGAGCTACGAGTACAGGTGGCCAGTCTGCAGGCCCAGATGGTGGAGGGAGAGGATGGAGGAGATGGAGAGATGGAGATAGAGATGGTCAGGTGGTAGCCTTACTGGCTCAGGTGGCAGGTTTACAGGGCTAGTTGGCCATAACCCAGGCATAGATTGGGGCCTTACAGGCCCAGATACAGGCACAGGGGTAGGGGGCACCACCACAGGCACAGGGAGCTGGTCCCAGTTCACAGGCTGGTGTAGGGTAGGTCGCTACAGGGTAGGTACAGGGGCCGAGACCTATGGGACCACCATAGACCATGCCTGTATCCAGGTTACGGGATGCCCTAGGTGAGGTGAGATATTATCAGGATCAGCTCATGGTGGCTAGGATAGACTTCCTATCCTACGGAGAGTACAGGGCACAACAGGCATCCAGTGAGAGGATGAGATCCCACACACATAGTGTGGAGAGCACAGGAGGTCAGTGAGCTCTGAGGCCCGATCAGGGAGAGGCCACCAGTGCACAGTGACCAGTGCTAGGTGAGGTGCCAGCAGGGACACAAGAGGCTGAGGGTGTAGGTGACACAGAGATGGAGGACATCTGGTGAGATGCCTGAGATGTGGTCACCTGATTTTTGATGTATACTAGTGATTTTTTGATATATATGTCGGCCTGCGTGCCGAAGATAGTTGTATTTTTGATCCCATACTGGCCTGTGTGCCAAAGACAGTGAGGATGTATGAGTGATTTTGTATATTTTGAGCATATACTGGCCTGCGTGCCGAAGAGATTTTGTATTGATTCATTCATTCTTTTTGTATATATGAGACCGGCCTGCATGCCGATGACATTTTGTATTATATATCAGCCTGTATGCTTAACATTTTTGAGATGATAGACATGATGAGGTAGACATGTATATTGAGACACACATTTATTGATTTATATGATGAGATACATGGTATTTTGATGTGTTGATGTGTTTATGAGACATTGGTTTATGGCTTGTGTTAGATGAGATATGGATTTGTTACTTTAATGTGAGTTAGGAAATTAGGTTGGTTAGGCATGATGGAGTTAGGCATGGTTGAGTTTTATAGGCATGGCATGGATCGGTTATAGGCATGGATTGAGTCAGGTTTAGGCATGGATCAGGGTTATAGGCATGGTTGAGTCAGGTTGGTTTAGGCATGGATCGAGTCAGGTTATAGGCATGGTTGAGTCAGGTTAGGCATGGTTGAGTTGAAAGTAGGTTTAGTTATGATTCATTATTTTGGCAATGAATGATACTATGGGTCATATGTGAAATGTTGTATAATCTATGCATAGTGATGATAGAGAGATGGTAGGTGTAATAAATGTATGTTGTGGTAAGCAACTTGTTATGTATGTGGCTTAATTTCCAATTTTGTTATAAAAGGGGAACTAAGTGAAATGTGATGTAAATGGTGAGTTAGGCATGGTTGATGAATTGTTTTAGGGTAGAAAATGGCCGAGCTAACCTCCAAGGGCCCCATGCCCTCGGAGTGCTGCCTACATAGTCCTGGTGAAAAAGGGACCTCAGGCCGATGTAGTTCTCCCATGAGCTAGGGAAGAATATGAAAATGAGTTGGTAGGTTTTTGGGCATGTTGTGGGTTTAGGTTTAATAGGTGTGGGTAGATTATAGGTAAAAGGATGTAGGTGAAGGTGATTATGGTGAAAGGGGAGGATTACCTAAAAGGTAAGCATCGAGGACCAAGTCCTGTATAAGGTAATCAAAACATAAACAAAGATGGTTAAAAGATAAGAGGGGGCAATAAAGCCACCTGATTGGGTAGGATCATACCGAGTAGATCATACCTTGGAGGGGGTGATGAACATAAGACCCGAAAGGCATTGCACGATTAACTGTTCTACGATGAAGGTAGTCACAGGATCACCAAATGTCTAAATTCCAAGATGTCCCTTGAGGTAATTGAGACAATGAGAGTGGAAGTTGGTAAGGAGGGTGAAAGGTAGTTAATTTTATATGTTTTGAGTGACAGGGCTTTTGGGCAAGGGGTCCTAGGTCACAATGGGCAAGTCCATGACTAAAAAGTTTTTTGTTTTGATAGACTGATCGATGCGGGAAGTCTATATGGGATAAATAATATGGTACTCCTTGAGGTCTTCGTGAAGCTGATCGATGCGGGAAGCTTTGGTTTCTCTCATTTTTTATTTATTTTTGTTAAAAGCTTCACATAGCTTTCCTTCGAGGGGGCAGTCTATTTATAGCAGCAAATTTGTTCGAGAGGAAGATGTCCTTTTGAGGGAGTCATCTTTTATTAGAAGTTTGACTCAAGGAGTTTGGTCCCATGTGAGGTCTTTGAAATCATGGACAAGACCAAGGTGGAGGATAGGACTCTTGTTCAAAAGGCAAGGTGGAATGACCATGGGATCTCATCTAAAGGTAGACGAAAAGTATCCATGAGAATCATGCTATGTGCAGTGCCGTGGTACACATATTCAAGAGAAGATAACAAGTGACGGGTACTCACATGATTCTTGTTTAATCATTAGGGAGGTGTATGGAGTGGATAGCACTCAAGGGATGAGCCTGTAAAGAGACAAAGGGTGAGGTAGGATGACGAGTCAACAATAGAATGGTCGAAGATGCAATGCGTTAAGGGGCTCAGGTTCGGGTTTACCATCAAGTGAGGATAAACGATAGGCACCTGATCCATAGGTATGAGTTACGATGTATGGTCCAAGCCAATTAGGAGTGAATTTTCCCCGTTTACTTTTTTCTGCTTTGGTTACGTGTTGATTTTCTTTCAAGACAAGGTCACCGACTTGGAAGGTTCATTCATGAACACATTTGTCATAAGCACGTTTGATACGTTGTTGGTAAACTTGAAGGTGATCCAGAGCATTAAGACGACATTCATCTAATAACTCTAGTTGTGCTAAGCGGTCCTGACGAAAGTCATCATCAGTAAGCATGTCATGGAGAGAAATGTGGAGTGAGGGGATCTGGACTTCGAGAGGCAGAACAACCTCTGTACCGTAGACCAGAGAAAAGGGTGTGGCCGCAGTGGAAGTGTGAATACTAGTGCGGTATGCCCACAGGGAAAAAGGAATGTGCGTATGCCAATCCTTCCCAGTATCGTCAACCACTTTCATGAGAATTTTGTTGAGGGTTTTGTTAGTGGATTCAGCTTGGCCATTGGTTTGTGGGTAATAAGGTGATGAGAAACTAAGCTGAATGCCGAAGGCGTCGCAAAGTTTTTGCAATGTTTTGTTTTTGAATTGTTTTCCATTGTCAGTGATGAGGTGATGAGGAACACCAAAGTGACAAATGATGTGATGGTTAATGAACTCACATATTTTCTCAGCTTTCATGGAGATGAGTGGTATGGCTTCCACCCATTTTGTGTAGTATTCGGTAGCAGTTATGATCCATTGATGGCATTGGGAAGAATGGGGATTGATTTCTCTGACAAGATCCAAACCCCATTGAGAGAAGGGCCAAAGGTCACGAGCGACCTGTAAGGCATGACTGGGTGTATGATGAAGGTTGGAATGTTGTTGGCATTTTACACAATGTTTGACATAGTCACAACAATCATGGTTAAGGGTCGGCCAGTAATAGCCTAGGCGAAAGAATACGCTTAGCAACAGCAAGGCCACTAAAGTGACCTCCACATATGCCATCATGAACCTCCTTAATGGTATAAGGAATTTCAAAACTTGTGAGGCATCGTAAGAGAATACCATCAAAGCCATGCTTATAGAGGAGTCCCCCCAGAATGACAAAATGAGAGACCTTTTTAAGGAAGGCGCGTTGTCCGTTACGGGTGAGATCAGGAGGTAAGATGGAGAGAGAAAGGTAGTCGGAGTATTGTTTATACCAAAGGTCACTCGGGTCTGGGGTGTCAGTTCCGATTGAGTAAACATCATGAGGTAAATAAGAAGGTGAATGGAGGCATTGTATGGTGACAAATATTTTGGAATCGGCAGGGGAAGCGGGTATTTGGGAAGCTAAGCAGGCCATGGTATCTACAAATTTGTTGGTTGAACGTGGGATGGTTTGAAGGGTGTAACGATCAAAGGTGGTCAAAAGTATGTCTACATGATGTTTATACTTTTGAAGTATCTCGTTACGACATTGGTACATACCATTGACTTGGTTTATGACCAATTGTGAATCACCAAAGATGTTGATTGATTTGACATCTAGGGCATATGCGGCTTGGAGACCTAGTATGAGCACTTCGTACTCGGAAATATTGTTGGTGCATTCAAAGTCTAGTTTGAAAGACAAAGGCATGGGTTCTCCATCCAGAGGAATGAGGATAATACCAGCCCCACCCCCATGCTGACACTTGGAACCATCGAAGAAAAGTGTCATTTGGTAAGGGGGTTCGTCCAGGGAAAGAGTAGCAATTGACTCATCAGGAAAGTCAAAATTAGAGGGTTGATCCCCAGAAATAGGTGCGTCAGCCAGTTGGTCGGTGATAGCTTGGCCCTTGATGGACTTTTGATGAATGAATTCGAGGTCAAGATCAGCTAAAAGCATAAGCCATCATGCGGCACACTGATTTTGATAAGGTTTGGCGTACATGAAGTGTAAGGGATCGGTGTTGGTCACGACATAGGTTTTGTGGTTGAGTAGGTAATGGCGGAGTTTGGTGGCAATGAAAACTAAGGCTAAGAAAAGTTTTTTTGGGATGGTTGTATCGGGTTTCATAGTCCAAAAGAGTACGGCTTATGTAATAAACCACCTGCTCCCTGTGTTGTTCATCGCGATGAGCGAGCATGGCTCCCAAGGAATGATCAGTAGCTGATATGTATAGGTAAAAAGGTTGATCATCTTTAGGTGGAATGAGTACAGGTGGTTGGAGAAGGTATTGTTTTAGGGCCTCAAAAGCTTTGTGACAGTCATCATCCCATTTAAAGGAGACATCCTTCCTAAGCAGATGATGAAATGGTTGACACCGATCAGATAATTGTGAAATGAAATGGTGAATGGACTATAATTTACCTTGCAGGCTATGGAGTTGGTGAAGGTTAGTAGGTGGAGGCATTTCAAGGATGGCCTTGACTTTAGTAGGGTCAACTTCTATACCATGGAGGGAAACAATAAATCCCAGGAGCTTTCCTGAGAGAACCGCGAAGATGCACTTTTTAGGCTGAAGGCAGGATGTAATATTTAATGAGGCGGTCAAAGATGGTTTTTAGGATGGAGGTGCTCAGAGTGACATTTAGATTTGGCCAAGAGATCATCCACATAATCTTCCAATATGCGATGCATGATATCATGGAAGATGTAAGTCATAGCACGCTGATATGTGGCACCAGCATTTTTAAGGCCAAAAGGCATGACTCGATAGCAAAAGGTTCCCCAAGGGGTGATGAATGCAGTCTTGTGTTGATCTTCTGGGGAAAGAAAAATTTGGTTATAACCCGAGAAGCCATCCATGAGTGAGAGCATCTCATGACCAGTGGTGAGGTCAACCAGTTGATCAATACCGGGCAAGGGAAAGTCATCTTTCGGGCAGGCTAGGTTGAGGTCACGGAAGTCCATGCAAATGCGGAGTCCCCCTGTTGCTTTAGTAACAGGGACAATGTTAGAAATCCAATGAGGATAATCAATGGGTAAGATGAAGGAAATGGAAAGAAGGCACTGAAGTTCTTCTTTGACGAGAAGAGCAATGCGAGGGTGCATTTTCCTCAGCTTTTGTTTGATAGGTTTGGCATCGGGAATGGTTACAATATTATGGACCCTTACTGTGGGGTCAATACAGGGCATGTCTGCATAAGACCAAGTGAAAGCATGGTTATGATCTCCGAGAAAAGAAGTGATGGCTTCCTGTTCAGCAGCATCTAAAGATTGTCTGATCTTTAGGATGTGCGGGTCATCCTGAGTATGAATGTTGATCTCGATAGTCGATTCATTCAACATGGTTTGCATCTCAGAGGGTAACGACTGATGAATATATGAGTCTTCTGCACCAAGGTAGGTGAGTATGGATTCATCATCCTGACATTGAATGACGTTAATTGTAGGTGTGTCATCATCGATCATTTCAGGATACAGGAATGGAAGAGTGGAAGGGGCCTCACCTTCACGTTGATAAGTCAAAGGCCCCAAGGAAATGGTGTTTATGAAAAAAAAAAGTTAGGAGGGATAGATTCAGGATCCATCGACTCCATCGGTGAGGGTGGTGATGAAGGTGGAGTGGGTGAAGGTGGTGATGAAGATGAAGGTGGAGAAGGGCTAGGGTCCTCAATGAGTTCAATGCAGGCCTATTTGGTAGGAGGTTCAGGGAAGTCGATACCACTACGGTCGTTATGTTTGTGGGTGGTACATGGAATAATGGTATGGCAGGCCTTGCTCATAAAATCCAAAACCAAAACCCTTCCACGCACAGTGGTGCAGGAAGGTGTGGGTGAAACGGTGATTGGTAAGTGATTGGAAGTCAGCGGAAAATGGGTGGGTTTGTGATGGTGGTTCAGGTGTGTAAGTGGTAGTATCAAGTCCCCCATAGGTGAGACTAGTACGAAGATGAGGAGGACCATAAAGGAGGCATTCTCCTATATGGTGATCATAGCGAGGGTGTTGGTGAAGGCTTCCATACTCCTGCAGAGTAAGGAATGTGTTGACACTATATAGGTGGTACTCCCCCAGAGTGAGGCATTGAAAAACACCTTCCAAGGGATCAGTGGTTGGTAAGTAGGTAGCTGGAATGGATGATGTGTCAGAGGTCGATGCGGAGGTGGAGTTAATGGATTGGGAAGCTAATGGGTCAGCCGTGGAGGTTATAGCAGTGGTAGGAATGGAGGAGGTATGTGCGGTGAAAGCAGTGGCTGTACTGGTAGGTGGAGGTGTAGGTGAAGTGGTATTGGTTGCGGAGGTAGACGGCTTGACAGGTATGAGCACATCATTGGGTCGGTAAAGCATGTTGCATGTTTTGAAAGGTGATGGGTCAGCTGGAATGGTATAAGTGTGTCCTTCATGTTCAAACTTTACACAACGATGCAAAGTGGAAGGAACGTAACCCATGACATGGATCCAGGGTCTACCAAGCAACAAGTTATATTGGAATTCCCCCTCCAAAATGTAAAACAATTCTGGAACAGTGCGGGGGCCCACGCAAACATGGAAGGATGACAGTGCCTAGTGTGGAGGTGATAGCGTCATTGAATGAACGCAACATGACCGGATGTTTATGCATGTAATTGTCAGGTATGCACATTTGAGAAAATGCATGGGATGAAATGATGTTAATGCTAGCACCTCCATCAATCATCACACGACGTACCCATATGTCATCAATGTGGATGGAGATGAAGAGGGCTGGGTCTGGTCATCATTTTGGTGTGGCGCGATCTCTTCCTCTGAGAAGCTAAGGGAGGCCACTTGTTGAACAAGGTGGGGTGAAGATGAAGGTGGTAATTTGGTGAGAGAGGCTACATGATGGGGTGTGATAATGGAGGCTACGGGTGTAGGGTCATTAGGTAAAACCTCAATAGATTGAAGAACCTCCATGAGAGCTTGACGATGGGATTCTGAGGTTTGGATGAGGTCATATAAGGACATTTTGAGGGGAGATTGGTGTAATTGTTTGAGCATGGTGTGATGTGTGATGCCATTAGAAATGGGGTACGTGGGGCCACAGATAGTTATTTTAGGTATGGGTGCAGATGGTATGTTGGGTATAGGATTGGTTGGTAGGTCAGTTGCCTTTTCTTTTCCCTTCTGCACACGTGTAGTGACATGTATCATGTTGATTTGAGGGGAGTTGGAAAATGGAGAAGGTGTAGGGTGAGTGGTGTAACGACATGAAGGGAAAAAACCTACTGGAGGAGAAAAGCCTTGTGAGGTGAGCTGGGCGCAACGACATTGGGGTGGTGGCGTGGCAAGTTCTCTGATGTGAACCATGTTAATTTCAAATCTTGAGGGTGGCTCTAGGAGTGGTGAGGGTGGAGGTTGTGGTTGTTGAGTGGGTAGTGTGGGAATGGGTGTCGGTGAAACAGGATCCTCGTCAAGAAGGTCGTCATCATCAAAGTTGGTTTCTGGTGGACACAATTGGATAAGGATGGTTTTCAAGGCCTTGCAGTTCTCCACATCATGCCCTGACACACAATGGTATGCGTAAATTTTAGTATCATCAAACCCTTTTGGCTTGGGTTTGAGGGGGTCGTAAGGTCAGAGTGGCGGTAATGTGATAACAGAAGTCTCGAGGAGGTTGGTTAAAATTTTGGCATAGGACCCTGCTAGTGGATCACAATGGGAAGTGAACGTGGGTTTGGGTGTAGGTGTGGTTGATTGTCGAGGAACTATTTTTGGAAGAGTAGGAATGGGTCAAGTTATGGTTTTAGGTGCCGGTGTGGTTTTAGGTATCGGTCATGTTTGTTTGGGTAGGGGTACAATAGATGGATGGGTAGGAGGGTGTGTGGTTGTTTTGACTACCTTATTGTGGGGTAGTGGGGTTTTGTTTTTGGGTTGCACCTTCTTGGGTAAAGGTGATGTGGGTGTACGAGGTCTAGAAGGAAAAGCAGATGGAGGAAGAGGGTGAGTTACCCATGGGGATAACGGGGGTGCTGTGAAGGTAGATGACGTGGGTCGTACTTGGGGTGTGAGGGACAATGACTGAAGTGTAGTGGGTAGTGAAGCAATAGCTGAGGGTATTGGAGGTATTGGTGGTAAAGAGACTGCAGGTGCGGGTGTAAGTCATGTTGTGTGCCTGGGTAGGTTAGAGGTTTGTGAGGAAGGAATGGGTTGTTGTGTTATTGGTTTATGGATGGGTGAAGGTTGCTTGACCATGTTGGGTAGCTGAGGTCTTAAGACAGATGGGACAAGTGCGGGTGTGATTGGTGCGGTCGGGGTATGAGGTCGATGAGTTTGTTTCTTTGGTTTGGGTGTCAGAGTAGGTGTGGTATTGACGTTGGAGGATGTAGCTAAATCCAGTTTAATAGGTGGATGAGTAAGGCTGGTGGTCGGGGTGACCCCTAAAGTGGTAATAGGTTTAGTTGAGGAAAATGTTGTAGGTGTGGGTTTGGGTTTAGATGTAGGTTGGGTTATGGGTAAGGGTGTGGTTTGAGTGCTAACAGGTATCGTGGAAGGGGTTGCAACAGAGGTGGTTGTGTTTGGTTTGATTGGTCGAAATGTGTTTGGGTAGATAGTGGAGGTATCAGCGAGGGATCTCTGCATCTGTGTTGAGACGGGGAGTAAGAGGCACCCCCATAGTAAAGCCCTATCCACATAATCTAAGTGATCAGCCAAATGTGAGAATGACACGTCTGTAGGTGGAGTTGGTGAGGACCTAATGGAAATTCCCGTAAAATGTGTCTTAGAGATGGGGAATTGGCTAGCTTCAGCTTCCATGGGTAAGAGAGCCAAAATTAGGTCTGGTGGGATTCTGGGTAGCTGATGGAGAATGCTCGCCAAGAGGCAAAGGTATCTCAACTGGGTCTATGATAGGTGGAGGAGATGATGGGAGCTCCTCTATAAGTGGAGGAACAGATGGGCACTCCTCTGTGGGTGGAGGAGGCAATGGGTGCTCCTCTGTGGGTGGAGGAGATAATGGGAGCTCCTCTATGGGTGGAGGAGGTACTGTAGGTAAAGGTTCTCTAAGTGGTGAAGCCAGGGGTAAGATGGGCTCAATGTTAGCGAAGACCCCTCCGTTGGTGATGAAGGAGATGAAAGGTGTTCCTCTATTGGTGAAGGAACAGGGGAGGTTGGTTCCAATGTGGAAGGAGGATTTCGGGCTAGGATCTCCTCTATGGAAGGAATATGGGGTAATTGGGAGGTGACAGGTACCTCATTAAAGATAGCGTGAACCTCGTGGGTATGGGTATCATGAGTTGATGTCTCACCGGTTTGATTGGATGAAGGGGCATGGTTGGGAAATGGTTTTTTGAAGATTTGTAGATTTTGGTTGGGGGTGGCATTGGGATTATCCACAGTTAACTCACCTTTCTCGAGCATTTCTTGGACAATATTTTTAAAAGTGATGCAGTTTCCATCACTATGACCCTTTACTCGATGATAGTTACAGAAATCATGTTCTTTATACCATGCGGGCATGGGGCGAGCAGGGTCAAAACCAGTGTGTGGTTTTATAGGTGGAAGGGTGATGACTCTGGCTTTGATAAGCTTTTCTAAGACAGAAGAGTAAGGTTCCCCAATTGGGGTATATTTTCACTGCTCTCGTCTGAATTGAAAAGTCTGGACAGGTGAGAGATTAGATGAGGGTGTAGCCTGATTTGATGGATGAGTTGGGCCGGCCTTGAGTACCACTGCGTTAGCGGTGCCCTTAGCTTTTGAATAATTGGTTTGTGGTTTGGAAGAAGAAGAGGTATCATTCAACTTGAATGCCGAATTCTTATTGCGTAATTGGATTTTCTTCTCTTCGATGGCCCGAATCTCTAACTTTCGTGCCATAGTGAATGCCTCATCAAATGTTCGGAAGGTTTGGACCTGCAAGGTCAGGGAGATATGTCTAGCGCAAGCCCATGTGAAGAGCTCGATGAGTTCTGTTTGTGGCAGTTGGAAGGTAAGTTGATTGATCAGGCTGCGCCAGCGAGTGACAAAATCTGCGATAGATTCGTCCTCATACTGACGTGTGGAATATAGATCGGTCATGGTAACCTTCTTGACGATATTGATAGAGAAATGATCCAAGAAGGCTTGGGCTACCTGATTGAATGAGAATATAGAGTGTTTAGGTAACCCACTATACCAATCTAATGCAGGTCTAGTGAGGGACATGGGAAAGGTTCTCAAAAGCAAGGCATCATCATGAGCGATCAGATAACACCCATGTTTGAATGACCGCAAATGTTGTTGTGGGTCTTCTTTGCTATTGAAACGATTGAATTTAGGCATTTCCCAATGCACAGGGTATGAACAGATAGGAATGGATGGGTGAATAGGCTCGTTGCAAATCTCGTCATAGGTGAGAGTGTTGCGGGAGCTGGAAACTGATGCCTCCAATGTCTGCATCTTGTCCAACATCATTTTAATTAGGTCATTGGTGGGTTGTGATGATTGGATGCCTCCTGTAGCATGAGAAGGTTGGTTTTGGGCATATAATGGGGGTGGCACTCCATTGTATGGGGCTGCCATGTAGGGTGGTGGAGAAGAAGGTAGTGAAATAGGGGGTACGTACCTGGAATGTATAATGGATGAAATGGGAGGTTGTTGGTAGTATGTATATGGGGGTGGAAGGGTCGTGGTAACCCTAGTGGCAATAGGGGCTAATGATTGTGGAATAGAAAGAACCACATTCTGAAATGGGGTAGGGGTCACCGACACTGGAGGTGGTAATGTAGCTACGGGTATGTGTGAGACATTAGGGGTGGATGAGGTTGTGTTTGGGGTAGTTGTCGAGGGTACGGTGGATGTAACGGGTGCCACAGAGGTAGCAGATGTGGCAGTCATAGTGGGTATAGGACCTAACTGTGAAACGACTGGGGGTAAGGTGGATGCGGGCAGCACGGAGCCAGATGGGGCCGATGCGGGAGTGGGTACGAGAGTCAGGGGGATAGATACGGGCATGCCATATATCAACTGACCCGAGGCATCTCGAGTGGATGAGTGGGAAAGGTAAAACTGCAAGGCGGCAGGGTTTTGGTCAAGGAGTCATGTGAACTCCTCATCTCCGGTAGCGATAGTAATAGGCTGGATGGGATCCATGGCTGGTGATAAAATGGAAGGTGGTGAAGGACTAGGTGGGAGTGGTTGACAACTGGCATGAAATACGAGTGCGCTTGCTTGTCTTCGGGTCAGCACCATGTGAACCAGTACTGATCAGGTAGGGCTACTTCTCTGTAAATGACACAGAGAACAACAGGAACAGGTGAATCTGGTGACAAAAAGTGGATTAAGTACCAAATGGTGGCTGGAATGTGAAACAGGCTAACCAATGCCGGTTAGGGAAAACTGACGCCGGTCAGGGGTAACCACTACCGGTTACTGTAGAAAATGACAGTGAGTAAACAACGAGGCAGAAGGTAAAATCTGACAGGTATGCCAAATCTGAAGATGTTTAAAATGTCAATGGGAATAATGACAGTGACAGGGACTGTGAAAAGTGGAAGAAAGTGAAGTAAAATGTCCTTTTGAGTAGGTTAGCAAAAGGACCTGGAACCGACGTCAGTTGGGTATAACCGATGGCGGTCAGAGGTAACCGATGACGGTTACTGTGAAATTGAAATAGTGATGAAAGAAAGTGGTTGTGAATTAAAATCTGATGTAGAATCAGACCCAGAATTCTGAGAATGATGATGATATGGCCCAGGCACACTCAGGTGAAGCTGGAATACACCAGCTGTGATGAGGAGCATGCAAGGATGAACAAAAAAGTGACGAACGTGATCTCTCACCTCAAAATGCAAGCCAAGCAAAAACACTAAGAAAATGTGATCCTAGGAGTGCCTTTTCTATTATGTTTGTTTAGCTTATGCTATTTAGGGACTGACACATGAATTGTGAAATAGAGTTTTTGGTGAGGATGGCTTCCTGCAAAGAAGGAGATCTAAAAGGTGAGGTTTCAGGTATGTTATGGTGGGGGCGGGCTTCGCTCTGAAGTATGACTCGACAGAGCAGCGAGCTGGGTGCCCACTGTGCCGTGATCATGTGATCACCTACAACTTCTTCCAGGTAGGATGTTGTTTAAGAATGTATGTATTTTGAATTTTTGTGAGGTTTGGTAAGACTCAGAGAAAGAGAAAAGGATAGAAGTGCTTTTCTACGATTCGTTTGTCAACCATCAGCTGGGCATGACTTCCAGCGTATAGGTTGCCCTCAATTAATGTGAGCTAATGCAATAAATCAGAATGGAATGCACTTATTTTTAAACCCAAATCGAAAATGTGAAATTGGATGACACAATAAGATGAAGAGGAAGAGGGATGCTCTTTCACTACAATGCAGAAAACATGAAGAAATGGTTCTTTTTAATTACACCAAAAGAAAAAGTTTCCTTTAGAGAAAATAGAAAGAAGAGGTGGATTACCAAGGAAGAAAATTAGTGTGTACACTTTTCAGAAGGGAAACAAACACACAATTTTTTCCTAGGAATGAATGAAATGCAAGGAACCCCAGATGGGTCCCACCGGGCATGCCAAAATGTTTCACCTGATTCTTAGATCATTTCTTTGAAGCGTTGACGAAACAGATAGGGTAACGGGCATAGGAGGAATACCTGTTCAAATGTTGGTTGATGGGTTGTTGCACGCGTATGACTTCCGAATCCACAGCTGATCGTGAGAGCTTCCTTTTGGCTAGGAGGAACTACCTGTAATGAAAACAAGACCACTAGAAGGAATTAAACAATATGGGCAGTGAACTGCCTAGCGTATGCTAGATCTGGGAAGTGTGATACTTCCTAGATGGCTATCAGTCCACTGTTTTAAACAATTTAATGTTGTAAACAAAGTAAATCCTATTGTTATTTGAAATGATTTAGGTATCTCACTTAAAAACACAATAAGAAATAGATCTAATCTAACAGGCTAAGCTAGAATAGAATCCAAAGGTCAAATGATTGGTTCTGGGTTCTGCAGGTTTGATAGAGGTCTCAGGTAGATCACAGGTGAATGAGGGTGAAATGAAATTAGGTGGGTAGGTCTCTGTTCTAGGCTGTGTGGGAAAATACAGAGACCGGTGTCGGTCAGGGGTGACCGACGGCGGTTAGGTGTAACCGGTGCCGGTTACTGTGAGATCTGGAAATGTCACAGAACAAGCTGTGGTCTCCTTTGTGATTGCACAAAGGACTTTGGTGGGTCGAGATGAGGTATTGGGTGACTGGAGTAGGCTTTGGTGAGGTTTTAATGGGTATATGGAGGTGAAAATGTTGGAGAAGGTCAATAGGGGGCAAGATAAACAATGGATGATAAAATGATGATGAAATGAAATAAACCAGGAAAGTATGATGTTATACTTACTTGGATTCCATTCCTGAATGCCTGTGTGTGAGGGATGGAGGTGCTGATGAGGGGTTTGAAGGTTGCAAGTGATCACCAACTGAAAGAAAGCTTCTGCATGGGCTGCATGTACACTCCTCTTTGCTTGGATAGATCAGATCATGGCTGGGATGGCTGTGCAGGAGAAGATGCTCAATCTCCTTCCTTGCATGCGAGTTTTTCACTGGAATTTTCTCTCTGAAGATGCGTTATCTCTTTTAGATGTGTTCTTGCTCATCAACCTTCTCTCAATGTTTTCCAACCTTGAGAATAAGGTAGTTTAGGGGTTAAAAGGGGTAACCGACGGCGGTCCGGCTTAACCGGCGACGGTTAGGGGTAACCGACGTCGGTCAAGGCAGGATTTCCTAGGTTTACTAAACTAGGGAGATCCTCCTGATTTCCTTGGATCTCATGTCGTTATCCCATGGATTAGACTGGGAGCTTCTTGTGAGCATGCGGGGATGTGGTTAGAGGGAATGTAGGCATTGATTTTTAGGGTTTGGGTAAGTCTTAGTTAGTTATGGCAACTTACTAAGAATAGGTCTTAGGTTGAGTTGGCTTGGTGAGGTGTCTAAGTGAACTGTATGTGTGGATATTATTTAAATAAGATATTTAAATAATAAATATAGTGAGGATAATGAATTAATTTAATTAGATTAATTAAATTAATATTAGTGGGGTGAAGGGAGTCATGGCTAGGTAAATGTAATAAAGGGTGCTTATTGGTCGAGGTACGAAAGGGGAATGTGAAATAAAAATGTTTATTACGAGGAATAAATAGGGGAAGTTGGTGGTGAAGTTTTTGAAGGTAGTTAAAGGATTGGTGGAGGCTAGTGGAAAAGGAATGGTGGTTAGGAGTGCGTGGAGTTTTGAATGGGGGTGGTGGCATCTATAAAAGGTAGGGGTATGCTCACAAGGCATTGACACGGTTTTACCAAATGCAACTTGTTGGATGGAAATTTTATATTTTAATACAAGCAACGGTTTAGGGGACAACATTCCCTCCTCTTTATGGGAGAGGTTCCCTTATTTTCTAAACAAAATGGAAAATCTACCTATTTACAAATATACAATCTAACAATATCCATGTGAGAATTTTGGTGTAAAGAATACCTCCATATTCAAATAAATGTCAATACAAAAGATGGGAAAAGAGGAAAAGTATTTTTTAGGAAGAAACAATGGTTTTGAATGAGTGAGAGGAATGAAGTAATGGCCCACAGTCCAAATTAATCCACCTATCAAGGCTATAAGTAACTTTCTCGGTTGTGCGAGATCACTCACCATTGTGATGAATAAAATGGAAGAAAGAAACACTTTCGGATATATAGATTGCAGAATAATATCATACTAATGCATGCATGAGATTTTAAGAACACATGAATTTATATATTTGAAAAATCACAAGATATAAATGCAGTAGACACAAAGTTCTTTGCACTATAATAGATGAGTTGAATACACAGTCTCACATTCAAATATATGAAATTCACATTTACAATGCTTAGAAATAGAAATGAAAGAACATAGAAAATAGTAGAGGCAAGCTTCTCATGTATTGATTTTCAATATTACCTGTATCATTACATTTAAAACACCAAAATCCAACAACCCTTTTACAATGAGAGCAAAGCCTTATATAGGTTAAGGGGCGGTTGTAACCAACTTTCTCTAGTCCAATTATCTTTTTAATTAAGTGTTGTCACTTAATTAATGAATTACATGTAGTTAGCTTTATTTACAAATTCATACTTTTTAAAATAATAAATCTAACTTTTTAATACAATAACTAGAAAGAAAAGCTTAGGAACTAGTGGAAGAAGCACTTATAGATGGCACTGCTAAAGTCTTCACTTTAAGTATATGATTCTTGAATTTGACTAAGGCACCAACAATTTCCATGCCTTTTGAGATGGTTGTGTTTGCCATAACATTCATCCAACTACCTAAGGAATCTTCCATGTCTCTTCCAATGCCTTCATTCAACAACAAGCCTTTGATAGCCTCTATGAAAACATTATGCAATTTAGTGATTTCCTCCATATTTTCTTTGGTCACAATCTCAGGCTTGAACAAATATTCTTTGATGAGTGCCCTGAATCTTGATTTGATATATTCTAATGGGTGTCTCTCTACATAGTTGTCTTTATAAAACTAACACCATAGAGCTTGAAATTCAGCAAGTCTCTCAAATTTGAATGCCTCTCCTTTTTGTACCATGTTCTTTAGTTCAGTGATTGCCTCTTCCAACACCTTGATTTTCCATTCAACACTGATCACCCATTTTATGGAAAGGTTACTTTTTGAGTCATCAAATACTTTGTGTGTAAGGAGGATTTTCTCATTTGTAGCATTCATGATTCTAAGATCTTTAATACATTCCAACCAAAGTGTAAGCTCTTTCTCATATCCACTAATTACTGTACCAAACTGACTTTGGGCCAAGGAGATGTTTTCATATACTTTATAGGCTTCTTCTATGAAATTCAAACTAGATACTGACATTCCTTCAACCATTGCTTCAATTTCCTTTCCATAAGAAGCATGTTTATGGATATATTTGATGGCTTGAACATCTTCATTAGATAGAAAAATGGGAGGAGGCATTGAAAAGAGAGGATTATGATCAAGCACTTTATCATTGGCAAGGAAAAATTTGATGAAACTAGAAAGAACTTGTACTTGTTCTTCCAGCTACTCTTATGTTTGTTTACCTTTTTCTACCCTCTCAATAACCTTGGAGACTGTTTCTTTCAAGTTTTGAACATCTCCCTCGGGATTAGATTCACCCAATGGGATTCTTGTCATCTCTAGGTCAACAATGGTTAAGTTATTTTCATTCTTTTCCCCTCTTGGTTTGGCTATCTCCAAATATTGCAGACCTTTTAAATCAGAGACCAATTTAGAAGAAGATTTTTCCTTGTTAACAGGAGGAGTGGAAGTTGTACTAAGGAGGGCAGCTACATCATTAAATCCCAGAACAATGACTTGAGAAGATGCCTTCCTTTTCCTGTCAATCATGGGCTGGACCCATGTGAAGGTGTCACTAGATGATGGAGCAGAAAGTAGGCCTAATGCAAGTGCATTGAGAGAACCAAGAGTTTGAGTAGTAGATACTTCTAGAGTGGGTGTCCCAGTACTAGGATAAGACACTTCCGTAGTTGGTGATTTGAGCTTGGTAATGGTCAATTTTCTAGAATCTATTTTTACAACCTCCAATTTATCTTCTTCATCTTCTTCCTTTTCATTGTTTCCACCCTCATAATTACTTTCCTCATGTTACTTTTTTCCTTTTTCCTCTTCTTTCGAAAGGTCGATTATTTGTTCAATCCTCTAAGCCTTTCCTATTGAAACAAATATTAATTACCATCTGGAAAATCCTCTAGAAATTTTGAATATTTTGAAATCTTTGATCTCTTACAGAGAAATTCAACCAAAATACCTTCTTCTCACCTCATATTCATATGAACAGTCCTACCAATAGTCTTCCAGAGTGGGCAAATGATAATAGCTCATTCTGAGGCGATTGGAGATAAAACCTTTTATGTCAAAGTAGGATCTCTTGTGAAAAATATGAAAATTAAAACCGTAAATTGTCTTCTCTACATTTTGAGCATCTAGTGTTGTTCTGTAAGTATAATTCCCCAAAGAGATTGCGAATTGAATACAAGTGATCTTCTTGTCTCTGCATGTTCTATGTAGCATGTCAAGTTACCTGCAAACCTCTACTATGAAAATCTTGTCATTTCAATACATGGGGAGTTTGTTCAGAGTACCTTTAAATCTAGCTAAGCTAATATAGGAGAATCTCCTAAATTGAATGAAAAAAATACCATATGTTGAAATTGGTTGTTTTGTCTCAACAGACACCCTTTCAGCTATGTTTCCCTCTAAGATTCTAATAATATACATTGTGAAAGCATCATTGAATCTACCGAAATGGATCTTGTTGTTTTTGAAGGTTAGTTGTGGGTAGAATTCATACACTAGCCCATTCTTTTTATCATCCACTAGAGATATGTCCAACCAGACCCTGTATGCTACAATTGTGTACATTAGGTAGGAATTCATGTAGAATGACTTGCTTCTTTGCACATTTTCTAGTTGCTCACCGAGGTTCTCACATATTATCTCCCCCCAATTTAAGCTTTGTTTTCCCTCACATATGATGTTTATGCAAACACACATCTAAAACTAAAATTCATTAGTAGAGGGAAGGCCCATCAATATGGATTTAACAAAGTGATCATATCAGATAACTCCTCCTTTAAATTTGACCTGTACATGACTTTGAAATTTTTTGAAGCTCCTTTTTTTGAGTTCTAAGCCAAGACTTGGTTATCATTGTTCTCTACTTATCCTTGTCTTGTTCAAAAAGACTCTAAGCCTGTACCTTGGTTAAAGTATTGGAATCTTCAACAATGGGAATTCTAAAGGAAACATTTATGTAGTTGACATCCAACTTAGCAATTACTTGGCCTTGGGGATCCCTAATTTCTTTTGTGTCTGGGTCAAAACAGGAGGCACAAGCTAAAATAGTATTTACACATTATACACAGAGAGGGAAACCAATGACATGAGCAAGACCACTATCCTTGATACATTGAGCCATGGGGGTAGGATTTTCTGTAGAAATATGACCCCAAAAGTCATTGAGGTTGATATGTCGAACAAAATTTTCCCCGATATTGGGTACTGATGTTTAAAGAGAAGATATGTGATCATAGACCCCATAATGAAACTTCATGGTGGCTAGGTAAGGAACCAGACACTCAGAAGGAGAGTAATTCAACAATGGTTCTTAGGAAGGGCAAGACAGTAGGGCACAAAACCAATTTGATGTTAAAAACACCCACAAGAAGCTCAAAATTACTCACCTTAGCTACATGAAGGACATCTTTCCTCTTAGAATCACAACATAACTTTAATATTTGAAAATGGGTGAGAGATGCTCTAGTTACGACTAGAAATAGGCTCGAGGGCACAGAAATAGAAAATGCACAGTTCTCAGTGTAAATCCTGGAGGTGCAATGGTAAAAATAAGGTACTTTACCCCTTCTTATACTTTTCCATTTGAAAAGACTTGGATAAATTCTTAATTAGGAGCTCAAAGTGTGTTAGGGGGAACAAAGAGGTTCGTGGAATAGTTTGCCTATTTTCTCCCTCAAAATTTATATATGTCAAAGATGTGGGGAACAAAGGGCCCGTGGGAACAAGGGACGTGAGGGGTTTATATCTCCTCATTCTCTGCAATGTATAGGAAAGATTCAATGTGTGGGAGGAATGGGTTTGCGGGGAACAAGAGGCTAGAAGGAACATGGGTCACAAGTTCTCTAAATACCTGAAAAATTCACATTGCAAAGAAATGGAAGGAAGTGCGGGTAAATTGGGCATGTGGAGAACACAATTCCCACATGAACATTAAGGTTGTGGGGTCTCCAAATGTCCGCATCTCTGCAAAACAAACCAACACTTAGAAAATTTAAGACAAAGACTTTGCAGGTAAATGATGAGTGCAGAGAACAAGACAATACAGTGAATAGAAGCCCAAAAGGAATAGGGTCATGAGTTCTCAAAACACCTGAAAACTCTACAACACGAAGGAAGTGCACAAATTTTCTAGAAGGAAATAAAATGCGGGGAACAAACAAGTGCGGCGAACAAGGACGTAGACATAACAGTTCCTCGGGGAACTCTGAGACCCATAATACATTAAGACTCAAAAAAGTGCAGAAATTTTGAGGATGTGAAGAAACGAAGGCCCAAAGGAACAAGTTCCATTTATTCCTCCAAGACCCAAAATCACCGCAATATAAAGGAATTGACCCCAAACACTCAAAACACTTATAAATGACTAAGTGTTAAGATTGCTTTCATTCCTCAAGACTTCATAAAGGCAAACAAATTAGTCGAAGGGGTCACTCAACTAAAATTTTCAAAAAATTATACACATTTTTTGGGTAAGTGACAACACAACTAATAGATTTCCAATTTGATCATTTCACCTTTGATGGCATGCTACTAGTTTCCTGTGTAAAATAAGAGCTTTGAAACATAGTGTGGATATTATGAAGATAGGACATCGAAAAATTCTTTGGTTTCAGTACCTTGGTAAATATGACTGCAAAATGTGGGAGCATGTTAACCATTTTATTAATGCCTAAACAAAATGTTATCTAATGGAATGTTATGGTTGTGATATATGCACAAGATGGGCTTGATGAGAAAAAATTGGAAACATGTTTAACCAAATGCAATTGGTAGGTGTGAAGCCAAACTCATCAACCTTTACCCGTATCCTCCCAATCTATGTCAGAATGAGAGTCTTGGAACATGGTATTTAAATCCATCAAGGCATAATGGATAGGGATTTTTTTCAAAATGAATCAAAGAAATATGGACTTATAAATCATCATGATTACATGTAGGCACAAAATGGGGTTTTTTGAAAAAGGGTGTTGAAACTTCAATCAAATGTAACTTGTAGGAATAAAGCCCAAAAATCTCACAAATTTTGCCAATGTTCTCATTGGTTGTGTCAAGATTAAAGCTTAGAATCTGGAATGGACATATACTAAAGATAATTAATTTTTTTTTTACAGATGTGTAGTTGCAAGTTTTTATTTGATATGTATACAAAGGGTAGAAGAATGCATAAGGTACATGATATGTTTGTCAAATTGTTTTAATGAGTCTCCATGGTGGCAGGGTATGCCAAAACTAGTACGTTGGAAAGGCCTTAAAGACATTGAAGAAAACAAAATTTAAAGGTGCCATAAACTTTTCCATTTCCTCCCATCCTATACCATACTAAGAGTTTTGCAGAAAGGTATGAACATTCGATGAGTCGTATGTATACCCTTTATTTTGTGAACATGTAAGGAGAAAAACTAAAAAGGAATGTTATGTCCTTTGTCCATCTTTGTTGCTTTTACATTGAATGGCTAACATCATGGGTTGTTATAGAACATCAATTTTTATGATGTAGGGTAGAGGAAATGCACTAGATGCTGAACTTGCACCAATTATTGAATACCTATTTGTAAGGGTGGGGTCCAATAAGTGGAAAAATTTTCCTACTTTAATATAATTATGGGGACCTAATAAATGGTCATATTTGAACTTTTTTTATTTGGTCAAATTATTTAGTAAACATTAAATAAATGATGTATTCACCCACATAATACATGGCTGAAGTGATATAATGGGAACATTAAAAGATATTTAATTGTGTTTGAGGCTTCATTTTCAAAGGTAATTTATAAAATTCAAATGTCAGCATCAATTTCATAAGTACTAAAATGTACACGAATACAAGTGTCAATATTCATTTATAGGGGAAATATACTTTTTCATATTGAGAATATTATCACAATATTTAAGTACAAGAAGTCCACATTTATGCACATAAATGCACAACTTAACAATTTGTCATGTTCACATTGAAAGTATTTTAATATTAAAAAACACTTTGTGCATAAATACACCTTCTTTTGCGCCTTCACCTCATCATAGCCAACACCTACAACAAAATTGTGTTAGAATCACCATTTCTAAAAAATGCAGAATTAATACTATGATTTAATGCAAAATTTTAACTATCCCTCCAAAATTTGAATAATCCCTACAAAATCTCAAAATTAAAATTCGAATTGGGATTTACTCTTATATATTGGATGAATAAGGATATCTAATCATTTGTTTCAAAAATTGACAGAGCTCATAAAGATAGAGATCAAATTCAAGGAAAAACCACAAATTGAGGAGGTAAATGTCAGTTACCATCTGAATCTGCAAAGAATGTTTGAATATGTAAAGAATGTAATAAAATGTACATAATGTTTACTATGTGAAGAATGTTTGCATAACCATTGAATATGTGAATCAGTTACCATAACAACTAAATAATATCTAAATATTCATAAGTACTATGTTTGTTAGACAATTAATATCGGAATATCCACGGTTAAATTTATATTGGCTGGATGAATATACATTGGAACTATTGAACATACATTGAGTATACAACTATAACTTTTTCATTTTATCCTACACATTCAAAATCTTAATGTGCACTGAAATTACTGAATACATTGAATTATTTCAATACATGTTCTTATTTTAAGTATATATTTATTTGTTTTAGTGCATGTTATGAAAGTAAAATGTTATTATTGAATATACACTTATATTAGTGAATATACTTTGAATTTCAGTTACGATAATAGTTAAAAAATGTGTGTTGTTGTGAATAATGTTTGGATATACATTGAATATGTGGATATACATTAAGTTTTGGTTGACATATGAGCTAAATAATATTTTAATATACATAAGTGTTGTGGTTTTGTAAGCACTTACAATTTGAATATGTATGTAAGTGTTGCATATTTTTTAGGTACTAAATATTTGAATTTACTTAAATGTTGTGCTTTTTAGGAAGTTAATATATACATATCCACAATTAATTTTATATTGACTGGATGAATATACACTAGAATTACTAAACATATATTGAATATATGGTTGTAACTTTGTCATTTTCTACTATGCATTCAAACTTTTAATATGGACTAAAATTACTAAATATACAGTGAATACACCCCAACCTAAAAAAATTAGTTCATCAACTACTACATGCTAAAAAATTGTTTCCTCTCCCCTAAACACTTAAATGCTTGAATATACACCTATAATTTACCATGGAATATTATGTATTCAAAGGCATAATTTACACCCATTTATTTAGTGTACATTCAATAAATTTTGTGTATGGTGATAGTTTGTAGGTATACCTAAACACTCTCAAACTTTACATTTACACTGAAATTGTAGAATATACACTTTATATTTCAGCTGAATAAACCCATCATAATTGAAACCATTAATATACACTAAATATGCATTTGCTTTATACACTGAAATGACTAAAAAATAATGAATATACTTATGTTCCTAGGTATATGAGTAAATTTTCAATAAATACCAAGATTACAAATGTATATGTAAACTACATTGAGTTACTTATGTGCATGTTCTTATTTAACCTTTTGTTCGCTATGAAATCAACTAGTAAAGTGTAGTAAATATCATAAAATAGGATATTTTCATGCATGCATGTTGAAATATTGCATAAAGGATGTATGTTATTTGATGTATGAATATATAGTGACATTAGTGGATATAAGTTGAACCTCGATTACCCTAGTAGATTTAAATACATATGAATAAACATGTTCTCTATTGTATTAGGTTATTCAATATACACTAGAATGGATGAACTTACATTAAATACAATTTTCTAGTTTTGTAATATTTTAGTATCCATTTACACATTGAATATGCACCTCTAAATATATTGTTTTCTATTTCAAATCACCAAGTTGGTCATTATTTGAGCTCAAGTTTAAGATCCTTTTTGATATTTTCTCTATGGTTTTCATGCAATGTGTACATATGCAAGCAATACCATGATTACAAGTGTTTTCAGTGTATATTGAGTTATGTCAATGTATATCCACCCAGTTAGTATTATATTAATTGGTTATATATACATGTGAATTTCTGATATACGTTGAATATAAAATATGTAATTTAATTATTTTTTACTTTGTATTCAATCTTTGAATATTTCTAATTTTATACTTTGTATTCAATTTTAAATAATGCATTCACTGACAAAATTACATGCATATAATCGATGCTTATTCAGTAATTTCAATGTGTATGTGTATTCTTTAATTCGCCACAAAACCTATCAATTCAATGTATTCATTGCTAAACTTGAAATTGAATATTCAATGTATATTCAATAATTTCAATGTATGTTTAAATTCAATGTTCGTGTCAACACTAACTCAATTGATACATTGTATGTAATACTTGGATTAGTAATGTATATTTAGTAATTTTAGTGTATATGGAATATTTGAATGCATTGTGAGTTTGTGGCGAATTGAACACAGAATACCCGATGAAAATCTAATGCACATTAAAAACTCAAAATTGGACATGAACCGATGAATATCCCTTCCCACCTAAAATGATGCATGTAACATGTGGTGCATTCAATCCTATTCATTTCGACCTTATCGCTTTATATACATCATTTTTCATTTACAACTATGCACCAATGTCACATTCAATGATGCCATTAACTACCCACTTTCGTCAAGAACCCTTCATAATTTGGACCAGAGGAACATTTTATGTAGTTAATGTGCATAGAAATTACATGCTTGAAAGTATAACACACAAATAAAGAACTATATCACATATTTATAACGCATTTTCCAACAAGAATTATTTACATCACTTTTCAACACATTTTTATTCATGTTAATTTATCCAAAATAATTGTAGGCCATCATGGTATTCAAGAGGAGAGTGGAGAGGAGGAAGTCATAAATGGAACCTAAAAAAAGGGGTTTCAAAATAGATTATATACTTGACTTGGAGTAAAATTTAGCTGAAAAAAATCAAGAACAAAAGTTTCATACCAATCCACATCATGAACGTGATTCAAAACTGACACCAAAAATTGAGGAAAATGTAAATTTTAGTGAAAAGTACACAACAACATGAAAAAAATAATTCAAATATAAGTAGATGGTTAAAGACATGGTTGGAAAACAAGAGATGTTGAAGAAAATAAATTTTCCATTACGGCTACTACAAAAAAGTGGGGAGTCTCAGTGGGTTCATTATCAATTTTTTGAATGGTATCACAACCACGAAATGAAAAGGACCCCCAACCATTTTAGTAGGTCAAGAAGATTCTGAAATCGTATAATATAATAAAGATATGGCTTATATGGATCATGGTTTGTAAATAAACTCATTAAATCTCATGTGACACACATATATGAAACAAGCTATACTCCCTTCAAAATGATATGCCTGGTAGAGATTTGTGGGCATGGTCCATAAAGAGGCACTGAGATGTGTCTTTAAGGAATGTAAAAGGCCTAGATAGTGACATGGTAGTCATGCTTAGACCTGACATAGATTCTGCATTTTAGATAACAAATTAGATATAATGTAAAAACATAGCAATATGGACCTCAAAGGATATGGAACTACGATGAAACTGGTGTGCAAGCTAGGATGAATTGTGGTATGAGGGTGATTGTAAAGATGGGAAGTAGAAGTGTACCCCACATACTCTTGAAGAGTAGAGAATGGATCACAATACTTTGTTTCATTAATACATTAGGCTAGAGTATACCATACTTCTAAATTTTAAATCACCAAGACAATTAACAAATTACATTTCTAATTATGAACCTAGTGCATGTATGGCAACCCAACTACAAGCATAAATGACAAAGGATTTTTTTTGAATTGGTTGCATCACTTTTATAGATTATTTGTAGGCGGTGTTTCACCATTGAATAGACATCTACTCATATTTGATTGTCCATATGAGATAATATAAGAGGAAAGAGCATTGTGCATAGATTTAATCATGTTACGTGTGCACACCAGCCACATGTTGCAACCATTAGATGTTAGCATATTTTCACTATTTAAAAATGAATTTAAGGATGAGATATCAAAATGGATGGTAAAGCATAAAAAATAGATGTGAGGAGATCCTAGAATTGACGACACTTAGTAACAAAACTTTCACGAGAGATTTAACTCCATCCAATATAGAAGTTGGTTTTAAGAGGAATGGAATATAACCTCTCAACCGAGATGCATTGGTCAATGATATGCTCCCCAATGATGCATTCAATGTTGAGATAACAGAGGAAACAAAAATGGAGAGCATTCTCAAAACGGCTAGTTATAATAGGGAATAAGTTGAACAATTTATCAAATTCAATGGTGAAGAAATCCAACAAGATGATAAAAATCAACGATAAGAGGTACATGTGAAAGATCTAAGTCAAAAAGATATGGATACAAGTGAATCAATCCAACAACATGTTGAAAATAGTGGACATACAATTATAACTAAAAAATTAGTAGAGGTACACTTGACATTTCAAACCGAGCATGATAGTCAACTTGAAACGTATGTTCAATTTGAAGACACCAACACACCAACTCATGTAAGTTAGACACGAAAACCCATCACATATGATGATGGGATTAGTTTTCAAACACTACTCAACCAATCAGAATGACTGAAAGAATTTTCTATAAACTTGGGGATTCCAATCAACTTCCCCAATAATGACATATAAATTTCCATGACATCCCCTCCTCCTACTATGTTGAGTGGAATAGTTTACTATTATGTAGAATGTGAAAGCTTGAGACCAGAATTACAAAATATTATTCAGACCAAATACTAAGGCTATTATATAGCCATAGAAATATAAAACCGACCTCCTACAAAATAGGAAGTCATACAACCAAATATCATGTTAATAACTTTACAGGTACAACCAACTTATACAAATATATTATTGTTGAAACAATATGCAATAAGAATATAACCTAAATATTTACCTATGGAAAATATTGAATATGTGAGCACTATACATATTCCGAACATTCCCCCCTTAGTGAGAACACGGGAGAAAAACAATCATACTTCTTTCGCAGCTTACCGCTCATGCTTGCTCATTATCTGGATGGTTTTACAGGACAACCAACAAACTCAACAAGGATGGTTTTACAGGACAACCAAAAACCTATGGAAATTATTGAATATGTGAGCACTAGAAATATTCCTAACATTCCCCCCCAATGCGAATATGGGAGAAAAACAATCACACTTCTTTCGTAGCTTATCGCTTGTGCGTGCTCATGATCTTGATAGTTTTACAGGGAAACCAAACACCTCAACATGGATGGTTTTACAAGACAACCAACAACCTCAACAAGGATGGTTTTACATGGCAACCAACAACCTCAACAAGGATGGTTTTACAGGACAACCAACAACCTCAACAAGAATGGTTTTATAGGACAACCAACAACCTCCACAAAGTATGGTTTTATAGGACAACCAACCAGGGCCGAATTAAAGGTCGGGAGCGCCCTAGGCATTAGTTTGAGTGCACGCCCTCCTCACAAATTTAGCTAATATTTTTTTCCATAAAGTAAATAAATAAAATATGTCTATATTATTTTATTTTTGAATTTACATCATGGTCATAATAACAAGAATATATTAATAAATTATCACATAAGGATGAAAAATATTTCATGGATGGAAAGCATTAATTGTAACAGATGCTCAAAACGCAAAAAATTCAATATTTTATACAAGGCTTCTTACACGTCTGATTTAGCCATATCAAGTAGGTGACAAGAACTCTATCCTCAAATAAATCACCATTTCTTTGCAAAGAAACAAAAATGTTTATGTAGCTCCCATGGTTTTGTGAAGAGTCATATTTGGACTAGACCTACAAATTCCTCCATAACAAAATAATAGAATTTTTCCCCAAAAAATTAAGAATAGAAAATAAAATGTTTTTTTCCTTCAATTATACTCACCTCTACTAGATACACCAATGACATTATAAAAAATACATTAACCTTTGTTTAGAACAAACTACACCCCTACATAATCTGGAGCTACATCAGAGAATGGGTAACAATACCAACAAAATCATATGTACTTATAAATATGTGATATTTTTTGTTACTTGCAAAAATATTACAAATTATTTTTATGTGTATGCGTGAAATGTATGTTACTATACAATAATATATATAAATGGATTGATCAATATTAAATCTTCAGATAAATTATTTTAAAGTTAAGTTCTAAAATTAATCGACAAAAAGGAAATTTTTAGATTCAGGCACCCCCTGACTGCTGGCGTCCTAGGCAACTGCCTAGTTTGCCTAAGGCTTAATCCCCCTCTGCAACCAACAACCCAAATATCATGATGTTGCTTTTCCTTGTGCTTTCGTTTGTCCACTATGTTTTTACAGCGACATCGGGTACGAAAAATTCTGTATATATTTATCACTATGTTTTTTTAATGCACCGTGAACAAGTATTTTGCTTGATTATTTGCTTGTTATCTCTTAGTGGTAAACTAGAGTTCGATTAGCAGCTATGGAACTGAGAATTGTTTGAGTGAAATCAGGAAAACGCCAATCATGTGCGTTATCTTTCCTATGAACCCCAAGCAACCGGTGGCTTTGAACGCAGAAATGTTCCAGTCACTGTACAACTTGCGGCTGCTTTGGCTTACAAATGTTGTGATAGAGGGGAACTTTCCAGAGGCATGTTTTCTGGATTTGAGATGGCTAAGATGGCGGAAATGTTCGTCAAAATCGTTACCTTTGGGAACGAATTTGGAGAGTTTAGTTATTATGGAGGTGACCGATAGCCAGATCACTCATTTATGGGACGAAAGAACAGAAGACTATGCAACTGTAAGTTTGCATATTTTATTTCTTTATGTATTCCTACTAAATAAGCAAACTTAAGGTTTGTATAAACCATCGAACAAATTGGATGTCCTGATGTGTCAACAGATACGGCCTCTTAAACTGAAAGTGCTTATTTTGAGTGGATGCGCTTCCTTGGAGGATCTTCCTGGTACCCTTATGTACACACAGTTGCGGATCTTAGACTTGACCAATTGCAATTCCCTGAGAAGCCTGCCTAATTCCGTGAAAAACTTCAGCAGCTTAGTTTCTCTCAACATGGAAGCGTCTGGCATTTCTTCTTTGCCGGATGATTTGTGGCGAGCTTTCAAGTCTGCAAAAAACTAAATCTATCACGGTGTAAGCATCTGAGTAAACTTCCCTCCAGTTTTGGGAATTTGACTCGGTTGGAGAAACTCCAAATTCATCGCAATCCAAAGCTTACGGAGCTACCCTGCACCTTCGGCGGCCTCAAATCGTTGCTCTATCTCAATGCCGCAGACTGCCAACTGTGTGACGAGGGACTTCCGGCCGGAATATCCGAACTATCTTCGTTGAAAATAATCCATCTCGAGCGCAATCCATTTCGCAGCCTCCCCTGCGGCTTAGAAAAGTTAAGGGAACTGTGGGAGCTGCATTTGGACGGATGCAAACAGCTTTCGCTATTGCCGGCGCTGCCACCGTCGCTGGAGATGCTCTTCGCCCGCGACTGTTTGTGTTTGGACACGCTATGCTGCCTGTCCGACCTCAAAAGTTCTGAGTAGATTAGACGTTAGCAAGTCGCCTTATTTGACGAATTTGCCTGGTTTGGAATCTTTGCAAGGGACTAACGACGTTGAAGTTGGTTGGTGGGATGTCATAACTTATCCAGCACCACACTGGAAAGTTGCTTGGGTGGGGCTCAAATCTCTGGAGAGTCTATTCATTGGCGGGCGGCCCGGGGTGTCCACACCACAATTACATTCTTTTTATAATACGATAAAGGTACGTACCATCAATCTGACCGACCATGTGCAGATTATAATTGAAAATGAAAAATTTTGTTTTGTTTTGTTTTGGGCAGGGCATCACTTTCAAGGAGCAATGTCTGCTGGCTACTCCGCGCATCTCTTCGAAATGGGTGAATGGCGAGGCGTATGGTCATGGAAGAAATGGCGAGAAAGTTGAGTGTTTGAATTTGTGCGCGGTTGAGAATAAGCTGAACTACTGTGCAGGATATGTTGTTTGTTGTCTTTCGCTCGGCGGAGCTGTGTTTCCCAGGAATGAGAATTGTAAGAGGTTGTTGTACAGAATTAAAAGGGAGGAGAAATTGCGTCCATGTGAAATAGTTCACCCAAAAGGGTAGACGGTGAAGAGACGGACGGATATGTTGGAAGTGCGTGTCGTGCGAGTCGATGGCGATTTAGACTTTGAATGGCTGAGGATGGGATCTAAACTGACGGTGAATGCCCGATCTCATTATGACAACTGGAAAGCCTGTTTTAAATTTTTTAATGTATGAAACTGTTACTGCAATTTATCCCCGTGTAGAAGAAAATCCGCCCCGCAGTATAACTTTTGGCGTGTAAAATAAATAACTAGGTAGGTTGTACAGCTAATAAACTTAAGTCCAGTTGTTAGTTGACAGGGATGTTATTCCTTTCAATGGATGTATACATTTTAGCTCTCTTTAATTATCCCACTTTCGTTATTTTGTTATATCTGCTATTTCTTTGAAATTTAAGATATCAATTTACCCTCCTATTCTATATTTTTAAAAAGAAAATTCTTATCCTAGAAGAGGAATAAATATTAAAATATGCTGGTGGGAAAAAAAGTTATGATGTGATGTTTCACAAAACATGTCGTACTCTTAGGAGTTAAGTAATTGCAAGGGAAGCACTTTGTCACGATATGGAGTGTGTACCATCATCATCTTTAGAAATGTGGAAATGATAGGATACGGTTGGTGAGGTATTTTTTTTTAAATAAAAATTTCTAAAAATGTTATAATTGCTTTCTGGGTAAGAAAGTACAATGTTTGGTCAGCATAAACTAGTGTAAGTATTTTAAATATATTTATTACAAAATATTGATAGATATTAATTTTAAATTTCTTATCCAATCTATTTCTAGATCTTTTTGGATCAATGTTTATTTGGGTTATGCCATTGTTTACTTTTCATGATCCCTTGTTGAGGAGTGAAGTAGTTGCATCACGGCTCATGTCTTTTTTGCAACCATGTTGGGTGGGGCTCTTTGCCTCGTTACCACTACTATGTAGCCTCAACATGGAGGGTGTGGCTCATTGCCACTTTGATGCAATAAGTGGACTCTACCTTCTATAAGTGGGCAAGATCCCTTAGTTGGCCTCAACTATTTCTCCGGCGCTTGGACTATAGTAAGGAAATGAAGATATTGTTGAAGCCATTCAAGTAACATCCAATCTGGGTCTCTGCCTCGCTGTCACTCCTAAAATAATTATCACACTTTCGTTATTTTTCTTATATTTGTTATTTCTTTAAATTTAATATATCAATTTACCATTCTATAGTATCTTTTGAAAAAGGAAATTCTCATTCTAGAAGAGGAATAAATTTAAAAATATATTGGTGGAAAAAAAAGGCTCAATAGATTATGTGGTGTTTTAAAAACATGTGGGTACTCTTAGGAGTGAAGTAATTCCAAGAGAATCACTTATGATATGGAGCTTGTCACATCATTATCTTTAGAAATGTGGAGACAATATGGTATATTTGGTGAGGTAAGCATATTACATATTCTTTTAAAAAAAAAAAAAAAACCAAAAATGTTATAATTGCTTCATGGGTAAGAAAGTACAATGTTCGGTCAACTTAAGCTATGCTAGTGTAAATATTCTTAAATATTATTTATTTGAAAAAAGTTAATAGATATTAAGTTTATATTTTTTTAATCTAATCTACTTTTAGATCTTTTTGGGGTCAATGTTTGTCTGTGTTTGGCCATTGTCCGCATCTCTCAATCCCCTTATTGAGAAGTAGTGGTGGTGTCGTGGTACGTCTCATGTATTTCTTGCAGCCATGTTGGGTGGGGCTCTCTGCCTCGTTGTCACTACTCTGTAGCCTCAATATGGATGGTGTGACTCACTGCCACTCTCTACCTCTTATAGTGAGCAAACTCCCTTAGTTGGGTCTTAGCCATTTATCTAACACTTAGGTAAGGAAATGAAGATATTGTTTGAAGCCATTGAAAAAACACCCACTCTGGGAGCCCATTCATGATGGAATGACCTTCCAAGTGGCAGTTGGGGCAAGCTCAACCAAAGAGACCCCTCCTCCTCCTCCTCCTCCTCTATTCATGACCACTACCACTGCTTAAATAACCATGTAATTTTGACGTTCATATTCATATTTTAATTGGATAATTCCTACACCCGGGTAAGTGCACGAAGTTGGTGGACAATTCCATGGACAAAAAAAACCCGAAATTCAGGAACCCGCGATCGCGTGGTACCTGAATTTCAGGATCGATAATTACCGAACCTAAAACTGCGATCGCGGTTTAGAACCGCGAGAGCAGTTATAAACCACAATTGTGGAACTCTAAGACAAAAAATTAGCAATACCTGCGAGTCCTTATTTTCCCCATTTTTCATTTCAAACCACGATTTCTCCTAGACGTTTTTCACTCGAGCTTTGAATACCATGTCAAAATTGCTCATCAAACTTCTGGATCGCGAATAGATTCAACCATGCTGCCAAGACGGGGAGGGTAAGCCCCTGATTTTAATCTTTTTTTTTTGCATTTTAGGTTTTTTCTGCATTTTAGGTTTTTTTTTTGTATTTTCAAGGGTTTTTTGAAATGTTTGTTTTCGTATACAATTTTCTTGTTTTATCAGTTGGTCGGCAAGCTCGAAATCGTGTAAACCGTCAAAACATTCCTCAAAACCCACCAAACATTTCTCAAAACCCTCTTAACATTCCTCAAAACCCTCCTCCAAACATAGATCCGCCTCCTGTGGCTCCTTCTGTCCCCACTAAGCCAACATGAACACAAGATAATATCATTGGAAGAATCTAAGAAAATAAAATTGTTATTAAGAACCTTATTTAGACTATGAGACCAAATCATGCCACAAATCCATCCCGCATGACTTTAGCCAATACATTGCAAACATTTATTGGCGAAGTCGACTCCGCAACCAACTAAATACATAGATGGAATACCTTTAGAGGTGAATTTAGGTGGTGGTATGTAGATAAACTATCCCATGCGGCCATAAAAGATAAAAAAATGGAGAAGACCTCATTTGTGCATTTGTGCATTATTTACCGACCCTAGAACTAATGCCCCCCCGCAGTTATTTACAAACGGTTCCCAATCCATTGGTGCCACAGTGACCAAATCAAAAATATTTTTGGGGACCGATGGTGGATGGTTTTTGATTATCCACCATGCAACAACAATGAGGTTCCTCTTTATTTTTTGAAGAAATTATATTACGAGTTCGTGTTTAATGAAGTCCCGAATTATTTTGACTTTTCTGAATTTTTTGGGTCGAGGAGGTGGCTCTACATAGAGTAGACCTGGTGCACGCATATGTCAACCTAGGATCCCCCATGCCCCAAAACCCCCACTGCCTTCAGTTATCCCTCCTATAGTGAAGGAGGTTGTGGAGATTGATACACTAGCATGCATTGAGGGAGCTCACTGACACTCTGACCCAACATAGTGACAGATTACATCTGGTGATGTTGGTGGAGGCGCCAGTTCTAGCGCACCACACCACTGTGGATCATGTGGTGCCGTATGCACTACGGGCGAGACATCATTTGCTGGTTCACATGATTTCTTTTCTATAGATGAGATGTTGGGGAATGCTTTTTGGAACTGGTGCCACTGATGTTGGTCTTTCACAGGTAAATGTCAAATAAATATAAATAATATAATATATATACAATATAGTTTAATTCATTTGAGATTTTAATATATATGTATTTGATTATACGTCATGTACATACATGTAAAAAACTAATATTTTTATTTTAAAATTTTAAATAGCAAGAGCCAGTGAAGGACACATCTAGATGTCGACATGCTAGCTACTGCATCTTGGCATGTTACAGATGTAAGTTTCAAGTTACTTACATTTCAAATTTCATTTGATTGCACTTTTATGATTAAATACACATTTTTAATGTTCGTGTATAATGTTTCACTGTGTACATGTACATATTAATATGTTTGTCTTTTATATGCAGGAGTCTTGGCAGGTCAACATCTACTCTAGGCTATTGAGGCTACTGGCATGCCTCAAGTGAATTTTACACAGGTTAGTTTCTCTTTACACATTTGTTTCTAATTGTGGAAGTTCTCTAGTCGTTTGCAATCCCATAAGCTTTAGCCTAGGATCAATTAAACCATAACATTCCTACTCTTCCAGGAGGACATATGACAATAAGTAGTATTATTAACCTAAAATGGAGGATTATTGGGAAGACTCTCCTGTTAACAAGATTAATGTTTATTACTGATACTTCTATAGAATGACATGTTTCTAGAGCACTCCATAACAAACTATTTATCTCTAATCAGGTCCCTAGAGGACATAAAATATGAAGCTAATGAGTTGTTCAAAATGGGATACCTAGGATGTCAATTCACTTTACACCTGATCCCTGCCTATAGACATTGTCATTTGTGAAGCCTATTAATACACTAACTCGTACTGTAAAAGTCCTCCAAAGATAAAAAAAAAGTGGTTCATTTAGAATATGGGATGAAGCTCAAGTATACTACTTTTCCTACTTATATACAATCCCCCCCCCAAAAATATAGCTTCCTAAACAATATATTATCACCAGTACTCCAACTATGTTAGTGATACAAGTTCAATCATTTCCATTATTGAAATAAATGTTGTTTTAGTATCATGGCTTTGAGCCATGTTCCACATTGTAAAGTAACTTCTTGTAGATTAAATAATGGATAAAATAGACATGTTGAGGCCTAGATATCTTTCAAGTTCTACAGTTGACCATAATAGACACATTCAAAATCTTTCATGAATTACTTGGCCAAAATATAGTCTCAATAAGGTGATTGAACCTTCTCTACTATCTCACTAAATGTGTTTAGACTATTATTTTCAGTGCATAAACTTGCAATCTATGAACCATAATTATTTGAAAGTGAGAAAGGATTCATGTACTCCATTAGTCATCTTCTAATGCAAAGAATCTAATAGATACTTACTTCAAAATCCATGTTTGTGAGGTTTACAATGACTTGAGCATTAATGGTGTGTTAACTTACTAAGAAAATCCATTCAAGAATAGTAATTTAAAGGAAATTATTTGTCATGGATCCAAATTTTGTCTGCAACATAGGGTAGATCACTAAGTATATGAGATACTCTAAAAGTATGATTTCAATTGAAGCTCTATTACATCTAATGATCATCACATTTGTAATCATCAAGTCCCTTGAAGATAAGGTCCCTATGGTGTTCTTACTAGCCTCCCTATAATATCTTAGGTCATTTCCAGCTCATCAGTAATCTCAGACAAAATTCATAGATTTGGAGGAAAGATAAGATCAATGATAAAGCTCATAAGCATTCTAGTGGACCTCCATCGAGCTCAAATCATTATTTATCACCTTTTAGTACCTTATCTATTGCATTGCCAATCTTAGACATTGTTGGCATGTAACAATTATCTCCGCATTTTACTAGACAACCCAATTGTTACAGTTGACAAACATTGTCTCTTTTACAAAGATCAACCTTGTATAAAAGGTTTTGCAAGCCTATGGTGATTTGCAAAATACTATGTTATATTAATTGGGAAGGTATATAATTCTACTTCATGATAATATGTAATAAGAAAGGCATTAAGAGAACTGCACTAGTCTTGGGAACACATTCACTTCTGACACTTTTTTTAGACAAATTGTCACCTATTGAATCGATAAAAGGAAAATAAACTTGGGAAGAAGATATTAAGAGCATTGGTTGGTTTCTACTAGCAAATTAATACATTGGTTTGTTACGTGTTGATTATGCTTTGGGTCTGTTATGTGGCAACTTCATGTAGATTAATATTGATATGTACATGTTTTTTGTATAGTTTATGACTGCCAGAGAGATTCCTCCCTATATGTAGACTATGGAGGGCTGTTGTAGATGTTGCCATAACTGTCTGTAGATCCACTAACTCAGGTACAATTTTTCGAATTTGTTAAATTTTGGAGGACATTTTTTCTTATTACTTATATATAATATGAAATTTTATACATGAAATATTTAATTTGAACTATTTATCTATATGCAGCCTACCCCTCGTGAGCTCTCCCATTGACCCTGCAATGCGTCGATGAACAAATTGATAGGGCTCATGAGATTGCGGTAAGATTTCTACATGCATTATAAATTTCTAAGTTTCTAAATTTTGAATGTATTTTGAAAAATTTGGGTGTTTAAATCTTGTTGTTTATGAATGTGTAGGCTAGGTTGCAGGCCTAGCTTAGAGATGCGTAGGAACACACGAATGAAATAGGTAGTGGCATCTCCCTCCACTACATCCACAAGTAGTGGACATGCTTCTTCTAGTAGGGCGAAGAGTGGGAAGATGTTTCACGATTATATTCATAGGACATGGATGTATAGATATATATGCCATCTGGTCCTAGTTCATGATTCTTCATATAGTCCATGTATATGGCATTATGCAACTGCATGTGGTCCTATATGTATGACACACTTAGTTTGATACATTAATCTTATATTTTCATAGACGTGGCACACTTAGTTTGATACATTATTCTTATATTTTCATAGATGTGGCACACTTAGTTTGATACATAATATCCATCTTGGTTTTCATAACGATATTAATTCTATGTGTGATTTGATTTGATGTTTCAATTATGTGATACATGATATCCATAAGGGTCATTCATGTATACTGTCGTGTTCCTCATTGGGAAAATGACCGTCAATAATTTGTTTAGGATTGTCATTGCTATATTTTGAGGACTAATAAATCCCCAGATGTTGATGTTTGATAACTCCTTTATATGTAATCATATTATGTTCAAGATGATTCAAGTGATGGAGTTATATACAATGGTTTTCAAAAATATTGTTAAAGAATGATCCCATGTTATGAATCTTCATGGAGGAAGAAGTTATTCTTATGTATACCACGTACATTATATAATGGTTTTGAAGGTTCTTGGGTGCAAGATCATTTTTTGCCTCAAGAGATTCAATAAAAGTGGAATTATATCAATTTTCTTATTTTAAGCACGTGGTTATCACACTCCAAAGTGGAACAAAATGTACACAATTAAAAATGGTCTCAAGAAGGATTTATTACAATTCCTTTTATATGTTTTTAGTGTACTTACAATTTATTTGTTAAGTATTAGTCCAAATTAAGTGTTATTGTTGTGTTTAATAATAAGGTCCTAATTTGAATTCACTTTTAAAAAAAATATTTGTAATTTTCAGTAACTACATTGTAGTTTAGTTGGCACAAGATATGCAAAAAATATTCTAAACAATCTATTGTGTATTAACATGCTTTAAAAAGAGATTCCTTTTACAATTCATTAGAGTATTTACATGGTAATGTGTTTACGTTATCTGCAATCTCATTGATACGAGCCGAGTAGTGAGAAGTCATTAACCTCCAGAGACATCGTGAGAGAAATCCTGCCAGCGGATGCTAACACATCCAGATTGAGGGGTATTGCCTTCAAGTGCTTAACAGGGATCCAAGGAGGGCTAGTTCGGAGTCAGACCACCCGATCTAGAGCCAAAAAATCCTTCCCTATTCATCCCAATTCGTGTTTTCAAAACAAACTTCTGACAATCACAAATTGGCACTTGATCATCCAAATTTTAGAACCATCTGATGTCCAAAACTTGAGTGAAGGAGTGTCATCTAGAAGTACCCAATAATTCAAGGTCATGGCATTTCATGAGCCTTTGTGGAATAATTGGAAAGTTTACAAACTGCCTTTTTTAGGTAGTCATATATAATGAATGGAGATATAAGTAGTGAGAAGTCATGCCTCAGGACATCGTGGCACCAAACAGAATATGCCAAACATGCCCGAGTGGCCAGGTAAACACTAGAGGAGGAATCATTTCGGTGCGGGCAACGTCATTGCTCCCACTCGTTTGGGCGTAGTCCCTTAAGAGATTTTAGAGACTATAACAACTATATAACTTTGACAGGTGATTACTCGGTCTCCATGGAACCTAGAGATGTCTCATCATATCCTACACCTCTATGTAGGGACCCTTTAAAATAGCTTACCTCAGTTTTTTCCATCTCTGATTAATGCTTTTGCTGCCCTATTGCTTGCAAATGTGCCAAATAGTGCAGTTTGAGCTAGTGTAAGGCTGTCAAAGCTATATTTTGAAAACAGTGGGTCATGGCACCAAACCAACTGTGCCAACAATGTCTGGGTGGCTAGTTAAATAGACTAGAGGAGGCTCACATGATTTGGAGTTTGAGAACGATGTAATTGCTTCCAGACTACTTTATTCGGGCGTAGTCCCTTAAGAGTCTTGAGACCAGAAAATGCTATAGCTTCGACGGGTGATTACTCGGTCTTCATGGCACCTAGAAATGTCTCATCAAATCCTACACCTTCATGTAGGTACCCTCTATAATATCTTATATCGGTTTTTTCATCTCTGATCAGTGCTCTCATTGTCCTATTGTTTGCAAACGCATCAAATAGTGTAGTTTGAGCCAACGTAAGGTTATCAAATGCTATATTTTGCGAACAGTGGGTCGTGGCACCAAATCGACTGTGTCAACACGTCCAAGTGTCCAGGTAAATATTAGGGGAGGCATATTTTTGTCTAGGATGGTGTCGTTGCTTCCAGGCTACTTCGTCTGGACATAGTCCCTTAAGAGTCCTAAGACCAGAAAACACTATAACTTCAATGGGTGATTACTCAGTCTTTGTGGTACCTAGATATTTCTCATCATATCCTACACCTGAGTGAAGGGACCCTCTACAATATTATATCTCAATTTTTTCCATCTCTGATCGTTGATCTCATTGCCGTATTGTTTGCAAACGTGCCAAATAGTGTCATTTCAGTTTGAGCCAAGAACCCCCTAAGGCTATCAAATGCTATATTTTGCAAACGGTGGGTCGTGGCACCAAAATGACTACGAAAACATGTTTGGGTGGCTAGGTAAACACTAAGGGAGGCATTTTTTATTGTGGGACGATGTCATTGCTTTCGAGATACTTCATTCGGGTGTAGTTCCTTGAGAGCCTTGAGACCAAAAAATGTTATAACTTTGACAGGTGATTACTGTTAGGTTGTGGATCTAAATAGCTTCACTGGAGCATACATTACAAAGTGACTAGAAAACATAGTAACCGTCATCAGTTAGGGGGAACCGACATCGATCAGGAAAGGAGGAACTAACAACGGTTAAGGCTAACCGACATCGGTTACCTGTGCGAGAGTGTTTTATTTAACTCTCGGGAATTATATCTATTTTTAGCATTAAAGAAGATCTATTAATTGTAAATGCATGGCTATTGTGACCTAACTTTACATATGCCTATATAAGTATGAAAGTTGGGGTTTAGAAGTAGAATTAAGAGAAGGATTGAATTAGATCCTTGATTCTCCTAGATTGAGAGGATGAAGAAGAAGAAGAGAAAGAAAGAATAGGTTACATGAAGATAGAAACTCCATGGAGAGGAGCTAGACAGAAGGAAATAATAGGTACATCTAAATGGTGAGAAGAGGGTAACATCTTCTACTATATTTCCTTTGTATAGTTATTGTCTCATTGTAACAGCTTGCATAGTATGCAAAGCACGTAGTGTTTCTTCTTGTAGATCCACATGCTGGTGAGATCTTGTATTATAGATCTATGTAGATATAGTATTGTATTGTAGATCCATGAGATCATATTGTATTGTTGATCCATGTAGATCTAGATATTATAGAGGAGGTTGTCTTAATGTTTGCACAGGTTATGCATGCAATGATGGAGAGACAAACTTACTTCTTGGTGCACAGTTATAGTTGCACATATGGTAGACCCATGTGAGAGGTCTTGTTTACTGATTCACAGAGAACTTGGTAGCAATTCAGAGATCCAGTAGTTCCTAGTTATGTGAGATCTTCTGGTGGTGTTTGGAGGCACAATTGTAGTGCACTCATGGAGATCCATTTAGAGATCTGGAGGAGAGGAGATACTCTTGGAGAGATGCATTATACTCTTGTATTGAAGAGTTAGTTTGTACTCTTGTTGTATTATATATATGAGATCTCTATCTTTGGTGGACATAGCCCACATTGGGTGAACTACGGTACATGTTGTGTTATGTGTGTGTACTTTGTCTTGATTTGGATTATTCTAGTTTATACTTTCACTGCTGTAGATTTTGGGGAATTGTTTTAGATCATGTGTGCATGATTTTGTTTGTTATTAAATCATAGCACTATTCCGCAGTCCTGAATTCCCAACAACTGGTATCAGAGCTTGGTTATTTTAGAGCAAGGTTTTGCTTCAGTATATTGTTAGTGGTTTACTGACAGGTGTATGAGAGTAGGGTTTGTTTTTCTTGATGTGAAGATCAAAGGAAGAGATTCAATCTCAAGTGGGAGATGGAAGAGTAAGGTTGCTGGAAATTACAGTGACCGATGTCAGTTAAGTGGCAACCAACATTGACAGGGTAACTGTAGTTGGTTACAGGATAACCGTGGTCAGTTATAAGGTGACCGTGGTCTATTACTGGGCAGCCTAGTTTTAAACAGAAAATCACAGATCTGAAGAATTAAGAAGATGCATGGAATGTATCTTGGTTGTTGAGGTGTCCCTAATTCTTGGAGGCACAAACATGTTGGTCAGATTGCAGATCCGGTTATTGAGGTATGGTTTTATCTTAGTATTGTAGTGCTTATATTATTTTGGTTACACATGCATGTTTAGTATTGTAGATCTAGATCTGAAAATGAGAGAAAAGGAGCAGTCATGCATCCTTTGGTGCAATTAGATACATGGGCTTAATTAGAGAAGTTGAATACATTAGCACAGAATGAAGACGAGGTTTCCATCAGAGAAACATATTCTTGAATTAAAGATGCGGTTGAGTATCTTGGTGTTGGTAATGTGATGTATTTCATCTTGGTGTAATTTTTATTGCATGTATTATTGCTATTAAGTTTCTGTGCAAGATTTGAGTGATTTTTGAAATGACTGGCTCAACACAACTATCAGCTTTGGTTGGAGTAGGCACCTAGTTTGGTGACCTATGCCAATTTGTGGCGTTGTGTTAGTTCCTGTAGCACCAATGTCAGTCAGGAAACCAACATCAGTCACAGAGGGTAACCGGTACTGATCAACAAACCATAGTCAATATCTGTGACAATGAGTTTGCACATGGTTTCTTACAGTAGAAGAGGGCATGGATGGTTCAATGTCCTATTTTAGAGGATCATGTTTCTTGCACATTGTGTACAAGCAGAAAATGTGTTGATAACTTCAATGTTTGGATCAGAAAGAGGACGGATTTGGCTTGGTTAGTCCAGTGAGACTTTGGGTCAGGAATCTCTATATGGTTCATGTTTTATTTCTTTCTTTTGGAGCATCTGATATTATGTTTGGATAGTGTGCACAAATTTACACCATGTTTTTGGTGTTATTTGACTTTTATTTCCTAGTTGTGTGGAATCTTGAGGACAAGGATATCTAGTCTAAGGATGAGATCCTCAATGAAAATTCATGGTTAGACACAGTTGCAAGTAACGAAAGATGTTGAGTACACAGGATGAAAAGAAGTTGATTCACCTACTTCACAAGAAGTCCAAACTTTTGTGATGTAGGAGTATTCTTTGATAAGAAGGGAATCATTTTATATTTTCTTTCATCTGGTTTTATTTCTCATTAGCATATTAGCTTTTGAGCTTGGTGTTTAGAGGCAATGTAGGGGATTTCATGTTCAGTGGGATCAAGCCATGGTTGTTGACATTGTAGGATTGGATACATGATGCACATGTAGAGTGAGAGGAGATTACTACTATTCAGAGTGGAAGAGGTACTAGTTGGTTTTGGAGGGCAGTCACATATTTGCAGGTATATTGAGTTTATTGCTTTGTCATGTCACTTTTGGTTTATTTTATGGTGCTTGGATATCCCTATGGGATTACAGTTGATGGTTAGATTCATCTGGGTGAAGATGATAGAGCAATTTTTCAGAGTTTTAAGGGTTAAAGGAGAAAAATATGACTGTTACAGAGACTGGTGTCGGTTAGGATTAACTGTGGTCAGTCATCTGGTAACCGTGGTCGGTCAAGAAGTGACCAAGGTCAGTTAGTAAACCATGGTTGGTTTGGTCACATGTTTGACAACAATGCTTATTTACCATTTTTAGATGGTGTCATTGTTTTACTTTCATCTTGGTTTGGTTTATGTAGTATTTTGATGACATGTTTGTTGGTATTTTCACTTGGTATTAGTTGCATGGTTTAACATGGTTGTTTGTTATTAACATTGATGAGCACAGGATTCATATATTACTTTGGAGTTAGTCTGTGAGATACCTGGTGCTTCTGGAGAACCTTATGATATGGATGGATATATAGGCGAGTTTATACACGTGGATAGATTCAATTTTGTGAGTCTATGATGATGTAAATGTTTGATTTGCACATGGATGCCTATAAGCACAGTTTAGATGCCTTGAGCATGAGTAGGGGATGTTTGTATTTCCTCTTGATTACTATGCTACTCCTTGATATGCATGTTATCTACAGATGGATGTCTTGGACATGCTAGTTATTTATGTAGGGTTGGATTTACAGATTGCACTGTTTGGATTTCTTTGAGTTATGCAGATGTTTGTGGATTGATCACCCACTATTGCATGTAGAACTCATTCAGGGTTGTTTTTACTCGAGATCTTGTTTTACTTTCGCATATTCCATTTTGACTTGTATTTGGACAGTTGCATTGGTGGTTAGATGGAGACATGGATAGATAGTTGGAGAACATGGTTGGTTTTATATGTATGGCTATGGTTGTAGTTAAAGCTCAGTACTTCAATTTGAGTGGGATCTCTTATAGGTGTGTTAGTCATGATGGTTTGGTTGCATGAGAGGCTTGGTGTTATGATTCAGTGGGAGTTTGATGTATGGATAGCTCGGTTATCACAGATCAGTTATAGCTTCATGGTGGTTTGGTAAGTCATGTTTTTATCTTCTTGGTTTTAGAAGATGGTTTGATATTCCTAGCTTTATTTTTGAGAGAATTGTTGAAGGAAAGAATATACGGTCTTCACAGTGTGTAGAGGATGGTGATGTATAGATACAGGTACATGTACAAAGGTTCAACAATTTATCTCCAAGTGGGAGATTGTTAGGTTGTGGAGCTAAATAGCTTCACTGGAGCATGAATTACAAAGTGAT
The DNA here is from genome assembly GCA_019776745.2 of Taxus chinensis. Lineage (NCBI taxonomy): Eukaryota > Viridiplantae > Streptophyta > Pinopsida > Cupressales > Taxaceae > Taxus > Taxus chinensis. The sequence continues at coordinate 132,348,447 of CM034152.1, read as the reverse complement.
TGGAAAACATAGTAATCGTCATTGGTTAGGGGGAACTGACATCGGTCACCTATGACCGACATCTGTCAGGAAAGGAGGAACCAGCAGTGGTTAAGGCTAACCGACATCGGTTACCTGTGCGGGAGTGTTTTATTTAACTCTAAGAAATTAGATCTATTTTTAGCATTAAAGAAGATATATTAATTGTAAATGTATGGCTATTGTGCCCTAAGTTTATATATGTCTATATAAGCATGAAAGTTAGGGTTTAGAAGTAGAATTAAGAGAAGGATTGAATTAGATCCTTGATTCTCCTAGATTGAGAGGATGAAGAAGAAAAGTAGAAAGAAAGAACAGGTTACATGAAGACAAAGTCTCCATGGAGAGGAGCTGGATAGAAGGAAATAGCAGGTACATCTGAATGGTGAGAAGAGGGTAACATCTTCTACTATATTTCCTTTGTATAGTTATTGTCTCATTATAACAACTTACATAGTATGCAAAGCACGTAGTGTTTCTTCTTGTAGATCCACATGTTGGTGAGATCTTGTATTATAGATCTATGTAGATCTAGTATTGTATTGTAAATCCATGAGATCATATTGTATTGTTGATCCATGTAGATCTAGATATTGTAGAGGAGGTTGTCTTCATGTTTACACATGTTATGCATGCAGTGATGGAGAGACAAACTTACTTCTTGGTGCACAATTATAGTTGCACATATGGTAGACCCATGTGAGAGGTCTTGTTTACAAATCCACAAAGAACTTGGTAACAGTTCAGAGATCCAGTAGTTCCTAGTTATGTGAGATTTGCTGGTGGTGTTTGGAGGCACAGTTGTAGTGCACTCATGGAGATCCATTTAGATATTTGGAGGAGAGGAGATACTTGGTCTCCGTGGCACCTAGAGATGTCTCTTCTGATCCTACACCTCCATATAGGGACACTCTACAATATCTTATCTTGGTTTTTTCCATATCTGATCGGTGTTCTCGTTGTCGTATTGTTTGCAAACATGCCAAATAGTGCAGTTTGAGCCAGTGTAAGGCAGTGAAATGCTAGATTTTGCAAACAGTGGGTTGTGGCACCAAAAATACTAGCCAACATGATTGGGTGGCTAGGTAAATGCTAGGGGAGGTGTATTTTTGGTCCGGGATGGTGTCGTTGCTTCCGAGCTACTTTGTTTGGGTCTAGTCCCTTAAGAGTCTTTAAACTAGATATTGTTATAACTTCAAGGGGTGATTAATAGATATCTGTGGCACCTAGGGACATCTCATCTGATCCTAAACCTCTAAGTAGCAACCATATACAATATCCTATCTTGGTTTTTTCCATCTCTGATTGGTGCTCTTGCTACCTTATTATTTGTAAATGAGCCAAATAGTTTGATTTGAGCTAGTGTAAGGATGTGAAATGCTATATTTTGTAAATGGTGGGTCCTGGGACCAAACCGCCTACACCAATATGTCCAAGTGGCCAGGTAAACTCTAGGAGAGGTGTCATTTTGATACAGGATGGTGTTGTTGCTTCCAATCTACTTCGTTCAGGCGTAGTCCCTTAAGAGCCTTGAGACCATAAAAAGTTATAACTTCAACGAGTGATTACTCGATCTCCGTGACACCTAGAGATGTCTCGTTAGATCCTACACCTCCATGCAGGGACCCTATACAATATCATATCTCTTTTTTTTCCATCTCCAATCAGTGCTCTTGCTTCCCTATTGTCTGCAAACATGTCAAATAGTGCAGATTGAGTCAGTGTAAGGCTGTCAAACGTTATATTTTACAAACGGAAGCTCATGAGACCAAAATGACTATGCACACATGTTGTAATGGCCTTGTAAATTCTTTGGAAGGCTTCATTTTGGTCCGAGACGGTGTCGTTGCTTCAAGGCTACTTCATTCAAGCGTAGTCCCTTAAGAGTCTTGAGACCAAAAAATGTCTATCTTCGATGGGTGATTACTTAGTCTCCGTGGCACCTAGAGACATCTCGTCTAATCCTAAAACTCCATGTAGAGACCCTCTACAATATCCTATTTCAGTTTTTTCCATCTCCAATTGGTGCTCTCGTTGCCCTTTTGTTTGCAAACGTGTCAAATAGTGCAGTTTGAGCCAGTGTAAGGTTGTCAAACGCTATATTTTGTAAACGGTGGGTTATGGCACCAAACCAACTACACCAACACATCTAGGTGGCTAGGTAAATTCTAGGGGAGGCATTTTTTTGGTCCAGGATGATGTCATTGCTTCCGAGCTAATTCGTTCGGGTGTAGTCCCTAAAGAGTCCTGAGACCAAAAAACACTATAACTTCGATGGGTGATTACTTGGTCTCCGTGGCACCTAGAGACATATCATTAGATCCTACACCTTGGCATAAGGACCCTCTATAATATCTTATCTTGGTTTTTTCCATATCTTATCGGTGCTCTCGCTGCCTATTGTTTGTAAACACGTCAAATAATATAGATTGAGTCGGTGTAAGGTTGTCAAACACTATATTTTGTAAATGGAAGATCGTGAGACCAAACTGACTGTGCACACACGTCGAAATGACCTAGTAAATGCTTAGGAAGGCATCATTTTGGTTCCCTACGCTCCCGTTTCTTTTGGGCTACCTCCTCTGGAGCTAAGAACCCCCTTTGGATAGGTACATAAACCATTGTTAGTTGTTTCTCTTTGCTTGGAAAATAATGAAAGATTCTCTTAGCTTTGAGAATATAAAATTCTCTACTAACAGTGCCAACCACATGAAGGTGGAATCTTTTCTGGCACCACTAACCTACATAAAATTGTTAGTGAAAGAAATTTAAGTTGAATCAAAACCATACTAGATATATACAAAATACACAAAATTAATAAAATATATGAACTTGAATCTAGTTGAAAAATTTAAACACTTCAAAGAAATTATATGTACAAGACGAACATGTAAATTCATTCCAATGAACCATCAGGACATGAAGGTGGAAGCTTTTTTGGTACTAGAATAACCTGCATAAAAGTGTTAGTCAAATAAATTTAAGTTGAATCAAAACCATACTAGATATATACAAAATACACAAATTTAATAAAATATATGAACTTGAATCTAGTTGAAAAATTTAAACACTTCAAAGAAATTATATATACCAGACGAGCATGTAAATTCATTCCAATGAACCATCAGGTTCAGATCTACTCTGAATAGCAGAACATGATTGCTTCATGATCTGACTCTCGAACCTTCCAAAGAATATTGTTATTAGGCCTTCCTTGATATCTATACAGCTGAATATTTGTCGCTAGAACTAGATGTGAATATAAGAGTATTTTCCTGTGTGTCTCAAAGTCTTCAAACACCCAAACAGAGGAATTTTTTAATGGATACCATCGAAGCCAAGTTCCAGTAACTACCACTAACCTTGTAGGGTACTCAATATCTTCACCATCTATAACAAGAAAAGGAAACATATTTATTTCCTCGATGCAATGGCATAAGAAATAGTATGTTCTTTATTCATTGTCTTTTATCACAATAACTGTAAACACATGTCCTACAAAAAAACATAGGTTTCAACTCAAATTTAAATTACATATTAATTTCAATGGACATAACTCAATACAAAAATTATAAATAACCATTTACCTTGTCGCACAAAAATCTAAATGTCGTCAAATTCCTTGGATGTTGCAACTTCATATGGAGAAACAAGTTGTAATGCCTGTCGAGGTTGATAACTAGGAAGAAAAGTTAGCATACAAATCCATCCATCCACCCATTCTTGTGAATCACACTCAGCAGTGACAAAATCGATACAAGATGCACAAAAACATGCCAAATTTCTTATCCACGTGGCCCACGAAGTAGCGTCTGAGCTAAAAAAATGAGTGCATATCACTAGACCTTGTGATTGTCATACAATTCTAATAGTTAGCAATTTTTTGTTCCTCTATCAACCAAAAATATCTACGAACTATGGAATTTTCTTGAGAACAATGTGTTATGTTGTAAATACACCATTCCACTATGCTATTTGCATCTTTCAATTTAGCACCATCTTTGTACTTCAACTCTTCTCTTGCAATATAGATCTTTTCACACATGCCCCTGCATCATCGTGCTCTCCTTTTCCATGTTGAGCCTCAGTGAAACTCGAAATATGTTGCACACCCATCTTGACATGCATCCTACTCATACAATAAAACATTTGTGTATTCTTAAATTAAAACGTGAAATTATCTGACCATATATAATGTTGATTGAATTGGATGTGCCTATTAGACAAGTTTTCATAAAATAACTAGAAACACCCTTGCACAAATTCAGTAGAATGAGTACGATCATCACTGATATAAAATTGGTACTCTCTTAAAAAAATTGATCATTCTCTGTACTGTCAGGAGAATGTATAAATGTTATATGCACAAAAATGGCAACCTGTATTGAGTTGTAATATTGCGATTGAACCTCCATTTTTGGTTGCAACGTGTAATACTCTGTAAAATTGACCACTTAAACAATAATACCAATAGGAAATGTGTCATTGCATATCTTGAATTGTTCATCCAACCATCAAGCTCTGTGTGTATGCCTAGCATACTCATAAACAATTTCATCCTTAAATTTTCTCATAAATTGAAAAACAAGTATATGTTTTGTAACTAGCTCACATTGTTTAGACTCATTTCTATATTTAAATTAGTATGGTACTAGCTTATATTTATTAAATTCAACTAAATTATGTCTTATTGCACCTCTAATTTTTTCATGGATACAAATTTTAAATTTAGGTAATCTACCATATGTACCACAACTTCCGCCTAAATAATCCTGACTATAAAAAATTGTCCAACTTCTCTTTCAAAAAATATCGTAGGAATGAAATCCCTAGAAGATATTGGTGGAACTTGAACACCACATTCCGGTAACATAGTTTCAGAATGAAAATTAGAATGAATACGTAAAAAATTAGCATAATGCATCACAAATTCAACATGTTTCCTACAACAACAAGTGGTGTGAGTGGGGTTGATTTTCACATAGAATGGTTTCAACATTTCAAAAAATGCTGACTAATTTTAATTTCTGGATGCTCCTATTCAAACTTACAAAAAAATTGAGTTTGAGTCATATATAAGAAATGTTTTGGATGTGGTTCATGATTAGTAAAACCAACTCTTCGTTTTACAACATCTCTAGTATTAGGTGAAACTCTAGTGTTACCATGCCAAAATTGAATAACTTCTATTATAGCATCAGATATATTTTTTTCTTTACATGGTGCTCTAGCAGAAAATATCCAAAAATCAGTGTTATTGAGTGATTGAAGGATATTACGCATTTCAATTGTTTTCATTAGGCTTTTTTTATTAACATTCAACATTTGACTTGTTTTCCTAATCAAATGTTGTTTTTTGTTGATTCACTTACAACACTAGTAACAAGTACATGACGCACAACATTACTATCCCTTGTGCGTCTCTTGATACCAACCATGTGATATGCATCATGAATATTTTCAACAATTGCAGAGTTTTGACCACATATATTAGATGTTTTCGTTCCTAAGATGTTTAATGTAAGTCTCATTTTATTCAATTTTATCAAGCTAACCAACAAATGACATCTTTGGGAATCATTTAAAATTTCAAAATTATTATCCCAAATTTAAGTGGATTTTCCTCTGATTGCACATTAAGAAATTTTATCAGACATTGTTTTCAAAATGTTCTCATCAATTTCAATAAAATAATTAGGTCTCTTTCGTAAAATCCTAGGAGGTGTTTTTGTCAAATTTTTCTTGTCTATGGTTTCAACCTGAATTTTCCGATTCACATTTTCATTGTCTCCTTCAATTTCAACATCAACTACATCACGAGTATTTAATTCATCTTCAACATTAAAGGTAAAAACATCTTCATCATGAGTATTTAATTCATCTTCAACATTGACCGTAAAAACATTACCTAGTTCCTCATTGTTTACAATAGTAGGGGTTGAAGATGAACCTCTTTTTGATTCATGATGTTTCTGCATTCGCTCTGAATCTTTCAATATTTTTGCCTCTAATTCCTTTAGTGTTTTTTACTTATTAATTTCCTTTTTTGACTTCGTTTCTTGTCTCCCATGATGTTCCAATCAATGTAGGACAAATCCAAACGATGCAGTGCACCTTTAAAATAGTAAACAAATAGCTTCCAATGACAAGAAAAACATGCAGAAAGTGACAAAAATTCGTATTAATTCATACAATAAGGTCAGACAGTAAAAATCACATGGTAAATTGAATTTTGGGATTCATGTAAATACTATTTAAGAACTGCGATCATGGATTAGAAACCATGATCATGGTTTATAAAGCGCGATCACGGTTCTATTATTAAAACCGCAATCGTGGTTCTATTATTAAAACCACGATAGCAGTTCTTACTATATCATCAAATATGAACCTCAAGGCTCGGTAAATCTCTGTTTTTCCTGAACCAGAGCTTTGGGAGGTCATTATGGCATGTGAAAGGCCAAAAAATTCAAATTTGATCTTCCGCGGACTTGAACCATGCCGAAAAATTAAAAAACATGTCACAAAAATGGTACCATCGCATAGGGGAGACTATTAGCTTTGTAGAAATATTGATTTTAAAGTGAATAGAATAAGATAAATATCATTTTATAATTTTTTACTAATAGTAGGTCTTTAAGACAATTTTTCCCATGAATTTTCATGTCTACGTTTAAGACTGCAACTTTTGTTTCGCTTGTCAGAATGTGATAAAACCTATACCATCCCAAGCATGGTAAAATTATATATACATTCAAAAAATATATTTGATTTTGATATTTTTTGATGTAGTTATGGCAGGCAAATGGAAAGTGCTCCGTTTTCTAAAAATTTTCATACCACTTTCACGGAAAAAATCATTAAAAAAATATTTCTTGAAAAAATACAAAATAAAATCCATCCCAAGATAGATAGCGACATATAAATTTTCATCAAAGAGAAAAAAAACAAGTTTTGGTCATCCAAATTGCGGGCAAATAGACTACAATCTTATAGGTTTTTTAAAAAAAACCAAGTCATAGAATTTTGAGTGTTTTAATATAGCTAAACTTGTCCATGTTTTTTAAAAAAATATTAGTAGTTTAGAAACTAGATTCTGGATGCTATAATTCATTCATATTTATATAACATTTTATATATATATATATATATATATATATATATATATATATATAGTATATATATATATATATATATATAATTTTTTCCAATTTTGAGTGCACATATTGCTAATAATCCCTACAAGTTGAGATTTCATTATTTTTTGCAATATGACGTCCACTTATGACCCCTTTATGGAGATTAATGGTGTCAAAAGACACAATGTTAACAATATCCTTTAACCTCTCTATCAAAAAATACTTTGTAGACCCCCTTCTATCTTCCAATATGCAAAAATGGAAACCCAAAATCAATAAAAACATTTTTAGGCAATACAAAGATAAACACTTGTAGTTGAAAAATTCAAATTTACACTTGTAAATTCAATGTTTGTTTAGTGATTCAAGTGTAAATTCAAATAGTTACTAAAATATGAACCACGTATACTCAAATATTAACTACCTAAAAAGTGTCACTTATGTAATTTTTAGTTATTATGTAGGAATTATGTTAACTTTATATTTGCTTGAGTTACCAAGGGAGAGGGCGCTATCCCTTGTGGCATCACCAGCCTACACCAGTCGTGGAACCATCTAAGGATGGTAGTTTAAGATTTGGGTGAGTTCATGGATTAAACCACGTTAACGTGGTGTCCTATTACCAGGGTATCCAAACCATCGGTAGTAGGCCATTTTAACACGGAGTCGAGTTTTTAACCTTGCACCTCCCAATTACAAGGAGACCCAAGAACCATTACACCATTACCCGTTGGCTAGTAGAAATTATGTTAACTGATATTCAATGTATACAAAAACAATCTTTACATGTTTAGACATTTTTTTGTTAAGGTAACTTAGTTACAACCTTATATTCAATTGTGTCACTATACATTCATAAATCAGAGGTTAAGCATTAGATATATGCAACAATATAGTCAGGATGCTTAAAAAGTCCACCTAATATACACAGAATTGACTCAATATACACTGAAATAATTGAATATCAACATACTGAAATAACTCAATACAAATTGAAAATAGGGTTATAATCCTAGTGTTTCCTATAAATGTGTTCAATGCATGAAAATGTAAACAACCCAGTAAAAAGTCACTTAAAACCCGACGAACTTGATAAATCACTTAGAAATTTGAAAAATAGAGGAAAAGAGAATTAGAAGCGATAATAAAACCCATGGAGATATGTTATTTTTGCTCCCTAATGGCACCATTTCAAGTGGGAAAGGATCCAAATTAATAATCGAAAGACTCCAAAATGTAGAGGGATATAAACAAATGGAAGCAATTAATGACATAATTGAATGGAACATTGGTGTGTATTTACAACTGATGGAGTGATAAAGATGAAATGAATGTGAAGTTTGAATGTGTTTAAGTGCATCTACAAACTATCAATATACATTGAATGTACACTAAATTAATGAGTCTAAATTTTTCCTTTGAATACATCATTTCCATGGCTAAATTATATACACATATTCAATGTATATTTAGGCATTTAAGTGTTTACAGGAGATGAAATAATTGATAAGAATATAACACTTTCAATGAATTAATTTATGTCTGAGTCGGATGTATTTAGTGTATTTTCAATAATTTCAATGTATATTAAAATTTTGAATGCCTAATAGAAAATGACAAAGATACAACCATGTATTCAATATATGTTAAGTAATTCTAATGCATATTCATCTAGTCAATATAAAATTAATCATGGATATGAAAATATTATCCTCTTAAGAAAACACAACACTTATGCATATTCAAAATTTATCTTCCTTAAAAAAAACACAATAGTTATGTATATTCATATATTCTTTAACTGATATATTAACTGACGCTCAATGTATATTCACATATTCAATGTATATCCAGACATTATTTACAACTACATACGTTTGTTAGTTGTTATGGTAACTAAAATTCAAAGTATATTTACTAATATAAGTGTATGTTTAATACTATATATGTATATTCAATAGCAAAACCGTATTTTCATAGCATGCATTGAAACAACTCAATATATGCTAAAAATAAGAGCATGCACTGTAATTACTCAATATATACTAAAAATCTAAAATACAACACATTATGTATGTAATTTTTCGGCGTGCATGCATGAAAAAAACCTAGTTTCTTACATTTCCCACACCATATTAGTTAAGTTCATAGAGAATGGAGGATTAAATAAAAAAATATTCACTTAAATAATTGAATATACACCAAAAAGAAAATATGCCACACATTTTGTATGCAATAGTTCAATGTGCATGCATGAAAAAACCTTACAATGTGATATTAGCATATTTCATGCCAAGTGGAAGATTAAATAATAAGATGCACTGAAATAACTCAATATTAGAATGAATATACATTTGTAATCATAGTATTGTTTGTGAATGCACTCAGTGCATGATACCTGCAAAGAAAGATTAAAAAATCATTGAAAACGGGCTCACCTCATGAACCACTTGGTGATTTGAAATAAAGAGTGAAATAGGACAAGAAATGACCATTAATCCCTCCTCTGTAATTATTTTTCAATCCCTCTTAACACCATTGCAGTTTAGAAGGGGGTGAGAATGTCCATCTTCCCACTCCAAAGTGTTTGGCATAATTGAAAGATGGGGGAAATTAATGGAAACATTGAATTCCTCATTAGTGCGCAATTGCAAATGGTGGAGGTAAGAAGAGTGATAAGGTTGAAATGAATAGGATTGAATGCATTTGGGTTTAGCTATAAATGAAATATTGTTCATGTTACATGTGGTTGTATGCACCATTTTCTGTGGGAAGGGATATACATCGATTCATCATCTATTTTTTATTCTTGCAATGCACGTTGGGTTTTGGGCCCACCACATGAACTTGTGACATGAAACTTAGGTGGATTAAGGAGATTTTTAAATTTTCCATGAAATTTTTGATGTGTCACATTATTTTTACAGTCTGTCATGGCCCCATTTTTTCCAAGGAACTCCTAAAGTTAGGGTGCTCAACAACTGGTTGTTCTCCCCTAATGTAAGGCTTTGGAACTTTTTGTTTTAGTGAAACATTGGGGAAAATTTGGAGCATCCATTAATGCACGATGTGAATGAATTTTTATCCCACGTTGTTGTTGCAATGCCTATTAGAAGGTATTCAAAATGTGAAAATATTAGGTTGTAAGGAATGTATTGCAAAGCATGCACAAGCCATGTGAATTGTTTGACGAAATGCCTCTTTTTGTGGACAACATGTGGACCAGCCATGGAGCACATCTTTTTCATTGGATCTTCATCTTTTAGGTATGGATGTATCCTTTTCCTCTATCTTACTTTCAAAATTTTATTCTCATTTTGAATAGAGTAGAACTAAAATTTCATAACAAAGCTTGCAAATTTAAGGAATAAATTATTAAAAAAATTTACGAACATTATTAAAATAGATTTTGTGTTGAATTAAAATGACCTCAAAAACACATTGTGTATGGATAGTGTTGTAACCAACTAAGAAGTTTACTTTGTTAAAAATCCAATATTATCACCCATGCATTTTTGCTTGGGTCTTCAAACCATGAAAGTTAAATACTTGAAATTGGAAACTCAACAACGTAAAAAAACAACCCTTTTAAAAGTTACAAATCCTCTTTGGAATCAATGTATAGAAAGCGTCTACAGCCTCTCCCTTTACAATTTTTTTTTATATGCTTTCTGTGATACTTAATGATATATATACAATCTATAAACTACACTTAGTAATGTGTTGCTTTTTCTAAGAATATTTTGGAGACACATTGATGAGCTGGTTGCAAGAGGTGACCACTCAATGTTGTAAAATTATTTTGGAATACCATGTAAAAATACCTACGGATCAATGAAATGCATCCTACCACCTCAAACCTATTAAATTATGTATTGATAATTGTCATCCATATTCAATTTTACCTTATCTCATTGGAAATCACTTTTATACGCCCATTTTAGAGTCACTTTGGCATGTGGTTCCCAAGTACAAATTGTCAAATTTCACCAAATTGCTTTACAAATTGTAATGAAGTAGAGCTTGTTTTCATATGTGGAAGTGCTGAAGACTGAACACTAAAATTAATGTACACTCTCCATATTTTTCTTGTTAGGAAAAAAAAATTTGCCTAAAAAAATGTGCTCGATACCTCGGGAAACATGCTCTTCTCATATGGTCAGTATAGTCTATTTTTCTTACTCAAACCCTAGACACACTAGCACATCACTCAGACAGATCTTAGCACATATGCAAAGCACACAAAGGTACCGAGTCCCTATTTTTATACCATCTTTGTCAAGGTGTTAGTATGATCATACAAGTATTCCATATCCATAACAACGAAAAGCATATCAAGAACTAGACCACAACCATAGTGCATAATGAATCAAACAAAGTTCAAGATCATATTTACCATACAATACCCAATAACAGAGACATCAAAAATCAATATCCAACCATAAAAATCCATTGTATTAACCCATCAAAACATAGTAGTTGAATACATACAAATGACACTGTCATAAGTTATACGCGTTCATAAACCAACATAACTCTAACACATACAATGATGATCATGATGTCAAAACCATGTAAATCAATACATATATAAAGGGGGTGAGGACTTTCCCTTCACTGCCCATGCATTCTCAAAATAGTTTGCATGCTTAAAATAGCCATGTGCTGCTACAAAAGCAACTAAGGAAGCATGCAAGCTTTGCCTAATAACAGATTACTTATAATTAACTATAGATTTAATCCTATTATTAGCTTGAATTTTGCATGACTCTTCAGCTTCCTCTTGTTCCCAAAATAGCTTTGCGTATCCTTTAAGTCTTCTCATCCTTATCCCATGCGTGCTTTGCACTCAATCCATTCTTAGCTCGTGCATGTAAAATGGCTAAGTCTCAAACTATGACTTTCTCCCGGCGTGCCCTTATTTTCCTTAGCTTCCACACGTACCTATGTGCCCCATCCTTACGTGCCTATAATACTTCGATGAATTGACAATTTTTTTTCCAATCAAATTTATCCCACACTAGATTCATTTCCGCCCTCGGTAATGGGTAATCATGTCTTATATCTCCAAGGAACAAAGAAAAATGAATAAAAGAATGACTGTACACAAAGAATGTAAATATACCAAAAATAATATGCGCGCTCTATTCCTCTGAAGGAAATAGTAACTTATGGTACTCATTCTTGATTTCCACTTCTAACTCATTCCAATCACTGAGCACCTTCTTTGTCTTGTTCAGGGATGTCCACAAGTAATCCATCCATCTCATCCAAGGTCATATTTTTGCCTTTGTTCTCTAACACCCTAAGAACGTTTGCCAAACTTAGAAACCATCCCGTCCATTGCATCCATCCATCAGGCTATCAATTTGTCCAAGTTCCTTTATCTTCTCCTTGTGAGGGTCCTCGGGTTATTACGTAAGTGCATCGCGCTTCTCTACCGGTAGTGTCAGCCTCTCCTCGCGCCCAAGAATCTCATTCTTCTTTGCAACGAGGACTTCATTCTCCTCAACCAAAGTCCTTGTCTTCATGATTGGCTCTGGGTCTACACATAAATTCAACGCCGAGTCTACTTTATTCATTTCATCTTTCAGTGTCTAGAGTAGAGATTCATACCCAACTACCTAGTGTGCTATTGTATGCCTTAGTCTTTCTCCTTCGATAGTTGCTAACATCCTCCTTAGCCACTTTGCTACTCCCCTAAATGCTTCTTAATCAACAAGTGAACACAGTCCTGTAAGAAGTGCAAGGACGATTGATAGGTCTGCTCGGTCTATTCATCAACATCTGGATGTGCATCGATAATCTCCTTCCCCAGCTCTGCCGTAAAGTCCAAAATATCCTTCTACTTTCTCTTCATCCTTCTTCCACCCCTCAGACAGTTGTTCCACTTGTTCTTTCAGGTTCTTATTCTCCTCCATCAGCATTCCTCAGCGCATGGCATGATTTATCAATATTCCTACGCAATACTTCAACTGCCATTTTGTTTAAGTGCATTACTCACTTGCTCGTCAGTAAACTATGTAGGCCTCACCGTCCAGAGTGTGGCTTTGGATTTATTCTTCATTTTCCTATTAATGCATGCATATTATTTTACATCAAATTTAGGCTCATCAATATGAGTCTGCATGCTCCAAGAGAGTTGCTTTCTGGTACACAAGTTAGCAGCTCTAGGGTCCATTATCTCCCATCTATAAAGCTCCTTAGGCTCCAAAGTTCTTTGGCACCTGACATAAATGATATTTGTGGGATTATTAATATACCCAGTTATAGGAGTTTTATACATATATCCATTATCTATCCCTGATCACCTACCTTTAGGAATGTGCACCCCTTCATCCAAAGTTAGGCCTTCCCTTGCAGTGCCTATTTGTTCATTCGTTGACTCACTAAAAGGTCCACCCTTATCTTTTTATATTTCTTTCCTCATTTGCACCCTCATATTTGTGCTCCTCAAATATTTCTATATCATATCTCACCTCTTCCTCCTGAGGCTCTTTTTCATCCAACTTAATAATAGGTGGTTCTTTTTCTGTGCACATGCTTCCATCTGACTCATCCTCCTCACCCTGTCTTGGTATATACTTTAATCATTTATTCTTCTCTTGTAAAGGCTTGGTGGGAGAGGTATGAGGATTTTCGGGTTGTGAAGGGCCTGTGCTTGCACTTGCACCTGGATCTTTTTTCTTCTTAGCACCCTCCTAAATTGTTGCTTCTCAATGCCCCTAACATCCATCCCTATCTCCTCAATTCCTATCTCCTTTCCCACTTCTTCCTCTTTTTGCATGGGAGGAGTTACCTCATGGGTTCTCTTTACTCCAACTATTGGTTGCCTCTGCGAGCCATGGTCTAATCCAACATTATCTTCCTTTAGTCCTTCCTCCTCTTTTTCATCTGTGTGGGAAGGATTGGGTTCCTCATCCTACAATGTTCCCACCATATGATTTACTTTGGGAAATTCAGGAATCCTAAACTCATTTTCAATGTATCTTCCTTTTTCCAATTTGGGTTGTAAGGTAGATGTAAACCTTAGCTGCGCCAAGTTTCCAACTGCCAAACTCATTGAATTAATACTTATATCATTCAAGATCATCTTTTCTATGTAAGAAGACATACCTAGATATCATTATGTCTTTTGAAGCGTATAATAATCACAGTCTACTTTGTATGCATCAAATCCCAATATGCACACATTTTAAAACATGTGTACTGAGGCCTGGAAGTAATGCACAATGAAGGCATATGGGAGCTTGTACCAAGGGTTCAATTTTCCATCCTTCATTTTAAATATGCATATGCAAAAATGTTGATATACAACGAAATGTGCCTTCTTATCCAATACCAAAGGAAGCTCCTTGGGTATTCTCCAGTTATATTCAAATTCTTCATGCAGGCACTTGTACGAGAGCTCTATCCTCTACTTATAAGGTCCACTAACATATCCATCACATGTGTATTTTGAAAATCTATCTACAAGGGAATTTTTCTCTTCATGATATTGCAAAATATTCTCCTTTGGCCCATCAGGCAACCTAATCTCCACAAACACAATAGAAAATAAGATAGCACCAAAACTTATCTTATCTCCATAACGCACTTCTTCAATAATAGTTTTAGAAATGTGATAACACAAGTTGTATACCACTCCCTCAATAATGTTTTTAGCAATATGGACCCATCTTTTGTTTACCTAGCTCTAACGCTCCTGGTTGTTTAATTTGGTGAGGAGGTGCACGGATTCTTGAATTACATAATCCAGTGCAGCCTTTGTTGCCTCTACACCCTCATCATTAGTAAGGTCACCACTAATCTTAGTTCTTGAGCTTCTCAACCATGTCAACCTTCCAATCAAGGGTGCGGTAAGTCACATTCACTACCTCTTAAAATAGAGAAGTCCTCGTGCACACATGACATCAAACATTGATATAATTTCTCAGGTTTCCCAAAGTCTGGCAGCTCATACAACTTCATGACTCCAACACTCTTTAGTAACTTCTGACCTACATTTTCGTAGATGGTCATGTCATTCTCTGTCTGTAAATATATATTTACCACCAATTGTTGATCCAATTCATCCCTATTATCCTTTGTACAATGATTTTAGTCACTTACTTTGCTCCGTCTTATATGTGACCCCCAATCCATCCCTATTATAACACCAAATGGGTACTGCATTTCCAAAAATCTGATTTTAGGTGTATATTACACCTTTACTTCCACTTAGTTTTGCTTCCTGCCCCTTGTGGTTGCTTTAGGTCATTGTTTTGGTGCCATTGCGATAATAAAAAAATGTTCTTTCACTATATTTGAGCTCTGCAACTTAAAACTCATGTGCCCTAGCTTCTCCTCAAACCCTAACTTTGCATATTTTCTCCCCCACACTCCTCTTTTCTCAAACACCCTCTCTTATGGAGCTCCAACCAATTTCGTGCATAAATCTCTCTGGTTTGATTGTCTAAAATAGATCTTTCATGCACTTTCCCATGTAACTTGTCCTTCAACTTACTCTTCAACTCGCTCTTTAATTAATTTGAACACTTCACAATGCAAGGTAAAAATGATATGGTAAATCTACCTTTTATAACTTTTGAAAATTTCCCCACATTTATACCTCTCCATCTACCACCGTACTCAACATTAAATGGTGTTTCATTTCTTTTTCCATGCTTCACAAATAACTTTTTTGTGCAGAGTTTTTCGTGCCTTAGTCGTAACCTTCTGACACGCCCACTACTTCTCAGCCATAGAATTTATCTCACACGCCTTCCTACACCAAAGTACAAAACCTTTGTGCCTAATACCAAGTAATTTCCCATGCCACTGCCTACCTTGCATTACATTGTGTGTCCATCCATCTATGCGTGGTCTTCATTTATGAGCAATTTTCCTCTTGATCTGATCTGCACCTTTACTTCAAGCACATATACCATATTTATTCTATGCATACCCATCTTCCAGAGGACATTCAACCTCTTTCTAACTTGGCCCATTTATCATGTATTTACTCCACCCCACACTAAAAGTATGTGCGATCCTCTGTGCATGAATTCACTTAGATAGTAATCAGCTACTAGTGCGCAAGTGCGCTTATTAAAACAAAACATAGAAATGATGAAAGGAAACACATATGAATAAAATGCATTAAAGGGAAATCTAATCTAACTGACAATACTACCTTATTACAAACACCAAGAAGAATTATTTATAGTAGGGCTTTAGCCTATTCCCATTGAAGTAACTGAGAAAACACGTGTTATCCAATGCCTACGACTGATAAGTGCCTGAATCAAGTATATATGTCACCACATACGATCCCAACCAATGCACCTTCAATTTCCCAAGGTGTTGCACAAACTTGGAGTCATAAAGTAGAACCATCTCTCCAAATTCAAACTGTTTATTCTTTATATGCCTATTGTGCCATGCCTTATGCCCAACCTTTTTTTGTCTTCTAGCTCCAATGTGGGATGAAAAACCTCTCATCCAACTACATCAGTTTATCTATATTCTCTTCAAGGTCTTGTTCATCATCTAGCCCTCCTACGCATGTAATACATAGGGAGGGCAACATGAACTCCATTGGTAAAATAGCCTCCATGTTAAACACAAACTTAAAGGGTGCGGCCTTGTTCAATATTTTGTAAGTAGTCCTGTATACCCAAAGTAAAACAAAGAATTTATCATCACAATATTTCATTCCAACATCATAGCTATTTGTCAATGTATGTCCTAATATATTCTTGAAAGCATCAGCAGTACCAATGGCCTGTGGGTGATAAGGTGTTATCTTATGATGCACTAGCATAAACTTAGCCAATAATATTCTGATAATCTCATTCAAAAAGTGTGTGCCCCTATCGCTTGTTAATCTCAACAGACATCCGTACCTGTTGATAATGTTCTCCCATAAGAACCTTGTTGTTGTAGTTTCCATGCAATCCTTCATGGGTACTTTTTCCCACCTTGTAAGATAGTATGTACAAGTTAAAATGTAGCAATCCAGTCTTACGTGCAGGTAGGGAAATAAGTATTGAAGGTGTAGATGGGAATGATGCGCAGACATAGGGCATGTGGACAAAGGGTGTGGAGGTGCACATGAAAGTATAGTGAAATAGGGAGTGCCCTAGAAAGCATGATATCAGGACTTATCTATTTTGCATGATGAGGCTAGATATAAATGTTGAGTGCAGGGCACATATCAACATGAAGATGTGGAAGTGAAGCAAGGTAATTTTTGATAAGTGGAAGATCAAATGACATGCATAGTTTTTAGCTATTAATAGGATTAGATCTGTAGTTGATATTATTATATAATCTATTATTAGCGAGATTGCATGATTTTTTATTTATCTTTTAGTGGTGCATGGCTATTCTTAGCATGCAACCTATTTTTGAGAAATGTATGAGTAGTGAAGGGAAAGTCCCCATTACTTATAAATATGTATTGATTTACATGGTTTGGGAGAGATTTTGTTAACTTGTTATGTTGTTGGTTATGAGCATGCATGACTTATGGTGACATTGTTATGTATGTATTTAGCTTTTTTGTTTTACAGTGATTAATACAATGTATCTGTGTTGTTGGATAATGGTTATTGACATATTCTATGTTTCTGGATTTGTATGGTGAATCTGATCTTAATTCTTGTATAATTCTTCATGCATTATGGTTGTGATCTAGATATGTTCATGTTATACTTTTGGAATGATTATTATGGATTTGGAATTTTATATATGTGTTTATCATGCTAACTCCTTGACAAATATGTCATAAAAGAGGGACTTGGTACCGTTACGCACTTTGGGTGAGCACTCAGATCTGTCTGGGACTCTAGGTGATGTGCTAGCACGCCTTGGGCTATTTGGTAGAATAAAAGACTAGATTTTGGTTACGTTGTCGAGACCTCTTTTCAAGATATTTGCAAGGATGTTGCATGTTGAAGATGTACCAGTTGAATTTGGCTTGTATTGAGGATTAGGTAGAGAATTTAGAGGAAGAGTTCGGTCATAGATTTAACACTTGACCTGAATTTGATGCACGTGCATGGGTTGAACAATATTTGTATCATGAGCTCTAATGGAAAAAAAATTATTATTTCCCCTATAGAGTTTGTATGAGTGGCTAGTAGCATATGCATCAAAGAGAAATTGGAGGTATAGAGAATTGTTTGGACACAGGAAGATTACCAGAATTTGCATGATGCTGATCTGACTTGGACATTACAAATGTATATCATTGTTGGAGTGGTGTTTTGTACAAAGTTACACCTTGGAGTACGTTGTTTCTGACTTATTCTTGTCCAGAAGTTATTGAGTTCAAGTTCTTTTGCGCGAACCTAGAGGATCTTATTTGTGTGTTATCCCTTTAGCAATTAAGATCTTGATTTTGAACTCTGGATTTGGAAGAGCGTCCTATGGCTATCTAAACCCCACCACGTGCAGGGGTAGGAGCATGGTGAAAAGATGGCAGACATAGCGGTAGAGAGATAGAGAGAAGAAAGGCGTATTAAGTTTAATGAGGCACGCGAGAGGATTTGGGAAAGCAATGTGATGTTGTGGAATGGATGGTGTTGTGGAGAGAGATGGATCATGAAGGATTTAGAGCTCATGTAGAATACGTGAAGGTAGAGCATCTAGTACTCCCCCATTTTGGTAAACATGAAAAAGAACCCTCTTCAGCTTTGGATGAAAGCATGTCAGTTGAAACTACAAGGACCATGGGCACGCATTTGATCCCTCTTAGTGACCTAGCCCTTGCACTTGGTTTTCTAGTTTCTATGACAGTTATTGATAATAAAACTAGTGTGGGTGATAGATTAGTGACAGATAGATTTCAATTTTCATTTAAGTTCAAGAGTTAATCATATAATACATTCATCTATGGCAGTGTAGCACGTCATCTGTGTTATTTGGAGATCTGGCTAGAGGTATATTTTCTCACACATCATTGACATAGAATGTGGGTGCGCAGAATGTTGGTATTACGTTTCAAAGTAGTACAACTTTGAAAACTGTGGGATTTTAATTTAGTACGACTATTGAAACACAAGGTAGTACATCCTATGGTCTGGTGCCCATACAGGAGGGGGATCAAGAGGATCAGGTGGTTCAAGATCTAGTGGGTCTAGTGGTTTTAGAGGATGAGGGAACATAGGAGGTAACACAGGTTCTGGATCCGGTGGGAATAGCCCACATCAACCTCAATAGGTCTATTTTGAGATGTCCCTTTTCCTACCAGAGTACAGAGGAATTAAAGATGTAGTTGATCATGTGCACATGTGTGAGATACTATGGTACACTAAGGGGATTACAACTCCTGAGCATAAGGCAAGTCAATTTTCTACTACTTTGCAAGGGCACGTGCATAGTTGGTACAGGAAGTATGATCCGAACCAGACTTGTGTAGACTATACCACACTACGTGATGCTTTCTTATCAGAGTTCCACATACCTAAGTTTGACTAGAAGAGCATCAACACATTGAAGGACATCAAATCAGGGCATGGATGAGATTGTTAGGGAGTATGATGCATGATTTAAAACTTTTTTATCAAATTTATCTTATTATATTCACCATATTCAACATGTTCAATGGTTTGTTGGAGGTTTGATCACACCTTTCAGAAAGGGCACTCTCACATAAGACTTTTACAGATCTGCATGAGGCAACTTGAGGTGGATTTTTGCATTGAGGTAGTTGGGAGCGTAGACACTGGAGTTATCCCATTTTTGGAAGCTCATATTGCATCTATGGCAAAACAGTTGGAAAAATTTTTCAGCTAATTCAGCTCATGAGATGTGCAGTGGTATTTGGTGCATGAATTTATGAAGTAGAAGGACATTCTAAGGATAGTTTCTCTCGTAAATTAGTGCATGCCATGTTGCTAGACTGTGAGATCTATCACTTGGATCGATTCAAGTAGGTATCTAATGTTGCAACACATGATAAGAAAGAATGTGTCTTGCTATTGTAAGATTTGTAAGTCTATCACTCATGATACATAAAAATTATAGATTAATTGATCAGATTCATGATGTCATTGAAACTAGTGTACGTCAAACCAGTGTTGCAAAAAATTCTAAGGAATAGGGTGAGAAACATAATCATAATCACAATGAAGGGTGATCTGATGGAGGTGGTAGAGGTAGAGGTTATCATGGAGGATTCAGAGGCTGAGGTCACGATGGTGGAAGAGGTGAATTCCCATGTGGAACATGTTATACATGCGGATCCCCTGATCATTATAAGCGTGAATGCCCTCAAAATATTATTTTCTCTTGGTGCAGAAAGACTCATAATTATGAGAGTGTCCAAGATTTGTATGAGCACTTAAGAAAGAAGCACAAGAAGGATAAGGGCACGAGAATGGTTAGAGTACAACATGCATTTGGAAGATCAGTGGATGTTGAAGTTAGCACCTTGACCCTGAGATATATCCTATATTGGTTATTACAAGTGTTGAGGCTACATGCATAATAGAGACTCCGAAGAAGAAACCTATCATTACGAAATATGAAGTATTACATGAAAATTATCCCAATCCTTCCCATCAGAAGGAGGTTTACCACAAAACTATGGAGGCCATTCAAAAATTACAAGGTGAGATATAATGCTTGAAGGAGTAATTCTGGAAGTTGGAGTAGGCCAAAACAGTCAAGCTTCCTAAAAAATATGTTGATGATTTGAAGGAGGTTTGTAAGTTTCTACACTAGGAAAACATCATTCCTCTATTAGGGGAATGGATAAGGGGGAAGATGTTGCACATTGGAGTTGAGCATGAAAGACAAATTTTACATGCTAACTTACCCCCTCACAATCTTGATTATGAAAAAGAAATCACTCTGAACGTTGTTATTGATGGATGGCTGGTGAGTAACATTTTGATTGATACAGGTACAAAAGTGAATGTACTCACTCGAGATGCGTGGAACCAGATGGGGAGGACACCATTACAACCATCTTCAAATGTATTTTCTATGGTGAAAAAAACTAAAGCTACACCCATTGGAGTTTTGAAGAATGCCACTATTACTATACAAGGGGCCAAGTTTACTGGGGATTTTAAAGTCTTGGCACTTACCAGAGTAGATAATTTTCCAGCCTTGCTTGAGTGCCCTTGGTGTTATATAAATAATGTTGATCTACACTTCAATAAGGGTTACATCAGTTTTGAGAACAAAATAGATCATGTGATAATTCCTTTAACAGATGAAAACACTGCACCTTATGTAGAACCTTTGAGTGAAGAGGATTTGAACAAAATTTAAGTGTGCACCATTAGAGATCCTGAAGTTCTTGAGCCATCAAAGGAAGGAGTTATTCAATGGGATGATGCATAGTCTATGAGCTATACAACATGTATTTCTTGTGACAACTAGGTGCATGGGACTTATGAAATGGTTGGGCGTGAGATGAATAGTGCAGTTACATGTGCAAGAAGGACATGTTGTGTTAGGCATTTGGGCAGTAAGCAGGTACCAAGGTACATGGGTTAGGGAAATCCTGAATTATTTCTACGCACTATGGAAACCTAGTGGACAGACCAAGTGGAAAGAAGGAATATGTTGGTGTATACCTTACATGGGACAATAACGTGCTAGTGGATGGTACGTAGAGATGGTCATTTAGAGTGACGAGATCTCTACTATATTTCTTTAGAGCAATGCACTTACCAAGACATGTGAATTTCATGGGAAGGATTCTACTCTGCATCACATTTAGAAATGTGAGAGACTCTAGACAGAAGGGCAGGAGGCCTTACCACCTTCACTTTGGGTACACAATATCTACTTCACCTTGCAAGGGTGCACGTGTAAATGGTATGTTTATGCAGAGTTGAATAGAGAAACAAGGAATTGGTAAGAACTGACTGTAAGTATGATTCAGAACTTTGACTATTTTTCTACTAAACCTCCAGTGAATGAGGCATTATAGGATATGAAGCATTTGACTATGGTAGATAGTGCAATGGATGAGGAGTTATTCAGGAATTACTAGGTGAGTCAGATATGGAGGTGCATTTTGAAGAAGAAGAGACAAATGAAGAACAACTTGGGCACGCCTGCCTAGAAAAAGAGAAAGTAAAGTTAGTTTACGTGATTGATGATGAAGAAGTGGAGAATCTGAATGTTGAACATACTGAGGGTATGCATGAGGTCTTAGACAATGTAGATGAGAAGACACATACGTATCATGAGCCTATGAAAACAAAGAAGGTCAACATTGGGACAGATGCAAAACCAAAGGAGGCCATCATTGGTGATTATTGGTCTGAATTAGAGGTTGTAAAGATAATTGAGTTACTATGTGACTTCCAGGACTTATTTCCTAGAGGCTATCATGAGTTAAAAGGGGTACATCACTCTTTGGGTGAAATGAAGATCAAGTTAAAGGACGGTGCATGAATGGTTAGGAAGAGGCCTTACAGGATGAATCCTAATATGCACGTCAAAGTAAAGGAAGAGATTGATAGGATGTTGAAATCTGGAATCATTATTCCCATTGAGGAGTTAGAATGGGTTAACCCTATGGTGATAAGCATAAAGAAAGATGGAAGGATAAGAATATGTGTGGATTATAGGGAGTTGAATGTTGCATGTGTAATAGATCCCTTTCCCACACCATTTACAGAGGATATTCTAGAAGGAATTATAGGGTGCGAGATCTACTCTTTCACTTATGGATTTTATGGATATCATCAGGTGCGGATAGCTAAAGAAGATCAAGAAAATATAACTTTTACCACTGAATGGGGAAGTTTTTCATATAAAGTTACACCTTTTTGATTGAAGAATGCACCTATAGTCTTTTTGAGTATTTTTGTGCAAGCATTCCAGGACTTCATTCACAAGTTTTTGAAAGTTTACTTGGATGATTGTACAGTTTATGGGCTAGTGAAAGATCATTATGATTATTTAAGACTTATGTTTGAGAGGTTCCAGAAATTGAGCATCTCCTTAAACAATAAGAAGTGCTTTTTTGCTACACCCTTTGGGACTCTATTGGGACATATTATATGTAAAGAAGGCTTGTTGGTAGATCCTACTAAGGTTGTTGTTATTTTGGGCTTAGAGGAACCTAATAACCAGAGCAAGGTGCACAGATTCTTGGGGCACACAGGTTATTATAGGAATTTTATCAAAGGTTATGCTAGGATTTCTGCACCCTTGGAGGATTTGTTGAAGAGTAAGGGAAAGTTCCATTGGGGTGAGGAAAAACAAAATGTGTTTGATAAATTTAAGGAAAGGCTTACTTCTACAACTATTTTACACTTTCCTTCATGGAAAAAACCATTCCATGTGCATGTGGATGCCTCTGGCATGGCCATTGACGTAGTATTAGCCCAGCCTAGAGAAGGTATTATTGATCATCCTATTTTCTTTGTAAGTAGGAAGTTGACACCAGTTGAGCATAATTATACAACTACTAAGCGTGAAGAGTTGTCCATGATTTACGTACTACACAAACTTAGAAAATACTTGTTGGCTACCCCTTTTATATTATATACAGATCACAAGGAACTTAAGTATCTAGTCAACAAACCCATTTTTAGGGGAGCATATGTCATTTGATTCTTTTGTTTCAAGACTTTGATTTTACACCTATGGTAAAGCCAGGGAAGAGTAACTCGGGACCAGATCATTTTTCACGGATTAATTCAGGTGAGGATGCGCAGAGCATTGAGGATACAATGTCAGATGCACAACTTTTCAAATTGAACCACACACACTCCAACTTAGAAGATATTGTTTTATTTTTGCATACTAGTGTGGAGCCTGAAGGGATGAAGACATTAGATAAGAAACAACTTGTCATACGTGTCACACTTTACATGTTAATTAGTGAAGATTTGTACAAATTAGGTCGTGATGAGGTTTTGCACCGGTGTGTAATTGAGCATGAGCTTATTGCCATTATGGAATAAGGTCATGGTGGAATTTTAGGTGGAACGTTATGTAGGAAATGCTAATGCATGCAAGATTTTATTGGCAAGCTTATGGTGGGAAACAATTTATAAGGATTGATTGAATATTATAAGGCCTGTGATCATTTTCATTTCCTTGGAAAGCCTGGGCATAGAGATGAAATGCCTTTAGGGTTGATTGCTAGTGCAGAACCTTTCAAAAAATGGAAAATTAACTTCGTGGGTCCTATTTCCCCACCCGCGCATGGGACTGGATCAAACTACATTATAACTTGTACAAATTATCTTGCTAGGTGGGAAAAAGCAATGCCTATAAAGGATTGCATGGTAGCTACTGCATCAAGGTTCTTATGGGAGAATATAATCAGTAGATATGGATATCCACTAAGTCTGACAAGTGATAGGGGCACTCATTTTCTTAATGAGACCATCTAGATATTATTAGTATAATTTATGGTAGTACACCCTAAAACAACACCCTATCACCCACAGGACAATGGCGCTACCGAGGCTTTCAACAAGATATTGGGACATACATTGACTAATATCTACAATGTTGGAAGGAAGGATTGGGATGACAGAGTCTCTGTTGTACTTTAGGCATATATGACAACCTGCAAGAGGTTGAATAAGGCCACACCCTTTCATTTGGTGTTTGGTGCGGAGGATGTTTTACCAGTGGAATTTATGTTACCTTCTCTATGTATTGCATGTACAAGAGGACTGGATGATGAACAAGCACTTGAAGAGTGTATTGATAAACTGATGCAGTTGGATGAAAGGCACGCCATTTCTTGGAGTAAAAAGACAAAAAATGCTAGGTAGAAGGCATGACATGATAGGAATATTAAGGATTAAAATATTGAAGTTGGACAGATGGTTCTTCTGCGTGATTCAAAGTTTTTGTGCCACCCTATAAAGTTCCAAGTGCATTGGTTGAGACCATATTTTGTGACTGATATACTTAATTCAGGCACTTTCCAGTTACAGGCACTGGATGGAACATAGTTTCCCAGTTATTTCAACGGGAGTAGGTTGAAGCCCTACTATAAATAAGTCTTCTTGGTGTTTGTAATAAGGAAATATTGCTAGTTAGATTAGATTTCCTTTAATGCATTCCTCTATATGTGTTTCCTTTTAATGTTATTATGATTTGTCAATTTAGTTCAGTGTTTTTTTTATAATAAGCACACTTATGTGCTAGAATATAATTACTATCTATTGAATTCATGCACAGAGGACCGCACATACTTTTAGTGTGGGGTGGATTGAGAAGAATTAACTGGTGCCTTGTTGTAGATTGTTATGAATTGTAGCACTACATGGGCTCAAAGTGAAGATGAATTTGAAGAAATTTTAAGGAAATTTCTCGGATTGAAGACAACATATAGAAGGATGGAAGCTCAGGATAGCACGAGGTAGGCTACAACATTATAGACTACTTGGTATGAGGCACATTGGATAGGTACTTTGGCACAAAGAAGTGTGTGTTAGGAAATTTGTGGCCAGGAAGTAGTGGGCATATCAAAAGGTTATGAATGAGGAATGGAAAAGTTAGGCATAGAGAGACATGGTGTAATGTGTGGAAAAGCGCAGAGGTGGAATTAATGTTGTGTACAGTGGTAGTTGAGGAGAAATTAATGTGGAGAAGTTTGAAATGAACTATGAATTCAGTGAGTGCAACGTTATTATTACCTTGCATCCTTTGAGCTATCAAGTTGTGAAGTGCGGCAAAAAATATGTGGGGTGGAAAACTAGGTGAGGTTGAGACACATCATTGATAAAATTATGCACAGAAGTGTTATTAAGCTAGGTGTGTGTGTGCGTGTTCAAAGGTGGGTTAATGCGACTAGGGTATCAATAACACAAAATCGTAGCTAGGGAAAACTAGGGTTTCATGGGATCAAAGAGTTTGGTTCACATTCGAGGTGTGTAAGGTAAGGAAGTGAAAAATTTGAAGTTACAGAATGTACTTGTAAGTCAAGAAGAGAAAATGGCACCAAGGCAAGCTCCAGTAGTTGAAAAGGAGACTATAGAAACAACATAAGAATGACTAGTTGAGATGCAGTACCATGAAGAGGTGATTTAGGGTAGGCCATGGAAACCAAAGATAACATAGTGCAAGATCAATTATTTTAACCACATAATGTAGAAAACTATTAAGTATATAATTGTAGAGACCATCTGGAAGACAAACAGGAGGACGACAGATGAAAATAGGGTTTTAGATAATTTGGTGAAGAAACTATTGCAGATTGTTGGAGTTATGAAAATATTTGAATTTCCATATTTTGGAAAGCTTGAATAGTTATACCAGTGGCTGATGTCACGTATACATGAAGACTTCTTCTATTTTGTGGGCAGTAGGATGCAAATTACTACCAAATTGGTTGGTAAGGTCACATGGTTGTGCGACTCGGTCTTAGCTATTGCAGGTGATTTATCAGATGATGAGGGATTCGTTGCAATAACCATCGTGTTAAAGTACAAAAAGGTAGGATGATCATTCAAGGTTACAAACATAGAGGATCTAGCTACAAGGGTTGCAGCATAGCTCACAAGTTACGAATTGGGAACCTTAGAGAGATGGATAGAGGTCAATCAGTGCTGGCTAAATTTAACACACAAAATGGCAAGTAAGACCTACTATAACATTCCAGGGTACATTGCAAAGAGCCTAACAGTAGAGGCGTGCATCCAGGCTGAAAATTTTGATAAAGTAACATGGGGTGCTATTTTAATTTTGATTGTATTTAGTGAAATGGGCATTCCTGATGGACCAAAGGAGAAATTTTGGGAGTATCCCATGGAAAATAATTCACCTATGCATATTTTTTTGAAGTACACATGTCATGGTTCCATTTCAAACAATTATAAAGAGTGCTAGGATAATTGGTTTAGGAGAATGCGGTGAGAGTTTGAGGGAGAGTGACACATACGACGTGAATCACATACTGTTTTGAATGACCAAGTAGAGTTCATGGCTTACTAGCATTTCAGCCTGGGAAGATTTTTCATGAAGATGGGTGAGAAGAGCCCATGGTGTAAGTTACCCTTCACTTTCACTGCACATTATTTCAAGGATTTGGTGAGCAGGTTGCACAATGCATGCAAGTTGACTTTTAATGCTGATAAAGTAGACGTGGTCATACATATTCTATGCAAGACATATGTATGGCCCAAAAGGGAGGCATATGTGGAAACAATGGAGACAGATAACATTGAAATCACGCCGAAGACCATGGCTGTAGGAAAAATTGAGCTTGCACATGTATATGTGTACTTGAGGCTGCAGTTCAATGATGGAAAGGTGGTTGTAGGAGATGCCTTGTTGTTACTAGGTCCTCCAAAATGGAAGGAGATGTTAGGCACAAGGAATCCATTAGAACAGACACCCTCAAGTAGGAAGATTTGGTACTTGAAGGTTTACATAATTTCTTGGAGAAAGAAGACAACCCAAAACCAAAGGATAACTTGGATCATAGGAGAAGAGTGTTGCGTAAAAGGAATATGGGCATAGATGCTAGTGTTGGACCATCACAGCTAGTAAGAAGATCATAACACGTAACACCAATGAAGAATACCAAGGAAGAAAAGGTGAAAATATATTTTAGTTAAGGATAGTAAAGAAGAAAAGTCTTTGCATAGAAGCACACATGAGGATGCTGCCACACCTAGTCTGAAAGCATGAGAGGACGAGGAGATAGGTGGTGAGTAGCCTTTTTTTAAGGAGGATGGCCCCAGTGTAGGTGTGTAGGGACCTAAAGAGAAAATTTGTGCTGGTGGAGACACAAAGATAGTAGAACTTGTTACGCACACAACTAAGGAAACTGATGGAGAAGAGGAAGTACTGCACAATTAGGGCCAAAATATGACTATAGATGAAATAGAAGTAGTACTTGTAGACATCCTTGATAAAACTAATAAGGCACTCAGTGATTGGAATGAGTTAGAGGAAGATATTAAAAGTGAGTATCCAAAGTTGATTATGCCTACAAAAGGATAGAGTACCATGCATTCTTTCATACTTTATGTATAATATTTTTTTGTTCCTTATTCTTTATTCATGGAGAGATAAGTCATGGTTACCCATTGTCAGGGGCGGTAATGAAGCAAGTTTTGGGTAATGTTGGGCTGATGAATTACAACCTAAATATTAAAGGCACAAAAGGGAAGGGCGCGCAGACATAAGGCTCAGAGGTCTGTGTGGAAGTATAGTAAAATAGGGCACGCCCGAGAAAGTGTGATATCAAGAATTAGCCATTTTGCATGATGAGGCTAGATATAGATGTTGAGTCTAGGGCACGCATCAACATGAAGACATGGAAGTAAAGCAAGGCTATTTTGGACAAGTGGAAGATCAAATGACATGCATAGTTTTGAATTATTAATAGGATTAGATCTACAGTTGATATTATTAGATAATCTATTATTAGCAAGCTTGTATGCTCTTGTATTTATCTTGAAGGGGCACATGGCTATTCTTAGCATGTAGCCTATTTTGAGGATACGTGAGTTATGAAGGGAAAGTCCCCACTACATATAAATATGTATTGATTTGCACGATTTAGGGATCCCTATTTTGTTAGTGTTATGTTGTTATTTTATCAGCGTGCATGACCTATGGTGACTCTATTATGTATGTATTATGCTTATGTGTTTTACAGTGATTAATACAATGGATCTATGTAGTTGGATAATGGTGATTGATATTGCTATGGATGGATCTTGTATAGTTAATCATATATTATTTATTGTCTGATTCTTTATGTACTATGGTTAAGATCTAGATCTGTTTATGCTTTACTTTTGAATGGACATTATGGATCTCGTTTATATGTATGTTCATCATGCTAACTCCTTGACAAATTTTCCATAAAAGAGGGACCTGGTACCCTTGTGCGCTTTGGGTGAGCACTTAGTTTTGGCTTAATGATGTGTCAACGTGCCTTGGAATGTTTGGTAAAATAAAATACTACACTAGCCAGAAAAATATTGTGCACAGTAGCATTTTCTGCATAATGTCCTCCTACAATTCCACCACGAGCCTCCTCCATTATAGCTTCACACTCATGTTCAAGTACACACCGGCACAAAATTTCATCGTGGCCTAACTTGTATAAATATCTACTGATTAACATGTGAGGTGTGATGCATATGACAAGTTGTTTCTTCTCTAAGCTCTTCATCCCTTTAGGTGTCTTACCAAGATGAAAAAATACAACAATATCCTCTAAATCAGAGGGTGCGCGATCCAATCTAATTAGCCATCCATATGTAATTTTTTCCTCAATGCTCTACATGTCCTCACTTTAATTAATTCTTTATAAATGATCTAGTCTAGAAATGTTCTTTTCCAGTTTTACAACCACTTTAAAGTCAAAATCTTGAAACAAGAGAATCCACTGACATATACACCCTTGCAAAATGAGATTACTTACCAGGTACTTAAGTGCCATGTGATATATATAAAATATAAAGGGAGTTTCCAAAAAGTATTATATAAACTTGTGGAGCATGTAAATCATGGAAAATGCTTCACATTCTATAGTTGTATAGTTCTGCTCAACTGGGGTCAACTTCATGCTCGCAAAACATATAGGATGATCAATAATTCCATAACCATGTTGTGCTAACAATGCGCTAATGGCCATTCCAGAGGCATCAACATGTACATGAAATGGTTTTTCCCACAAAGGAAATTTCAGAATGGGTGTAGAAGTGAGTCTTTCCTTCAATGTCTCAAACGCTAGCTATTGTTCCTCATCCCAATGGAAATTTCCTTTACTTTTTAACAATTCTTCCAAGGGAACAAAAATCTTAGCATAACCCTTGATGAGAATCTTGTAATACCCTGTGTGCCCTAAAAACCTGCACACCTCTCTCTGATTGGTAGGCTCCTCCAAACCCAAGATAATTGCAACTTTAGTAGGATCTACCAACAAACCTTCTTTTCAGATAATGTGTCCCAACAAAGTTCCAAAGGGTGTCACAAAGATACACTTATTAATATTCAAAGAATGTTTAACTGGCCGCACCTTTCAAGAATAAGTCTCAAGTTGTTACAGTGATCTTTTACTAGCCCATACACAGTCCAATCATCCAATTAAACCTATAAAAACTTGTGTATAAAGTCCTCAAATGATTCTACAACAATGCACAAAATACTGCAGGCACATTCTTCAACCCAAAGGGTGTAACTATATATGTAAAAATTCCCCATTCAGTGGTGAAGGTTGTCTTTTCTTGATCCTCTTTAGCAATCTACACTTTATGATAACCAGAGAATCCATAAGTGGAAGAGTAAATCTCATGCCCTCCAACGCCCTCCAAGATCTCCTCAGTAAAAGGGGTGGGAAAAGGATCTATAACACATGCAACATTCAACTCTTTGTAGTCCACACAAATCCTTATTCTACCATCTTTCTTTATTCTTATCATCATAGGGCTAACCCACTTTCACCCCTCAATGGGCTCAATGATTCCAGATTTCAACATATTATCAATTTCTTCCTTTACCTTGATGCACATATTAGGATTCATCCCTTAAGGCCTCTTCCTAATCGGACACACACCTTCATTTAACTTGATCCTCATCTCTCCCAAAGAGTGATGCAATCCCTTCAACTCATGATAGCCTCATGGAAATAATTCCTTGAAGTCGCACAATATCTCAATAATCTTTGCCAACTCTTGTTCAGACCAATAGTCACCAATACGGGCTTCCTTTGGTTTTCTATTTGTCCCAATGTTGACCTTATTCGTTTTCATAGGCTCATGATAAGTGCATGAATTTTCATCCACTCTATCTAAGACCTCGCATGTACCTATAGTGTGATCAACATACAAATTCTCCATTTCTTCATCATCAATCATATAAACCATCTTACCCTTTTATTTTTCTAGGCAAACATGCCCAAGTTTCTCCTCATGTGTCTCTTCTTCTTCAAGGCATGCCTCCAAATATACCTCTCCAAATATATCTAATAGGAGTTCCTCAAATTTTGCACTACCCCCATCATAAGACACTTTATATCTGTAATGCTTCATTCACCGAAGTTTTATTAGAAAAATAGTCAAAGGTCCTACTCATGCATAAGGTCATCTCCTACCAATTAATTGTTTCTCTTGTTTAATCTGCATGAGCATGCCATGCATGCGTGTAACCACTTAGGGTGGTGTAGAACTTATGTACCCAGAGTGATGGAAATAAGGTATCCTACCCCTCCATCCAGAGTCTCTCACACTTCTAAACATGGTGTGAAGTAGAATCCTTCCCATGGAATTCACATATTTATGAAGGTACAGTGTTCCTTGGAAACCTAGTAGAGAAGGCGATTCTCACCTCTCGCCACTCCAAAAGGTTATCTTTGTGTGTAGTCCACCAACACACTATTGTCCCATGCAAGGTATAAATCAGTATATTTCTTCTTTCACCCTCATCCTTCCACTGGGATTCCATCTCACACAGAAATACGTCAAGATTTCTATCACCAATATATTTAGGTACCTTTTTATGAGCCAAGTTCCTAACCATGTGCGACCTGATCATGGGAGTAACTGTACTCTTGATCTCTCATCTGACCATTTCATACATTCCATGCACCCAGTTATCACAAGAAATATTGGTTGTATCACTCATAGAATGAGTATCATCCCACTGAATAATACCTTCCTTTGACGAGTAAATCACTTCAGAATCTCTTACTGTACGTACATATACCATGTTCAGATCCTCTTCACTCAAAGGTTCTACATACGGTGAAACATTTCCATCTGTCAAAGGAATAATTACATGTTCCTCTTTATTAAACTTATATAACCTTTATTAAAGGGCATATCAACATTATTCATGTAACACCAAGGGTGCCAAAGCAATGATGGAAAACTATCTACTTCTGCAAGCGCCAAGACCTCAAAGTCCCCAGTAAACTTGGCCCCTTGTATTGTAATAATGGCATCCTTCAATACTCCAATGGGAGTGGATCTAGTCCTATTCACCATTTACAACACATTTAAAGAGGGTTGTAATAGTGGCCTTCCCATCTGATTCCACGCATCAGATGGGAGTGGCTCTAGTCCTATTCACCATTTACAACACATTTAAAGAGGGTTGTAATAGTATATTTCTTCTTTCACCCTCATCCTTCCATTGGGATTTCATCTCACACAGAAATACGTCAAGATTTCTATCACCAATATATTTAGGTACCTGTTTATGAGCCAAGTTCCTAACCATGTGCGACCTGATCATGGGAGTAATTGTACTCTTGATCTCTCATCTGACCATTTCATACATTCCATGCACCCAATTATCACAAGAAATACTAGTTGTATCACTCATAGAATGAGTATCATCCCACTGAATAATACCTTCCTTTGACGAGTAAATCACTTCAGAATCTCTTACTGTACGCACATATACCCTGTT
Organism: Taxus chinensis; assembly: GCA_019776745.2. Taxonomy (NCBI): domain Eukaryota; kingdom Viridiplantae; phylum Streptophyta; class Pinopsida; order Cupressales; family Taxaceae; genus Taxus; species Taxus chinensis. The sequence goes on along the minus strand of CM034152.1, from coordinate 132,315,934 downwards.
CAGATCCTCTTCACTCAAAGGTTCTACATACGGTGAAACATTTCCATCTGTCAAAGGAATAATTACATGTTCCTCTTTATTAAATTTATATAACCTTTATTAAAGGGCATATCATCATTATTCATGTAACACCAAGGGCGCCAAAGCAATGATGGAAAACTATCTACTTCTGCAAGCGCCAAGACCTCAAAGTCCCCAGTAAACTTGGCCACTTGTATTGTAATAATGGCATCCTTCAATACTCCAATGGGAGTGGCTCTAGTCCTATTCACCATTTACAACACATTTAAAGAGGGTTGTAATAGTGGCCTTCCCATCTGATTCCATGCATCCAAAGTGAGTACATTTACTTGTGCACATGTATCAATCAGTATGTTATTCAACAACCAACCATCAACAACTACATTCAAAGTGATCTCTTTATCATACTCAATACTGTGAGGTAGTAAATTCACATGAAATATTTGTCTCTCGCGCTCAGATCCAACGCGTGATATATTCTCCCTCAACCATTCCCCTAACAAAGGAATGATATTTTCCTAGCGACACATCTTACAAACCTATTTCAAATCATCAACATATTTCTATGGGCTTTCAACCTTCTTTTCCTACTCCATCTTTTGTGACTTCTCTTTCAAGAACTGTATCTCACCTTGCAAGTTTCTAATAACCTCTATAGTCTCTTAATAAATTTAATTCTGATGGCCACAATCTCGGTATTTCGTATTTATCACATATTATTTCTTAATAATGCATTTCTTCTTCGGGATCTCATGAGTATACGTAGCCTCAACACATGTATTCACTCACATAGGAAGCATCCTAGGATCATGCACAATCTTAGGCATCCATTAGTCTTCTAGGGCATGTTTTACTTTAATCATCCCCACACCCTTATCATTATTCATATAGTTCTTACTCATGTGCTCATATAACTCAAGACATTCCTAAAAATTATTTTACTTCACGCAACATGAGCAGACTACGTTCTAGGGGCATTAACACATATACTGATCAAGTGATCCACATACAAAACAAGTTCCTCATGGAAACTCACTTCTTCCACCACCATGACCATGGCCTCTATATCCTCCACGGTAACCTCTACCTCTACCACCTCCATCAAAGTGTCTTTTATAATGTTGTCCTTCCTACTCTTTTGAATTATTTATGACGCTAGTCTGATGCATGCCAATTTCAATAGCTTCATGAATCTGATAAATAAATCTACAATTCTCAGTATCATAAGTGTGAGACTTACACATATTACAGTAATAGGATATGTTATTTCAAATCATGCGTTGTAACAATGGGCACATACTCAAATCATGATCCAAGTGATAGATCTCACAATCCAACAACATGTTGCGCACTGATTTATGATGGTAGTTATCCTTGGTATGTCCTTTAACCTCACAATCTGTACACCATATTCCACTTCGTGTCTCATGTACTGAATTGGATGAAATTGTCTCCAATTGTTTCACCATAGATGTAATTTGTGCCTCAAAAAATGGGCTAAATCTAGTGTTTATGCTCCCAATTTTCTCAGTGCATAGATTTTCCTCCAAATCCTCACATGGATCTGTAAACATCTTATGAGAGATAACCCTCTTGAAAGGTGTGATCAAACCACTAACAAACCATTGTTTATGTTGGCTAGGGTGAATATCATAAGATAACTTTGATAGAAAAGTTTTAAAGCATGCATCATATTCTCTTACACTCTCAACCATGCCATGTTTAATCTCCTTCAACGCATTGATGCTTTTCTATTCAAACTTGGGTATATAAAACTCAGCTAAGAAAGCATCATGCAATGTGTTGTAATCTACATAAGTTTGGTTTGGATCATATGGTTTGGATCATACTTCATATACCAACTATGCGCGTGCCCTTGCAAAGTAGGAGAAAAATGACTTCTCTTGCACTCAAAAGCCATGATTCCCTTAGCATACCATAATATCTCACACACTTGTACATGCTCCAATGCATCCTTGATGCCTATGTACTTTGGTAGGAAAAGAGACATGTTGTAATAAAATTGATATGGTTGGTGCAAACCATGCCCACTAGAACCAAAACCTGTATTACTTCCAATATTACCTCCACCTCCAGAACATTCAGATCCACTAGATCCCAAACCTCCTGATCCTCTTGATCCACTTCATGTAGCAGGCACCAGACTAAAGGATGAGATACTCTGTGTTCCAACTATTGTACTAAATTGAACTCCCGCAGTCTACGAAGTTGTGCCACTTCCAGATGTATTACAAATATTCTACACGCTCACGCTCTTTCCTAATGACGAGCCATAAAATATATCACCAATTGGATCACCAAACAAAGAATATGTTTGTGAAGCTATAGTTGAATTTGTTGTCTAATGAACTTCTGTACTCAATGGAAAATGAAATCCACCTATCGCCAAACACTAGCTTTTTTCTTGATAACTATCTTAGGAACTGGAACACCAAGCACAAGGGCTGGGTTTCTAGGTGGGATCAGATGCACACCAGTGTTCCTTAATATTTCTTCATCAAACACGCTCTCATAAAAAATCAGAGGGGATTCTCTATTGTGTTGTCCTAAGTGGGGGAGATCATGATTCTATGACTCCACGTCTTCCACGCAATCCTCAAATCCTTCACGAGACATCATCCTCCATAACTCCATAGACTCCTCAATATCATGATTCTTCACCAATTCCCTCTCCCATGCCTCATTATACTTAAGCCATCTTTCTTCTCTTTTACTTTCTGCCATAAGGTCCACCATATTTCACCACACATACTCCTACCCCCATGTGCAGTGGGGTTTATCTAGCCATAGTTCGTTCTTCTAAATCTAGAGTCACCACAAAGATCTTAATTGCTAAAGGGATAATGCACAAATAATATCCTCTAGGTTCGTGCAAGAACTAAAACTCAGCAAGCTCTAGACATGAATAAGTATAATCAACATAATACAATGTGAAACTATACAAAAAACCACTCCACTAATGATCTACAGTATGTGTCCAAGTCACATCAACATTATACAGGGTCTGGTAATCTTCTTGTGTCCAAACAATCATTTTATACCTCCAAATCCACTTTGATGCATATGCTAAAAACCACTTGTACAAATCTATAGGAAAATAGGAAAATAACGTCTCATAGAGTTCATGATATATATGTTATTCAACTCACACATGAGCATTGAAATTAGGTCTAGTATTATATCTTTGATAAAAGTGGTCTTCTAAGTCCTAAACCCAACTCTCAATGCTATCCAAAGTCAAATGATACGTCTTCATCATGTAACATCCTTGCAACAACTTGAAAAGAGGTCCTGACAACAAAACCAAAATGTAGTCTGTTTTTCTTACTCAAACTCTAGAAGCGTTAGCACATCACTCAGACAGATCTATGTGCTCACCCAAAGTGCGAAAAGGTACCAAGTCCCTCTTTTTATACCAGCTTTGTCAAGGTGTTAGCATGATCAAACAAGTATTCCAAGGAAAATCATATCAAGAACTAGACCACAACCATAATGCATAATGAATCAAACTAGGGTCAAGATCAGATTTACCATACAATAACTAGTAACCGAGACATCAACAATCAATATCCAACCATAACAATCCATTATATTAACCCATCAAAACATAGTAGCTGAATACATACAAATGACACTATCATAAGCTATGCGCACTCATAAACCAACGTAACTCTAACACATACAATGATGATCACGATGCCAAAATAATGTAAATTAATACATATATAAAGGGGGTGGGTTCTTTCCCTTCATCGCCCATGCATTCTCAAAATAGGCTGCATACTAAAAATAACCATGCATCGCTACAAAAACAAATAAGGAAGCATGCAAGCTTCACCTAATAATAGATTACATATAATTAAATTTAGATCTAATCATATTATTATCTCAAACTCTACATGACACTTTATCTTCCTCTTGTTCCCAAAATAGCTTTTTGCATCCTTTGAGTCTTCTCATCCTTCTCCCATGTGTGTTACGCACTCAATCCATTCTTAGCATATGCATGTAAAATGGCTAAGTCCTGAACTCTTACTTTCTCTCAGCACACCCTTATTTTCCTAAACTTCAACACATACCTACATGCCCCTTCTTTGTGCACCCAATCCTTATGCACCTCTAATAATTCAGCATAACTTTGTCCAGTCAACAGTCGGTATTTTGACCCATAGGTTTATGGGACAATTTTGGCCCATGGTTTTAGTACTCATGATATTGTAAAATTACTTAGGAAGTCACCTATTGATGTGTTTTTTGTGCATATTGTAGGGTAGATGTAACATTGCAGATGTGTGAGTTCAAGTGTGAATTAAAGAGAGATTGTTGAGCACAGATACAAATAGATTTGGGTATTGTATCGAGAGAAAGAGGTGACCTGTAGTAAAATATGAGAAATTGATTCTTGGTTGACGTACCCCAAATTGGTTGAACCACATTAAATATTATCTCTACGTTGTGTTCTTTTATTTTATGTAATTTTATTTCAGATCTGTGATATTATTTTGCATATTAGTTTCTACTATTGCGATTCTGTGTGGGATTGTTCCGCATATTTTATCCCTTATTTCCTGACAAAAATGTACCTCTAAAAGGATTGTTACTTATTGGTTTGTAATTTCATCCATTATTTTGCATTCTCATCATATAAATGAATGGTTTATAAGTTACATTATCCTTATTCAGTGACTCAATGACCTTTTTTAGAGGCCATTTCATTTGAACTAGTTTTGATAATAGTGCGACTAAGTCCTATTGACCAATTTTAATTTTTTGAGACACCCTTGTAGGGTTTGACTAAACTGATGTTTGAAATAATTTTTGTAAGTTATCTAAAAAGCCTCTCTTATACCTCTAACCAAATAGTAAATGGAAATTATGATTAGAGGTAAAATGTCATTTTCCTCTCTTTAACCCTCTTTAATTGCAATGGAAATAAAGGAGTGTGCGAAGAATTTGAAAACTCCCTTATTTTTTTATAAGCACAAAGACTGAGAGGATGGTGAATAAGTCTTTAAAATAATTCACTTCATTTACCATAACATATATTGAACATTAAAATTAACCATTCAACATGCATATCCAATTGTGAGCTTATTAGGTGTCCAACATCTAATCATACGAACATGAAACAAAATAGAGAACACATGAACACAATATGTAAGTGGGAAACTCTTAATGGAAATAAAACCAAATAAAACCTCTGCTAATATTATTCATACCAAATAACTTGCAAGAATATTACACATCAAGCAAGATTTCTTTAGTGAGGCACCAACCCCACATGGAGCACCAACCCCTAGTTTAGTAGGACACCAATCCTACAAGGAGACTACAAACCCCTAGATGACTAAACACCCATCTAGCCACCTGAAATGGTTGATCACATATTATATGTTGCTACAACAAATGATGGTGAAAAAAATTCAGCTCTATACTCTTCAAACCCTCACAAAAAATGTTCTTCTCCAACTCACTCAAATATGCCCTCTCATTTGAAAATTAGGTATAATGGCTCCTCAATCTTTCTCAGCTATTCATTTGTATTATAAGATTTGTCCTTAACCCTTATTCACTCTTCTTCTCGCTCTTATAGTTCTCTCATATCCCCATTATCTCAACTAGTCATAATGAGCTAATATAACATGCTTTATCTACATGACTTAACTATAAAACATCTCTAGGTCAGCCATGACCATATAGATCAGTCATACCAACAATAAAATACATCAATAACAACATATAAAACATATCAAAATACCCATGTAGGTAATCAAGGGTCAATACAACACCAATAAGCTCAAGACATCTCAAACAAGCTCAAAATACACTCTCCATCTTTAATGAATGCAATCTGGTCTTTAAGGGAACATATAAGATTTGTAAAGACTCCAACATCTCCAAAAAAGTAAAGGAAAAGTTATTAACATAATAAAAAATCACAAGAATCTCTACAACTTCTATCTCCGCCATGAAGCACACCAAGAAGCAAACATGCACAACTAGGTCTTGAAGCACCCAAAATTCAGTCCCAGAAAACAAATAACTTCTCCTATCAAAACTCTTTATCATGGATAAATTATTTTACCATTGGAAATTAATCTGAGCATAATTTCTTGAAAAACTCATTTTATCCTTTGAATCATAGCACAAGCCTTCTAACCAATCCAATCTTTGAAATATGTAACACCCTCGACAATTGTTATATCCCTCTTTTGCATTTCAAGTGTTGACATGTGATCTTCTTCTAAAGATGTGTTCTTTTTGTTGTTGGAGATCATGCTTGATATGGATAAACCTTTTTTGTTCTTAAGATCACTAAAATGAAATGGAATGGCTTCCTTGAACCCATTTTTCACTTCTTGTAGGTGAATTGCAATCTGGTTTAAGAGTTGCAAACTTATCTCCTTATCTGGCTCCTCCTTGGATCAATTTCAGTGATCCAAGGAATGGTTTAAATCTGCTCAGTTGAATGAAGGGTTAATTGACATTCAATAAAATTGAGAGACATATCGGACTGAACTTTGTTGTTACAAGTTCTCAGATTTTGTGTGAACATGTTTCCATTCAATCGTATGTTGTGCTTGGGTCTTTGGAGATCGATCATGGTAGGACATTGCCGACGTAAATGAAATACATGACATTGGAAGGATATGGAATCCTAAAACTACAATATTATTCTATGGAATCCTAATCTGGGTAAGAATATATATATATATATATATACTACCTAGCTATGTTACTTAATTTATTTTATTTCTAACCTAATCTTTGTGCTAAGGGAGTATGCAAAGGTTACTAGGCTATTTGATTTAACCTAAAACCTAATGCTATAAGATTATGTGATGATCTAAAATAATGCCTAAAACTACTATGTTGTGAACTAATCTAACCTATGTGGAAACTACCTAAGGTAGTGTGTAAGGCCTAAGGTGATTAATTCTAAACTAACCTAAGTTCTAAAGGATCTATTCTAATCTATTTCAATGGGAACCTAATGGGTCGCATGCATCAAAGGTGATGGTTCCAATGGCATTTAAGTTGATGATAAGGTTTTTAAGGCATAAAGTACTGCCAGTTTTGGCAGGGGCTAGTTGACTTGGCGGAGGCTTATGTGGAAGTTTCACTAAAGATGGAATTGCATGTTAAATGTGAATTGACATTCTCCAGACTTGGGAGGCAGCGGCAAGGAAAGATAAGCAGGGAAAATTGGAATTAATGTAATTTATTGGTCTCGGTTTTGTTCACAAACTGTCTAGGAAACTTGGAAGAGGGGTTTGTGGAAGGTTGTTGGTTTTTGCATGCTTTCCAGATTTGCTCTGTATGGAGCAAACTGGTTCTTCGAACCAGTAGTTCGTCTTGCACTTCTTTGCTATTTTTAACTCACTTGGTATATTTTCGATCATGGGAAGGTATATGAGGCATTATGAGGAAATTTGTTTGTTTGTTGATCTTTCGTGGAGAAGAAAAGGAGTTGGAAGCTCGTTTGGAAGTCTCCTTCGATTTCGCAAAAGCGTTATTAGGCATGATAGGCTCTAATATTTAAGATCTCTTGGTTTCTTCTAAATGTTTCATTAAAACAAGTCTGCTCTTTTGAGATACTTGGATTGCATGTTTTATTTGGTTATTTTCTTGTTGGGTTTTATAAATATTTGGAAATTTGCATACGAAATCCTTAGCAAAATAACATTAAGTTTGGAAAATTACCTTATGTTAGTTATTTAAAAAAAAAGAATGCATGCAAAACATATTTCTGTAACTTTTCTTATCATTCTAGAACTGGTAATTGAAGTGTTCTGTTTTAAATGACCTTCGTTGCTATTTAAATATGGTTATGTGTTTATGCGAACCTTGAGTTATGTCTGATCTTGTTGGAGTTTGTGTTTTGTTTGATCTTGAGCTTGTATTGAGCTCGTGTTTTGCTTGAGCTTATAATCGAGCTCATATTTGGTTTGGATATTTTTTTTGGTTTTGTGTTTGATGAAAATTGGTGATGGAGGTTCTTGTTACCCTGGGACCATGTTTTGGATAATCCTGGACTGTTACTGAAGTCCGTATATAGCTCGATGCTTGTGTTTTATTTTCTTATGATAATCTGAACTGTTGTTTGAAGTCCGTATGTAACTCTATACTCATGTTTATTCCTGTATTATTTGGGACTGTTAATGGGAGTTCATATCATATACAACACTCGTATTTTATTACTTTTATGGTTTCAAACTTTGGTGAGAAACTTGTGTATCATTGGAGTTGGAAATAGGGATTTTGATAAGATGTCAATAGATAATGGAAGCCCTCTACTATTCTAAACTATTAATAGGTATTTGTATTATATACTACCTCGTATTAAGATACTTGTGCATATTTGAGCTCATGTTTGAGACCTTGTGATTCGACACTGTACATGTAATTTGGTACTTTGTGTTTGGAATTTGTAGCTGGGATGATGTGTCGGTTTTGTTCTAGTATTTTTGAGCTTTCTTTGATAAGATATTAACTAGAATGGGAATTTTTTGTCTCCCTGAACCTGTAAATATTTACTTGAGTAGTCCTGAACCTTTGTGAAAATCTTGTGTTCGACATTGTGCTCGGATTTTGTACTTTTGAGTTATGAACTAGTAGTATTATTGACATGTTCAATTTGGTTTTGGTATTTGAGTCAGGTTTTTAATTTCTTAAAAAGTTTAAAGCTCATAACTCTATTAATTCGAACTACTTACTCAAAGGAAATCTAGGAGAGTAGTTAATCGAGTTGTTTAAATATCTTTTGGAGATTTAACTGGAAACGTTTTCTTAAGATAATGGAATTAGAACTCCTCTTGTTGATCTATTTCGTCTTTTCTGAGAAGGCACTGGCATTTAATGTGGAATAATTGTTTTGCCTCTTGTTTGAGGAAACCTGTGTCTTGGGTTGACTCATACTTTATTGAAGGTAAAGATTGTAAGGGAGACTTGCAGTAGGTTTTATTCTTACCTTGAGTTGGTTTTGCTCTCTCTTCTAGGAACTAGTGTATGAGCTTATGGTTTGGATTAGAAAAGGGAATTTGTTGTTAAGTGTAGTGAATGATTTAAGGCTTGAATCAAATTTTGATAAGATTCCTTTTCTATGTTGTTGGGATAAGTTCATGGATTGAGCCCTTCTGTTTTTTATTCTCTTATGAATTGGAGATTTGGTTATGTTTGTTTGGTCTTCCTTGTCATATCATTCGTTGAAGTGATGTAGGAAGAGGTTAGATGTTTCGGTTTTGTTGAACATAAAATGTAAACTTGTCGGTAGACTGTTTGATTTTATATTCCTTCAGGGATTGAAAGGGGATTTTATTCTGATGAATATCTTAAATGTTGAATTTTAAAGTAGTTGTCCTGTAAATGAAACAATTAATTCATGTTATGAATTTGTTTCTATTTTTCAGATGTTTTGTGTTTGGGCATAGTTTGTAATGGTTCTTCTTCTTCTTTTGCGTATGAGTTAGATGAATCATCCTAATGAGAACCATGCTGTAAACCCTTCCTTTGGCTTAAATCAAAGATAAATGTTGTATTCTATTATGATAGAATTGGGAACAATGAGATGTTATGATCTGTTGTTGCTTAAGGATAATTGATAGAATCAATTAAAATTTAATTCTAAAGGGTATATGTTGTGGATTATATTCTGTTCTTCTCTTGGAAGTGAATTCGAATTGGTTAAATGTACTTCTTTTCCCTTTGCTATTACTTATATTGATATTCATGATGTAATAATTGTTTCATTAAAGCAGAGTTATTTTAATGGAACAAATAGTGGAATGCACTTCATTTTAATGCTTAGTGCTTATCATGCTCAGTTCATTGAATTGACCCGTGCTAGAAATTTTTGCAGATGGACTTTGTAAGTGATAAAAGAAGGAAAAACTCATATAATGTATATGATTATTTAAGTTTGATTCTTGTGAAGAATTCTGATTCGTTCTTGAGATTGTAATGAAAAAGAAAAGTAGTATTCTTTTATAATGAAGACGGTTGTTATGCAGTATGCCTAAAATGCATAATACTTGTAAATGTATAAGTTATAAAGATGAATTGAAAGCTGAGAATTTACTTGTATTGGTTGTGTAAATTATCTTGTGCTTGTATGGAAAAGATGGATTTCTATCTTGTTGATATTCTTCATATTATTCATATGCTTAATTGGTTATCCTTGATAAGTTGAATAAAGGAATTTAGTTCAATTTCCCTACTTATGATGCAGCTTGTTAAGTTGCAGAATATGATGTTCTTATTTAAACTATATTATATGGTAATGTAATGTGTGTTGAACATACATTAAGAAATGTGGATACTAGGTAGGATATACCCTAACACTTAACATGTAGATAAAGACTCTTTATCTTTCTTAATTGAATATAAACTAGAAAGGTATGTTAATGTGATTACAAATGATTAGACTTCATTTTGTATGAAGTCTACTTTATATTGGATATATGTTCGGGCATTGAAATTTTCTAAAAATTTATTGTACTTTTTAAATAAGACATTATAACGCTGTACAATTACGGTCAATTGACAGTTTCACTATGTGATCAAATATTAAAAGTGACCATGAAAATAACGAAGTTCTTATTGGGCTAAATGAGGCAAATTTAGGAAAGAACTTATTGAGCATTGGAATAGGGTTTGGCAGGGTTGTTGTAATCAGGTTATAATCTAAACTAGCAATGTATTAACAATCTCCTTGGGGGTATGTACATCTCGATGAGACAATTTTTGTAGGATGTTGGCACATGTCAACTGTAGGGCTATACTTTTGAGAAGGCTCAGGTCTTCTCGAGAATACAACGTTGCAGTTGACATGTGGCATCACCCTTCCACATTGATCATCTAGATCTACACACATCTGGAACTCGGACTTGAACCTAGTTTCTCTCTAGGTCTGGATAGGAGCATATTTAGGATAGGAATTAGCTTCCAAAGGCTCAAGGTACGTTTGCATATTTGGATGACTTAGGTCAAACGAGTATGCCCATCTACCCTAAGCCTTTATGAGTGTCTTTCTATAATAGGTTATGTTTCTATCTAGGGCTAGGGTAAAACCTAGAACAAGTGGACTGACGGTAGTCAATAAATAAAAATCATGATAATAGGACATATTCCAAAATGATGAGTATGCCATCTAGGAATAGTGACATACACAGTATGTTATAAATCTTTGGCCAAGTAAGGAAAACTGTTGGTTACGTTGTCCTATGTCACCAAGTTTAAAACAACATAATATCAAATGAATATTGGTAAAAAATATTTAGATATGTTCTTTAAATAGATCACTCAGTACCCGGTGTAGGGTAGGATGAAAAATTATACAATATGTATTCAATACATAAGATAACATAAATAGATAGGTAGCTTACCGAGTTATGGAATGAATAGATTGATGAATCACCGAGTCATTATAGTTGCATATGTTTATCCATTGAATTTGATTTGCATGGAATGTTTGTTCTAAATATTTCTTTATTTAGAACAGTGAACATTATTAAAAAAAAAATCTCTTGATTCTAAAGTCTTAAAATGGGAATGTTACAAAATAGGTCAAAACTGCCAATATGGACTCAAAAACCAATCTTGAGGGATCTAACAAAAAACACTTCTAGGGCCACTTCCAAGTTCAACCAAAGCATGGAACACATCAAGGAATACCTTACACACCACTTTAAGTACTTACATGCATATGTCCTTCGGATAGAATCACACTTACACATTTGAACTACAAGGCTTCTTGAGAGACCTAATACGACAATTTGGCCTATTAGAGACAAACCATGAAATTTCATCAGATGATAAAACTAGAGGCTCTAACACATCATGTCAGGTTTTGACACACTATCAATGCTCATAAAATGCTACTAGAACATGCAAAATGACTCAACTTAACTCAAACCTCCATGACTAGATTTTAGCCCTTTAGGCCAAAATCGATAAGGCTACTTTAAGGACCTATAACTTCCATTTTCTCCACTAAAGATACCTAAATTTTTTCATTTCCATGTATCACATCTCCCAATTATTATGGAACAATTCACTTTTCATTGTGAAGCTTCTATCTCAGCCATGGAATTGTAAATCTCCATAAAACTAGGGTTTTCGCCATCTGCCTTAAATAGCTGGAACATGAAATCACCACCAAAATGATCCCATACAAATTATATACAATCAAAAATCATCACTTTAGCTTTCCAAATTCATTTGGAGACCATTCCATGCATATATTCCATATCGCTCTGCTATGAGGGTTTTACTAGGGTTTAAAAGAAACTTAACTTCTAAATGATTGTTCATAAAAGTATGACGATCAAATCAACTCATTATTTTTTTTAAACACTCTTAGATAAATGAAAAATCATAATTAAAATACACAATGTCCCACACAAATTTTGTGTGAGTGGACGAGCATATGAAGTTACCTATCGGGCTAGATTTTGCCTTCTTTGGAACCCACTTTTGTGAAAAACTCATTTTCTTGCTCTTCCTTCAACATATTGACCTGAAATTCAGCCTGAAGTATCATGATGCCCTCCTCTATGCATGTTAACTCTCATTCATGCTCAAATATGTCTGAATCTCTCCAACCACTAAGACTTACCTATGTTTTCTTGACTAGTATTCACTATATGCTAGGAAACTATATGTTAGTGCTCACATATTTTTATATGTGTGAATTATTATTACGTTGAATGGTTGTAGTATTGTTTGTTATATGGGTTGTTTACAACAAACTCATATATATGTTTTGGTTATTGTGGTTTTTCTACGAGTGTAACATCCACACAATTCTAGGAGAGAATCATGGGTTGTTGACTCCATATTTATAGGCTATAGTTTGCCTATATATTTGTATATATACCTACAAGCATGCAAAATATAATATACAAAGATTATTTTTTGTTGTGAAAATCTTGTACCTATCATTTGGTACCAAAGCGATTATGGATTTCTAATGATTTTTTAGGGGCAATTGTACTTCTCCATTGCCATGTGAATGGTGGCTTTCTATTGTGAAGACATTTTATGTAGTAGAATTTTAGCCGTAGTTAAGACCGTTGTTACAAAATTCCATCATTTTTAACGCCATTCCCTCTGCTCAATTCATTTAGATTTTAGATGATGAAGCTTCATTCCGCCGGGAGAAGCTTTATGTGAACAAGATTAATGTAATACTAATATAGATGTTGAATCATGAATGACTAGCTAGATGGCCTAGATTTATACCCGACCTTATTTCACCTGCAAAAAGCAGTGAAACAATATGTGAAAATTGCATGGATATTTTGAAGCTTCTCAACAAAGAAGTTTTTTAATTTTCTTGGGGAAATACGACACAACAAAATATTAAGGAAATCAAACAGTCTTTGAATAAAATTTGGTGGTGGCTACAAGGTGTCTTCCAAACTCGCCACTTGTCCACTCCAAGCTTGCAGGCAAATAAAGGTTCAAGTTTTTATTTATTGTTAATGTGGATTAGGTTAATAGTCATTCCATCTTAAGTCAAATTCAAATTATGTTATTAGCGAGCCCCAGAGTCAATGTCTTTAGTTTAATCCAATTTTCAATAAGACTTCAATGTCATTGTAAAATGGATTTCATAATATTCTTTAGTATTTACTTGTATTAATGAGTGTGAGTCTTATTTAGATTTTAATTATATAATTTTGTGATAATATTCAAAAGTCATGTATCGAAAATTCAATAAAATCATTGTATACCATCTAGGTTGTGTTATTTAAATTATTTTGTGTTAGTTTCATTTAGAGTTAAGTGTTGTAAAAACGAATTCCATATAGGTCATTTTAGGATTTTTTAATAGTCATTTTCATTTAAAAAGTAATCTCGTTTCATTGTTTTTTTAATTTTTTAGTCAATCTTCTTGTTCGATTCAAAATATTCATTGTCAAATTTGTGAGTTGTCATCAAAATTCGTGTCATTGTAAAAAGTACATAAAATAAAATAAAAAAATTTCCTCATGGACGCATTTTCGGTGTTCCCAACGTTCGGAAATAAAATATTTCACATTGCGGGAGGAATTTATACAAATAAACCTAATGTGAAAACTGTTGAGCTTCATATCCAAATCAAGTTGAGCTAGTAGCATGACATTGGAGGATGGAGGCATAAGAGGATGGAGTACAAGAAACGTCCTCTCGCCATCCGTAAGAGACATGGCCGCAAAATGAGGTTATGGCATTTTTTTCATCGTGTTTTTTCTGTTTCGGTGTACCTATTTTTTCATTTTTCAGTATGTTCTTGTTGTAATAAAGTGAGCAGTTTTTCCTATGTTAATTCCCTGATGTGAAGATATTGTGGAAAGATGAAAGCACAAAGGAAAAATTAGCATCATGTTTCTTGAAAAGGATGAATAGGGGCTCATACCTAGAATAGGGGTTACTTTTTGGTGGATAGGGGTCCATTTTTGTCGAATAGTGGTTCTATAATAAACAGGGGTTCATTTCAAGGTTTTTGGTCAGCCTTTTCAAAACCATCGATGAGCCAAGATCATGAGCATGCATAGGACGAAAGCTTCGAAGGAAGTGGAATCGTTTTTATCCCATGTTCACATTAAGGGAGGAATATTAGGAAACTATATGTTAGTGCTCACATATTTTTATATGTGTGAATTATTATTATGTTACATGCTTGTAGTATTGTTTGTTATATGGGTTGTTTACAACGAACTCATATATATGTTTTGGTTATTGTGGGTTTTTACAGGTCTAACATCTACACAATTCTAGGAGAGAATAATGGGTTGTTGAATCCATATTTATAGGTTATAGTTTGCCTATATATTTTTATATATACCTACATGCATGTGAAATATAATATACAAAGATTTTTTTTTTTGTGTAAATCTTGTACCTGTCACTATCTTACTACTCAAGGACCTTAAACATGCACTAAAAAACTGAGATATGACCTGATACTCCTTCAAAATATGATGTGAAACCAAAAATACACTCCACACGCTTTGCCAAGTCTTCCCTACACCATTTCTAGTGTTATTAACTCATGCATCATGCACTAGGTCTATGAATAGGCATAAAATGACCCGAAAATTCATGAATTGACCATGATGACACCTTACAAACGCTTGGAAACCTTTTCCACATCATAATAACCATGTTTAACCTCATACCATCCTTATATCACCTTTGGATTAATCATTCTATGACCATGTATACTAGTACATGATACAAGACATCATCACAAGACAACATGATTGGACGCTAGCAATAAACCTTCATGCTTGATCTTGATTGACACCTCATGGAAACACCAATAAGACGATGAATTCATTTTCTATCAATGAAATTCAACATCAATGACAACACCATAGACACAATGGCCAACAAGCTCCCCTTTTTTCATTGATGGCAACCATTTTTAGAAAAATTGATGGAAATCGTAAGACCAAACACTTACGAGACTCCCATTTCCATTTTTTTGAGCCTACTCTCCCACTTTAACATATATGAAAACAAATCATGACAAATCAACGTGAAAATACAATGATAAGACATAATGGAAACAATGTACATTAAAAACTTACTTACTTGTAAGATCCCAATTTGACTAAACTCTGTTTTCTTATCTTTAACAACAACAAATGGGAACCATAGACCTGACATGATCATGCAAAGATCTCCCCCTGAGAGTATATT
Source organism: Taxus chinensis (assembly GCA_019776745.2). Lineage (NCBI taxonomy): Eukaryota > Viridiplantae > Streptophyta > Pinopsida > Cupressales > Taxaceae > Taxus > Taxus chinensis. The sequence continues at coordinate 132,300,202 of CM034152.1, read as the reverse complement.
ATCCAAATTTGGATTCATACCTACTGTAGACAATATTATAGGTATGTACCATGTTAAATAAAAAAACTCTTCCCTCAATAATATCTTAACATAATTTAGGACCATTATCCCTAAAGCATCCTTTCAAACCAAAAATTCCAAACTTCTCATTGCACTAGGACCAAACTCAACACATGAAACACCATCTAATGACTCCCACTGTCAACATACCAACATCCTCTAACTACCTATGCAAAAATGAGAGTTCATACCTTGAACATATGTCATGAAGAAAGGTCAAATAAAATGTCACAGACCTGAATTAATTCTTCAGTGATCTTTTCCCTTTTTCATCAAATTACTCACAACTCACATAACCATATGAACTTGCAACAATCAATAAATATCCTTAATACCCCTTTTGGCACATTAGAACCCTATTTTGAGAGAATATACTTAGCTATATGAGGTCTTCATATTCATTTTATATACACCTTGATACTCTTGATCAACTGATACACAACACACTCTCCCTGGAGAAATACACCTATAGAATTCTTTTATGTCATTTTCAACTACTTCAAACTATCACACTTGCCTTGGAATCTATGTCATACCTTAAAGCACTATAAATTCACCTAGATGCAAACTCATACCATCTTTGATATAAAAAATACTTCAAGTAACATACCTTATATCATATTTCTCAAACCTATCAACACTCTAATTTTGAACTTAGAGTTCATGCACATTGAACTTAAGAAAAACTAGTCATGTCTTATATTATTACTTGATATCTTGTCACTAATGTATCTGTAATTTTGATTATTTAAAATTCTTTAAACACATCAAAACATATCTTCAGACCTGTAGCTTTCCCCCCTGAGACGATTCACTCTTTAGGACATTGTTCCAAACTTTCATGGCTTGATCCACATTCACTATCATGCTGAATTCAATCTTCAAGCACAAATATTAATAATGATTTTACTTAATGATATAAATCTCTTGAAAGACAAAATTTTCACTCTTAATACCACTTCGTGATACTTCAATCTCCACTTTAGATCCTATACACAGCTATGTAACACAAACCTTACTCAGACCATAGAATTCCATGAGACTTCATGACAATACACTTATTACAAATGATACTAACTCTATATCTCTTATCATTAACTGGGAATGATGAATCAATACAAACACACATCTTTATTAGCTTTAGGATATACAATTTGAACAAAGGATCTCTATAATACTCATGACCCCAAGGAATCACTTGCTAACTGTTCATAGACAAAGCCTAATGACAATTTTTAGAGGCTCACAAGTATCATTTTAATGAAAAATCAATCAACAAGTTAACAATATGACTGGTATTACTCCTCAAAACTCCTTTGATGGATCAAGATAGAACACCTATCAAGGCTTATAAACAAGATTAGATAATCTACTAACTCCTCAATACCTCATAACTACTTGTGAAAAATTGCACAAGTTCTAGGAAAATCAAGACACTTTGACCATAAGAACCATCAACTTCTTGAGATCCAAAAATCAGTACATCACAAATCATGGCAACACAAACAACTTCTAATTTTGGACAGGCAAATAATACTCAAACATACCTAGTTATCGATAGAGCTTCAAAAAATTCCACATACCATACATCCATTTGTCTTCTTTAATCAGACCTTGAATTCATCTTATATTTCAAAGAGCATGAAGAATTGATGCAAAGAGTATCATGAAAAATAACCATTCATTCAATAGTAAATATGTTTATAAACAATTATATTAGCCTATCTCTATCTTGGAGGATCAACAACAAGCCTAGAATGGCTTACAATTGCAAAATTAGACAAAATTTCCCCTTAGGTGTCTTATAAGAACTAAAACATACCTCCATACTCTGTTCTAATGTCAAACATCAATCAATTTGGTCTCTTACCCCTTCTCATTAGCTCCTTCTTCCATAAGCATGCCATTTATTGCTTCTTAACTCTTAACTCTTAATGACCTCCTCCAACCCTTGGATCATGTTATTTAATTCAAACCAAGGTTAGAACAATCACTGGGATGACACAAAAGTTCAAAAGCTCAACCATTTACCTTTCTAACTTAACCTTGCACTTTAGTGTTCTCAAATCCATATACTCTACTTAGTTCAAGGTTTTGAGGATCTACACCTACTCAAAACAAGGTGAAACCCTAGCTAGGACCCCTTTACCATAAATATAAAGGATGTCAAATTTCAAAGACCAACTCATTTAACCTCTCTCCATATCACAACTTTCCACTTTTAACTAGTTCTAGATTTAGTAGCCTAGGACAATCTTCTTTGCATCATAGTTTCCTTCCTACAGTGTTTCAAAACTCAAACTTAGTATTCATGGGTACCCATATTCCCCATTTTCATGCATTAAAATTTTAGGGAGTGGGCTCTAAGTTGAAATGATACTTCCTTTGTTAATTTATCCTCACAATTAGCCCTTTGATTGTGTTCTAGGACCTTGAACCAAAATGTCAAGAAAAGATTCCAAGCCACCCAAAAATATATCAAAAATCCTTCATAATCTCTTCCTAGGGTTTGCTAGAATGTTATCTTACCAAGTTTAGAACGAAATTCCAAGGTTTGAAGGTTCTACGGGTTTTCTTCTTGAAACCCTAGCAATACTTGTCTAGGAGAACTGAATAGAGAATAAAAAATCATAACTTTTTGGATATGAGCATTCAAGACTTATAATTACTACTATAGACTCCTAGATCCATGATCCTCCTTTTAAGCTTACTAGTAATGCTTGATAGTGTCAAAATTCTTGAAGGTTAATGACAAAGTTCTTCCCTTAGATGGTAAAGTAGGGTTTAACAGGCTAGGATAAGATGTTTTTACCATATTTACCCTTACTTCTCACTCACCACATGATGAAAAAGGTGATACATACACCTGGCCCCTAGAGCATATGATTTTTATCACAAAACAAATAAGAAAAAATTACCTTAACCCCAATTTTCCTATCGAAGAGTGTGTTGCAATTTATCATGCAATTCTTAACATCTTTAAGAGATAAGATACTCTTCAACCCTTAAGATCTCACACTAGATTTACTCCACTAAGTTCACTCTCACATCCATCATTTGGGTCCTACAAAAGCTATCACAGTCCATATATACACCAATGAAGTCAACTTGTACAAACATGTAAATACAGTCACATTCCTAGGTTTGTTTAGATTCCATTCAACATGCAAAGGAAAGATTAATGAAGGATCAATCTTAAGGATCTTCATGATCATGCCATGAGATTCCATTCCCAACATAGTCCTAACAAGTCATGTTTCTCAAATTAAATATAATATCTCAATACAGTTTCCTCAGGTATCTTCATTATACAATGGGACATAATAGGGCATTAAGTTCTCAAGGCCATGTAGTGGATTCATAAATTCTTGTCACTTATTCATCCCTTGCAACCTTAACAACACTAGGAAAAAGAAAGAATTATCACATAGACTTCTCCATGAAGAGATTTGATCCTTTATGAGACAAAGTATTATCCTCCATGCACTGTACTCACAACTTAAACAAGCATTCTCTTATAATAACAATGCCAATAACACTTCTTCCAAGTAACACAGTAAGGAATCTAACCAAAATAAGGTTAAATATAAAGAGATTCAGAGTTGATGATAATATAAGTAAACACATAATCCATTATAATACAAAATAGAGTTACAATTCATTACCCATATATTTCTTACAAAACTCAAGACTCTCACCTTCTTCCTCAACTCTCATCCTCCACCTTGAGGAATGAAATCTCTCCAGCTTCTTATAATCGAGTTGTAACACCCATTTCTTCTCCTAGTTGAATCCATACATCCAATAATGACTAATCATGTAACTACCCTTGAATTGTAACTGACATTTTGTGACTCTTAAAATTCTACCTAAGCCTTGATGGGGCATTTTCCACTTTCTTCCTACATTTTATGACTTAGACTCACCTTAGAACCCCTAAAACATGACTAGACAATTTCCTTCCTTTTAACAAGTCCATATTTAACTCATTACATACATTAAAATTTGAATATACATTTAGGAGGGAAAATGGACCATTTGAAATTTCAAGCTCTTATCCCCTAATGCTCTCTTCTTCATAACCCCACATGTTTAATTAGACCTCATTAACCTTATAACCATATAAATTATATTGTTTGGTGACCTTTGAAGATGCCCCCTGCATCATACTCCTAAGGTGGATAAAAAGTGTTCCTACACTTTACTTTCTTGGTCTCATCTTCATGTTATTTGTTGGTAATTAGTCTTCTTACCTTGCTCTCAATGTCCTTAGGTTCCTGATAACCTCATGGGTCCCATATTTTTCCCTTTGTCCATATACGTGCTTTCATCTTACATCTTGTTCTCTTGACCTTCACTCTCAATTCCCTACTCTTCATTCATTTATTCATTATACTTTAATTTCCTTGACTATTTGCTTTCTTACTCTTATCCTTCACCACCTCAAGATGCCTTAAACCTGTACCTTCTTCTTCCTTTCTCTATTTTTGATCACCTTGTGCATAAGAAATCACCTCTTTCTTAAGTATATCTATACTCTTTTTTTCTTCATCCATAATAAAAATAAGTTCTTGTATTATTCCTTTACCTTCACTCATATAAACTTGTTCATCTTCTTTCTTTTCAACATGCTCAAGTGTAAAAGTAAACTCATTATGTGCTATGTTAAATAAATCACTCACATAATCATCATTATCCAACATCTAATCATCAAAGGTATTCACCCTGTCTTCACTTCTTGTATGTTTACCTTTTGGAGAGTTGAAGAGTTTTTCAATCATGTTCATTTTATCTCACAACATGAAAGTGTCTAATTCATCCATGGCTTCATCAAACTTAGGGTTGTCATAATCATTCCGTTGTGCACAATCTTCATCTTTTCTACATGTCCCTTATTCATTTGTGTAGGAACATTCACCAATATCCCATGTAGCTTCTCTATTCACCTCTTTTCAATCTTGGTGTTTTCCTTTTATTCCTTAATTCATTAATCTCAAGCCATCATGTTTTAACAAATTATCAAATATTTCACAAATCACTTCCTTACATTGAAATTTTCCTCGGTCTCCTTCTTGAGTTTGTTCACTCTTCTATAAAATTCCTAGCTGCCATGCTTAGGTTGATTCTATCATCTTATCTTGTTCCCTTAGACTGATATTTACCTCATTTTTCATGCATTATTGTAGTATGTTCACTTGACTCTTTCTCTTGAATATCCATTTCTTACTTACCATATACTTGAGTTGAGTTGTCATCTTCATGTCAGTCGTCTGCTTACATTTATAGCTTGAACTTTGGCCTATATCATCTCTTTCCTCTCTCGTGGCTTGTAAATTTGACTCAAATCCCTTGCAAACCTTCTCTTTACTTGAATTTTCTTTTTTATCCAATTTCATTGTATTTCCCTTAGGCCACTTCGACACAATATAGCCATGATTTATGATTTCTTTTGTAGGAGTAACCATGTGCTTGTGATTAGTACATTCATTTTTCCTCTTTTCCTCATCAGGGGTAACTTTCAAATGTCTAACCTCTTGTTCTCCAAACTGTATAATCTGATTTATCTTCAATTTTTCATGATTAGTAGATTTCCTTTACTCTTTATATCTTTGCTCTTCTTCTAATTGAATTTCCCATGCCTCATAGAATGGAATTTTATCTTCATAATCCTCATGATAAGGTCCAAAGTCTTGTATTTTGTCTTCTTTTCCTTGTACCAATTGTACTTGTCCTATTTTAGCTTCATATTCTTCTAAAGGTGTTTCATTTGACCTTATTTTCATTCATTTTGAGGTCTTTTCATTCACTTTCATAAAATTTTCCTTCATACATGTAAGCACCCACAAACACATATAATTAGATAACAAAACAAGAGCCCGTAAGGCCCATATGAGATTCTTCTTTATATGCACTTACTTCTTCTCTTCTTCTCTTTACACTTCATCCTATTTCTTGTTCTCTCTTTTCTGATCTTCTTCTTCACATAACATTTCATTTTTCTTCCCTCTTTCATGAGTGTCTTCTACAATTCCTCTTTCCAAAGAAAGTATATTTTTATTCTTACTCTTCTTCATATGTAGCTTAATAAACCAATTTATCCTCTTTTTCAGCTTCCATTCAAATATTTGGTCTTCCACTTCCATCATGGTCTTGATCATTGTTTCCAACTTCTCAAACCTTTCCCTTTCTTCCTTTAGTTCTTTCTCTAAGAGTAACTCTTTCACTTTTCTGTTTTCCTTCACTTTACTTTGGCTTTCTCTTTATTCTAATCCCTTGGATTTGTTTCCCATGTCTCTTATCGATCTCTCCATAATAGCTTCACCCAATTCTCTTTCACCTTCGTATATTGGTCTCCTTAGGTCCTCACCTAGTTCTTTTGCACCCTAGTCTTTTTGCCTTTCCTATAGCTTTAGTACTATAAGTTGCTCGTTTGTAGTCTTCTACCTCTCCTTAGGTTGCTCAACTTATCTCTCTTAGATAACTTCCGCTCTTCTCAACCTGTCAACCATCCATCACTTCACCTTTTTTAGGTACATACATGCCTCAAAACTCATCAAAATTGATTATTCAACAATGTTCTAAAAATATACAAGCATCAAGGTTCCCAAATTATCAAGAAAGGTTTAAACATAAAGGATTTTTGATACTTTTGTAGGTAAAAATCAAGAAAGGTTCTTTCTTAAAAGCTTAGAATTCTTCACCTGAAATTAAAAAAATATTGAATCTTTAAGGCTCACATAAAACAATGATTCTTCATGCTTTGATATAAAATGATTTAGAGAGGATCATGAAAAATAACCATTCATTCAATTGTCAAGATGTTTACAGACAATTATCTCAACCTATCTCTGTCTTGGAGGATCAACAAGAAGCCTAGAATGACTTACAACTATAGAATTAGACCAAAATTCCCCTTGGGTGTCTTATAAGCACTAAACCCCACCTCCATACTCCATTCTAATGTCAAACATCAACCAATTTCGTCTCTTACCCCTAAAACTTCATCAACTCTTTGCTCTCTCCAAATTATCCTTCACCAACTCATTAGCTCCTTCTTCCCTAAGCATGCCATTTCTTTCTTCTTAGCACTTAATTACCTCCTATAAGCCTTGGATCATGTTATTTACTTCAAACCAAGGTTATAAAAATAATTGGGATGACAAAAAAGTTCAAAATCTCAACCATTTACCATTCTAACTCAATCTTGCATTTTAATGTTCTCAAATCCATATACTCTACCCAAGGCATGGTTGTGAGGTTCTACACCTACCCAAAACAAGGTGAAATGCTAATTAGTACCCCTTTACCATTAATATAAAGCATGCAAAAATTCAAATACCAACTCCTTTAACCTCTCCCCATATCACAACTTTCCACTTTTAGCTAGTTCTATATTTAGTAGCCTAGGATAGTCTTCTTTTAATCATGGGATAGCCTAGGATAGTTTAGGGAGCAACATCCTAGTAGAAGGGATATCGCAATTAGCCCTTTGACTGTGTTCGAGGACCCTATACCAAACTGTCAAGAAGATCTTCCAAGTCACCCAAAAAAATCAAAACTCTTTCATAATATCTTCCTAAGATTTGTTATAATGTTATCTTACAAGTTTTAGAATGAAATTCCAAGGTTTGAAGGTCTTAGGGGTTTTCCTCTTAAAACCCTAGTTGTGCTTACTTGGGAGAACCCGATAGAGAATAAAAACTTATAACTTTCTGGATATGAGCATTCAAGACTTATAATTACTATTGTAGGATCCTAGAGCTAGGATCCTCCTTTTAATCTTACCAATAGTGCTTCATATTGTTTAAATTCCTCAAGGTTAATGAAAAATTTCTTCCCTTAGCTGGTAAACCAGGGTTTAATAGGCTAGGACAAGATTTTTTTACCATAGTCACCCTCACTTCTTAGTCACCACATGATGACAAAGGTGCTACATACACTTGGCCCTTAGAGCACATGATCTTGATCAGAAAACAACTAAGAAACACTTACCTTAACCTGAATATTTCTATGGGAGAGTGTGTTATAGTTTATCATGTAAAGGATGGAAGAATGCATAAGGTACATGAAATGTTTGTAAAATTATTTGAATGAATATCCATAGTGGTAGGGTATGCCAAAATTGGTACATTGGAAAGGACTTAAATAAATTGAAGCAAATGAAATTTAAAGGTGCTATAGTATTTTTTGTTTCCTCCCATCCTATTTAAGGTGCTATAAAATTTGTTGTTTCCTCCCATCCTATGTTATACTAAGAGCTTTGCAGAAAGGTATGAACAATTGATGATTCATGTGTATACCACTTATTTTGTGAACATATAAGGAGACAAACTAATAACAAATTTTATTTCCTTCATCCATATTTTTTTATTTTACATCGAATGGATAACATCATGGGTTGTTATAGAACATCAATTGTTATGATGTAGGGTAGGGGAAATGCACTAGTTGCTGAACTTGTACCAATTGTTTAATACATATTTTTAAGGGTGGGGTCCAATAAGTGGTAAAATTTTCCTTCACCAAACACAACCAACATGCCAATTATACCCCAAAAGGAGAATGCAATAATAAAAAATAACAAAAAAAGTGAGACTGTAGATGGTCTTGAAGAAGAATTCAACTTTCATACAATATAGATTTGTATTGCATGTGGTAAGCATCATTCAATTATGAAACATATTTATGTGAGTGGGATCCATAAATGTAACCTTTTTTAGTGTAAGAAATTACAATCTTATTGCAGAAGATCAAAGACGTAGTTTATGTAGTGTTTTGGGAAACTAATAAGCATACTTCTATTTTATTAGTTTCAACCTATCATATACAAGAATTTTTTTATTGTGCAAAACATGTATTATCTTCTAAATATAGACATGTTTTTTATTGTTTACAAATTATTTAAGAATGATAACAATAAAGGAAAAAAGGTTCACCACCTAAGTACGGTTATAAATGACCTTATTTGAAGAAAGAAGACTTTTTATTTCCTGGACATTAATGGTGTCAAAAGACACAATTAATAGTATCCCTTATCCTCTCTATCCAAAAATACTTTTTAGACCCTCTTCTATCTTCAAATATGCAAAAATAAAAACCCAAGATCAATGAAAAAATTTGTAGGCAATACAAAGATAAACACTTATAGTTGAAAAAATGCAAATTTATACTTGTAAATTCAATGCATGTTTAGTAATTCAAGTGTATATTCAAATAGTTACTAAAATATGAACCGCGTAGACTCACATATTAAATCTCTAAAAAGTATCAGTTATGTAATTTTTTTAGTTATTATGCATGAATTATGTTAATTTTTGTTTTGCTTGAGTTACATAGGGAGAGGGCTCTAGCCCTTGTGGCATCACTAGCCCACACCAACCATGGAACCATCAAAGGATAGTATTTTAACATCTAAGCGAACCCACAAATTAAATCACATTATCATGGTTCCCTATCACCATGGTATACAAACCATCGGTAATAGGCCACCTTAACACGGAGCTGAGATTTCAGCCTTGGACCTCCCAATTACAAGAAGACCCAAGAACTGTTTCACCACTACTAGTTGGATAGTAGGAATTATGTTAACTGATACTCAACGTAGACATACATATTATTTACATGTTTAGACCTTTTTTTTGTTAAGGTAATTGAATTACAACCTGATGTTCAATCATTTCACTATACATTCATATATCAAAGGTCATGCATTAGATATATGCAACAATATAACCAGGATGCTTTAATTATCCACCTAATATACACTGAAATGACTCGATATACACTGAATAATTGAATATCAACATACTAAAATAACTCAATACATATTGAAAACATGGTTATAATCTTGGTGTTTCCTACAAATGTTTTTAGTGCATGAAAATGTAAACTAACCAATTAAAGTCACTTAAAATTGGGCCAACTTGATGAATCACTTAGAAATTTGAAACGTAGAGGAAAATAGAATTAGAAACGATAATGAAACCCATGGAGATGCATTATTTTTGTTCCCTAATGGTACCATTGAAAGTGGGAAAGGATCCAAATTATTAATCCATAGGCTCCAAAATGCAAAGGGATATGAAAAAATGGCATCAATTAATGAAATCATTCAATGGAATATTGGCGTGTATTTACAACTAATGAAATGACTAGGATGAAATGAATGTGAAGTTTGAATGTGTTTAGGTGCTTCTACAAACTATCAATATACACTGACTGTACACTAAATAAATGAGTCTAAATTTTTCCTTTGAGTACATCATTTCCATGGCTAAATTATTTATGTATATTCAATGTATATTTAGTCATTTAAGTGTTTAGCAGAGAGGTAATAATTGCTAAGCATATAGAACTTGATGAACTATTTTTTTGTCTAAGTGGGGTGTATTTAGTGTATTTTCAATAATTTCAATGCACATTAAAATTTTGAATGCCTAATAGAAAATGACAAAGATACAACCATGTACTTAATGTATGTTAAGTAATTATAATGTATATTCATCTAGTCAATATAAAATTAATCATGGATATGCAAATATTGTCTTTTTAAGAAAACACAACACTTATGCATATTCAAAATTTATCTTCCTTAAAAAATCACAATAGTTATGTATATTCATATATTCAATGTATATCCAAAAATTATTTACAACTACATACATTTGTTAGTTGTTATGGTAATTAAACTTCAAAGTATATTTACTTATATAAGTGTATATTAAGTAATATAAATGTATATTCAATAGTAACACTGTATTTTCGTAACATGCATTGAAATAACTTAATATATGCTAAAAATTAGAGCATGCACTATAATTACTCAATATATATTGAAAATCTAAAATACCACACATTTTGTATGTAATAGTTTGGTGTGCATGCATGAAAAAATCCTAGTTTTTTACATTTCCCACACCATATTAGTTATGTTCATAGAGAATGGAGGATTAAATAAGAAATGCACTTAAATAACTGAATATACACTAAAAATAAAAGATGTCACAAATTTTGTATGTAATAGTTCAATGTACATACATGAAAAAACCTATTTTATTACATTTATAATGCAATATTAGTGGATTTCATGCCAAGTGGAATATTAAATAATAAGATGAACTAAAATAACTCAATATTAAAATGAATATACATTTTTAATCCTATTAGTGTTTGTGAATACACTCATTACGTGATACCTGCATAGAAGAGATGAAAAAATCATTGAAAACGGGCTCACCTCATGAACCACTTAGTGATTTGAAATAGAGAGTGAAATAGGACAAGAAATGACCATTAATCCCTCCTCTGTAATTATTTCACAATCCCTCTTGACACCGTTGCGGATTACAAGGGGATAAAAATGTCCATCTTCCCACCCCAAAGTGTTTGGCATAATGGAAAGATGGGGGTAGTTAATGGAAGGATTGAATTCATCATTAGTGTGTAGTTGCAAATGATGGAGGAGGTAAGAAAAGTGATAAAGTTGAAATGAATAGGATTGAATGTGTTTGGGTTTAGCTATAGATTAATTATTGTTCATGTTACATGTGGTTGTATGCACCATTTTAGGTGGGAAGGGATATCCATCGTCTATTTTTTAGTTTTTCAATGCATGTTGGGCTTTGGGCCCACCACATGAAATTGTGACATGAAACCTATGTGGATTAAGGATATTTTTAAATTTTCCATGAAATTTTTTATGTGGCATATTATTTTTATAGTTCGTCATGGCCCCATTTTTTTTCAAGGCACCCCTAAAGTTAGGGTCCTCAAAAACTGGTTCTTCTCCACTAATGTAAGGCTTTTGGTACTTTGTGTTTTAGTGAAACATTGAGGAAAATTTGGGCATCCATTAATGTAAAATGGGAATGAATTTATGTCTCATGTTGTTGTTGCAATGCCTATTAGAAGGTATGCAAAATGGGAAAATATTGGGTTGCAAGGAATGTATTTCAAAGCATTCATAAGGCATGTGATTTGGTTGATGAAATGCCTCTTTTTTATGACAACATGTTGACCAGCCATGGAGCATCTCTTTTTCACAGGATCTTCACCTTTTAGGCATGGATATCTCCTCTTCCTCTAGCTTACTTTCAAACTTTTATTCTCATTTTGAATAGAGTAGAACTAAAAATTTAGAACAAAGCATGCAAATTTAAGTAATAAATTATTATTTTTTTTTGCAAACTTTATTAAAATAGATTTTTTGTTGAAATAAAATGACCTAAAAAACACATTGTGTATGGATAGTGTTGTAACCAACTAAGAAGTGTACTTTTTTAAAAATCCAATATTATCGTGCCCATACATTTTTTCTCGAGCCTCCAAAACGTGAAAGTTAAACACTTGAAAATGGAAACTCAACAACGTAAAAACAACCCTTTTAAAAGTTACAAATCCTCTTTGGAATCAATATATGGAAAGTTTCTACAACCTCTCCCTTTACAATTAATTTGTGATATGATTTATGTGATACTTAATGATATCTGCACAGTCCATAAACTACACTTAGTCAGTTGTTGTTTTTTCTAAGAATATTTTGAAGAGACATTGATGATCTAGTTGCAAAAGGTGACCACTCAATGTTGTAAAATTATTTTTAGATACCATGAAAAATTACCTACGGATCAAGAAAATACATCCTACCACCTCAAACCTCTTTAATTATGTATTGATAATTGTGATCCATATTCAATTTCACCTTCTCTCATTGGAAATCACTTTTATACATCCATTTCAGAGTCACTTTGCCATATGGTGCCAAAGTACAAATTGTCAAATTTCACCAACTTGATTTGAAAATTATTATGTTGTGGAGCTTGTTTTCATGTGTGGAAGTGTTGAAGACTGTAAACTAAAATTATTGTACACTCTCCATAGTTTTCTCATCGGGAATTTTTTGGCCTTGAAAATGTGTCTGATACCTCAGGAAATGTGCTCTTCTCATATGGTTGATATTTTGACGTATAGGTTTATGGGGTGGTTTTTCTGATGGTTTTCATACCCATGATATTGAAAATTTATTAAGTAGTTTCCTATTGATGTGTTTTGTGTGCATATTGTAGGGGAGATGTAACATCACAGATGTGTGAGTTCAAGTGTGGATTTAGGAGAGTTTATTGAGCACAACTCCAAATAGATTTGAGTATTGTATTGAGAGAAAGAGGTGGCCTGTAATAAAATATGAGAAAGTGATTCTTGGTGGACGTGGCCCAAATTGGGTGAACCACATTAAATATTGTCTCTATGTTGTGGTCTTTTATTTTATGTAATTTTATTTCAGATATGTGATATTATTTTGCATATTAGTTTCTACTATTGTGATTCTGTGTGGAATTGTTCCACATATTTTATCCCTTATTTCCTGACAAAAATATGCCTCCAAAAAGAGTGCTACTTATTGATTTTTAATTTCATGCATTCTTTTTCATCATATAAATGAATGGTTTATAAGTTACAAAATGCTTATTCAGTTACTAAATGACCTTTTTCATAGACCATTTCATATCCATTTGAGCTAGTTTTGATAATAGTGTGACTAAGTCCTATTGACCAATTTTTATTTTTTGAGACACCCTTGTAGGGTTTGACCAAACTAATGTTTGGAATAATTTTTTTAAGTTCTATAAATAACCTCTCTTATACCTCTATTCAAATAGAAAATGGAAATTATGATTGCATGTAAATGGCCATTTTCCTCTCTTGAACCCTCTTTAGTTGCAATTGAAATAAAATAGTGTGCAAAGAAATTGAAAACTCCCTTCTCTTGTTATAAGTACAGATATTGAGAGGAGGGTGAATAAGTCTTACAAATCTTTCACTCTATTTACCATCGCATATATTAAACATTCAAATTATGTAACAACCACTTTTTAACACTTCATTTCAAGGGATTTTTTTTATAATAAGATCTCATGCTTCCTTGATCTAAATTTACACAATTTAGAACCAACATCAATCTAAATCAATCCAACCTATAGCAGTTAAACCATATGCCGCTGTATGAGTTGGTTAAATTTTGATCCCTCTTATTTTATTCATTACAAGTTAGTATACCAAGTATACCAATGTCTTCCTTTTTAAGTCAAGCATAATCAAGTGTTTTTTCTAAGTGTATACCTAGATATCAGCCACTGAATCTCATCCTGCATCCTACAACTTAGATCTTGGTGAAATCAGGACAATGTAATAAGAAATTTACACTACTCCATCCAAAATTTTAAGACATGTTTTCCATGCTTGGTTCCATGATGGCACATTCATCAATTGGAACTTGTCTTTCACCATATCACTTAGTTACCGTTATCTAGATTAAGATCAGACAATGGAGTTATGATTAGTTACAAGTTACACACAAGGTACAAACTGGATCAACCTGCATGAAGAGGTGACACTATGCCAAATTAGGATGTCTATGGGAGAGTAAATGTATATGTAATGATTTGCATCATTACGAATTCATTACTTTTCCTGTAGCCATCATAGTACTTATCCGTGCAAAATGATCAACCTTTGTAACTCTAATGAAACTTGTTCTTAAAGGCATTACGACAGTCACAACATGTGGAACTTGATGAGATAACTCAGTATAGCTTCTATACAGTAGTATCTAATTCCAATTGATGACCTTCTTCATTAAATGGATACTACTCTATAGCAGCCATAGTGAGTTGGCCCACCAAGTTTCATTAATTGGGAACATCGTATCTTAGTTGTTTCAAAGTAATTTAATTAAGTTACGAAATATTATCCTCATTTCACACCGATGATCTCATCACTTTTGGGTATGTCCCTAAGGTCCTAAGTCATGAAATTCACATAAGTCAAATGCATATTCAAGTTATATGTTTTACATCCATTTTACATCATAGTTGTAGATTTTAATTAGCTTACTGCATTAAATCCATAGTCCTAATTTTGTTTGTTTAACCTTATATAATATCATTCCCATAATGTTTACTTGATTGAACTAACTATCAAATGAGTAAAAAACATTCCATATTGTACTTAACCTATTTTTTATTTAAATATAACATATTTGTCTATTAACAATTTAATAAATTATATTTAATCAATGATCATCATACCATATTAATCAAACATAGGTTCCATAAAATTACATTAAATAATTAGAGTACCCTTTTCCAATAAATTTGATCCATTATTGTACATCATTATATAAAAAATACAATTGATTTATTTCCTTCTCAATATAGTTACAAAATCAGATTAGGCTAATTTACCCTTTTTATTATTTGATAGAACAACGAGAATTTTCTCACTTACAATCACAATAATTAATACATTATGGCATTTAATCAAACAATTCAAAACAAACAATATCTTTCAAAACACCCGTCAAGAAGACTTAAATTCCGCCATCTGCAAAATGTTAGAAGAGGTGAGTTTGATTGAACTAGCATGAAAGGTCCTCTTTCCCGCTTAACAAATTATGCAATTTAATATTTGAATAAATGAAATGCTGCAATAATAGATCATATAAACAACATAATAGTTCTGAGAATCAATTACTACATCATATCATGATTTACTATTCACCATGAAAGAACTAATCACTGTCTTAAAATTCAAAATGACTTAATGACAAAATTGGCACAAGATACATGGAACTCATATATAGCTTGCCATCAAACCAATAACATCTCAATCCAATCTAATCAATACTTGATATAGATTTATAAATCAATAACATAACTCATATTATATCAAGATCATGTATATAATTCAGCTATAAAAATGGTTGTTTAAGGTAACTGCATAATATTCCTAAGCTAGAATAATTTAACAACTTATGGGAATCCTAGCTTTCCATTATTACATAATTAATCCTTTCTCCTAGAAATATAGAAGTCGCTTATCCATTATAATGTTAGAGTAAAGTGGAAAAACCAAATTATAATATCTTACATGATAGTCCCATTCAAAACTTTGACCTATCCAGTTCACTTAAGTAAGTCAATACAATAATTAAATTAGAAGTTAGCATATTCCAACGAAATACATTTTCTAAGTGTTTGACTAGGCTAAGGTAATTGCATTTACCTAACTTAAAAGGCTAAATCAAAAATTTTATTACCAAGAGCAATGAAATTTCCCTAAATTATTTTAAAACCAATCACAATATGAATTACCACAATAATCAAATCTGCACCCAGATGATAGAACTCCCTGTTTATTCCAATACCGACAGAGAGAAATCCTAAAACAAATGTCCTTCTATCATAGATAATAACATAGAAATCAAGACATTTATTCACATAGTTAGCTTAAAAATTTCTTTATGTGCCATATCCAAGTCATAGGCCGTCTACTATACGTAAATCATCAAAATGAAACCCAATCTCCATCATAAAAGTAAAACCGACATCAGAAGGAAAAAATTATATTAGTTAAGCATAAATCACTTGGTAAATTCCATTTACCTTAATCACTTCAAAACCATACCACTTCCTGCAATCAAAATTATTTTAATCAAGAAGTCCAAAACCTGTTACAAAATAAAAACAAGATTGATTCCATAAAAGGATAAACATTTTATAATCCCTAATGTATTCCTGGAGATCTATTCTAAATACTATGTAGCCACACATAAAAAAATATGAATACAATGAATATTGATATGTTGACATCGATTCGATATCCAAAAAGGGTAAGTTCCCAATAATGCCCCCTGAATGATCTATCAATAACTTGTAAGTTCTGGATGCATAAAAAATTCGAGTTCACAAGTATGAATTTATATGCATCCTAGATCACTGGCTAAAATAAGGCAAGTAAATTAAAATGACTAAACCACATCTAAGAGTTGCCTCATATGGGTTATACCTTGTAGAAAAATCTATTACAGGTCATTAAATACAGAACATGACAATAGCTCTACTGGCATCCATAAACAAACCATAGATACAATTTTAACAAATCGTTAATAATAGGGGAGATATACCCTATTTAAAACAAGGGTTCAGTGAAAAGCAAAGCCTTTCGTATGAACCAAATCAATATATTTTCCCAATAAGAGTGTATAATAAAACCCAAGCTGACTTCACTAGAAGTAGTTTCATAAAAGCATTAAACATAGAAACCCAAATACGGTTTTCACCTAACAAGAAGCCAAGGTTATACCCATTATTTTAACAAGATACATTGAATACCCAATAACAGTAATGTCACAGTATTAACAATACCACAAACATCTAGGTAAGACCATGAGTTAATAAAATATTCTTCATAATAGAAATAAGAGAAACCCAGGAGAAGGGTTATAAAGATTCCAACAAAATTGAAGACACAAATTCATTTATAAAAGTAATATCATTCAGAACTCCATTCACATGGGATAAATACAACTTCGTAGAGAACTTCAAAAATCCAATTAAATCTAACCCAAATATCAAATATTCAAGACAAAGAAATAATTGCATAACTTTCTTTATGAAAATACCAAAAGGAATACGGCATATGAGGGAGATAGATACAAATCATTCCCAAGTGCCTAAGTACAATATGTATCTTTCCTCGTAACAAGCTTGAGCCATCTTCTTCTTCCAGTTAAGTTAAAATCCCCCCAAATCGACTCAGAGATTCATAGCAAAAGGCCCTCAATTCAACAATTTCGCTTTTTTATTACTAGTAGTCTTCAATGCTTGCAAAAAATATCTTCCTAACATTCAAAATATGCATGCAAAAATTCACAAAATTGACATTGAACACAAGACTTCTGCATCAAAATTCATAGCATGATAGAGCTCAACAACACCAAATCAAAAATCATAATGAAACCAAAATGACCTCAAACAACTGGATATTTTCTCGATGACCAGCTTGCATTCCTTGAGGTTCGAGAAAATTTTAATGAACATTAATGACCAAGAGTGCCAGTGGCAGTTCCCTCCAAAATTACCATCTATCATTTTTCCATTTAAATTTAACAAAAGTTCCTTTTAAATTAGTTCAAAACAACCTGATAATATTATTTGGTAATGACATGGCTATATAGCCTTAATAATACATTAGCCAATTTAGGCATTATGACCCAAAGTTAAACATAATGCCATTAATCAATTGGTCCCTTAGGGATCATGGTGATCACTAAAGATCATCATCTTAAACTTAACACACTAGATTTGAATACCCAATCACATACTTTATGAAGTTTGGCATAATGGTGAATAAAAATATTATCCCATCAATGTTAGCTCAAACATATCATAACTTTAATATTAATTCCTAATCCCAAGTTGAGCTTCCATCAAAACATAGTCTAATTACCTTATTACATTAGGGGTCGGTGATGCTCAATTCATTAGCCCCTGTAATGTTAGTTATAACATAAGATTATTGACTTAGCCCAAGCACTAATTAAAATAAACATGATCATATTACCATTGTGCTTATAATTAAAATTTTATACCTTAATCATATAATCTAGGCTCAAGGTGAACATCAATATAATAACATGTTCCAATTACCTTAGCATGAATAGGTTCACATCTTATACCTTGATTCAGTATACATTTGGCATTATCCTCTCAACCTGTTATAGCAAACATATTATGGGCACTTACAGGTGTAAGTTATGATCTAGGTTCTGCTAAATCAAATCCATCAACTTAGTCACATCATACATAGGATAGGCTCAACATGACAATGATACGTAAGTATGTTTTGAAATCAATTATAACAAGTTTATTAATTTCCAATATCCTTTAATACAATTAATTACGATCACAAATCTTAGCAGAGGTTATGATAAGGACCATGCACAAGTAAGTTGTCAATTTATTCCTTAATTATCAGCAATGACCTCTTATAAAGGAGTCATAATTGGTCAAAGATAGAATTTAGTACAACAAGTTTATATAAGTTAAAGGAATCTCATAAAACATCAAGTACTGAAATCACCAGTTAACGACTTATCCTTTCGTAAACAAAAACTAAATTTGCGGGGTGTGAAAAATTAACCATTCAACATGCATATCCAATTGTGGGCTTATTAGGTGTGCAACATCCAATCATTAGAACATGAAACAAAATAGAGAACAAATTAACACAATATATAAGTAGGAAACCCTTAAGGGGAAGAAACACCACTGAAACCTATGATAATATTAATCATAACAAATGGCATACAAGAATATTAGATATCAATCAATATTTCTTCAGTGAGGCACTAACCCCACAAAGAGCACCAACCCCTAGTTTAGTAGGACACCAATCTTATAAGGAGGCTACACCCCGTAGTCAACTAAGAACCCACATAACCACCTGAAATGGTTGATCACAGATGATATTTTTCTACAAAAACTAATGGTGATAAAAAATTCAGCTCCATACTCTTCAAACCATGTCAAAATAAGCTCTTCTCCAACTCGATCAAATCTGCCTTCTCATTTGCTGAATATTTTTCATACCTTAAAGCATTGTAAATTCACATAGATGCGAACTCAAACCATCTTTGATAAAAAAAAATAGAGACTTCAAGAAACATTCCTTATATCATGTTTCTCAACCCTATCAACACTCTAATTTTGAACTCAAATTTCATGCACATGGAACTTAAGAAAACCACGCGTGTCTTATATTATTACTTGATATCATGTCACTTATGTATATGTACTTTTAATTATTCAACACTCTTCAAATGCATAAAATCATATCTTCAGACCTGTAACTGCTCCCTTTGAGATGATTCACTCTCTAGGACATTGTTCAAGAATTTCATGGCTTGATCATCATTCACTATCATGTTGATTTACAAAAATCTCCCACAATATTTCTCTCTTTCTTGCATGACAATGGGAATATTCCCAATGTAAAAAATTTCATTGTTACAAATATCTTCCACATTATTTCTATATTAATAGTATGAGAATGGAAAAGGAAAATATGAAATATGACTTGAATAACCAAGTAGTTAAATACCACAAACCCTAACAAAATCTATCTCACAAAACCTAATCAATTGAACCTTATAAACCATCAGTTGAATAATCATAAACCTTGAGAAACTGAATAACATAAAACATAAGCTATTACATATTTGGAACGATATACATGGAAAGGAATTATTAGTTTTATTTTAATTTTGATAATATGAGACATTTTAAGGGTGTGGATAGATCCATGCTTGTTTACTAGAAGTATGAGTATAGGCTCACACAGATTCCTATTTATGTTTTAATCTATCAACAAGTTCAAGGCACCGTGATTGCTCACGAGCCTACATGTGAACTTGAATCCTTTGATGGGATCAATATAGAACCACTTAATCTAGGCTTGTGAGCATTTAGTATTGATATATCTATTGGTACTCTATGAATACCTGGATATACTATTAGTTCAACCCAGTGTACACATGTGTTTTGCATTACATTAGGACACTGATACCATAAATCACTATGTATTATTTTCTTTTGTTTTAGCCATGTGTGAATATCATACAAATTACTTATATTTATTACACATAAAAATTCTGAAGTTTGGTACTCTATTAAATAAATACTCAAGCATACCTAGATTGTATGAGAATGAATTAACTATGAATATCTCCATAGACTAGACATCCCTTATAGTCTTCAATGAATCAGACCTGGGAATATGCCCATTTTGAACATTCAGGCAAATTAGCATGATAGAATTGAAATGATAGATAGAGTATTTTCATGAAGAATGAATTATTCATGCTCAATTGTCAAGGCAAGTATACAAAGGAATGATCTCCAACCTATGAGTGCCTATGAGCGGGTCAACATTTACAAGCCTAAAAGAGAGTGGAATTTGATATTACAAAATTGGATAATATTTCCCATTAGGTGTCTTATAAGTTATTCTACCAGAGTCATATCTCTCATTGCTCATCCTTGCACGGTGAATTGCAAATCCATCAAGGAAAAAAGTATCTTAGATAATTAATTTTCACTGATTCTACTTTGTTATCTCCAAATATGTCATTCACAGAGTCAGTAACTCCTTCTTCCTTAAGCATACCATTTCTTAGGGTTTCATTTGCACTTAGATGGCCTCCATTACGATTCACAAGTTATATTTTGTTGTTCACTTCAAACCTAGAATAGAAAAATCACTGAAGACTTGATGCAAAAGTTTTAAACTATTGTCAACCATTTTCAAAACTAACACATCATTGCATCAACTAGACATATCTCGAAATCAACATTTTACTCTACCTGAGAGGAAAATGGTCTATAAATATTGTTGAAACCTAGAAAATCCCTTTTGACTTGTATAACCTTAGTAGCAGGGAAACATCCTTTACTATCAATTTATGTAATGTTACAGAAAATCTAAGACCAACTCATATCAATTCTCTTATGTATTCTCAAAACTTTACCTAACTATCTAGTAGCAATACTTTCCAGACATAGATGCCTCTATTTTCATTCCTAGAGGATGAATTTGAACAACTAATAAGTTCCACATTAGTTAAGTGTAACCATTCTATCCCTAGAATTTTGAGTAATGATATCCCATTTTTTAGGGAGTGTGATATAATTATAAGGGATACTGTCATTTCCTCTAACATTTTCTCGTAATGAGACATTTGTTTTATCTCCCATGAGATCCACAACATTCTCGAACTACCTATATGACCAGATGCTTTCATAGGTTCCACAATGAAATATCCTAAATCCTTGCATCAAATCAATATAACCTAGGGTTTGTTAGAATCCTATTGATTTCACTTTGTTAGAATGTAATGGGTCCAACATTTGAAGGTCATTGGTATTTTCTTCTTGAACACTTAGCTGGGTGCCCACAAAAGAAAATTCTCCGATGGTAGAATAGTGTATTTTCATACAATATTCTTTGCACTCTAAGAATTCAAGTTGCTTCATAATCCTACTGAATGCAAGATCTTCAAAATATGGCATGCTCCTAATAATTAAAATGATTCTTCCCCTAGTTCTACGAGGGATTTTGGATTCCTCAAAGTTAGGGGCATGAAATATTTTTTTCCCATATTTTTCAATTTTTCCATGGAATGAAATCTTTAACTAGACCTAGCATCATGTTCGATATAATTTTCATTGATCACTATTCCTCCATCTTCATTCATTTATCTCCATTCCACTCCCTCCCCCTCTCTCCTATCTGCAACACTTATCTCTTAATCCTTCCTATCTTCCTCATTGATGCCAAGATGAATACTTATACCTTCTTAGTCCTTAGCTATCTGGTAATTGTAGCATGTATTTGATACATAATGAAGTAGTAAGGGCATGCTCTCCCATCGTCATATTCAAATTCTTTGTGTATTCATCTATACTAAACATCAATTCTAATATTTTTCCTTGGCCTTCACTGAGTACACTACAAATAAAATTATTACGTGTCCCTCTGTCAAACAACTCACTGCATCTAAATCTTGCATTATCAAGCATCCAATCATCAAAAGTACTCACCTTGTCTTCACTTATTGCATGTTTACCTTTTGGAGAGTTGAAGAGTTATTTAATCATGTACATTTTATCTCTCAACATGAGAGTGTCTTATTCATCCATGGCTTCTTCAAACTTGGATTTGTTATGATTATTCTTTTATGAAAAATCTTCATCTTTTCTCCATGTTCCTTCTTTATTTGTGTAGGAGCATTCACCAACCTCCCATGTAGCTGCTATGCTCACCTCTTTGCAAGCTTGGTGTTTTCCTTTTATTGCGTCATTGATTAATCTCAAGCCATCATGTTCTAACACATTATCATAGCTTTCACAACTCACTTCCTTACATTGAAATTTCCTTTGGTCTTCTTTTTGAGTTTGTTCACTCTTTTGTAATATTATTGGTTGCCACACTTAGGTTAATTCTTCCATCTTATCTTATTACATTATACTGGTATTCACCTCATTTTTCATGCATTCTTGTAGTATGTTCACTTGACTCTTGCTCTTTACTATCTATTTATTTCTTACAATATGCTTGGGCTGCGTTATTATCTTCATGTCAGCTTCTTGCTTACATTTAGAGATTGAAATTTGGCTTATATTATCTCTTTCCTCTCTTGTGGCTTATAAATTTCACTCAAATCCTCTTACAAACCTGCACTTTAATTGCATTTTATTTGTGCTCCACTTTTATTGCATTTACCTTAGGCCACTTAGGCATAATATAGCCATGATTTATGTTTTCTTTTGTAAGAGTAACCATGTTATTGTCATTATTACATTCTTTTTTCTTCTTTGCCTCATTATGAGAAACTTTCAAATGTCTAACCTCTTCTTCTACAATCTGTATAATTTGTTTTATCATCAATGTTTCATGATTAGTAGCTTTCCTTTCCTCACTATCTCTTTTCTCTTCTTCCAACTAACTTTGCCTCATAGAATGACATTTGATATTCATAATCCTCTTGATAAGGTCCAAAGTCTTATATTTTGTCTTCTTTTCCTTGTACCAATTGTACTTGTCCTATTTCAGCTTCATCTTCTTCAAAAGGTGTCTTATTTGACCTTATTTTCATCCATTTTGAGGTCTTTTCTTTCACTCTCATCAATTTTTCCTTCATAACTGCAAGAACCCACTCACACATGGAGTTAGATAACAAAACAAGAGCCCATAAGGCCTATATGAGAGTCTTCTTCACAGGAACTTCCTTCTTCTCTTCTTCTCTTTACACTTCATCCTCTTTCTTGTTTTTCCCTTTTCTCATCTTCTTCTTCACATAACATCTCATTTTCCTTCACTCTTTCATGAGTGTCTTCTAGGCCTCAAATATGTAGTTCCAAACTAAACAATAATTTTGCACTATACTCATACTTCTTAAAACACGCATGGGCCTCCATACCCTACCAATATTATCCTCTATTATATAAAAATTACAAGAAAAAATTTGGTCTTCCACTTCCCTCATGGTCTTGATTTTTATTTCCAATTTCTCAAACCATTTCCCTATCCTAGTCCTTTAAACTATTCATTTCTCTTAGAGTAATATAATATTCCAATGCTCAGGGTTTATGACATTCAACTGCTTAGGGTTTCGAATATTGAGTCCTTCTTCTAGGTCCATTGTGCTTATCTGATTATGTCTGTTATCAATCTCTCCATAGATATTTTCACGATAGTCTCATTCACCTTAGTAAAAATGAGCTCCTTAGGTCCTCACCTAGGTCTTGTACACCCTAAATTCAAAATATTTAGCCTAGCGTATAGGTTCATTATGCTATTTAGTTACTTTGGATTTTGTAGTCTTCTACCTCTCCTTAGTTCCTAAACTTTTCTCTCTTAGATAATGTTAGGAAATAAGGGATAAAATATGTGGAATAATCCCTCACAGAATCACAACAGTAGAAACTAATATGCAGAAAATATTACAGATCTCAAATAAAAGTGCAGAATAAAATAACACAACACAAAGAGACAATATTTAACGTGGTTCACCCAATTTGGGCTACGTCAACCAAGAATCACTTGCTCAGATTTTATTACAAGCCACCACTCTCTCAATACAATACCAAGATCTATTTGGAGCTATGCTCAACAAACTCTACAAAATTCACACCCAAATTCAAAACACATCTGCAATGTTACATTATTCCTACCATATGCACAAAACCATATAAATAGACAACTGCTTAAGTAGTTTTAAAAAATAGTAGGTATCAAAACCATGGGGAAAAACTATCCCATAAACCTATGGATCAAAAAACCCACCCATATGAGAAAATCATGTTTCCCAATATGCATCAGGCAAAAAAATTTTAAGGCCCAATTTTTTTTCGGGGGCTGCGCCCCCAAACCCATTGAGGAGAAAAATACATGGAGAACTGTACATGTACCCTTAGTGTAAAATCTTCAACACTTTCTCACATGAAAACAGGCTCCACAACTTAACAATCTCCAACATGGAGACTAGTTTTTCCTCTAAGCAAGCTTATCAACCCTTCACTAGTTTCTGTGAAGACCAACCAAATCTGAACACAACTTTAGTTTTTCCGTTGTGACCACCTTAGTCATCATGTTTTTAGGATTTTGACTGGTATGAATCTTTTTCAGCTTCAACTTCTCTTCCTCCAAAGTTGTCCTGATGAAATGGTACCTTAACTGTATATGCTTTGTCCTAGAGTGGAAAGCAGAGTTATTTTCTAGGTGTATAGCACTCTGACTATCACTATGTAAATTTCCTTCCTCCTGCTTATGCCCTAACTCCTCAAGAAATTGCTATAACCAAATCATTTCTTTGCTTGCCTCTGTGGCAGCAACATACTCAACCTCCGTGGTTGACAAAGCCACCAACTTCTGTAGTCGTGAAATCTAGCTTACTGTTGTCCCACCTACAGTGTAAACATAACCTATTGTGCTCCTCTTGTTGTCTACATCTTCCAGCCATATCTGAATCTACATAACCACACAAAGTGGTGTTTGATCCACTGTAGCACAAAACTATCCCCATGGTCCCTCTCAAATACCGAAGGATCCACTTTACTACCTGCCAGTGATCTCTACTTGGATCACTCATAAATCTACTCACCGCTCCCACTGCATGGGAAATATCAGGCCTAGTTCACACCATGGCATACATCAAACTGCCAACCACTGATGAGTAAGGTACCTTGGACATCTGGTTTCTCTCCTGCTCTGTCTTAGGACATTGTTCCTTTGATAACTTGAAATGGCCTGCCAAAGGAGTCCCAACCGGTTTATCATCCTGCATATTAAACCTCTCCAAGACCTTCTTAATGTACTCTTCCTGAGATAAAGTCAGCTTTCATTCCTTCCTATCCCAAGATATCCTCATACCAAGGATTTGTTTGGTTTCCCCCAAATCCTTCATAGCAAAGGATTCACTTAGTTGCTTCTTGAGTACTTTTATTTCCTACATGTTTTTACCTACAACCAACATGTCATCCACATACAGACAAAGGATAATATAACTGGCATCCTCAAATTTCTTTGTATACACACAATGGTTAGAATGACATCTAATATAACCTTGATCCATCATGAAGCTATCAAATTTCTTATACCATTGACGTGGAGCTTGTTTCAAACCATATAAGCTCTTCTTCAGTTTGCACACCATCTCCTCTTTACCTTTGACCTCATAGCCCTCTGGTTGCTACATATATAGTTCCTCCTCTAAATCACCATGGAGAAATGCAGTCTTTACATCAAGTTGCTCTAAGTGCAAGTCTTTTGCTGTAACTATTCCAAGAATAGTTCTAATAGAAGTCATTTTTACTACAGGAGAAAAAATATCATCAAAATCTATACCTTTTTTCTGTGCAAACCCCTTGACCACCAACCGGGCCTTGCATCTTTTCTTTCCTCCTTCCTCTTTGACTCTGAACACCCACTTGTTCTGTAATACTCTTTTGCCTTCAGGTAGCTTCACCAAATCCCATGTCTGGTTCTCCATGAGAGCCTGATGCTCCTCATCCATGGCTTGCTCCCACTTCTTCCTGGCATCTACCTGCATTGCTTCATCAAATCTCTCTGGCTCTCCACTATCAGTGAGTAATAAATAATAAAGAGAAGGAGAAAAATGTTCAGGTTCTCTTCTTACCCTAGAAGACCTCCTCAATATAGGAGTTTGGGGTTCATGTTGAGGAGGTTCCTGAACTGATTCATGTGTCACTTTCCCATCCAGAAGATCCTCTACTACTACATATTCATTTCTTGGATTCTTCCCTATTTTCCTGCAACTGTTGCTTATACATGACTTTCTCATTAAAGACCACATCCCTAGATCGAATGATTTTCTTGTCCTTAATACTCCAACATTTATATCTAAAGTCATCACCACCATAACCAATGAAAGTACATTTTTCTGATTTAGCCTCTAGCTTGGTCCTATCATCCTTGTCTATATGGACAAACACCTCACATCTAAAGACTCTAAGAAATGAATAATCAACTTTCTTACCATACCAAGCCTCCTCAGGTATGTCTCCATCAAAGGCACTTGAGGGTCCTCTATTTATCAAGTACACAACTGTGCTCACTGCTTCTGACCAAAAAGAAAGAGGCAGTCCTGCATGTAACCTCATGCTCCTAGCACATTCCATTATTGTTATGTTCATCCTTTCTGACACCCCATTCTGTTGTGGAGTTCCTGGAACCATTTTTTTTCCTGCGGATTCCATTCTTAGAACAGTAATCATCAAATTCATTGCTGCAATACTCCCCTCCATTATCTGACCTGAGACATTTTAGCTTAAGACATGTTTCATTCTCTACCAAGGCTTTCCATTTAACAAAAGTGTCAAATACATCAGATTTGTTTCTAATACAATAAGCCCAAACTTTCCTTGTTGCATCATCAATAAAAGTAACATAATAACTTGAACCCCCAAGAGATGATACCTGAGCCGGCCCCCACACATCAGAATGCACCAGCTCTAACTTACTCTCTTTCTTTGTAGGTCCAACCTTGAGAAATCTTACTCACTTCTATTTCCCATATATGCAGTCCTCACAAAACTCCAAACCTCTTTCTGTATATCCAAGAAAATCCTTCTTTATGATCTCCATGCCCTTATGGCTCATATGATTGAGCCTATAGTGCCACAATGTTGTATCTACTTTTGAAGCCACAAGATTACAAACATTAGTGCTATAAGTGGTTAAATACAAGGTTCCAACCTTCTTACCTCTTGCCACCACAAGAGCACCCTTGGTAACCTTCCAAGAGTCCATTGTAAATATCACAGTACAACCATCACTTCCCAAATGCCTTGCCGATATCAAATTTCATCTTAATGTAGGCACATGTCTAACATCCTTCAATAGCCAAGTATTCCCATTTTGCATCTTAACCTGAATGGAACCTTTTCCAACTATGCTGCAAGGCTTCATCATCACCAAGAAAAACATGCCCAAAATCTCCTTGAACATAATCAACAAAATAATGCCTATGTGGAGTAGCATGGAAAGAATCCCCTGAATCTAAAACCCAAGATTCAGTAATATTGTGTAAAGAAATAATCAAAGCATCCTAACATACATTACCCGTTACCATATTTACCTCCTTTTTTTCTTCATATTGTTTCTTCTTATCTCGAAGCTCCCAACAGTCCTTCTTTGCATGCCCAAACTTTCCACAGTGCCAACATACTATCTTGCTTTTGGATTTTGACCTTGCTCGATCCTTTTATTTTCCACGGCTTCCTCTATTCTTCTGTCTCCCTCTAGTTTCCACTATCAAAGTATTCCCTGAAGTAGAAGATTCACCAGATATTTTTCTTCACATTTCCTCACTTAGAATCACCCCTATAACATCCTCAAACTTCAACTTGAGTTAGCTGGAACCGAGTTGCTTACCGTTATTACTAGGCTATTCCAACTCTCAGGTAAAGAGAACAAAACTAATAAAGCCCTAACTTCTTCAAATTCTATTGTAACCAAAGCAAGCATATTTACAACTGTATTAAAATCATTTAGATGATCTGATACTAAACCATTCTCAGACATCTTCATATTAAACAAATTTTTCATTAAAAATATCTTATTAGAGGCAGAGGGTTTTTCATACAACTTCCCTAATGCATCCATCAGTTCTTTTGTAGTTTTTTCCTTTGAAACATTAAATAATACTGAAGATGCAAGACACAGCTAGATTGTCCCAAGTGCCTTCCTATCCAGTAAATCCCATTCCACATCTATCATGCTCGAGGGTTTTTTCACCTTCTCAGACAACAAAATATAAAGATCTTTTTGATAAAGGTAATCTTCCATCTGTATCTTCCAAAGACTGAAATTCTTCCCGTTGAATTTATCAACCCTAGATCTTCCATCATCTATCATAGCTCCCACACAAGATAAAAATTTCCCTACGATTAACAGTTCAACAAACCAAACCAGGCTCTAATACTAAATTTTAGGAAATAAGGGATAAAATATGTGGAATAATCCCTCACAGAATCGTAACAGTAGAAACTAATATGCAGAAAATATTACAGTAGGGTTAGTTAGGAAAATTATGGAATAATTTTTTTTATTAGAAGTGTCTACAACCAGGTTGCAAGATAACATTTAACACTAACAGGTTCCGGAACAAGTTGAATTACTAGAACATACTTTTCTTTTATTAACAATTATCAGAGGTCACAAGGTCTAAATTTTAGGGTTAGAAGTTTCAGTTAGGTTCAGGGGGTAAATATCACCATACCCACTCTCTAACAAGCTCAGAGTTTCAACTTGATTTTTCTCACACTTAACACATTCAAAATTTCCCTAAATCATTCCCATTGGATAGGAAATTTTCTCACCTTTCCAATGATATAAAGAAGTCCTCCTAACTCCTTGTAAAACTCCAGTTATGGACCGGTGGGCCTTAGGGGTCAAATTTTCCCAAAAGGGGACACGTGTCGAGCGGGGAAGAAGACCCTTTTCGAGGTTGGTGGGTCACAGGGTGGTGTTTGGAATTTTTCTTTGTGTGGGAGAAAAGTTCACAATTTACACCATGCCACCTCCACTGTGCCACCAAGGACACGTGTCGGGCTCCGAGCCACCAAGCAGGCGAGAGAGGATCACGCAGGGAAGGTTTGGAAAATTTTGCCAAAGGGAGGGAAAATTTTGGTGCCCCACGCACCCGTGGGTTTGCCAGGGACACGTGGTGCTCAACCAAACAACACAGGGGAAGGAAAGAGGGAAGGGTGGGGTGGGGAAAGTTGGGAATTTTGCCAAAGGGGGAGAAAAGGGAAAAAGGCATGCGTGGTCCGGGTCCGGAAGGAGGGGATAACCGAGGTGAGGGCAGGAGTGTGGGGCCACAAAAAAAAGGTCTCCCCCTCCACTAACCCCATGCTACCATGTGGCAGCCTGGATTGGCCGCGGGCCGGCGGGGAAAAAGGTAAAATTTCCCAAAATTTTAAAAGGCCCAAGGTTGATGGGTTTCCCTCCCCTCCACTATTGCACCCCATGAGGACACGTGGTAGCCTCTTATTCGTTGCGGGCCGGTGGAGGAAATTTCAAAAAAATTCCCAAAAAATTTTTCAAAAAAAAATTTTCTAAGGATTTTTCGACAGGGAAATTTTCAGGCCGCGGGCCCGCCAGGGAAAATTTTCCCAAATTTTCCCGCCAAGGAAGGAAAACTTCAAAGGGCCATAACTTTTGCTAGAAAGCTCAGTTTTGGGAAAACGAGGACTTTCTGGAAATCTCGATGCCCTCTTTGCACAAGAATCATCAATTTTACATTTTGATAAAGTTTAAGGGGTCAATTTTATGAAAACGGTTCTGCAGGATTTTAAATAGCCAACTGGTAAATTTTAACTTATAAATTTGATTCAATTTGATCTCCTCCTTCACTCAACATGCCAAACAGACATGGAGGATTATTCTAGGAAGGATTTAGGATGTTTTAGGAAGGTAAATTTTACTTGTTGATTCCAATTTGAATTTTTCCAACAATTGACAGAAAATGACTGTGAAAAGGTTTGGGCTTGATTTTACAATGTTTTAAATTGTTTCTTAAGTGTTCTTTGTCAATTTGAGTTCCTTGATAATACAACATGCTAAATTTTAACATTTCCAAGTTGATTATTATGTGCAGGCCCGAACTGTACATTTTAATTAAATTTATTTGCCAGTTTTAAATTTACAACAAAGATCCATTTTTAGAAATCTGTTTATCAATTTCATCATTCAAGTGTGGAATTTAATTTCTATTCTAGTCTAAGTTTAGTTGTTTTAAACAAATCATTTAAAAGCTAAATTGTAAATACTAAATTCCATTTTAATACATTTCCAAAAGATACAAAATAATGCATTATTTCCTTCATACATTTCTTCTTTTCAAACAGAGATCTAACTATCTTTTTTCCATACAATGAAACATTTAATTCAATCCATGGTAGACTTAAGTGTTTTCCTTCTTCAAGAGATCATTAAAAACAAGAATCCAGTTTCTATCTTTCCCAAAATCATATATTTGAAACAAGGCAAAATAATACAATTACATCTCATTGTTTCTTCCTTTTTCCATTTTCCAAAATAGGGATTCCAATCACAATTTGATATTCCAATTCAACACAACAATGCAAATGAGGGAAAGGTCTTGCAATTCTTTATTAATTCAAAAATAAATACATCTTTACATCTTCCATTCCTTGAATGCAATTAACAGATTTCTATTTCTTTCTTTCAATAAACAGAACAGAATATAAATATCCTTTCACAATTCGAATATACAACTTTCATAACCAATTACAACATCTTTTCTTCACAAATATATATTACAATTTCATCCACTTCAAAGTGGGAAAGGTTACAAATGAATTTGTTTCACAAGGGACTGGAAAAATTGTCTTCTTCTGCTCCAGAACAACAACATGCAAGTTTTCTTTTTCTTCCAAATTGATCACAACAAAAGTGGGGGAAAGGCAACGCTCTCCACCCAACCAAGACATCCAATGAAAGGAGAATCCATCCTTCATCATTGGCCCCCGAGCCCCAACCACAATACAATAAGAGGTGTGATTCAACCCATGGAAACAACTAGGCTTCCACAAAACACACAACATTCTTTCAACATGCATAATTCAATATAAAACACAGTCCAAACAAAAACAACAGTTTACAACTGCATTTGTAAACATTCAAACAGAACTCAGGCTTGATCATGCAAGCCAAAGGAGAAAGGACTATGGGGGAAGCTACTTATGCCTCCCAATGGGAATTGGGCATCCACCAGAACAAACCACTAAAATAATTCACCACACATTTCCTTATGCCCCCCACAATCCCTCCTTATGCCCCCCACAGATTTCCTTATGCCCCCCACAAAGTAAGAAATGCAAGCTATTTCTTTTCCATGGTGGATCCCAAACCCAAACTCCCTCCACAAAATTTTGATGCCACTGGCATTCCCTTATGCCCCCCCACATGAATTCCCCATAGCCTTCTCCTACACCATTCCTATGGCATTCTACCCAACCAACCAACAAATAACAAAACATGCACCATTCACACAAACACAAAAGAAATAACAATATAAAAGAAGAGCTAAGCTCCTACCTCTCCATGGTAGCTTTTGTTTCCAAACAACAAGCTTCAATGCCAAAAACACAGTCCCAAAACAACAATGCCAAGTATGAAATTATCTCCAATCTCCTCCAAAATCCACAAGAGCTCCAAACAGCAAAAATGCACCCCCAAAGAAGTATGCAAAATGATTCAACAACCCAAAACAAGCAAAGAGTTTGAATTTTATAGAAGAGGGAAGAGAAGAGGATGATGTGGATCCATGTAGGATGCCACATCACACATCCTCAACTCCAACACAAAAGAAAAATTTCATTCTCCCAAGCACAATAAAGAGGTGGGTGAAAATATGACAATTTACTTGCACACTCCAAAAATCCCACACCCCAAAGGACTACAAATTAAATAAGATGTAAGAGAGTGCAATCAAAACTTGCAACATGATTAATAAAATGCATTAAAAAGGTCTAAAATCAACCTTCCAACCATAGGTATGGTTGGTAAATTAAATTTAGAGGTAT
Organism: Taxus chinensis; assembly: GCA_019776745.2. NCBI lineage: Eukaryota > Viridiplantae > Streptophyta > Pinopsida > Cupressales > Taxaceae > Taxus > Taxus chinensis. Next base: position 132,267,671 of record CM034152.1, on the reverse strand, counting down.
GGGACAAGTTTTACTTGTCCCACAAGCCTCCAAAAACAAATTCGAATTTCCAAGGAGGTGGAGTGTTTCATACTCCAAAATCTGACTTACACAACTCTTACACAAACTTACACATCCCTTACATATTTAATACAAAGAGCCAACAACTTCCATTATTACTTTCCCATATCCCAATTTGATTTATTTAAATTTTAACCATATGATTTCTCACATTAATGTACCACACTTTAATTAAATAAAAGAAAGGGACACATTACTAATAAAATACATACAACAATAATAAAAAATTAACCACATTAATAATTACACAAAACCCATGGTCACATATAAAGGTGATCCCCCCATGGGAATCCCTAACAACAAACAAACACAACACAATAAAACAAGTTGCCATGGTGACCTTGTCGAATTCACCTAGAATTCCATTGTGGTTGGTCTCCAATCCCCCGATGTTTGTTGTGATATTTTAACCTGCAAAACACAAATACCTCCTTTGGCCTCATGGCCATATCAGAACATCCAACATGATATAAATATAATCACAAAATCATCTAAATATGTGAATCACAACAACATCAAGGTAATTTAACATTATCACATACAATTTATCATCAACAACTATATCATCATCATATAATGTCCATTTTCTAGATCTACTCATAATATCCAAAATCACATGTCCGAACAACATCAAAACATCCATGTCAAATAGTATATCATCATCCACATATGAGTGTCTCTAATAATCATCATGCATCATAACCAAATCAAGATCAACAATAATCCATGATCCAATGTCTAACATCATACTAAATCAAAACATAATAATGTCCATAATGTAATCAACAGTATCAAAATAAGCATCAAAAGGTGTCAAAGGGAAGTGGGCACTACATCCCCCTCCCCTTAGACTCGACTTCCTCCTGGAAGTCACTGGAACAAATGTGGAAACTGAACTCGTAATAAGGTAGCATCCTCCCATGTAGCTGCAGTCTCATCATATCTGTCCCACTGCACCCGAACCTGATCAACCTCTCTGCCTCGAAGGCCCAGGGTCCTATGATCTAGGATGTGAATGGGCTCCACCATCACCTACCCCTGATCCTACACCTGTAATGATGTCCAATCTAACACATGAGAAGGATCTGTAATATATCTCCTGAGAACTGAAACATGAAAAACATCATGTATGCGAGACAAGCTGGGTGGCAATGCTAGATGGTAGGCCAAAGGGCCGATACGCTCCAAGATCTCAAAAGGACCAATGAATCTAGGAGCTAACTTAGAACCTTTTCCATAATGGATAGGGCTCTTGTGTGGCCTGACATGAAGGAACACCTTCATGCCCACATCAAAACTATGGTCGATCCTATGCTGATCTGCATACTTCTTCTACCTATCTTGTGCCTCCTGCAATCTCTACCTGATCAACACCACCTGTTGCTCCATGTCCTATAAAAGAGCTGGTCCAAGAGATACTCTTTCCTCTAACCTGTCCCAGCTAAGAGGTGTCCTGCACTCTCTACCATACAAATCCTGAAAAGGAGCCATGCCTATAGAACTCTGAAAACTATTATTGTAGGAAAACTCCACTAAGTACAGGTACTCCTCCCATTTAGACTGTTGATCCATCACATACATCCTGAGCATGTCCTCTAAAATCTGATTCACCCACTCAGTCTGTCCATCTATCTCAGGGTGATATGTTGTGCTGAAGTTGATTCTCATCCCGAGGACATACTGCATGGTAGTCTAGAAATGGGAAGTGTACAAAGGATCACGGTCACAAATGATCTTCCACAGAATCCCGTGCAACCTGAAAATCTCATCCAAATATACATGTGCCACTGCTCTAGCTGTATAAGTGGTCTTCACCAGAGAAAAGTGAGCCACTTTTGTCAATTTATCAACCGTGACCATAATGGCATCATGGTGATATCTCGACATCGGTAGCCCAACAATGAAATCCATGGAAATGGTGTCCCACTTCCATTCCGGTATAGCATGAGGATAAAGAAGGCCTACTGGATGCTGATGCTCAGCCTTAACTCTCTGGAGCTCTAAACATCATGACACAAACTGGGCCACATCTCTATGAAGTCCTCTCCAATGATACAACTGTCTCAAGGTGGCATGCATCTTCTTCACCCCGGGATGGGCTGAATAGGGTGCACAATGTGCCTCTACCAAGATGTCCTACCTCAAGCCTCCATCTCTGGGAACATATATCCTGCCTCTGTGCCTGAGAAGACCATCTATCTCTAAGGAAAAACCATCAAACTTCCCCTCAAGGGGTCTCTGAGACTCGATCTCTGCTCGTACTGCAATGTAGAAGCTGTCAAGAGGAAGCTGCTGAAGAATCCTGCTCCACAAATCTATGCTCACTGAGGTGGCCATAGCCACATGTCTCCATCTGCTGAGAGCATCTACTACCACATTCTCCTTCCCCTTCACATGCTCTATCTCCATATCATACTCACAAAGTAACTCCATCCAATGCCACTGACGAGCATTGAGATTGGGCTACGTGAAGAGGTGATGAAGACTCAAATGATCTGTCCTGAGTGTGAATCTTTGTCCAAGAAGAAAGTGCCTCCATCTAACCAAAGCATGCACAACTACCACAAGCTCAAGATCATGAGTCAGATAATTAAGCTCATGAATCCTTGAGTTTGTGAGACTCAAAAGCCACTACTCTACCCTCCTGCATCAACACACCTCCAAGCCCTACTAAAGAAGCATCTGTGCAAACAAAGAACTCACCCTGTGGATCTGACACTACAAGAATAGGTGTTGTAGTGAGGCACTCCTTCAGTGTCCTGAAGGCCTACTCACATCTGTCTGACCAAACAAACTTCTTCCCTTTCCTCTGAAGGGAAGTGATAGGGTGCGTAATCTGAGAGAAGTCCTAAACAAATCTCCTGTAGTAACCTGCTAATCCCATGAAGCTGCGCACCTCAGTCACTGTAGTGGGTGCTGGCCAATCCATAATGGCTCTAATCTTGGAAGGATCGATGGTGATACCTTCCCCAGAAATGATATGACCCAAATACTGCACCTCTGTCTGAAAGAAAGCACACTTCTCCAAGTTCCCGTAAAGCTGCTTGCTCCCGAAGACACTGAAGAACCTAGTGAAGGTGCCCCTCATGCTCCTCACACATACGTGAGTATATCAAAATGTCATCTAGGAAGATGAGCATGAAGTGATCTAAGAAGGTCCTGAATACCCCATTCATCAAACTCATGAACACTGTGGGGGCATTAGTCAAACCAAAAGGCACCACTGTGAACTCATAGTGCCCATATCTCATGTGGAAGGTGGTCTTATGAATGTCCACCTCTGAAATCCTCAGCTGATGGTAGCCTGACTTAAGATCAATCTTAGAGAAAACTGTGGCTCCCTTCATCTGATCAAACAAGTCATCAATACGCGGAAGGGGATAACGATTCTTGATCGTTACCTTATTCAGCTGGCGGTAATCAATACACAACCACAAGGATCCATCCTTCTTCTTCACAAAGATCACCAGTGCACCCCAAGGGGATACACTAGGATGGATAAGGCCTTTCTCCAAAAGGCCCTCAAGCTGCAACTTGAGCTCACAGAGCTCTGGGGTGGTCATCCGATAAGGTGCTCATGAGATAGGCTCTACTCCAGGAACTAGATCTATATGAAAATCAATCTCACGTGGGGGTGGTAACCCTGGTAGCTCCCCTGGAAAGACATCTACAAACTCTCTCAAAATGGGATGATCATCTAGTGATGGTCCACTAGACCCATCCTCTGATCTGTCACTGACTGTAACAACATACATCTGACAACCCCGTCACACACACCGCTTAAGCTGCATAGCGGAGATGGTGTGAATAGAAATGGGTCTCCTGACCCCTGAAATCACCAACTCAACTCCCAAATCATCTGCACAAGATATAGTCTTGTGGTAACAATCCATCCTGGCCCTGTGTGCAGATAACCAATCCATACCCAAAATGACTCCATACAAGCCCAAAGGAAGGATACAGAAGATCTAAGGTAGTGGTGAAAGGTCCCAAATCCACTACACACTCCTTAACTAAGGAGTCTACAAAGATATTGGCTCCAGAATCCATCTCGACATCCCAACTAAGACCCTACCTAACTGCCACCAGCCTGCATCGCTCTACTAAAGATGGTGCAATGAAAGAATCAGAAGAACCAGAATCAAACAATACAGAGGTAGGAATACCACCAATGCTACCTGTGGTCTCAATGACTGTGCTCTGATGCTCTACCTGGTGGTTCTCAACCACTGCATAAATCCTATGGCTATGTCCCATGTCACCAACCGTAGGCTCAGAGATCTGTGTCTTACCCTTGTTGTTAGGGTTCTGTGGGTAATCTCTCCAAAAGTGTCCAGTAACTCCACAACCAAAACATCCTCCTGATCCTCCCCAATGAGTAGCACCTCCAGTAGGTGCCCTGGAAGTCTGTGGCATGGATCCTGATGATCTGGCTATGGTCTGTTGAGGTCTCTACTGGCGAGCTCCCACTGACTGAGCTCTAGGTCCACCCTGTGTCCTGATGAGACCCCTAGGAGGAGGCCCCATACTCTGACCTCTCTGTGCATCAGCTCTCTATGGAGGTCTATGAGGTGGGCAGGGACTACTGCTACTACTATGTTGCCTAAAGGATGACTGTGTTGAACCCTAGCCACCATGAGGAAGAGGTACTGACCCCCTCAATCTACTGTCCTGCATCTATTGTATGCAGCTCCAGACTCGGTCTCTAGCCTGTTGGGTCTTCCCCCGAGTCTCCTCTACTATATAGGCCTTCTCGACAGCCTCAGCTAATGTCTGTGGGTAGTGGATCCACACTGCACCTCCAATATCTAAATTCAGGCCCCGGATGAACCTGTGAATCCACACCTACTCATCCTGCATATACTCAACATACTGGAGTAGATCCAGAAATCTACTCTCATACTCTGCTACTGAAAGAGATGCCTGTCGGAGGTCATGGAACTCATCGATCCTCTACTGTATGAACCTCCGTGACAAATACCTACTCCTGAATCTCTCCTCAAATAGCTCCCAGGTCACTATCTCAGAATCTACATGGAGCTTCTACTCCTCTTTCCTCCACCATACTCCTGCTCCATCCCTCAGTAGATGGATCACAACACAAGCTTTCATGTTGCTAGAACAAGGACAAAGCTTGAAGCAACTGCTCAAGCTCACTAGCCAGGCCTCTACCTAAAATCCACCTATGTCACATGAGTAATGTGATGGCCTAAGCTTTAGGATCTCCTTGATGTGATCTGCAGCTGTGGTCTGATGGCCTCTAGGTCTCTCTACATGCTCATCCCTAAGCCTAGGGCTCCGAGACCTCTCTCTACGCTCTGAAACTCGGTCACCCTGTCCCCTAGGTGGTGACTCTACTCTGGCTGACTCCACATGGGATTTCTCTCCTCTATGCTCCTCACTGGGTCGAGGAGATACCTGACCCTCAATGGAAGGGGCTCTGTCATGACTGGTTGCATGTCCTCCTCCTAATCCTCCACGTAGAGTGGCATTGACATCCTGAAGAGTCTACAAAATCTGGGGTAGGATAGCTGCTACACCCTGATCTGGTGGTGGTGGTGGTGGTAAGTCTGAGTCTATGTGAAAATTCTCCTCACCCCGTCTGTGCCTCCTGCATAGACCAAAGCGAGAGTTAGTTCATTTTTCTAAGTTTTATTCAATTTCCATGTTTACTAAAATATGTAATTTCTAAACTAAGTTGTTTTTCTAGATTTAAAAAAAATGTGCTAGGTTTAAGTTTCATGTCCCAAGTTTTCTAGTGTGCCCAATGGTCCAAGATTTTGAACCACTGCTCTGATACCAAGTGTGATGCCCATTAAAACAACCCACTTGAGACCCAAGAAACAACCTAGGGTTAGTTAGGAAAATTATGGAATAATTTTTTTTATTAGAAGTGTCCACAACCAGGTTGCAAGACAACAGTTGACACTAACAGGTTCCAGAACAAGTTTAATCTACTAGAACATACTTTTCTTTTATTAACAATTATCAGAGGTCACAAGGTCCAAATTTTAGGGTTAGAAGTTTCAGTTAGGTTCAGGGGGTAAATTATCACCATACCCACTCTTTAACAGGCTCAGAGTTTCAACTTGTTTTTTTTCATACTTAGAACATTCAAAATTTCCCTAAATCATTTCCATTGGATAGGAAATTTTCTCACCTTTCCAATGATATAAAGAAGTCCTCCTAACTCCTTGTAAAACTCCAGTTATGGACCGGCATGTCTTAGGGGTCAAATTTTCCCCCAAGGGGACACGTGTCGAGCAGGGAAGAAGACCCTTTGTCAGGTTGGCGGGTCGCGGGGCGGTATTTGGAATTTTTCTTGCATGGGGGAAAAAATTTGCATTTGTACCTCCAAGGACACTGTCAGGCTCTAAGCCAAGGTGGGACAGGATGAGGGAAGGGCGGGGTCACGCGGGGAAGGTTGGAAAATTTCACCAAAGGGAGGGAAAAATCCAATTAGTGCCCACGCACCCGCGGGTCCGCCAGGGACACATGGCACTCAACCAAACAAGCATGGGGAAGGAGAGAGGGATGGGTGGAGTGGTGGGGAAAGTTGGGAATTTTTCCAAGGGGAGGGAAAGGGAAAAAGGCATGCGTGGGTCCGCGTGTCCACGGAGGGGTCTTCACCAAGGTGAGGGCGGGAGTGCGGGGCCGCGGGGGTTTTCAAAAATTTTCCAAAACAAAAATTTCAAAAAAGAAAAGGGCGCGAGGGTTCCCCCCCCTCTGCTATCACCCCATGCTGCCACGTGGCAGCCTCTGATTGGCTGTGGGCCGGGGGGAAATTTAAAAAAAATTCCCAAGGGCTAAAATGATGTTCCACTGTCCCCGTGAGGACATGTGGTAGCCTCTGATTGGCTGTGGGCTGGTGGAAAAATTTTAAAAAAATTCCCCAAAATTTTTCAGAAAAAAAATTCTAAGGATTTTTCAACGGGAAAATTTTCGGGCCGCGGGCCCGCCAGGGAAAATTTTCCCAAATTTTCCTGCCAAGGAAGGAAAACTTCAAAGGGCCATAACTTTTTCTAGAAAGCTCAGTTTTGGGAAAACGAGGACTTTCTGGAAATCTCTCGATGCCCTCTTTGCACAAGAATCATAAATTTTACATTTTGATAAATTTTAAGGGGTCAATTTTATGAAAACGGCCTGCAGGATTTTAAACAGCCAACTGGTAAATTTTAACTTATAAATTTTATTCAATTTGATCTCCTCCTTCACTCAACATGCCAAACAGACATGGAGGATTATTCTAGGAAGGATTTAGGATGTTTTAGGAAGGTAATTTTCTCAATTGATTCCAATTTCCAAATTTTTCCAACAATTGACAGAAAAATGACTGTGAAAAGGTTTAGGCTCGATTTTGCAATGTTTAAAATTGTTTCCTTAAGTGTTTTTGTCAATTTGAGTTCCTTGATAATATAGCATGCTAAATTTTAACATTTCCAAGTTGATTATTATGTGCAGGCCCAAACTGTACATTTTAATTAAATTTATTTGCCAGTTTTAAATTTACAACAGAGATCCATTTCTAGAAAATTTGTTTATCAATTTCATCATTCAAGTGTGGAATTTAATTTCTAATCTAATCTAATACATTTAGTTGTTTTAAACAAATCATTCTAAATCAAAATTGTAAATACTGAATTCCATTTTATATATTTCCAAAAGAAAAAATACTACATTATTTCCATATACATTTCTTCTTTTCAAACAGAGATCTAACGATATCTTTTTGCCATACAATGAAACATTTAATTCAAACCATGGTAGATTTAATTATTTTCCTTCTTCAAGCAATCATTAAAAACAAGAATCCAGTTTCTATCTTTCCCAAAATCATATATTTGAAACAAGGCAAAATAATACAATTACATCTCACGTGTTTCTTCCTTTTTCCATTTTCCAAAACAGGGATTCCAATCACAATTTGATATTCCAATTCAACACAACAATGCAAATGAGGGAAAGTCTTGCAATTCTTTATTAATTCAAAAAGAAATACATCTTTACATTTTCCATTCCTTGAATGCAATTAACAGAATTCTATTTCTTTCTTTCAAATAAACAGAACAAGTATAAATATCTTTCACAATTCGAATATACAACTTTCATAACCAATTACAACATCTTTTCTTCACAAATATATTACAATTTCATCCACTTCAAAGTGGGAAAGGTTACAAATGAATTTGTTTCACAAGGGGCTGGCAAAACTGTCTTCTTCTACTCCAGAACAGCAACATGCAAGTTTTCTTTTTCTTCCAAATTGATCACAACAAAAGTGGGGGAAAGGCAATGCTCTCCACCCAACCAAGACATCCAATGAAAGGAGAAGCCATCCTTCATCATTGGCCCCCGAGCCCCAACCACAATACAATAAGAGGTGTGATTCAACCCATGATAACAACTGGCTTTCACAAAACACACAACATTCTTTCAACATGCATAATTCAATATAAAACACAGTCCAAACAAAAACAACAATTTACAACTGCATTTGAAAACATTCAAACAGAACTCAGGCTTGATCATGCAAGCCAAAGGAGCAAGGACTATGGGGGAAGCTACTTATGCCTCCCAATGGGAATTGGGCATCCACCTGTAACAAACCACCAATAAATTTCACCACACATATCCTTATGCCCCCCACAATCCCTCCTTATGCCCCCCACATATTTCCTTATGCCCCCCACAAAGTAAGAAATGCAAGCTATTTCTTTTCCATGGTGGATCCCAAACCCAAACTCCCTCCACAAAATATGATGCCACTGGCATTCCCTTATGCCCCCCCACATGGATTCCCCATAGCCTTCTCCTACACCATTCCTATGGCAGTCTACCCAACCAGCCAACAAATAACAAAACATGCACCATTCACACAAATACACAAAAGAAATAACAGCATAAGAGAAGAACTCAGCTCCTACCTCTCCATGGTAGCTTTTGTTTCCAAACAGCAAGCTTCAATGCCAAAACACAGTCCCAAAATAGCAATGCCAAGTATGAAATTATCTCCAATCTCCTCCAAAATCCACAAGAGCTCCAAACAGCAAAAATGTGCCCCAAAGAAGTATGCAAAATGATTCAACAACCCAAAACAAGCAAAGAGTTTGAATTTTATAGAAGAGGGAAGAGAAGAGGATGATGTGGATCCATGTAGGATGCCACATCACACATCCTCAACTCCAACACAAAAGACAAAAATTTCATTCTCCCAAGCACAATAAAGAGGTGGGTGAAAATATGACAATTTACTTGCACACTCCAAAAAGCCCACACCCCAAAGGACTGCAAAATAAATAAAATGTAAGAAAGTGCAATCAAAACTTGCAACATGATTAATAAAATGCATTAAAAAGGTCTAAAATCACCCCTCCAACCATAGGTATGGTTGGTAAATTAAATTTAGAGGTATGGGACAAGTTTTACTTGTCCCACAAGCCTCCAAAAACAGCCCCCAAGGACAAATTCGAATTTCCAAGGAGGTGGAGTGTTTCATACTCCAAAATCTGACTTACACAACTCTTACACAAACTTACACATCCCTTACATATTTAATACAAAGAGCCAACAACTTCCATTATTACTTTCCCATATCCCAATTTGATTTATTTAAATTTTAACCATATGATTTCTCACATTAATCTACCACAATTTAATTAAATAAAAGAAAGGAACACATTACTAATAAAATACATACAACAATAATAAAAAAAACCACATTAATAAAATACACAAAACCCATGGTCACATATAAAGGTGATCCCCCCATGGGAATCCCTAACAACAACAAACACAACACAATAAAACAAGTTGCCATGGTGACCTTGTCGAATTCACCTAGAATTCCATTGTGGTTGGTCTCCAATCCCCCGATGTTTGTTGTGATATTTAACCTACAAAACACAAATACCTCCTTCGGCCTCGTGGCCATATCAGAACATCCAACATGATATAAATATAATCACAAAATCATCTAAATATGTGAATCACAACAACATCAAGGCAATTTAACATTATCACATACAATTTATATCAACAACATCAAAGTAACAACTATATCATCATCATATAATGTCCATTTCTAAGTCTACTCACAATATCCAAAAATCACATGTCCCGAACAACATTCAAAATATGTCAAATAGTATATCATCATCCACATATGAGTGTCTCTAATAATCATCATGCATCATAACCAAATCAAGATCAACAATAATCCATGATCAAATGTCTAACATCATACTAAATCAAAACATAATAATGTCCATAATGTAATCAACAGGATATTCAAATCCAGATCATGCAGGTAACATTGATGATAAGAAATCCACTTCTAGATTTCTTTTCTTTTTGAGATCTGGTCCGATATCATGGGGAAGAAAAAAAAACTTTTTTTATCAATCTTCCATAGAAGCCAAATATCATGTTGTAGGTGGATTTTTCTACAAAGTGATATGGCTAAATTGCATACTTGATGGACTTGGAATATCATAGGAGAAATCTATCAGCTTGTATGTTGATAGTGAAGGTGTTCTGAAACTTGTTCGCAATCTAGTATTTCAAGAGAGGAAGAAGCACATTGAGGTACATGTACATTTCATCCATGATCATGTCTTGAAACACAATATTCAAATTTATTTTTCTCAACATCTAAATAACGAGGAGATATCTTCAAAAATTCATTGACACATGACAAATTTGAGATGTTTAGAGAGTTTCTCTCCTCTTCTCTTAAGGTAATGAAGAATTAATGGGGGGAATGTTAGGTAAAAATTATTTTAGTGGTAATGTTTCATCGTAAATATGTTTTAAATTTACCATAGTTAATAATGATCAAATGGTTAGCTATATGGTTAAATTGTTATAACATTATTTTTAATCTTTTCACGCATGCATTTGATTTATTATTACACCTATCTAACAATTTACTATTTTGTATATGATGTTCAATACCTGTAAGTATTATATCACTTCATTGCTCTATGATTTGATTTTTTTAATCAATAATATTTTTTAGGATTCCTCCCTATTCTACATTCACAAATCTACGCTCATAGATCTCAATATAGGCATCAACCAAGGTGACTTACCCTTGTAAAAATCAAACCATTTTACCTTGAAAAATCTTTCTCTGACACCAAATGTGAATTTTGGTTCAGAATGAACACCCACAAAACTTATCTATATATTATTCAATAGACAACTAGATCCATATATATAGGACTTACATATCCTATAAAATAGGAAACCATGTTAAGGCTCCTACAACTACTCACTCTATATAAACAAGTTGTTTTAACAACTCATAACACACTCCCAAATATATCCCATATAATAATAATTTTATTTGAATAGAAAAATCATATTGTAGACACCCGTTTTTTGGCACCTTAAACACCCCTCAAAATTTTCATTCAAGACACTAAACACATTCTATTATCCTATAAACCATGTCTTCATCTAGTAAAACCATAATTTATCCTCAATAAATACTTATTTACTCATATTAAACCTCCCAACCACATAAAAAACCATCCTAACCCATTTTAAGCCTAACCTCCTAACCTCTCAACACCTTTAACACCTTCCTACCCATCCTTAATCACTTATAAACCCGAAATAACCCATTTCAAAGTGGTTGAAACCACTTCCAAGTGGGTTTCCCCCAATTTTTTATATCATCAGTGATGCTAACTAATCATTAGTGATTCTATAAAATCCCATCAAGTTTCATGAATACAGGTCCCTGACAATTATAGTAAAGCCCTGGCTCTTTGGAAAGCTAGATGACATCATTATCAACATCTGGCCATCCTCTACATTCATATCACCTCTAGAAGGCTCACAAATCTTGTAATACCTCTACAAAAAAATTTCTTGGCATTCTAAATCAAAGTTAAGTCATTTTCATTAGTTTTAATTTTTGGTTTATCAACACATCAGTTTAAAAGAAGAATCAATCATTGAATCACTTGTTTACATCTAATCTACATCTTATTATAAATAGAACTTTTACACCATAATATCCATCAACTCAATCAAATTGCTAGAGATTCCCTCAAATTTCCAATGACCACATTAAATCACCAATGATCCCCTTCTTTTAGTCATTCAATCACATTTTACACAATTTTAATTATTATTAGACTTTGTTTTCTTCAAATTTTATTGTTTACAAGTTGTATTTACTTTTAGATAATTGTATCAAGACAAACACATCTAATCACAAGTATATGTGAGCTTCCTATCATTTCACATCCATTTATCTGGGAGAAATTTTATATCACACACGAATTGATTTTATGTGTCATCTCTTTAACACCAAAGGCATCGACGACATTGAACATCAAATTGAATTCATATGAGAAGTTTTGGAAGAAAAATCAATTAGATGGGGTGAATCATTGAGAAATAAAAAAATTCAATTTATAAATGCATCCATTATCCAATCCATTCAACTTTATCAGTTAACCATGAACCATACATTCAAAAACATAATCATAGATGAGAAAATAAGAACACAATACACATGAACATAAAATATAAGTGAGAAAACCTCACAGAGAAGAAAACACACTGAAACAAAACTTTATTATAGCCATATTTCAATTTTAGTTGAGCACAAACCCATAGGTTTAATGAGGTACCAACTCTTCAAGGAGCACCAAACCCTAAATATAATTAGCATGGAAAAGAACTTAATGTTGTTGGGAGATCTCAGTCACCACTTGCAGATAGTTGGGTTATAGATTAGGGTGCTTCTCATCACATGAATTCTTCCAAGGAATCTTTTGTATCTTTAGGTTTGACTTCTACTTCCAAAATTGAAGTTTTAAATTCTTCATTTATTTTTGTTAAGGGAAAAGATGACATACACCTTGATGGCGGAAGTATCCAAGATGCATTGTATGTTGCTAACATCACTACAAATTTGATTTCTCTATATCAAATTTTTCATTGTAGTCAAGGAAAAACAATGACTTTTATACCACATGGGGCATAAGTACGAACTTTTTTAGAGCCTCATTCACTCATTTCTCAAGGTATTGATCATGGCTCTAGACTATATCATTTTGAGGGTTTTGATGACACTTCCTATATAGGGATAGGATTGGTTTCTCATGCATATTCAGAGAGTAAGATTTGGCACAAGCTATTTGGACATCTCAATTACAAGTATTTGAAAGAGTTGAGCACTCTTGGAATGGTTAATGGTCTTCCTATAGTTTCTTTTCTTGAGGTATTTTTCCCTGACTGTACATTAGGAAAACAACACCAAGATCCATTCCCTAATAATTTTTCCAAGACAGCTTCTTCACCACTTGAGCTTAATCATAGTGACCTGATGGTTTTTCATACCCCCTCTTTTAATGGAGATAAGTATGTACTTCCCTTTATTGATTATTTCTTGAGGTGTACTTGGGTTTATTTTCTCAAGTACAAAAGTGATGTTTTTTCACACTTCAAAGTATTTAAGGATTTGGTCGAGAAACAATCTTCTATTTGTATAAATAACCTTTATACTAATAAAGGGGGGAGTAATTCACCAATTATTTTCTAATTTTTTGGCAACTCGTGGCATTATTCACCAGTATTTTGTTCCTCATACTCAACAACAGAATGGCTTAGTAGAACGAAAGAACAAAATTTTGAAAGAAATGGCTAATTGCATAATCCAATCTAGATATTTACCTCCTATATACTGGGTAGAAATAGTTAATTATGCTAACTACATTTAGAATCATAGACCACACAAAGCACTTGAGAATTTTACTCTAGAGGAATCTTGGTCTAAAACTAAGCCAAGTATCTCATTTTTTCAAGACTTTGGGAGTCATGCTTGGGCCTTTGTGCCAAAGAAGAAAAGGAAAGACTTGGATAAGAAAATCAAACCCTTGATACTTGTAGGGTATTGTGAGGACATGAGAGCTTATCAACTTTTAGCTCCTAATTCTCATGAGGTTATTTTTCAAACACATGTTATGTTTAATGAGCACTTCTCTCCTCATGATTATTCATCTTCTTCCATGCCTACTTCTTCTTATTTATGTCATCTTGAGGATCCCTTATTTGAGGAGGTTATAGATGTCGAAAAGGATTATATTCCCACTAATGTTGTCTTTATGTTTATGTGGGCTCATACTATAGTTTTTGAGGTAGCACCTTTCATACAGTACTCTTCCACCCACTAAGCATCATCATACACATTCTATAGGTTCTGGAATTTTGTGTCGGGATAGTTTTTGAGGATCCATAGTCATTTTTCATAGGCTCATAGGATACAGGAGTGGGATGATGCAATGACAAATGAAGTATTTTTCTTTCATGAAGAATAATACTTGGGATTTGGTATCTCTTTCTAAAGGAAGAAAGATGGTTAGGTGTAAGTGGGTATACCAAATAAAATATGCCATTGATGGGTCCATTGACAAGTATAAGGCTCATCTTGTTACAAAGGGTTTTTTCACAAGTTGAAGGTATTAATTACTTTGAAACTTTTGCACCCATTGCCAATATGGATTCTGTACACCTTGTACTTGTTATTGCTACATCACAGGGGTGGCCCATATACTAGATGGACGTGAAGAGTGCCTTTTTATATAAAGATATCTACAAGAGGAAATATGCATGGAGTAAGCTTGTTAAATTTTTTCATGACTCTTCTCTTATTTATATACTTCGAAGGTCTCTCTACAGTCTTAAGTAGGACCCTCTAACCTAGGTATGAGAAGATGTAGTATTTTCTTCTATCTACTAGTTTTGTTCGTTGTCCACTCTGATCCTACAATATATCTCCAGCATGTTGGCGATGATATTATGATGTTTGTCTTGTATGTTGATGATATATTACTTATTGGACAGCTTTTCTTTCCAACATTCAGAACATTCAGATGGCTCTTTCTACATGTATTTTGACATGACAGATCTCAGGTTATTGCATAATATTTCCTTGGTTTATCAGATTTCTCAGACAAATTCAGGGATTCATTTAAGTTGGAAAAAGTACACCCATGATCTTTTTTAGGCATTTTGATATGGCTGATTGCAATCCAAGTCCATCTCCTTTTTCAGTCTTGGAGTTAATCTTACTTCCATGTGTACCACTCCACTGTTGTGATCCTACATTGTATATGTAGTTAGTTGGAAGTATCATGTACTTGACCCATACTTACCCTGATATTTCATTTACAGTAGGGCTTGTATCTCGGTTTGTACATTCTCCTCATAATAGTCACTGGAAAGGCTGCTAAAAGGATTTTGTGCTATTTGCAAGGCACTTACCACTTTGGACTACACTACACTAGGGGTTCTACTCGGTTGGTTGGATATACAGATTCAGATTGGGCAGGTTCTATTGATGACATGCATTCCACTTCTGGCTATCTTTTCTGTCTTGGTTCTTCTCTAGTTGCTTGGGCATGCAAAAAGTAATAGGCTATTATACTTTCATCTTTAGAGGCAGAGTACAGGGCAGTAGTTACAGCGAGTCAATAGATTCTTTGGCTTTACCAGTTACTGACAGAGTTTGGATTCCCACAGGATTCACCAAATGTACTTTGGTGTGACAACCAAAGTGTAATTCACATTTCTCGCAACCCAGTTGAGCACCAACGGACCAAGCATATTGAGATACACATCCACTTCATTTTTCAGCACATTCAGGATGGAGTTCTTTGCTTGGAGTACATTCTGACTCAGCAACAGGTTGCAGACATCTTTACGAATCCTTTTGCATCACCTCTCTACCTTAAGTTGTGTGGAATGCTTGGGGTTTCAGAAGTTGTTCTTAGGGGGTGTTCGTGAGAACATCTTCCTTCTTCTTCTTCTTCTTTCTCTTTCCTTCTAGCAGGATTCTTTCCTTCTTTGGTTCGATATTTCTTCATGGATACATTGTACATGAGTACCTCATCAGGCCTAGTTGCCGAGACTCATACTGTGGACATGTCACTTCTATTTTGGCCCCTAGCTTCACTTGAGGGGGGGTGTTAGAGTAGGTATTTACCTTAGCTCATGTTACCCTAGGTACATTATTGTATTTATCCTCACCCACTTATGTGTGTGGATATTTATTTTCTATTTATTTAGATATTAGGAGATATTATCTAGTTGTTAGGTATAGTTCTTTCCTAGATCTATGGTATTGATTAGATCCTTGATGTCTAGTTCTCTCATAAATCTATGGACTTGACTAGTTATTTGATGACTAGTTCTTTCCATGATTTATGGATTGGTCTACACCCTTGACTGGTTCTTAGATTGTTATTCCTTGCCTATATAAGAAAGACCCATTCTCATTGTATTTCATTGAGTTCCACAATAATATATAATATTTCTGCTCATTTGTTTGCAAAGGTTTATGTAAATTTATTCTGACGAATTACTTTCATCTTATTGATCGTGATGTTTGATTAGCATCTATGTTCTTGGCTTGGCACGATCTGGTTATCATTCCTTTTAATGAATCCAACCTCCATACTCCATTCTAATGTCAAACATCAAGAAATTTTGTCTCTTACCCTTGAAAATTCATCAACTCTTTTCTCTCTCCAAGTTGAGCTTCACCAACTCATTAGCTCCTTCTTCCCTAAGCATGTCATTTATTGATTCTTAACACTTAATGATCTTCTCTAAGCCTTGGATCCTATTATTCACTTCAAACCAAGGTTATAAAAATCACTGGGATGACACAAAAGTTCAAAAGCTCAACCATTTACCATTCTAACTCAACCTTCCATTGTAGTGTTCTTGAATCCATATACTCTACCTAGGTCATTTGTGAGGTTCTACATCTACCTAGAACAATATGAATCCATAGTTACCCCTTTACCATCAATATAAAGCATGCAAAATTTCAAATACAAAATCCTTTAACCTCTCCCCATATCACAACTTTTCACTTTTAGTTAGTTTTAGATTTAGTATCCTAGGATAGTCTTCTTTAAATCATAGCTTCCTTCCTACAATGTTTCAAAACTCAAACTTCATATTCTTGGGTACCCATTTTTCCCATTATCATGCATTCAAAGTTTAGGGAGTGGGATCCATGTTTAAGGTATACTTATTTTGTTAACTTATCCTCATAATTAGCCCTTTGACTATGTTCCAAGACCCTACACCAAATTGTCAAGAAGATATTCCAAGCCACTCAAAAAATATAAAAACTCCTTCATAATATCTTCCTAGGGGTTTTTTATAATTCTATCTTACAAGTTTTAGAAATAAATTCCAAACTTTGAAGGTCCTTTGGGTTTTCTTCTTGAAACCCTAGTTGTGTTTACCTGGGAGAACCCGGTAGAGAATGAAAACTCATAAATTTCTAGATATAAGCATTCAAGACTTATAATTACTATTGTAAACTCCTAGAGCCATGATCCTCCTTTTAAGATTACCAATAGTGTTTGATAGTGTCAAAATTCCTTAGGGTTAACAAAATTGTTCTTCCCTTAGCTGGTGTAGATGGGTTTAATAGTCTAGGACAAGAATTTTCATCACAGTTACCCTCACTTCTCACTCAACAGATGATGACAAAGGTGATACATACACCTGGCCCCTAGAGCACATTATTTCTATCAAAAAATAACTAAGAAACACTTACCTTAACCTTAATATACTTGTGGGAGAGTGTGTCACAATTTATCATGCAATTCTTAACTTGTACAAACATGTAAATACACTCACAATTTTGGGTTTGCATAGATTCCATTCAACATGGAAAGGAAAAATAAATGAAGGGTCAATCTCTAGGCTCTTCATTATCATGCCATGACCTTTCATTTCCGAAACAATCCTAACAATTCATCTTTCTCAAATTAGCTATAATAGATCAATACAATTTCCTCGGGTATCTTTATCATACAATGGGACATAGTAGGGCATTCAGTTCTCAAGGCCATGTACTGACTTCATACACATTCTTGTCACTTATTCATCCCTTTAAACCTTAACAACACTAGGAAAAAGAAATAATTATCACATACACTTCTCCATAAAGATAGTTAATCCTTTATGAGACAAAGTATCATCCTCCATTCACTATACTAATAACTGAAACAAGCATTCTCATACACAAGTAATGATAATAACACTTCTTCTAAGTAACTCAGTAAGGAATATAACCATCTCAAGGTTAAATCTAAAGAGATTCAAAGTTGATGATAAGAAAAGTAAACACACAGTCCATTATGACACAAGACAGAGTTACAGTTCATTACCTTTTAAAAAAATTCAGGACTCTCCCCTTTTGCGTCAAATTTCATCTTCCACCTTGAAGGATGACATCTCTCTAGCTCCATCTATTCGAGTTGTAACCCGCCCTTTTTTTCTCCTAGCTGATTCCTTACATCCCATAATGACTCATCATGTAACTACCCTTGGATTACAACTGCTATTTTGTGACTCTTTAACTTCTACCTAATCCTTGATGGGACATTTTCCACTTTCTTCTTGCATTTGATGACTTAGACTCACCTTAGAACCCCTAAAACATGAATAGAAAATTTACTTCCCTTGAAAATTCCATATTTAACTCATTAGATACATTAAAACTTGAATATACATTTAGGAGGGAAAATGGACCATTTGAAATTTCAAGCTCTCAACCCCTAAGACTCTCTTCCTCATAACCCCACATGTTCAATTTGACCTCATTGACCTTATAACCATTAAAATTGTATTGTTTGGTGACCTTTGAATACTACCCTATATTAAGGATAAAAAAAACTCAAATACCTTGAGTCACATCATTATAGCATAGACCATTGTCTAGGAAGAACTCTTCATGGAATCCATAAGACCCTGTAAACACTACTATAGTACCATTCTTCAAAATATGAATCACTTAAAATCATAACAAGAGATGCTTTACTAACTCAAACCTTGATTTCATCTTTAACAAACTTCTTGATGTACACACACAGTTGGAACTTTCAACATGCTCATTCATAGAAACTTAAATCCTTCATTATCATCTTATACCTCAACAACCATTTGCAGCCTATAAGCTCTCAAAATGATGTCACACTTGATCAACATGTGACTTGACTCCCCCTAGACATGTTCTTGACATTCTTGGTCATGACACAATCTCTTTGATGACATGAAAACCATTGAATAATCATACTTTCAACTTCAGTGCACCTTTTATCACCATTCAAGACAAAACTTATTCCCCTTGGGATGATTCACACCTTCATATGCTATTACAGGACCTTCAAAGCTTTCTCTAATATAGTAGACCAATCATGGAATTGTGGAGGCTCAACAAGAATCATTCTCAAACATAACAAAGAAATGCATTCCATTCATAGTTTCACTTTCATGTCTTTTCATACTCTAAGGAACCTCTGAGCATCAGCAATATACCATCTTGAACTCATATGATATGAAGTGTACTCCATCAGAAGCTCCTACACATTTCTTTTAGGAAATTTCTAGAAATATTCCAATCAACGTAGCTTTGTAAACATCTTCAAATATTTAATCCTTTTCATGTAAACCTCAATCTCCAAGAGGAAAAAAGAACATCCATATCATCCATAAATCATCAGAGAATTCAAGCTAAGAAACTTATTATCCACCAAGGGTAGAATTCATGACACCCCTTGATGCATATCAACATGAGCAGACTTGTCTAGAACCATATTCATGGAGTAACACATCTCTCATACCATATAGAGAAATTCAATGGCCACACACACCCCCTAAGTATATGACATCAATACAAACCAATAATTTTCATGCCTACACACTTATGATCTCTAAATCATGTTCACGAGGCCACTAAGACATATTTCTCAACTTATCAATAGTTATATGTCTAATTTTATTGAAAAAGAATGAATATCCATAGAGGGAACTTCTATACCTTTCTTGAAATAGTGGAGAACAACTATCTAGATGGCCATTTGAGAATAAAGAGCACTCCTTGACCTGTTGTTGGTAACATATTTTCCCAAGATCTGCAATCAACCTTTCTATCACAGTGTCATCACTTTTTGACCTATCATCTTTCCATATCTTAATCATACTAGGTTGCACCTCATGACTATCCATCTTAGCTTCATAATATTCTTTGGTTTCTTCATAACATATGTCTATGGTTAGGACATCAAGACTCACTACCTCTACTTCTAGGTCATAATCAACATCTTCATTATCCTCTTTATGGAAACATGCATTAGAAATACTTTCAATACCATATCCTAGATCATCTTTCACCTCTTTATCTTCAGGGAAACCTGATTCAAGATCAACAAAAGAACCTTCTTTATCTCCTTCATGAGACTTATCATCATCCAAATCCGTTGGAAGCTTGGAAATAGGAGTGTAAACACCAAGAACATACTGCCATATATCAAACCCTCATGGTTTCAAACAAGCTCTCATTCTTACTAAAGAATTTTCTTCAACTTGAGCCTTACCTTTTGTCATACTTGTGCTATACGAGAATCTAATTCAAGTGATTAAAATTTCTTCACAAGAACCTTGCTTTGATACCAATTATTAGAAGCACAGAGACTGAGGGTGAATAAGTATTACAAATATTTCACTTCATTTACCATAAGTTATACTGAACATTCAAATTAACCATTCAACATGTATATCTATTTATGAGCTTATTAAGTGTGCAACATCAAATCATAAGAACATGAAACAAAGTAGAGAACACATGAAGACAATATGTAAGTGGGAAACCCTCAAAAGGGAAAAAACACCCATTGGAACCATTGCCAATATTACTCATAAAAATGACTTGAAATAATATTTCACATCAAGCAATATTTCTTTAGTGAAGCACCAACCCCACAAGGAGCATAAACCCCTAGTTTAGTAAGAAACCAATCCTACAAGGAGGCTACAACCCCCTAGATGACTAATAACCCACATAGCCACATGAAATGGTTGATCACAGATAATATTTTTCTACAAAAAATTATGGTGATCACAAATTTATCTCCATACTCTTCAAACCCTCTCAAAACAAGCTCTTCTCCAACTCGCTCAAATTTTCCCTCTCATTTTTTGATTAGGTCTAATGATCTTAAACATTTGATCCTCAATATTTCTCAGGACTTCATCAGGATATTACCTTGACCCCTCTTCATTCTTCTTCTCCTTCCTATAGCTTTATCATATACCCATTGGCTCAAATAGTCATAATGAGCTAATATAACATGCTTTATATACATGACTTAACTCTAAAACATCTCTAGGTTGGACATGACCATATACGTCAATCATAACAACAATAAAATACATCAATAGCATCATATAAAACATATCAAAATACCCATGTAGATTGGTAAGGGTCAAGATAACACCAACAAGCTCAAGACTTCTTAAATAAGCTCAAAACACACTCTCCATCTCTAATGAATGCAATATGATCTCAAAAAGAGGGGGGAAATAGGAGAAAGTGTAGGTGATGTGTGAGGAAGATATGGAATAATAACTGAATATAAATGATGAGGCAGAGATGATAGAGGAGTGTGAATGAGTGTAAAAATAAGTTAATGATAAATGAAGAGGCTGAAAGTAAGAATGGTTCCTGAATGAGTGATGATGAAGGACGTGAGATGCATGAGTAAAAGGTCTCTAAGATAAGGGAAGTGATGAATGGAACCAAATGTGAGGAAGATGGTAATGAGGGTGGATATTGAGAAGGGTATGATGTCGATGATGAGGTATTAGGGGAGCATGATGGGGTGGAGTACAAGGTGGAAACATGTGATGATATGGATTGGGAAGGGATTGAGTCAGATGATGAAACAATAGGTGTGTATGGTGATTAGGAGATAGTGGGAGACAATGAGTTAGATGATGGAGACACAACAAATGTAGAAGAAGCGGGAATAGTAGTAATGTGAGAATTGATTGGATGTGTGTTAATATCTAAAGTTGGAGGAGATGGAGGCTCGATGGTGATGTTACGCTTTTCGAGAAGATCTTGAATGATCTTGAAAACTTGGGGAGATGTGTCATTGGAATGACCATCAGTATAATGATATGCACATGTTTCATGGGAGGAATTTCATAATGGTGGGGGTGGTTTGGGAGGGAGAGTGATGGGATGGACATAAAGCAACTTGTGTAAAATAGAAGAAAGTGACTTGGTTAAAGGAGTGAATTTGAGAGGCGGTTAGATGAAGAAATGATCCCTAGTAGAACGTAGTGAATGTGAAGATGTGGTTGTAGAAGGAAATGAAGTGTGAGGAGGATCTAGTTGGATGACGTTGTGGACATGGAAGTGTGAGGTTGGAATAGGTGGAGGAGAAACAAAAATGTGTGGCAAGGTAAGAGGATAACCAAGATGGATATCCTCGAGGCACTGTATTATGTGCATGACCTTTTCGAAAGTGCGTAGTGGATGAATTTATAAGTGGTGTGATACGTGGGGCATAATTTTTTTTGAAAATAGGTCAATGATCTCAAATTGTGGGAGTGGGAAAGATAAGTGGTTGTTAGAGTAGGTATTTACCTTAGCTCATGTTCACCTAGGTACTTTATTTACCTTTATTGTATTTATCCTCACCCATTTATGTGTGTGGATATTTCTTTTATCTTATTTAGATATTAGGAGATATTATCTAGTTGTTAGGTATAGTTCTTTCCTTGATCTATGGTATTGACTAGATCCTTGATGTATAGTTCTCTCCTAAATCTATGGTCTTTACTAGTTCTTTGATGACTAGTTATTTCCTTGATTTATGGCTTGATCTACAACCTTGACTAGTTCTTAGATTGTTATTCCTTGCCTATTTAAGTAAGGCCCATTCTCATTGTATTGCATTGAGTTACATAATGATATATGATATTTTTGCTCATTTTTTTGCAAAGGTTTTATGTAAATCTATTCTGGCGATTGATTTCATCTTATTGATCGTGGTGTTTGATTAGCATCTGTGTTCTTGGCCTGGTACGACCTGGTTGCCATTCCTTTCATGGTATCAGAGTAGGAGATTGTTGTTGACATCCATATGTAATTTTTATTTTGCAAATAAAATCTTTGTATATTCATATATTTGGGATTTTGTCGTATTTTTTGTTGCGTGCATTTTTATGTAAAACAGAGGCTTCCATTGGATCTGGAAGGCGTGAAAACCCTAACCCATTAAAATCCTTAGCCCTTGGACATATGGTATGGTCATATGAGGGCTTAAAGCTTGTGATTCCTACTAGCAGGTGCTTAACTCCAGCCCCCTTTAATATTATGTGTGTGGTGAAGGCAACAACAATTTATCTTGTTTTAGTGGCAACTAAAATAAATAACAGAGCAAAATATTAAAAATCTTGTAACTTTTGATCGGTAACTCGGTTTTGAGTGTCGTTTTTTGCAAAAGTGCTTGTTTTTTCGTGCTCTTTCCATTGGAAATATTTATTTTAAGACTTGCACTATAATTATAAATTGCCAAAATATGGAGGAGTGTTGTAATCAATTGTGGACACAATTTTGGCTGAGCCCGACATCCTAAACTTTAGGGACTTGCATTTTGTATCTATCATGGATTCTAAGAATGATATTATTTTCTCCGAAGTGTGTGGACTTCAAGAGGATATTGTAAAAGTTGTGGGAGAAAATAGATCGCTCAAGAAGTGAAATTCTCTTCTACAATCACTCATTCACGATAAAGATACAATAATACACTTCCTGCAGAACAAACTTGCTACCCTACAACGTCACCATTATATTGTGGAGAGCCATATACATGCTCCTAGTCCACTTGCAGCTATTGCTTCTAAACCCACTAACATTGATTTGTTAGTCTTTGAGTCTATTCATGCTCTTGATGCTTATACACCCATGAAGCTTGTTACTTTATGCTCTTCCACATCTGTGCCTATTATAATACCACATGTTGTGTATCCTACTTCTACTCAGTTGCATGGATTTTTTTAGAAGCATACCACTGCATTTAGTTATCGCATGCTCCGTTCTATGGGTCTCACTAGCGGAGTCATTGGCAAACATTCACAGGGTATTGTTTCCTCTATTCCACATGTTAAGTGGAATTCTCATCATGACATTGGTTTTTTAGTAGATACTTCATTGGGATCACACATTGACAGAGCTCTTTTTTTTGTTTTCTCGACTCTTTCTAAGCATCATGAGCAACACATGAGTTCTACACCTTCACTCAAGCTTGAGAAACCTGAGATTCAGCTGTCAGACATGATCAACTTGACACACATTCAGATGTTCTTTTGCATGCACCCATTGTGCATTTTACACCAAGTCATATGCAGGCATCTTCTTCATTCATCCATGTTGATTTGGGGTGGATATCTGATCACTCATGGAGGTGACATAGGCATTCATTGAGAGGACTCTACAGGCATGGCTCCTCCACCATTTGGCCTCTTTCTCCACTTTCTATACCTTCTACATTGTGACGCTTCTTGTTTTGATCATTTTTCTTTAGCATGTGTAGTGTATCTCTCTTATTTGTTGAGAGATTTTATATCTATATTTTCGACACTTTTGACATGTTGACAGTATCTCTTGTGGGGAATATATTCTGGTGAAGTCCAGTGTTATTTTTTCAGTGTTCAAGTAGTTGATTTTGGGAAACTCATATAGATTTGTAGCGCCACTCCACCCATTCAATAGTATGGGAGGGTGTGGTGTTGATCTTGCTTCTTTGGGTTTTGTGTCCTTGCCTTGTTATCTTGGCTTTTCTTGGATCGTGACACTCTAGATTTTGTGTCCTTGACTTGTTGCTTTGGTTTTTGTTCTTGGATTGTGGCACACCTATTTGTAGCAGTTGATCGAATTATGTTTGGTTTTTTTTGCACTTTTGACATCACTCCATTGACAGTCTCCTTGTATGGAGCTATTCTGGTGAAACCCAGTGTCACTTGTTTTTGAGTTTTGTGATAGAGCAATGGATTCAGACCACAGTGCACACCAAAATTCTTCAGCATTTCATGAGTTTTTTTAGCTGAGCTTCTTGGTATGCCTTGGAGTGGGTCTTTACTCTCTTTACTTTGTTGTTACTAGTTTTGGGTACCTTGCCATGTCCCTTTTTTTCCCAGTTATTGTAAATGAGTACCTCATCAAGCCTATTTGTCGAGACTCATACTGTGGACATGTCACTTCTATTTTGGCCCCTAGCTTCACTTGAGGGGGGTGTTAGAGTAGGTATTTACCTTAGCTCATGTTCACCTAGGTACTTTATTTACCTTTATTGTATTTATCCTCATCCACCTATGTGTGTGGATATTTCTTTTATCTTATTTAGATATTAGGAGATATTATCTAGTTGTTAGGTATAGTTCTTTCCTTGATCTATGGTATTAACTAGATCCTTGATGTCTAGTTCTCTCCTAAATCTATGGTCTTTACTAGTTCTTTGATGACTAGTTATTTCCTTGATTTATGGCTTGATCTATAACCTTGACTGGTTCTTAGATTGTTATTCCTTGCCTATTTAAGCAAGGCCCATTCTCATTGTATTGCATTGAGTTCCATAATAATATATGATATTGTTGCTCATTTGTTTGCAAAGGTTTTATGTAAAGCTATTCTGGTGATTGCTTTCATCTTATTGATCGTGGTGTTTGATTAGCATCTATGTTCTTTGCTTGGTACGATCTAGTTATCGTTCCTTTCAGTGGTGAATGAGTGCACTCCAACATGTGAAAAATTCAAGAATGAACTCGTTATGGGATTTCTGAAGATTTAAAGGTCAGATAATGTTTCTTTGGGTATAATATAGATGAATAAGTGGGATAATAATGGGTCATCAAGTTGTGTGAATGTGTAAATGTTATGTTGTGGGATGCAAGAATATTAGTAAAGTTTTTTTCTAGTGAATGAAAGTGGGAAAGTTCATAAGAGGAGTGTGTTATCATGTTGAATGAGGTGGCATGTGTAACGGAAGAGATGAAAGTGGTGTTGAGGATCCTTGGTACCATAAAATTTGTTAAATGTGGGGAATTTGAAATGCTATGGATATGGGCAACATTGTACCATGGGGTGGATAGGATCATTGTAAATTATGTGATAAGTTGGTGTAGAAACCAAAATTCTACACTCCACCATCTCCATTTAATTAAAACCGTACGCATTTGTAATAAATCATTACATTAAATTAATTATGCTCCATACCTCCCCCATCCCTATTTAATTAATTAAATACACAAATGTCATATCTTATTATATTTTAGTCTACCTAGGAAATATTTTTAAAATCACCAATAATCTCCTTACCCCGATATATCTATCATGAACATTTATATATATACTTACAAAATCCTATTTTATACATCAATATCACACATAATCTTATATTATCACAAACAATCATATGTTTGTGCATTTGATATAACTTAATTAAACAACCTAATATATATCCTAAACAAAACTAGGCTAAAATAGAACATAATCTAACTATTTTCTAAACAAACACGACACCTCATACGAACACACAAAACATTAAAAAACAAACCCATGTCCTATCCCTTGAAAACACAAACAAATAAAGTTGAATTAGAAAATTGTCTCAACAAATTACTAAACAAAATCTAACTGGCTGAAATCATCGGTGATTGGTTAAATCGCCAGTAATTATTTAAGCCCAATTCCCAACCCCCTTTTGGGAGGATCATCTTCACTCATGGTCAAACCAAAGAATTTTTATCAAAGTTTATAAGTTTTTGTATCACATCCACGTCAACAAAATATCATCTAGCATTGTCATCTATATTTGAGGATCGTTCTAGATCCGTTCTGGATCACTTGTCTCTGGCTCCTTACCACTAAGTATGAAGACTTCATCAGTATATTCTGAATCTCAAATCAACAACCCCTTTGGACTTATACAGCTCCGGGTAATATCAATTCTCAGCCTTGACTATCATTTGAACCAGGAATGTACCTTATTTGCACATCATTACTATCATTTGAATCAATGATTTATCTGAGTATTTTTTATATAATCTTATAGTTTTCTTTTTGTTTCTTGTTTTCTTCTTTCTATTTTCTGTCTTTCCTAACCTATCTGTAGGGTATTGATTATATAAATTGCATGTGCTGGTTGTTAGATCGCTTGCTTAAAAAATTTCTATAAAAAATAAAAAATAAAAGGAACGTTTAACGGTGAGTCCTAAAACTGTATTTTTGCTTTTTATATTGCATTATAATTTCTTGTTCTCATCGAAAGTAACACTTCGTTTTGGTTCTTAAAAATGAACCATTTCATACGTCTTGATCATCTAGTGTTAATTAGGAGGAAAACTTGTTGCATTCACATATTTTCTCCCTCACACACAACCAAATCACTTCAAAAATAAAAAATGCATTCAAAAAATTCCCACCCAGGTGGATACCTACTTGGAGTCTATCCCCAAGAGGAGAATCAGACTTGATGTTCTAGCTAAGTATAACTATCTGACTATTGGTATACATCGGCTAAGCACCCGACACCCTTATCCCTGTAGGGCTACGAAGTGAGGGGGTAGGCCCCAATAGCACACTCGTATCGCCAACATTACAGATTTGGGCCTCATGTACGTTTGGTTATATCGAGGATTACATCCATAACATACCTAAAACCATCCATAGCTTATCATTTTCCTAGGACACTCGTTAACCATTTTACATATTTCACTCCTTTTTTAAATCAAGATAATTAAAATTATTTTGTTTGGTTTGTCTATTAAATTTGTAGCTTTCTTAGAGATTTTTTGTATCATTTATAATTTATTATCATTTAATATGGATCAAAATTCTACATCACTACATCCCCAAAATCATTATGCATCACCTTTTTATTCTAATCAAAATCCAAACATTCTCTATACAAAATCTAGTCCTCACCAGTATTATCAACCCACTACATCTTATTCAACATCATTTAGCTCTATCATGTTACCAGAGCCATCCAAACCATCTTATGTATTTTATAGAACTTCTACCCTTTAACCAATCCAACCATCATATAACAATTCCTTCCAAAAATGCTATGGCTATCCTTCACAATCAAGATATTTCCAAACTATGGCTTCTCAACCCATATCTAATGTGTCTCATCAAACAATATTTTCCACATCCTATCCTTCATAAAAATTGTATCTGAAATCTTAATACCTCTTATCCTTCATCTAACCAAACCACCTCTACTTCAATCTTGTCTTCAGTGCCTCAAACATCCCAAACTTATACAAATATCCCTACTCAACCTCAACCAATTCCACTCATCCAAAAACAAGAACATACTCAACCTTCTTCCACATCTCCACATAATCCTTTATCACAACCCACTTTACAAACCATATCTCCCCTAATTATCCCTAATCAACCTCTACATGAAGCACATTCACAAAACAATCATATTATTTCATATTAGTAAAATCAATTATATATTCTTGTTAACTTCTTTAGATCTAATCCCAAAAATGATCCTTTGTAGACTCTATCCAATAGGTTAGATAATTTAGAAACCATTACCAAAGGATCCAAAAATATCCTCACTTATCATTAGGTTTGTAATAAACCCATCCATCTGTTAGTGTCGTATAATTCATATCCTCTGCATTGGTACTTTCCTTAATTCATCATGTCCCATGGTTAGGGGGATCCTTAATATCACATACTATCCCTTAGACACTCAGGTCATCTCAATATTCATGATCAATATCTTCTTCTTAGAACCTTTCCTATGTCATTGGTAGGACTTTCCTTGGATTGGTACAACTCCCTTCCTTAACATTCCTTGGTCTATTTCACACAGCTAGACATGTTATTTCTCAATCATTTCACTATCAATGTCACTCGTAAAATCAACATATTTGATTTTTCTACCATCAAACAGTCTGAAAATGAATCCCTTGTAGACTTTGTTTCTAGATGGAATAAAATTATCTATCAATTTTCCTTTCCACTTCCACAAATAGAACTAATTGAGTTATTCACTTGATCATGTTCTCATTACAACTCATACACTCTTCAAATCCATACATTCCATACTTTTGATGAAGTCTTCGCTATGGCCAACAACTTAGAAATCTAAGCCCTCAACGTAGGCCCATATTAATCCTCAATTTACGCATGTTCTACCTGAATCCCCTAGTAATTCCTACAATTCAGATCAAGCTACATATGAATCCACTAGATCTTCTGATGATGAAGATACCACACATGATGTTCATTACTTATCCTTCTGATGTAACACCCTCGATTGAATCAGTTCATATGGATACTATGTACATCCTTGTAGTAATATTATCAATGTTATTACAAAATTTCTCCCTCATGAGGAAACCCCCTCATTAGTCAATGATTCCTCTCAAAAATTCAACATCCCTAGATCCTCCTTCTTATACATTGACATGTCTAGTGTCCCATGTTCAAACATCATATTACCTCCTTGCAATCTTCGGATTTCACTTTAGAATTTGTTACTAAAGAAGCCTTTGTAAGTAAAAATACCTGATATCCCACCATTCATGGAACTAATCAAATAATTATAAAATTTATTGTAATCCACCTCAATCATGTCTAGAGGAAATGTATCCTTTCATCTGAATCCAATCCAATCTTATCTACAACTCATCACTTGCCATCTAACACAAAACCTTGTTCTGACTCAAAAACTATGCATGGTCAAATACCTTCACGTCCAAAACCACTACCTTTGTCCATCTAACTGTGATTCCTTCTCATAGATCTGAAATAAACATTATAGAATAAAAACCTATCACATCTGCACTACCTTATCCTCTTCATCTATCGTAAAAAATCCTCCTTTATCCTAATATTAAAATTACAAAGAAAAAATGCATGTCATCATAATTTCCATGTATTTTGGGACCCCATCCTTTATCTCAATACTACACACAGTGATACCCTAATCCATCCCTCCTCATCCATTTTCACATTTTATCTCTCATCCAATTTTTTCAACCCCTTTCTTGGGTCACATTATCCTTCTTATCAACCTCAAAACATTCCTATGATGTTGCAACACCATATGACATCTAATCCAACTATGTCCAGACAAAATATGCGTATCCTACTAAGAATTCTCATAAATCAAAACCAAAATCAAAATCCATTAATTCAAACCCTCCAAAATGGAACTTATAATGATATCCTTGAGATGATCATACAAGCATCTCTTATCACATTACCACCCATCAAGAACACCTAATATCACATACTCGAAAACTTGCACCTGGTACGACTAAAACAAAACTTGTTCCTATCATAGAAGTCCTAGAGTCATGATACAAAAATTTGTAAAGTGTTAAAATCCATAATCCAACAAATTTTCCTTGTCAATGATCTTCTCCCAAAATAATATCATCCTAATGCTATCACTAATACCTTTACCCTCGTTATTACCCTTATCTAAATCTATAGGGCAAGAGGAACATCCTTCTTCTACAATCATCAAACCTTTGTTGGAAACCTTGTTAGCACCTTCTATTGAATTTCAATCAATTTTTTCAGCACCTTCCATTAAAGGTTAGTAAATTATGTTAGCACCTTCCCCTAAAGTTCCATCAATCTCATTAGCACCTTATGTTGAAGGTCCATTTACCTTTCCAACACCTTCCATTGAAGGTCCATCTACTTGGTCAGCACCTTTCATTGAAGGTCCATCAAAATCATTAGTACCTTCCTTTAAAGGTCACTCAATCATGTTAGAACCTTCCCTTGAAGGTTCATTTACGTACTTAGTACCTTCTCTTGAGAGTTTGTCAACACTATCAACACCTACACCCAATACACTGGCGGTATCATCATTGATATCTCTAGAACTAGGGATCCATCTTCAATCACGTCTCGACAAATCCATTTCGTGTGTCTTGTTGTCACAATCCAATGAAATTCCTTCATCTCATAATAGTACAGCTTATCCACCTATACAAACATAAAATCAATACATATGAAGAAAAGGTAGAACCAAAGCCTCTTTGACTCCTTTGTTAAAGGCTCCACATCCCTTCCATTTACCATATACTCAATCAATCAAAATAAAAAATTTCAATATCCTAAAAATATTATTCCTTTTAACACTTTTTATCCCTATCCATCGCGTTATGTTAGGAGGGCTCCTATATATTGAGACTTCAAAAATCTCACTTCACACATCCTCATCAA
This sequence comes from Taxus chinensis, assembly GCA_019776745.2. Lineage (NCBI taxonomy): Eukaryota > Viridiplantae > Streptophyta > Pinopsida > Cupressales > Taxaceae > Taxus > Taxus chinensis. The sequence goes on along the minus strand of CM034152.1, from coordinate 132,236,506 downwards.
CTTACTTTATCAATTCAAATCAAAATGTCACTCAGTTAGAACAGAGTAAACCTAGAAAAATTTCCCCTAATTGGCTTGGTCTATACATCATCATTCATAAGTATGGGTCAGGGGTATATCATCTTTCTTCTCTTGATGATGAACATGAAAGTGAACCATGGAATGACTTGCACTTGCAGCCTTTTTATTGTTAAATAATTGATCACCATGAAAGTAGTTATAATCTATCATTCCATTAAAACCATCCATCATATCCTAAAAATACCATGTGGTTATCTGTCACTATCCTAAAAATACCTTAGAAATGAACACCACAACTCTATTCATCGCATGGATAATTTCCTCTTTAAAAGGAACCTTTTAAAATCATTACACTCATCCACCTTGTACTAACTAAAAAACGTGACATGGGGTACAAATGTGTAGATCATATATGCATCTTCTCCCCTCCTTGAAACAATTTATTGGGATTTTTCTCTCAGCTCAAAAATCTTTGTAACAAAATTATTTAGATGCATTTCTCAAAAGTCAAAACATAGTAGACTAATCCCTCAAAGGAAAACTACCATCCAAAATTATAGACCAATCCCAGGAAAGATGGATATATTGAAAAAAATAAAAAATGTAGACCATACCCTTGAAGGATGGCTACTCATAAAAAAAGAGGGCTTCCCACATTGATCAACCTTTTGAATAAATACATCAATATCAAAAGCATCCATAAATGTTTTCCGCATTGATTAGTCTTCTCCTTATAGCAAACTTATCGCATTGATCAGTTTGTTTCAAAAATCAAAGTAAAGTTAGGGCATCTCTCTTTAGACTCATAGAAAAGGAGAACATGTTTCCCCTCATCGATCTATACATGTTTAAAACCTCTTTTTATGTCCTAATAAGAAATACCCATTTAATCCCACATTTAATTAAGTATTGTGTAACTATCCATTGATAATCATATTTAACATGTGTTAAAGGTTGTAATTGCAAGAGCATTCAAGCTTTCAAAACCCATAGTGTATGTACCAAATCCATAATGGGACAATCATTTCATATTTATCCTATTTTATTGAGACACATTTTAATATAACTAAGATCATATTTTAAGTTGATTAATTTAACCATGTTTTCCAAACACATAACATTATATCATATATTTATTTAAATTCATCTAACATCAACACATTCAAATTAAAAAATATACAACACCATACATATTCAACACATGAAAAATAAGAACAATCATAATACCTCATCGTCATCATATATATCGATCAAATCCATGTACATCAATATCAAAAATAAGCTTCTAAAATCCATGTTAATGAAATAAATCATACAAAAATTGGCTTCCATGAGCCATATAACTATGTGTCATGAATCAGTAAACTAAAAATCTCTAAGGGACTAGTGACGAGGGGTTGTACTAACCTCTTCTCCTTGAGTACCTCCACCTCTATCCACTCCTACACCACCCACAACACTCGTATCTCCTCTAGCTCTCCCCTCATTATCTCGCACTCACTTAGGTCTCTGAGGTGGGTGACCTACAATCACACCACTAGTAGCATGGACTTTCATCCTACCATTCAAACAATCAGCATACAAAACTATATCTGGTAAATCACGAGTCACCATATCAATATAATATTGTAACGTAGCCTGCACTAACTCATAGTGAGCTCTAGAAAATATCCCAGACCTCGTAGGTGGCCATTTTCCACTAGCATGTGACCTTGATCCACTAGTCTCTGGTATCTTCCCACTATGTTGCGCTCTATGAACCATATCAACTAACTCTACACCAGAAATAGAAGGCCTAAAAATCCCTAAGGCCTTACTCATCCCATCTCCTTGGCCCTTGTATCGATATTTATCTACACTAGCCAAATCCAACCGAGCTCGGTAATCCTCTCTCTTTACTATCATGTTGTCTCTCTCAATGATCAAGCCATCCAACTCAGCAATCAATGTGTCTCGGATTCCAATGAGATCATCCCTCTCCCTCTTGGTCGCATCTCTCTCACCCTCAACAACGACCTTCTCAGACATCACTACTGTTATAGCTGTAGCCAACTCATCATCACAATCCTCCTCACTATCATCCTCAAACCTCTTTGTTATCTCCTATGTTGGTGCTCTCGCCACACGATATTGCACTCATCTGATTCTATGTGTTATTGTCTATATAACCTGAGCCTGATCAAAAGCCCTCAATTCTGGGGTCCACCACACTGTACACTCAGGGGTAACCCCTGCATCATTAATAGGAACAATCTAACCCTCATCATTAGGACCCGTGGCCCCCATATGATCGAGGATATCCCCAGGATCTTTCACAACTACCTACAAAGTCTTAGTATCCCCATCCTCTTATTTGTACTATACAAGCTCGATTGGTACTCCCTATGCCAATCCAAACTTTCTCATAACATGATCAAAACAAAATAACTCATGCTCACTTAATCGGAAAGCCTGCACCCTTATATTTTGTTGTAAACTGGTCATATCATTTGGAAACTTGGGCTAACAAGGAAAATCTAAGTATGACCTCCATAACACATCTCCAATCTGCAGTCCAAATAATAGCTCACGGTAATACCCAGTCCTCCTCCTCTTCAGGCCACGACCAGAATCTTCCCCCCATCTCAATAAACTAGGGTGTCCATCACCAATCACCATATGAAATCCCTCCGGTCAAGCAATAACAATGTGCTTGAAGATAATCCTGTAGTATAAATCCAATGTCAATACCATATCTCTTCTGGACCTTCCATGCCCATAACTCTCTATATATCTGTGCGAGTAGGGTATGACCCCACTCAAAAATGGTATGGTGCTCCATCATCTCAGCCATAACTCCTTTCATCATCCAAGGAAATCAGGAACCTCCTGAATCTGGTAGAGCATAATAAATCATGGTTATCATCATCAGGGTCATCTAAGTACAACCCTCTGTGTCAATTAAGTAAATCTAGCCAAAGGAAAATTCTCCTGACTCATATCTAACATCGGCCCCATCTTCTCCATACAATCTACTCATCACCCCATCCCTCTCCTCCTCAATGATGATATATACACTCGCTCCTCTAATAGGAACCCTCAGGATGTGGTGTACATCCTCCAAAGTAATTGTGATGTCACCGGTATGCAACCAAAAAGTATTGGTGGAATCATTCCATCACTTTAACAAGGCTAACATAAGACTCCGAGAACTGTGTAATTGATGAAAATGCCTAATGTCACCAAGTCCTACGGCCTTAACATGATCCCAATCTTCATTAGACATATCATCTCTCACCTCATCTAAAATCAATGGTATACAATCACGAAGTGTCAACTTCTCATCCACCTACAAAATAAAAACAAGTTAGCATTAGTACAATTATTAAGAAGATAAATGATAAGAATTATTTAAAACATATCAAAATTTCATCCACATTGACATCGACATCATCACCAAACAAATACCAACACCATTTAAAACACTAAAATTAAATGACACATCACAATTTAAATCATGAAGTTCCATATTCGAAGGCAAAAAGGAAATTACACAAAAATACTTAGTTATCAAAATTAATATTGTCACAAGACAAAATTTGATCAATATCAATTACATCCAACATTGATGTAAATATTGAAACCACAAAGACTATGTAAGACCCTAAAACATTTCTTAAAACATCACAACAATAACAACAAAAGTAAAACTATCCACAAAGCAGGTGAATCATCAGCGATTCACTTCAATTTCCAACGATTTCATGAATCACCGATGATCCCTACGATTTTTCCCTAGGGTATCCATACGGCCCCCAAAATGGTAAAAAATACTCAAAATTCACAAAAATGTACAAAAAATGACAGAAGCAGGGGTAGATCACCTACCTCGACCATCGTGGTCTTCCGTTTCCTACTCGAAGTCATCATTCCGTCTAAATTTCACCTTTTTACCCTAGAAAAAATGTTTTCCCTGCAAAACTCACACTATCAAGTCATTTTCACCATGTGGTGAAATGAGCCCATGAATTGGCTTTTTATAGCCTAATTTTTACATTGAGGAAATCACTAGCGATTTTCTCAATCATTGGTGATTTGCCTCTAATCACTCAAAATCATACCCTATTGGTATATGTGCCCATTTTTTCCCTAAATCTTGGCAATCACACTTTTCCACAAGAGTGTCTAACTTTCAATGGACCCTAGTCCTTGAAACATTAAAAAAAAGTGAAATCTTCATTGGGATCTGTCATTCATCTATGAGATGTGTGCCCTTTGGCCCCCCATCAATTGGTTTTCCCTTCCTTTTAGCCTACTTTTACACATTATACGTCCATAGGTGTCAAACCCCTTGGTTATCCTATCACTTGGTTCCTCAGTAACACATCTTGTTTCAATATCCCCTCATACTAGGGAAACTACAAAACACGTGACACATAAACATAGGTGTTCCCCTGTATTGCATTACGGTGAGATCACCCATAAAATGTTCCATCATTTTTTACTGACACTTTTCCTCTAAGTTTTCATACAAAAGGGGGAAAATGTAGACACCAAAATTCTACACTCCCCCGTCTCCATTTAATTAAACTCATCCACATTCGTAATACATCATTACATTAAATTATTTATACTCCATATCTACCCCATCCCTATTTAATTAACTAAATACACAAATGTCATATCTTATTATATTTTAGTCTACCTAGAAAATTATTTAAAAATTACCCCCACTCTCCTTGCCCCGATATATCTACCATGAAAAATTTTATATATACTTACAAAATCCTATTTTATGCATCAATATCACACATAATCTTATATTATGATGAACACGCATATATTTGTGCATTTGATATATCTTAATTAAATAACCTAATGTATATCCTAAACAAACCTAGGCTAAAATAGAACATAATCTAACTATTTTCTAAACAAACATGACACCTCATACAATAACACAACACATTCAAAAACAAACCCATGTCCTATCCCTCGAATACATAAACAAATAAACTTGAATTAGCAAATTGTTTCAACGGATTACTAAACAAACTCAAACTAGCCAAAATCTCTAGTGATTGGTTAAATCACCAGTGATTATTTAAGCCCAATTCTCAACCCTTATTCAAGACGATCATCTTCACTCATGGTCGAGCCAGATCATTTTTATCATAGTTTACAGGCTACAGTATCACATCCACATCAACGAAATATCATATATTATTGTCATATATATTTGAGGATCATTCTAGAGCCATTTTGGATCACTTGTATCCAACTCCTTACCACTCAGTCTACAGACTTCATTAGTACATTTTGAAGCTCAAATCAGCAACCCATTTGGACATCTACAGCTCCGGGTAATATCAATTATCAGCCTTGACTATCATTTGAACAAGGTATGTACCTTATTTGTACATCATTACTTTAATCATTCATCATTTCAAAGTTTTTATCCATTTTTTCTAGGCATTTGTCAATCTGTTTGTATCTTCCCCAAGTCACCAATGATTTTCCTAATCGCGGGTGATTCCTAACAGCTTTCCTTTCAGACATTCAACCTTCAATTTTAAATCAACACTGTCTCTGCAAGTATAGTTCACTCCTATCATGCTACTTTGAGCCATCCTTAATATCCCACCAATTATCTTAAATCAAACACATTGTCTAGCTTGCCTTTGTAAGCGTATAGTCAACAATATATTTTCTCCTTTGAATCATTTACAACATTTTATCAATCATTTAATCAAATATATATAACTTCTCTTTCCTTTGTGAGTGTGTAAATCATCTACATCCTTGCTCCCTTGATCCATACTGTGATTTCCTAAACTCTCTTTGGAACTAGGAATCACCATTAGGATAACATATAGCCATGGACCGCATCTTTCCCTTTGCCTCTACATTTAAAGGTTATATCATCTACTTTTATCAGTTATTAATTCATCATATCATTTACTCGATTAATTTCTTGACAAAGAATTGAAATCCTCGTAAGGAAGTCCATTGACTTTTGGGGACTGGTCCTTGCCAGGAAATCTACCATACATTTGTCTAATCATGTCTTATGTAGTGTTTGTGATTACAACTTTCTTTTACATGACATGAGAAAATATCAAATCTTATACACGGTGTAACAATCAAACACCTTCCATCCACATCTGTGGGTACTTATAAAACCCGCCATATTGAGGTTTGGTAAGTTTTATCATCTTACTTATAAGGTTAAGTTGAAGAGGTAGGATTTATTCTAAATAGTTGATGTTGATGGAAGACCTCCCAAGTGTTGGGACTCAAGCTTGGAAATGTAGTCGACGAGGTGTTAATGAAGTTAGTCAGGATGTCAATGAGCATGGGAGTGAATAGAATCCATGGGGAATAACTAGATAAAATGGGTAGATGGAGAACATGTGAGAAAGTGGAGAACACACAGAGAGGAACAGGGTGCCCGAGGGGAAGAGCACACACGGAGGGGACCAGAGCACACATGGAGGGGAATGAATCAAACAATTGGATAAAGCATGCATAGAGGGAACTAGAGCATGTAAAGGGGTGAAGCGTGAATGGAGGGGACCATAGCATGTAATGGGGAAGAGTGCACATAGAGGGGGAAATATCATGTAAGGGGGTAGAGCACAAGAAAGTGTAAAGTAGAGAGTTTCCGCAAGGACAATAGGGTTGTGAGAATGGAGTGAATGAATAAGAACACTGAGAGATGTAGGGGTCTCATTCACATGTGTTACTGGGTCATAGTGGAAGAATGAAATGGTAGGGGAGGTGAATTGGACATATGGTGAGTGAGAGGAGATGAATAGAGGGCCCAGTCACGGGTGCAACGGACACAAGGGGTTGGGAAATGTGTAATCAATGCTCAAATTTGGGGTGATGAGTTGAACAAAGTCTTAAGTAAAGGTTGTGATGAAGTTATAAGAAGGTTATAGGGTAGGTACAGGATGGTTGTGGGGTAGTCACACCTGTGACCAAAGTGAAATGAGGAGATGTAGAAAAGGATGGATGAGAGCATGCAAAGGACTAGAGCATGGAAGGAGATGATCAGAGTGCATAAGAGACTAGAGAACACAATGGACTCACCGAAGCATGCAAGGGACCATAGCACATAAGGGATCAGAATGAAAAAGGGTATGAATAGAGTGTCCAAGGTACTAGAGTGTACAAGTTAAAAACCAAAGCATGCAAGGAAACGTAACATGTAATGGGTTGACCAAAGTGTGCAAGGGGTATATTGAAACACACAAGGGACAGGAGCATACAAGGGGCATATCAAAGCACACAAGGGATCAGATAACTTAATGGGTAGAATATATGTGAGATAAGGATTAGAAAAATAGAATAAATTGGGGAAATGTTTTTCCCCAGAAAATTGTAGGTTAGTTGCAATTGTGTTTGAGACTGGGAACTTTTTGAAAAATGATAGAATGTAGGAAATGTGACTTATGGAAAATTGTAGGGAAGTCATACTTTTGAATGAGTATGGGAAAATTTTGAGATGAAACATCATAGGGCAGTCATAATTGTGAATGAGATTGGGAAAAATTAGGATTGATAACGATTGTTAGAAATGGATATGGAAGTGCGGGAGAATATTAGTAAGAATAAAAATAGTCGCAAATGTGACTTAGATAAAGTGGAAATGTTTGGGATGAGGTATTTTTATCAGGATAATATATTTATTTTTTTCAATTGAATATGGTTCGATTATTTTGAATTTCTATGTAAATATATTTATCTAACTACCAATGTTATCGGAATGAGTATTGTTCACTAGAAAATGTCTAGTCATGGACTTTACCCCTTGATTAATCGAGATGGGGCCAATAACACGAAAATTATTGGCTCTACCTCATAGGTGAAACTAGTCAATCAAGTTGGGATATTGAACCTTTTCACGGGTGATTCCTATCAATTTTCCAACTACTTCAGGGTTTCTGTGGCACTCCTCACAATGATTTTTAGGGCTTATGCCCAAACAATTCCCACTATTATGTAGACAAGTATTTACCTTTATTCAAACATGTATTTAATGTTTATTCAATCCCAATTAATTACCTTAAGAATAAACAAGTTTTAGTAATGTTTTTGTAGAATAAAAATTATAGAACAATCACACTTGTGACTACCCTACAGCTAGATTGATAGATTTTTTGGCAGGAAAATCATAACACAGTCGCAGTTGTAACTATTCTGTGACCATATTTTTTTATTTTTCTAGTAGATCTGCAAACCAAGTATTAGATTTTCAATAAAAATGTTAGGGAAATATAAAAAACAAATGAGAAGGACTGCAAAACCCTAAACAAAATAATATTAGATTAAGAAAACAAAGTAATTTACCCATAACCAAAATGGTCCCATTATGGTTGCCAAAATGTATGCCTAGATTTGGATCACCTATAAGATGTGTTAGTTGATATATAAATATCCAAATCAATGCTACTAAATAAAATGGGCTTACATTGCAATTAAAAAGAGGACAATTATAGGTTATTTCAATGAATAAAGTGGGTAAAATCTTTAAGATTTGAATTTATAACCTGCACACAAACACACTTGGAAAAATGTTAGTTGTTTTTTATGTCAGGGGACTTGCCTCGGTCATAACCCTAACCTTGTAAGGATATTAAATACATTTTATTGAAGTAAAATGAAAAAAATGCATGAAAGTGAAATAGTATACCTAACTCAGTCACATGTCAGTCGTAGTTGCAATTCACTGAAAATTGCATAGAGATCGTAAGCTAATCACATTTGTGACTGACACTTGTGTTGAAATTTTTCTTAAAAAATGCTACAATGAATTTCACCTATCCTTTATGGCCTACCTTTAATTCTTCCAGACCTACAAAACTGAAATATGCGACCAAAGAAGTAAAAACTAAAGTATGGGTTCAAGTGCACAAAGATTCAGCAGTTGGAATGATGGTGACACGTGGTGTTTTATAGTTTTTTGAGTGCATAGGAGAGTGAGATGATAAGGGTTGATAGTGCATTGGGCATGCAAATGGGTAGGTGGTATGGAAAAAATTAAATATGAGTGGATGAGGGTTAGTAAATGTGTGACGAGGTGTCTTTTATCCCCATTTTGTGGGGTTTTATATTTTTTAGCTGATTTATTGGGATTTTTTTTGGGTATTATTGTGTTTTATGATGTTTTTAATATATTTGAGTAGGAGACATTATGCAAAAAGTACATTTTCTAGTATATATATTATCTATGTCTCCATTTCCCCGTTTCAAAACTGTAAATATAATCATATCACATCATTTCTAGATGCATGCTAGCTTGTGCTAACCCATATTGTTGTAGGTGGCATGTCTTGCAGTGAAAACATAATGATTGATATTACCCAAGATATTCTAAGTATGATTATTTTCATTTAAATTATACAAGTTCATTTGAAAAGGACATTGTAAAGTTTACAATAGGAAATGTAATCAAGAAGTAAATTAAATAGCTCTTGTTAAGCTATGGGTGATTCTTATTATTATGATTATGAATTGGGTAGTAGTACCCTTAGAATTCATGTTAAGAAAATGAATTATTGATATCATGTAATTGTAGGATTGTGTCATATCTAGTTAATTTAGTTAACTACAGAATATTTTTTAATCGTAAATATTAAATTGTAAAGAGGTATATTTAGTTATGTGATGAGTTCTAAACACTGAGCTATAATGTAATTAAACTATTTTATTTAAAACTAAGCTTGAAATGTTTCTCTTTAGATATTAATGGATAAAATATAAGTTCTAAATGTTGTGTGAAGTGATCTACTCATTACTTGATTATAATATATTTTAATGTTGTGCAAGAGTATGATAAAGGTGAAACCTAGCTCTCAATGAATGTAATTATATATTTAGTCTATACAAAAATAATGTATATCATATATCAATTATGTGTAAACTCTCGTAAAGTAGGACACACATATCTATCACCCGATTTAGTCTTAACCTAATGATCCATTGCTTGGGTATCATCCCTCTCAAACATTTTTATAAACTTACTCCAACTCAATGTGAATGAAAAATGTTACCAGCCGAACCAAATGAATCTGTTACCTTCATAACTGGGTAATCATTGAGATATGGTATGAATCTAGTTTGGAAAATATTGATATAATGTAAGGATTTGGAACAATGTAATTTAGAATGGGAATAAATTCCTAATTTGTATCACCTTGATACTTATCATATTGGATTGGAGCCGGATAGTGAGATCCCATATCACACAAGAATGGTTAATTATTATTTGCCCTTGTTGTATATTGTTTTATGTTATAAGGTGGGATTTGAACTACACTCAATGGACCCTCTAGCCCTTTGGTTTATTCTCTTGTTCAAGATAAGAAGGAATCCTTATATGTACTTCCCTCTTGTGTGTAATAAATTAATGATTAATTAAGTTGTACAAGCTATATGAAATAAAATAAAAAAATTATAATTGTAAAGGGGAATTTTTACGAGTCTTAATGATTGTGTTGGGATGAACCTAACCCTAGAACCTCTTTAGGAGGAATTTTGTGGGTGGGACCTCATAACTCATTATAACCAAATTGTGTTCAACAAGATCTTGTTGAGTATGTAATTTATAACTTGAGATTACCCCTCTTTTAACTTGTTGATAAACCTTCTAGATGACTTAAATAAAAAAGTGAGGTGTTTCTTTAAGATAAATAAATTAAACTAGAGATGGAATTTTGTAACATAAAAGCAAGTGTTACATGCTTCTTTATATACTATATCTTCCTCGAACAAAAGATTAACCAAGAAATTAAATTGTCCGCCAAGTATATAAACTAATTACCTTCTTGATTGGATAGTTTTAATATGCATATTAACAGTGTAATTCCACGAAAGGAAACTAAATCAAGTGTTTTCATGTGTAAGTGTGGTTAAGTAAGAATGGATTTTTGTGTGATTTGCACCGAATCAAGGAGATAAATAAATTATATATTTTTAGGATGGATAAAATAAATATTTTAAATTGGTATAATAGTCTATATGTGGTGAGTCATACTTGTGGGGTATTGTAAAATTAGACTTGTTGTTGGTTCTTGTGTACTAGTGTGTGTTGCATTCTAGAAGAAGAAAAAAATTCCTCAATTTTATGTATGTTACGAATTAAAAAATGTGATTCTAACATTAAATCTCACTCCCTTTGCAAATCACTGTCCCTAATGCAAATAAAAATCCACGTGATTATTTAGAGGTGAAACCGTGAGGAGGGGGACGTATATGTAACTTATGCAATGCAACAAGTGGACCTCCTTACTAAAGCACAAGCCACTTAGGGATGAGATGAATAAATATCTCAAAATATTCATCTTTTGTGAATATTAGTAGTTATCTCTTCCTTTAAGAACTTACTTTCATATTTTTCTAGAAACCCTAAGGGAGGGTATAACCATCCTAATGTGGTTATAAAAGGTGTGAGGTTACTAAGTTAAAGGTTCCCACATACAAGGTATAGAATTTGATCATTCATAACCATATATGGTACACATTCATTCAATATTTTTCTCCAACAACTTAAATAAAAGAGGAAAATCACTCATCAAGGGATCATTTTGGGTTAACACCAATTGATCTCATCACCCAAAAATTTACTTGCAGGGTAGCAATAAAAGAAAAAGTAAGAATACCAATGTAACACACATTAATGTAATATACATATACCTATTAAAATTTATCAAAACATGGCAACGTCAAAACACAGAAAGGTGTCACAGAACTCTAATTTTTTCACAAGTATACATAATCATACATAGAATATTTTATTTTAGAAAAACATCCATTTCATCTTTGAAACTTGTTCAACTAGAGCAAAAACATTTGGATTATCCCTAGAAAAACCAACCAACCAATATTAATTCCCATCCAAATTTTTCTCACAGCATGGATATAACTAAAAGTTATCCAAGACACTTAAAATGGGGTCAGAAAGGTTGTGTCACACATTTACATGGGATTTTATCCAAAGTAGAGAAGTAACATTACTTTCATCTCAATATCACATGCAATAGGCAAGTAACTCACCAACAATCATTCATGATCATGATTTAATAAAAATAGTTATTAAATCTGATTTCAGAGTAACTAGCAATATAAAATCTGATAAAATGCAATGAAACACAAGTGTTAAGTGCTTAAGTAATACGAAACTATAAGAAAATGGGAGAGAAAGAGGACTTGATATTGTGTAACCTATAGATAATTGGGACTATGTATACATCGGATCTAGCAGGAAATGACATCACGAAGGATCACTAGGAGATATGAAACTCTGCACTGATTCAGACATGAGCACCCACAGGAGGTTAGAGGTGCTTGGGAACTGTTGTCTGATTCTGGCCATTGGTGACTATGAAAATTTTTAGGATCTTATTATTTTTTGGGTCCAAAAATTGTCACTTTAATCTCTTCTTTATCACATTACCTTCAATTTCATGGTTTTTGATCACACCTGTAACCTATAATAAAAAACTATAAATATCTACACAAGCTCACAAAGACATCAAATTTGAATAAAATATACAAAATTTGAAGTCACAATAATCCCAATGGTCACCCGAAGAGTGAACTTATTACTGAGCATTGCACTACATTCCAGAATCCATGTACTTGTGTGTTCTTGTGTGTGAAATAGTGTCCTTAGGTTTCTCTCACACCAAAGACACCAAAATAGTGGGCATATGTAAATGTGTGGTATGGAATTCAACACTTCCCATTTCTTTGTAGTGTATGTAACCCAAAAATGCAGTACCTTATGATGGTAGTGGTACTATGTAGATGGTATTGTCCCTTAGAATTGTCAGCCAAAATAATCGTGTGTATGTTTTGCATATATATGAATCTCTTGTTTGAATTTCAACACTAGTGACACAAAAGGCCAACTATGAACAATTGATAAGGATAAGAAAACTACAAAGAATGAACAAAAATGTAAAATTTTGTAAAAAGAATAAGCAGGGAAGAAGAGTCTAGAATGGACACAGACGCTTAGGCACTAGTATCCAAAATGGGTACTAGTGTCATGGGATAAATGACGAAAGATGTGAAAAGACAGACATACATGGATCCCTGTGACTTGACCAGTAATGCATATAAACATGAAAAATATAGCAAAGAATCATAATAGAAATAAATAAAAGAACATATATGGATAAAGGATTATGTCACTAGTGAATACTTTTCTTTTTTAAGATTCATGCATATAACAACATACTGATGACATGGTAAGATAGTAATGTGTCTGTGATTTTGTATCTACATTTGCCCCCTTTTATGCTATTTGAATGAAATTCAAGTAGTGTAAAGGAAGTAAGTAACATACCTGTGAAAATTATGGAGAATCCATATCATGAAGTGTGTGTAGAATGTAGGAAATGTTGGTGTGGCGAACCATGGATCAATGTTTCGACCTGTCTGGCGTAAGTGGGGATAGAAAACCATCGTAAGGAGTGTTGGATTGTTGTCTTCTAGTTTTTATCAATGATGTGAAACACCATTAATGATAATTAGGATGATGGATTAAATTCATAGCATGATCAATAGTTTGATGACATATAGATTCAGATGGTTTCATGGTGGTTTGATGAGATTCAATGAGATTGGCTTAGTCTAACAAGCCTTGTTAGATTACCTAGCTAGCCTAGGTGATGGTGCATGATGGTTGGATATTCTTAGTAGATATAGGATCATGTTGGAAGCATGGAGAACATGTTTGGAGAGTTTTTAGGCACTTTAATGAGTTTCAGGGTACAGGTACAGGTTGAACACCAAGATTCATGCCTCATCTAGACTAGGCCTAGGTGCTTGGAGGCACAAGGTTGTGTTGTGGATCATTTTGAGCTCATGGATGCATATAAGTGAGTATATAATGATGTATTATGGTTGTTAGGACATTTTGGAGAGGGTTCATGATGATTTTTAGTGTTGGTTTAGTTGACCCTAGCCTAAACGATGTAGAAACCCAAGGGCTAGTACAGCAACTGAGATGGGATGAGATGATGGAGAGATATTTGAGCTATGATGGTGATTTGAGATGATTTATAGATGTGTATTAGAGGTGTGAGAAAAATTTGGAGTCATTATGAAGAATTTACCTTTTAGTGAAATTGAGTTAAGGAAAAGGTCTTTTCCAGCTCGAATTGTACCTTTTGATGCTCACCATGAATTGTTTGATTTGTATGGTACCTTGTGGATTTTAGATATTTTTATTCATTTATTCTATAATGTTTTTCAAAAATAATGAGGTCATTTCATCGTCACATTTTTATGAACGAATGTTAAGAAGGGAAATTGTTTATTGTGTGCTTGAAACCCTATCTCAAAAGCGATAGGAGAGATATTTCTCATAAGTGCCGAAAATTGATTTCTAGTGTTAGTATTATGATTTTATGATGTATAGGACTCCTATAAGTTTCTATAAAGGTATGGTAGAGTATGTGGTGATGAGTGGACCCCACGCAAACAGGCATGTTTCTAAAGAAGTTCAGTTTTGGATAAGGTTGTTCAAAGGAGTTGCAAAATAAATAGAAATTTTATTTAGAATAAGATTTTTTCTTGATTTCCATAGTGCTCTAATGTAATTTTGATTATTATAAATAGAAAAGTGTACCCTATTTGTGAAGACTAGTCAAAGGGCAATTTTAGGGTAGTTCAAGGCAGTTTGTAGAGATGGTCTTGGTTAAAGGCCTTTCACTTGGAGTTGGAAGGATTTATAATATGTTATGAAAATATTATTAAGATATATTTCCATTTATATGGGTTTTGTATCATGATTATGAGATTTAATGGGTCATCTAGGTCAATTTGTGGAGAAGAAATTTTATTGGTTTTTCAGGACAAGATTGCTCAAGATGAAAGACTGAGTTGGTTGAAGAATAAAATGGATTGGTGGATGATTTATATCACTTGGAAAGTGGATAGATGTGTTTTTTTTCCTATTTAAATAATTTGGAGGTATTTGTAGTGATAGAAAGGGTGCAAACTAGTTGACTTTGCAAAACAGGGTCCTGGGTAGCTTAATTTGGGGAAGAGAAAAATATCTTTGGTTTGAACTCATGGATGTTTCGTGAGATCTAACATGAATGGATTTTATTTATAGGTCATGAGGATTCCATATAGTAGTTAAATTCCATAGTTAAGTTGATATTGGGTGGTCTTGATGCCCAAATGTGAAGACAAGGTGTTGGAAGCACCTATTTGGTGAAGGATATGAGTATTTTGGCTTGTGTTATTATTTATTTCATTGGTAAAAGCTAATTAATGAACATGTATGATGTTTTTTATTCTATATTACACATGTGTGATTAATTTTATAGCTTGAATAATCATGTTTTTTGTGTGAGTGGATTTTACTCATTCTAGTGATGGGGTTTTGAGCTTGTTTCGTGCAAGTTGAGTAGTTTTGGGCATGACCAACCTATATGGGTCATATGTGAACATTATAAAGATTAAATTGGGATTTTTAAGTTTCCTTGGTTGAACCAAAGGAGATAAATTGACTTGGTGTGTGTTTGAATCAAGAAAAGTATATAAAAGTGATGCTTTGGGTGCAAATTTGAACCAGTTGAGCAACAGGCAAAAAGTGTGACCTATGTGAGAGTTTATTACAAGTATGAATGAATTTTTTGAGAGATAAGAAAGTGTATGATAGGTTAAAGAATTTTTGGAAGTGTTTTTTCATGATTTTGAGGTCAAGATAAGTGAAGAAGGAAAGAGAAAAGTTGAGCTAGGTAAATGAGGGTTTGAGCAAGGGTATGAAGGAGTTTGGAGCTGAATCTTATGATCACCATCAGCTGAGTTATTTCATCATATCATTAGTGATCTATTCATTAAAATATTGTGTGATGTGCCATATTCATGCAACTCTCTTGTTGTGAGTAATATCAACAAGGGATTAGGGGTTGGTGCTCCTTGTGGGGTTGTTGCCTCACTAAATACATATCTTGTGATGTGTAATATTCACTTGAGTATTTATTGTGTGTAATATCAACAAATTTTTTAGTGCATTTTTTTCCCTTGAGGGTTTCCTACTTTTATCTGGTGTTATGGTGTTGTCTCTCTTTTTCATGGTTGATTGAATGAATGTTATATGATGTTGTACACATAGTAATGGATGGTTAATGGGTTTATGGTGTAATTAAGAAATATGAAATTTAATTAAGTTTGTAAGGAATGATTTACTTCCCTCTCATTCCATTGTGCTTCCATCAAGGATCACTTGAGGAATAGTTGATTTGGATACTTTGGAGATTTTGAATTATTGTCCCAAGAAATGGAAGAGGTAGGAAGTGATCAATTCCAAACCTGATTTGTTTGAAAATGGGAGGATTTTGGTTTCCTACCACCATAGGAATATTTTTGGGGAGAAAGGTCTAGTTTTTATCTCCATCCATGACTATATCCCCACAAGGTCCAACCACTACAGATGGATAAAGACCAAATTTTAGTTTTAATTAGTTCTGATTGATAAATTATTTGTGCCGATTGAATAACCTATATAGGAGTAGTATCATTACCCCCACTCCTACAATAATGGGTGTTCCAATTTGAATAATGTTGTATGGCTTCAAAGCTAGATCATCTAGAAGCAATATTAATGTGATGCAGCTCCCAAATTAAGTCATCTGGGAAAGATAGTGAAGTGTACTTATTGGACTGATTGATTGACTTGATTTGACTGATAAAATATTGATTTAAAATTAGATGTATTTAGTATATTAATCATGGAGATATTTTTTCCCCCCTAGATAAGTTCATTTGGGGGAATAGATTTGAAAATAGTAGAAAGTATTGACCGTCGTATAGGATGATTGTATCTTTTTTGAATAAGATCAAAGAAAATTTTGATAGCAGTGTGTTAGGTACGTTGATTGATTGTATTGTATCCTAAGAGGGATTATAAGATGATCCTGGTTGTATGCCCCCCCTTTCGGAAAAAGGGGGAAGGAGAAATGAGCATTGATCCAAAAGCAAGACATATAAGATGTTGTAATAGTAAATGAGAAATAATATGAGAGTAGTAATAGTATTGTCAAATTATGAGTATAAATTGATTATTACATGTGCCAAATTTAAATATGGAATCATGTAAAGTGTATAGTAAGGTGTTAGGAGAAATCATGACCCGAATGGCACAAATGGGGAGGAAAACGAAGAAACGAGGCTGAAGATATGAGTGAAACCATGTGTCATGTATTATTTGTGAAAATGGTTACAAATAATGATTATATTATATGGTGAATTGGAATTAATATACATACTAATATTGAAAAGTGAATAGTAATTTCATTTATACTGAGATTGAGTGGAATTTGGAGCTTTTATCTGTGAGGATGCCACGTGTTAAAGCAATGAGTCTGACAAGATTTGAGAGAGTAGTGGCATTTTTGGCTTCGCAGATGACTGAGGAGATGGTATGTATGATTATATTTTTTAAAATTGTCAAATATTCCCATTTTTGTTAGTTTTAGTGAAATTTACATTTTGGTAGTTTTTGGCATTTATGTCCTGTAAGACACTAACACCCAGTTTTTGGCGCTAGTGACTTGCTTCTGAATGCTAGTGACCTGTTCCTAGGCACTAGCATCCTAGGGAAGGGTTTTGGCACTATTTTTTGAAATGATTGCCTTATGATTAGTTATATACTATGATGAATGGTTTTGAAATATGTATGATGTGCTTATAAAATAATTTCGTGGCTTTTTGTGTTGTGCAAATGGATATACACTCTAGATATTTTTGTGTGGGTTTTCATTTGAGTACATTGCTTACTTTGGGGTTGTCAGATGTTGAGTGGGGTATATTAGACCGTGCCGACCTATAAAAAATTGCTAGATTAGGAGAGATACCTCATAATATACCTATGTTGATTGCATTGTGTGAGTGATGGTGCATGGATACTTGTAGATTCTGGTTGCTGACAAGAAAGATGAGCGTGACACTAGAGGATGTATATAGGATATTTTGGTTTCCTATAGTGTGAGAGAGAGTGCATATCATGTTGGTATCGGATGCCCGTAGTCAGATGAGGGAGGCAAGATGGTATTTTATAGGGACACAGGTACAAGCCGAGACACATATTGGTTTGGATGTTATTTTGAGATATGGGGTTTCGTGATTGTGTAAATTTATTACAATTATTATAGTCTCATCAATGGAAATGAAGGGTAGAGGAGTGGGAATTTTGTACAATATACATGATATTTATTATAGTATATAGGAGCACGATACTAGGTATACATGGGCACGGTGTGTATTAGCCCATTTGTATAAAGATTTGTATAGATTTATACAAGAGGATCATGGTGGTGGCATAAGAGTGACTACTTTGTTACACATGTGGGAATATGAGCATATTGTTATATTGAGGCCACTTAGTGGGCCATGGACCGAATGGGCTCAAGCTGAGATATTTTCAGTGAGGTGGGTGGGCACTCGTAGTAGGAGGATGGGTATGATCACATATAGGTCGATGATAGATCAAATAGGCCTTAGGGCTATTATATGGAGGTCGTATAGGGACTATGGAGGTTAATTGTAGGATGGTGTGGAGTTGTGGTGCATTTGGTGCAACATGTGATCAGAGGATAACTTCCTAGGGGTGACTGAGTTGTTCCAGGGTGATAAATTATCTAGGTAGTTTGGCATGTCCCAGGATGTGACCCCAGATCCATATTTATGGTGTTGATATATTAGAGTAGCGAGAAAAATAGGGTCGAAGTTGGGCCCAACAGGAGCACAACTAGTGCATCCAGGTCCAGATGAGGCAAATATGGATATAGAGCTTATATAGGTGGATGACTCAGGGTGCACTCAGGAATATATCTAGTGGTAGACAACAAACCTATGGATGTTGTTATTTCCAATAGTGTTGGATGTGTTCATTGGGCTGAAAATTGGTGAGTAGAGGGATGGGATGTTTATTGGTCACTGATGATGAGGTAGATGATGTAACAATGGAGAGAGTGGAGCGTAAGTATTAAGTAGTGGTGTATGTTGTTTGATGATTGTTGCTTAAATGATGAAAATATGTGTAATAGATAATGTTTTTTGTGTAATTCCAGGGGATGCTTATTGGTCACTGATTGTGGACACTTCCATATGCATGTAGACGTGAAACGTGCCCCCAGATGTGCTCGTAGGAGGAGGTATGATAAAACATGTTAATGTTATTTTGGGTGAACATGCCCATTTATTTGATCTATGTTATATAAGTGGCGACATGCATGGTTTTGTTGAGTGAGCGCGTTGAGGCTCACAAAAAGGAAGAGTGATGTAGAGAGGCTATAGGGGAGGAGTCCTAGCTCAAGACATATTTGCATGATATGTGGAGCTACATGGTGAATATGCAGAGTAGACATCAGAGCTTGTTGTGTTATGGAGTCAGGTATAGAGGTATAGAGGCCAAGATCAGTGGAGTAGAGTGAGCGGTGAAGCCTCTAGTTCTAGAGCTACCGCAATTATAGATAATGATAGTGAGGATGATAAATGACATATTTTATATGATGTAGTGATGCATGGGGGATTTTTCCCCTAGAAATTATATTTTGTAACTTATGATTTTATAGGAGATATGTGTGTGTGTGTAGAATTTTTTTGATGTGCTTTGTATAGTATGTGATGATCATAATATGTTCTTACTAATATTGATTTAGTTTGATAGATTCTATAGGAATTGTTGGGATGATTAAGTTGAGATATATTGGTGATGGTTGAAATGTGTTATGATGTGGAAAGAGTAGCAAAGTAATGGACTAGATAAAAAAATTATATCAATAGGAATGTAGAGTATAACATGTGATAAGTAGGAATGTATGTGTTGTAAAGTGTTTGATGAATAAAAGTAGTAATGTTATTTAGATAAGATAAGAGAGGAAAATTATGATGTTATGGTAATGGTATAATGAGGAGATGTAAAATAAGCGTGTGTGTGTAAGATGAAGGGGGGAAGATGAGTTATTCCCCCCCAATGTGAAAGTGAGGTTCATTTTAGTAATAATTCCCTCAACAGTCATGTATG
Source organism: Taxus chinensis (assembly GCA_019776745.2). Lineage (NCBI taxonomy): Eukaryota > Viridiplantae > Streptophyta > Pinopsida > Cupressales > Taxaceae > Taxus > Taxus chinensis. The sequence goes on along the minus strand of CM034152.1, from coordinate 132,216,453 downwards.
AACCTAAAGAACACGAGCATGTCATCGATTAATGAGATGGAAAATGGATGTCATCTACCATAGATGAAGAGTCCTAAGATGCATGGAGGGATCATGTGAAGTAACAATGGTGTGAGAATAGGTGTCAAAGTGGATGTCAGATAAAATGGAGCTAATGATAGGAGGTGTGGTGATAGGAAGTGCGGAAGTAGGTTTATTAGGAAGCCAATGAGACATGGTAGCAATGTGTGAGGGATGAGAGGATGTAACTATAGGTGTATTAGCCTGAGGACGTGGGTGGATGATGACATTAGGAGGTTGGTGGATGATAACCTTAGGAAGAGGTGAAAGTGACATGTGAACAGTGGCAAAAGGTCACTTATGTGGAATTAGAGAGAGAGATCACTCATGAGAGCGATAGGGGGAAACAATAACACCTTTCTCTTCCAATTTTTGTATGCAATCATGGAGAGAATAGAAATCATTGTTATGGTGTCCATTGATGTGGTGGAAATTGCAAAAGGGACGGTCATCATGATGATGCAACCAATGAGGTGGATGATGTTGGCTAGAAGGTAGACAGATTAATTGCTTATCAAGTAAATTTTGTAAGAAATCATGTGGTTTAACATTAGGTGAAAAGTGTAATGTGTCACAGGTGGTGGTAGGGAATAGTTAGGAAAAGTTGTATACGGTGGTGGGGAAGAAGGATGATTACGTAGAGGAGGTGATGGCAATCGAGATGGAGGTGCATTAGATGGAAAAGGAGAGGACCTAGTAAGAAAAGGATGAATATAAAGGTAGAATGAGGTATTATGACATGATCTGCAATTAAATCATTTTCTAAATCGATAACTTTATAGAAAAAAAGAATAAATGTTTCACATGTATACTATAATAGCTTTTCTTTTAATGGAGGAATTAAACCATGAAAAAAGATAAATTACATTTCTGAATCAATAGGATGAAACAATAACTAATGCATACAAGAATTAAAGCGTAAAATGTAATCTAATATTCGTTCATTCTTTCCTTGATGCAAAGAAGGAAAACATTCATATGTTACTTTAGGACCATTTTTAGAAATAAAGCATCTAGGAAAAACATCCTCCATATCATAACAAGTACTAATAGATCCATTAGGAAAATGAGTGTAGCATTAAAGAGCATGATAACAAAAGGCTATGATGAAAAGCTATTAATAATAAATGATCATTAGAATAAGAAGTCATGGCTAATCGGTAATGTTTTAGATGTAAATAGGGGTTGCATGTGTCATCGAAACATGAGAAATTAGGCATGATGAACCCCTTAGGGAAAGTAAAATTTTGAATCTTCTTGGTGATTAAGAAAAATATTGATGAACTGATGAAATAGAGAGGAAGAAGTATCACAAAAAGCCTCATAAAATTATGTGACTAAAGTATTTTCCTAGACTGGGGCACCTGTAAGCACTGCACATCTACTCTGGGGGCCTATGACTTCTCAAATCATTAGTAAACCACCTTTGAATGGTCACGAGATGTTCGTTATCCTTCACTTATTATAGCTAGTATGTTGCACGATGATCACCGATGTAATTGATAGCCTGCAATAAATAAATCACCTACAAAACCCTCAAAAGCGCATCAAATCCCAAAAATAAAATAATGCAAATGAGGGGTTAGATTGTCCTCAGCTTTCAAAGGAGTGATCTTATGACTAAGCGTTACATTACATTTCATACCCAATGTAGTTTTGTGTGTGTGTGTGTAATTGTGCCCTAGGAAGCTCTTGTGTGTGTCACACTTGATAGAAAATAAGTAGCTAGATGTAGAAAATGTAGATAGATGTGTGCATGAAAGAATGAAATTACCCTCATATGAAGTGTATGCAGAACAATGCAGTCCCTTCCTCTTGTGTGGATGCTAGGTGGATACTTGAATGCTCTTGATAATATCTTTGGATGCAACCTTAAGTGGTTATAACTAATGTTTAGTGCTTTATCCTTTATTATGATCACATAACTTTATATTTATATGATTCCCTTGCTTGAATTTTATAATTAGCCCTGAAAAGGATGAATACCAAAAATATAAGATTCTCAAACATCTAGAAAAGACCAAAAAATGTGAGCATAGTACAAAAAGGTCGGGGGCGCCCAGAGGGGATGAGTGCTCCTGGCGCTGGTGTCCTAGATGGTCGCTAGTCCAAGATGAGAAATGCTAAAGTATAAAAAGATAGACTAGGAAATCAGAAGTGTAATACAAAAAGAGAAAATAGAAAGAAATAAAATGTGGCCAAAGACATGGGTTAATTAGTACATTTCTTACTTATGAATCATATGAATAGTAGTATATAATCAAGACTATATAAATACTCAAAGTGCTTGATTTAGTGTATACACTTGGGAATAGGATTTCGAGGAATGGAATTATTGTTAATGGAATCATAATAGGCTATACTCTTAAGGGTAAGGGTATTAAGTTGAGATTACAAATTACCAAAAACATGCATAAGGGATAGGATATCATGTGAAGGAATGGTTGGAGAAGTGAGAGGCATATTATGGGGTTGGATATTTCCATTATGGGTGATCAAGGGAACTTGAGAAGGAGGAGTGGATGTGGAATGAATAAAATGAGGTGTAAGAGGAGGTGAGGAACATGGAAGGTCTATGGGGATGTTAGGTATAGGCTCATGAGACACAATAAGAGGTGCATTAGGTGTAGAAGTGGAATCATATTGGGAAATATTATAAATAACTTCAGAAGTGGAAGAAAGAGGAGTAGTAAAATCACATTCAGCAGTCTTAATAGAAGTAACATAATCACTAATATGTTCATGATCATAATCATAATCACAATCACTATCAATTATATTTTCGCAAACAAGGATTTCATCAAGAGTATCATCAACATATAAAGAACTTATATGAGCAATAACATCATATTTATCATTGCAATCATTGGAAACAATTTCAAAGTAGGAAAATTGGGAGATAAAGATTTAAATTCAATGTGACTACTAATAGGAACATCATTATGCACATCTATATTGTCATTATCAGAAGTAGAAATATTAGCATCTAAGTTTTCACAAGTAAGAACCTCATCATGCAAAGAATCTATATTAATGTTATCATTTGTTATAAGAGGAGGATAGGATGAAATAGCATTGGTGACTATAGCGGATGAGGAAAAACATGATGTAAATTTTTTATTAGGGGAGACTATGCAAAAATTATGGATTTCATAACCAACAAGAAAGGGTTTTTAGAATTCAAGGATTTGTTGGAGGATTATGGGATCATATTGGAGATTGTGCATGAGGTCATGAAATTCATATTTTGTAGCGGAATTTTCAAATACTAGTTGTAAACACATATAGGTCATATCATTCTTGGGAGATGGGAACCTCTATTTATCCATGAGGGTTTTAGGATCCTAACGTAATGAGTTTAAATAAGAATGGGTTCACCAAATTATTTAATTAAAAAATCTATTAAATCTGATTTCAGAGTAACCAACAATATACAATCTGATAAAATGCAATGAAATACAAGTGCTAAGTGCTTATGTAATATGAAAATATAAGAAAATAGGAGAGATATAGGACTTAGGTGATTTATGTGAAACCTGTAGATAGTCAAGATTGTGTATACACTGTAACTGGTAGTGAATGATGTCACATGAGGCTTGTTAGGAGATCTGAATCCCTGCACTGATTTGGATAGGGGTTTCCATAAGAGGAAAAAGGCACCTGAGCGCTGGTATCTGATTATGGGTGCTAGTGACTGTGTAAATATTTGGGATCTGCTTCTTTTTTGGGTCCAAATATTATCCCTTTAATATATTATTTGTCACATTACCTTCATTGTTAGGGTTTTAATCACACATGTAACTCTCAAAACAAACCCTAACTACCTACACAAGCTCACAACCACATCAAATATGGATAAAATATGCAAAATGTGAAGTCATACTGACCCTGACGGTCACTCAAAGAGTGAAATTATTACCAAGCACTGCACTACATTCCAAACCCCATTGATTTATGTATGCTTGTGTATGAAATAGTGTCCTTAGGTTACCCTCACACCAATGACACCAATATAGTGGTATATAGCTAGATAATATGTAAATGTGTGGTATGGAATTCAACACTTCCCCTTTTATGCAGTGTATGCTTCCCAAAAATGTAATCCATTGTGATGGTAGTGATACCATGTAAATGGTATTGTCCCTTATAATTACCATCCAGAATAATAGTGTGTATGTTGTGTATATATATGAATCACTTGTTTGAATTTTGAAACTAGTGACACAAAAGGATGACTATGAACACAAGATAAGGATAAGAAAACAAAAAAGGCCAACCAAAAATTTCAAAATATGTAAAAATAATAAGCACGGCATAAGCTCCTAGAATGGACATGCACTAGTGTCTAGAGTGGGTGCTAGTGTCGTTGGATAAATGACAACATATGTGAAAAGAAAGACAGACAGGGATCCCTGTGACCTGACCAATAGTGCGTACAAACATGATAGATGTAGGAAAGGTTCATAATATAAATAAATCAAAGAAGATATGTGGAAAAAAGATTTTGTCACTAGTGAAGAATTTTCTTATTTAATATTATTTATGCATATAACAACATTTTGATGACATAGTAAGATAGTAACATGTGTGTCATTTTGTGTCTATAGATAACAATTTTTTAATACCCACCCAATGTGAAGGAAAACACCAACAACACATAAACAATACCAAATCTAAAACATAATATTTACCACATTTAACACAATAATTTATCACAAACTCAGGAACCCAATACAAAATAGAGAGAAGGTACACATATCCAATCTAAAAATGAAATAAATAAAAGTAACATATTATGAGGGTGGATGTCACAAATAACACATAACATAATACCACAACAATTAGGATTCACAATAGTATATTTATAGATAAGGTTAACATAGACCCCAAAGTAAAACTTCCCTCAATATAAGTCCATCCTTTAAATCAATCACATGAAATTCTCTCAAATTGACATAGTGTAGTTAAAACATGCTGAACAAAAATAAATATATTTTCCTCAAGGATCCATCATAATCAACATCAAAATAACAACACGTCATCAAATTGCATTAATTAATCCACAAAGGAGTAATATAATAACCTAACAAAAAACATTAGAGCATCTCACTTACTAACCAAAGGAGCACTAAAACAACTCACTCAAGAGCATATTACCATTGGTATGCAATGTTAATATAATGAGTCAATGTTAATAGGTATGAGGTTTCTAATAATGGCATGGCTATAAATGTTGAATGAGGTAATTTATGGAGTAAACCTTGAGGTTAGTCGTCTTTTTTATTAAATATATTTATATAGAAACTAGAAAGGTGAGATTTGATTTGGTCAATGTGTGATTTGAATAAGGATAGAGGCTTTAGGGGTTAAAAGGATCAATAATTCCATACATATATACATGTTTGTCAAATGTCATTAAAAGATATATAGTCATCAAATGTAATTGTGAAAGGGTATAAGGGAAAGACAAGGTGCATAAAGAAACATGATAAAAATTTAAAGGTCAAAAGGAGTAAAATTTTCACAAGATAAAGTCATCAAATGTATTTAATATGAAGTACAATGAATGGAGATAATCAATATTTCATGTCTTATGAGAAAATAACCAATATTTTTGTTTTCAATCAAAATCATGCATCAGTAACACATGTTATAATCACAGTAGCAATGATATTCATAGATATAACTCACTAGCCTACTGATCTCTCCTAATATGCAATGTTATGTGACAAAATCCCCATGTAATAATTTGGGAGAAGATAAAAAAAAATTAAACCTTTGTTAAAAGGGAATATGATAACATTGAACCTTAATAAATGGAGTATTATGTTATGACCCTTAATAAGGGAGTGTAATATAATGACCCTTGTTAAAATGGAGTGAAATATTTAATAGACCTAATTAAATGGGAATGTAATAGTTCTACATAGTTATGAACAAATGTGTTGGTTGTCAACAAACCGAGATATACCTATAAAAGGTTGAACAATGATTAGTGGAGATACATAAAAAAAACATTGAGAAATATTTTAATACATTTGAATATGTCTCGTGTGTGGAAAGATGAAGGTGAGTTGGGGGACTTTGGATAAGGGTGCATACAAAGTGTATCCTAATATGTGGTGTAAAATTATAACCCCAAATGGTTCTTGGCAAGGGAATGGTATGAATTTTCCTCCATGGATAAACAACCATAGCTTAAGATGCTATATCCATACACATAAGACAAAACCATAATTTGATTTATCAAAAGCAAACGATATGTATTTCACTCTTATAAACAAACACAATTTGATCTTTGTAATTTGAATGATTTCATTACGAATAGAGATATGTATGTTTGATTGGTTATAATATATGTTGTTATTTTATTGACTCGAATCAGAAAATTCAGAAAAACCATGGTTGTATACAATTATACGATTAATCTAAATGAAATGATAATTTCGATTGCAATATTTGTTGTGTACTGTAATTTTTAAATTCATGGATAAATTTATATGAGATTGTAAAAATAATTGTATACATTATGAACTTCTTAGATTAAAATTATACAACTTTCTTTTATTGGTCCACATGTTGCTATATTGTTGTTACTGTTTTACAAAACCTTGCCACTTTTCAAATAGATGTATAATGTTTCACTTAACAATATTGTTGACTTAGTTGAACTCCTTGTGTGTAGAATCTACAATATATTTCCACCTTTCATAATTTATGAGTCCCAATTTTTTAAGTTTTCCTTCCTCTTCTTCCAACCAAGCTGATCCTCTTCAAAAAGAAATGAATATCGGGGCATATTTGAGCAATAATAGTTTACTTGTAAGTACACCCAATGAAAAACATGCACATGAGGTTGTGAATGAGGGCACATGTGATGTTGCGCATAGGCCTAATGTGGAAAAGTAAATTATTTCTCAGTCAAAGGTGCATGTTCCAACATTAGATAAATCAATAAAAAAGAGCATGGTACTTCAAATCCACAAGTCCATGGGCCTTCTTTTCAATTTTTTGAGAAAATAAAGAAGATAAATGTTAATGTGATGATGTGGGATGCTTTGGATATTACATCACATAGAGATATCATACATGAATCTCTAAAACATCTCCCTCAATTTGATTTAGTTATCAAAATACTCATGTTGGTGTTAACTTGTGGCAAGCAGAGGAAAAATAAGCAAGCAAAGTTGCGAAGACTCCACCATTTTATGTCTTTAAGTCTGGGAAAACATATGGTTTACAATTACATGATTGAATCAGGGGCTAGTACTTTTGTAATTCCTAAGACAATTTCTAATGTCCCAGGTCTTGAATATATCCCTATTTCTAAAGGTGTATTTGAAACTTTGTGGCACAACTGGTAGCCTCCTAGGAGTGATCAAAGACCTTGATTTAATCCTTAGTGTTTGTCTAAGTTTAACCATAGCTCAAGATGTATCAGTCATTTACTTGCTTCCTTTAATTTCCATTTTCCTATCAAGTGATTTCACATCCAAGGTGGGTGGTTACTTGTCTTCTGATTGGTCTCATATGCTTCTAAGGACTAGGTATGGTACTTTGTTTACCATACAATTTGAACCTATCTTTACTTATCATGTTGAGTCTTATGACCCTTCTCCTCTCCAATATAATTTTCTCATTCATGAATACCAAGAGCATAAGTCATTTTCAGTAGATCAACATATCCCTTCTCCAATCCATGATATTTTATTGGATGAGTGAGCTAAGGTTCATTATGAATTTTATCCTTATAATACAAATGTGGAAACTGGACTTGGAACCTACTGCATTCATGAAGAATAATCTACTTTCCCCACACTACTTAAGAAAGAAAACGATAGTGATTCTATATTATGGAAGATGTTATTTGATGGTTCTAGAAGCAAAAATGGAGCTAAGGTAGGTGTTGTATTAATTTCCCCGACGAGTGAGAAATTCTTATTTGCTCATAGATTACAATTTTGTGTGTGTTAAAAATGTAGTAGAGTATAAGGAATTGATGCATGGTCTTATAATTAATAAAAAGAGATAGATTAAGACATTGTAAGTATTTGGAGACACTGAATTGGTCATCCATCAAGTTAGAGGGCAGTGTGCCACCAAGAATAATCTTTTGAAATCTTACAAACATAGATTTTGGGACCTCTTGGAGAGTTTTGATGCTCTCAATCTGTAAGTGGTGCTAAGAAAATTAAACAAATAATCAAACCAAATGGAATCCCTTGGATAAAAATTTTCACCAGTTTAAGGCTTCATCCAAGGAAATCATAAACATATTGAGTTTGTAATCAGACCATTGGTTTAAGACAATGAGATCATATGGCAGGTATTTGATAGTGAAGAACAAATTTTCCAGTTCATCTAGAATGAAGCTAAGTTTTCTTTTAAAATGCAATCTGATTTGCATGACACCTATAATGATCTAGTGATTCAATTAAATACAAATAAATTACCTAAAGGATTGATCATCTTAGATCATATTTTAATCCCTGATGATGAGTTTCAAGGAGAATAAAAGAAAATAAAAAAACAAGGCAAGAAGACTTCCATCTAATCACTATTGTGAAAGGTAAGGAATTATTGTTTGGAAAGATATGTGATGAAGATGAAAAACATTACTTTATTTCCTTATGTCAAAATTTAAATGATACCTTCTCATGGTATTATGAAGATGTTAAGGGGTTTGATCCAAACATTGTTCAACACTCTATTGATCTTGATCCTAACATAAAACCAATTAGATAAAAGTAAAGACCTATCAATCCAAAGATAGAGCCACTCATGAGGAAGGGATTATCCAAGCTGATTGAGGAAAAAATAATATTTCCCATCAAATACTCTACTTCGGTGGAAAATCTAGTTCCGGTGAGGAAGAAGAATGGAGAAATCAAACTTTGTGTTGATTTCACATACTTGAACAAAGATTTCCTAAAGGATCACCATCCTCTACCTTCCATGGATAAAATTCTACATGTTGTAGCAAGAGATGAAAGGTTTTATGTTCTTGATGGATACTTAGGTTTTAATCAAATTAAGTTCATAGAGGAGCATCAGTTCAAAACTACACTTACAACCAAGTGGGGAACATATGCTTATCAAAAAATGTCTTTGTGTTTATCAAATGTAGGTGTTATATTTTAAAGAGAAATGGATATTTCTTTTAAAGGATATATCAATCCGGTCATCCTTGTCTATTTAGATGTTATTACCATTTTCTCAAAGAAGGGTGAAGATCATATAAATCATCTTGAGCAATTATATGAGAAATGTAGAGAGTTTGGGGTGTCTCTTAGACCCAAGAAGTGTAACTTTGCAGTCCCTTGGGCAAATCTCTTAGGGCATGTTGTTTGAAAATATGGCATTGTAAGTGATCCTGAAATAATCTCATCTATCCTCTCTTTCTTTGCCAACTCAGAAGAAATCCTTCCAATCATTCCTTGCAAAAATTAACTTTGTTACGAGATTCATTCCTGATTTTATAGGTTTGGTTCATCCTATCACTCTAATGCTCAAGAAGGATTTAATTTTTAAATGGACTGCAATAGGAAAAGAGATCTTTTCCAAGATCAAGCAAGAAATTTATCAATATCATATGCTTATAAATCCCAACTATGCCAAATATTTTATCTTATATGCATATGGGGCTGATTGATATTGTTTTGACGTAGAAAATTTACCAAGAATTAGAGCAGCCAGTGGCCTTCTCCAGTCAAACGTTGAAGGATTATGAGTTGAAATATAGTCACATAGAAAACTAGGTATTTTCCATTATGATATCTCTTAAAAAATTCAAAAGTATTCTTGCCACTAATCATGATAAAGTTCTAGTCTCACATTCTAGCATGAGAGACTTCATCATGGGAGCAAAAATCAGTGAGAAAAGAGTGGGATGGGTAACCAAAATAATGGAATATGATGTAACTATTAAAACCAAAAAAATGGTAAGATGTAAAGTGTTGTGTGAGCAACTTGCTAAAGATGCTCAGGAAAATAAAAAATAAGTATCTCTCTTTATGGAGGAGGAATAAGAAAAAACAACTAAGGAACTTCCACGTAATAAAGAAACTCAACAAGATAGAGGAAATTGATCCAATGCACACAGCTGGATTGGTGATATGTCAACATTTAATCTACTGGTGCATATCCTCTTATATTAAACAAAAAGAAGAAGACATTTGAGGTTACAATCAATCAGCCATTCTATCAATCGGGTCTTGACTTCATTGGCATGTTTGACCCACCATCAAGTGTTAGCCACAAATGGGTTTTAACAGAAAAATATTACTTCATCATGTGGATAGAAGTTGTAGCACTCAAGGAAGCTACTGAATTAGTCATACTTGACTTTCTTGAGGACATTGTGATAAGGTTTGGAATTCCTCAAACTATCATCTCTGATAACGAGTAATATTTCTTAGGATCTTAAATTTCTAATTGGGTTCTTGGACTTGGAATCTATTTAAAGACTTCTTCCAATTACTATTGTCAATGTAATATTTTGACAGATTCTACTAACAAGTACTTGATTATAGTCATGAAGAGGACAATGGATATCAACTAGAGGCAGTGTCATGAAAAGATGATAAATACACTTTAGGATGATAGAATAATAGTGAAGAAGGCAATTGACACTTCTCTGTACAAACTTGTTAAAGGTAAAGAATTTAAGCTTTCTTTATCACTTGAATTTCCTTCACTAGAGCTGGTCCAACAATTATAATTTGAGGGTATAAATAAAAAAGGTAGAGCTGGTGGAACTTGAATAATTAAGAAATTATTCCAAGATAATATTAGAGAAGCATCACAAATCAACCAAGCAGTGGTTTGATAAGAAGTCTAGAGCTTTGACTTTCAAATTTGGTGATCTAGTATTGAAATGGGATGTAGACATAGCTAAACTAGGGTGACACTCTAAGTTTAATGCACTTTAGAGTGGGACATATATCATCACTATTTACAAAGAGGCCAAATCTTTTGAGTTGTCCAATCCTGATGGAAATGCATTACAAATCTCAGTCAATGGAATTTATCTCAAACATTTCCATTAGGTTGTTCCATTGCATCATGTACATATTAGAGTAGTTTCAGTTCCTCAAATTGATTTCAGTGCAGTATTTTATTAGTAGTTTTGGTTTCCTTTACAATGTGTGTACTTTGTGTGTGTGTGTGTGTTTTGTTGCTTTTGTATGGTTTTGTCTTTACTCAAGGTTTTAGAGGAGGATATTTTTCAGAGATGTTGCATAAAGTAATTTATATCAATTTGCATTCCTTATCATATTGGGGAGTTGCATCTGGTAATTTTTCACATGTGTTCCTAGGATTTTGGTGGAAAGTCTATTGTAAAATATTTTTCCACTCTCATTAAACTTTAAATCATAACATTCTTCATATTGGAACAATCAAGTCAGAACAAGGTCCAAATAGTGCTTCATTTGGATTCAGGGGAAAATCTTCAGGTTACGGATCAATTTTCATGACTTCAAGATGACTTCATGCCCAATGGATGCTTCAAGGCCAATGATATTCATATTTAGCAGGTAAATATCCCTAAAAGTCACAAAAAATTTGTCTAAAATAACCCCTAGCTATTTTTGGGCAACTTGTAGTTCCATTTTGGCTTTGGCACCATGTGTTGAGGCTACGCACACTTTTGTCTTCTCCTTTTACGTATTTCCCTGGTTGTGATTCCTTTCATGTGCTCAAGTGCTCTCCTTTCTTCCTTTCATGTCCCTCACCCTCTTTTACACATATTTTTCACACTCATATTCCTCCTATCCCATTTGCAAGTTTTTTTTCCTTTCGTGTTTTTCTTCATGCTCTAAACTTCTATGCACTCATTATGTTCCTCTAGGATTTTCTTGCATCGTTACAAGTATTTTTTGTGCCTCCCCTCACACACTTTCCACTTTCTTCTTGGTATGCTTGTGTGTGGACCTTTTATGCTCGCACTCCCATGCTTTCACTTGGTGGGTCTTTGATTTTCTTTTACACTTTTACATGATCTTGTAAGCATGCACCCCTTCCCTAAAATGCGTGCATCCCCTAGCATGTACTTGCAGGCTTCTTTTACATTCTTTCATTATGATGCAACCGTTCTCTTCTGCCCCTAGCTTCTGCCCATTCACCACAAGTTTTCACCCCCACACCAATGTCCCTGCGACATGTGTCAACTCTGGGGACTTGGGATTTAATTTGCATTTTCCAAATACGAATGACAGGTTTCCAACTGTGATCAAATCCTCACAGTGAATGAAAACACGAAACATGGCAGGACCTAGAATTGCAGTCAACTCTCAAATCCTCACACCCAATCTGATGGTGCCACGTGTCTGGCGTGTTTCTCTCACAGTGTAGATCTTCAGACAACCATATCTTTCGAATGAAAAATTCAAATCAAGTATAAATGGTCTCATTGGAAAGATCACTAAATGAGCTACACTTTGGAATAAAAAATCAAATTTTGGTGAGATTTGGTGGCTGAAAAGTGAAAAACATGATTTAAGCAATTAATGTGCAACTACAACAACTCAACTACCTAGATTTAATAAAGCATGTTATCTTTCCTTCCTCTATAAGTAACCTGACATGGGGGGATGGATTTGACAGAATTCCCATGTTGTTTTGTAGGCATTAAATGCATCTTGGTGGTGGTTGTAGCCTTGAAACCAAGTTTTCCTCTTTTTCCCCTCCTTTTTCTCTTTGTCATTTTATATATATTGTAATGTAAGGCCCATTTGTAAAGTTCAGACCCTCTTGGAATGCAAGGGTATTATTCATAGTATTACATTAGTACATTTTGAGTTATAGAACTCAAATCTAGACTTCCGCAAGGCATTTCTTACCTCCATCCTTCATTGTAATGGACCGCGCATCCTCTTGAAGCAATAAAATCTTTGTTTTGTGGCTATTCTCTACCCTAGCCTGTGTTTATTGAATTTTCTTACCTTTCTATTATGGTTTTTTTGTATTGTGCATGTTGTCTCTCTTTGTAAGCTTTTATTTTTGTTGTGCTTCATGAAAATGAGAGTTTGAATGCTTTATTGGACTTTGGTACTTAAGTATGCCCTCTCCTTCATTTTCTCCCATTTTCACTCATCTGAGAGTGTCTTTCCCCCTTATTTGTGGTGTTATCACCTATGTTAACTTAGGATTTCCATTTATCATGCATCTTTCTCTTCCCCTGGTCCCTTGGATTGTTAGAGTAGGATTAAATAGTTGCATTTCCTTCCTTTAGAGTAGTTTTAGCATTAGGAATAGGTAGCGGAATCCGGCATTCTCCAAAGGTCTGTCTCAGGTGCAAATTCCACAACTTGGAGACAGTCCCATGTTGCCTTTGATTCAAGTGTGGGTGTAATTTTGAGCTTTAACAATTATCTAACCAAAATAATAAAACTTGCGTAGATATAAGTTATGTAACAATATTTGCATGGATTGAACATATTTTATTAAATACATAAATGATGATTAAATATACTAAAAATTTCATAAGTGAACTCCCAAACATGCACCCTCATACCAACATCCATGGATGTGGAAGGTCCAATAGCCACATGTTTAACATCAAATTTTGATTTTAAGACCAACATCGTTATATGAAAAAATGGCATGTAAAATATTTACTAATTTATTAATATTTATACATGAGAAATTATCACACCTGTAAAAAAATGTGAGGAAGTGGAATGTGATGTGTTTTTTTACCCTCAAATTTAATAATAAATACACATTACTCATTAATTTTCTTTCATAATGAATTAATATTGTTAATGATAAAATTATATATATTCTAAATTACATTTAAATTTATGTAAAATTACCTACTATCAAATACCAAAGGTCGAATGTAGTAGGATGTATTTGATGAGAATTTTATCCAACACATAATCATGATGTGTCTCTTTTGATTGATCACCATATTCAGCCTGTGAATCATCTTTAATAGGCTATGTAGCATCCTTATCAACCTCATATGTTCCTACATACCTACAAGCATGAAAAAATTGTGATATGATGTCCAATGCTTTGAATGACCACCATCATCATCATAGGATAGATGTTTTTGGTGATGAACCAAGGAATGTGTTGGAGAACTAACATATAGAGTGTTTAAATCTCCATGTTTGCCTTCACAACTAAAGAGATTGTCACATGCTGAATACATGGGCGAGAAAGGGGTCTTACTAGTCGATTTCATAAATGTAGTGCCCTCAATCTATCTTTTATAGAGTCTTTTCCTCTACCTTAGAAGTCTTGAATATCACAATAGTTTGGAATTTCATTGAGGATGAACTCACAATAGAGTTTCCTCAAGAAATATTGAGGTACATTAATTTTTTGCAAGGTGATGGTCAAACACCATCCACTATTTATCCCAAAAATTATTTTTTTATCTCCTCATGGTTGCACCAATGGATTTTGAGTCTTCTGCACTTTAGTTATAAGAGTGCATTTGTTTTGGGGTCCATAATCAAAGCACATAGCTTTTCTTTGGTGATATTTTTTCTTCATCACATCATAAGACAATTTGTTATCATAAAAATTGAGACAAGTGATTTTATATTCCATCCACATGTTTATTTGACATGTCATGGTATAAATATGATATATTAATGACTCTAATGATAATACAAGAGCTTGGCAGTGGATAATCCTGGAATTTGGACTTGTTAGGGTTTTTATTGAACCTTGAATTTGAGCTTTGTTATTTTTTAATCTCCCCCCAAAAATAATTTAAATATTAGGAGGGGATGAGAATTTTAGGAGGCATTTGAGGCAGGTTTTTTTAACCCTTCTCTCCAAATGGAGGGTTTTCAAGTAAATATTTTGGATCCACTAAAATTGAAATAAAAATGAATTAGGAACAATGCAAGAAAAATTAAGTTTGATCACTAAAACTACCCTAAATTCATTTTAAACTTACCTCTTGAAATTTCCACCGTAGTTAATTCATTGTGTGGAAGGATTTGAGCTCAACTAAACTCACTCACATTATTTCTTGTTCATATTTTTTTCTCAATCATGTTTTTTAGTCAAGAGAAAATGTAAAATGCTCGGTCTTGGTTGATCCTTTTTGTTTTATTTTTTGACAGCCATAATGCATGTGCACTATGTACAAAATGTTCCAAAAGTGGATTTTCAGCCACTTTTTGGTCCCCCATTTCCATGCACATATATTTATATTCATTCTCCATGTTTAGTTGACTAAGCATTTTTATTTGTTAACTAAATTATAGAAAAACTATGTGCTAATGAGGACATCAACCAATTAAAGGGGGGGAAATGTTATGTGCCGAAATACCCATGTAATAATTTGGGAGAAGATAAATGATTTAAGACCCTTGTTAAAAAGGAGTATGATAAATTTATCCCTTATTATATGGAGTGTGATAAATTTGACCCTTATAAGGAAGTGGAATGTAACGAATTTTTTTTAATTAAAAGGTATTGGTAAAGGTTTTGATGGGTTTCCCCTCCCTTACAACAGAAAAAATAAATTCTAACATAAAAAAAATTTATACAACCATAGAAGAAACAAAAAAAAACTAGTAAAGTAGTATAGCACACATAGGGGCAAACATCAGTGTCAACAAAAGGTTGATTACCCAAAAAGATTATTTAGACTAAGGGAATATTCCCACTCATCCTTTGTTTCATTTAAGTTGTTTTTCCATAGATTTGCATTTATTCTGGTTATTATTCTCAGTGGTTTTAGCACTCTTAGGTTTATTGCTTTTACCTATTCTAGAAAATTATATGCCCACTTTAACAAACTTCATTTTTGTATAAAATCATACATAGAATCAACATTCTTAATAAACCTAGCTAGAAAAAAGCATGTTTACTTAAAATTATAATAGGGGAAAATTTCATCCAACTAAAAATGTAGAATTAAGCTCTAGGATCCAAAATATGTTATAGGACTTATTCTAAGCTAGATAAACTAAAGATCAAATTCTTAAATCTTAGTACCTGGATTTGAATGGGAAAGAAAGAATTTTTCCAATCTCCAATATTCCAATAGGATCACAGATATGGAATTTTAATGTGGCCTGTAGGAATATCATTTCACAAAAATTATCTTGGCTTCCAAGATCAAGAAACAAAATCAGGTTTTGGGAAGACTCTTGGTTAGGTTTCCCCCATTGAATTAGTTGGATAGATTGGATGAGATAAAAAAAAATTGGTCTAAGAACATATGGGGTATTATCCTCTAAAAACTATGTCATTATAGCCTCTAGCCTATAATGTGATTTGTTGGTTTGGAAAGAATGGAGTGGCCTAAATGGTCCCCTGTATCGAATTCAAATAATAGAATAAATCTTCAAAAGCATAACCTTACCATTCATAGGCAATGAGGATTACTTAATATGGCCAGGATATCCTTTTGGACTCTATGTGGTCAAATATGGTTACAACCTTTTATCTCTTCAAGAAGTTGATATTGTCCCAGAAGATTGTTCATATAAAAGAAGTTGGGATAAATGGAATCTTCCAAAATCAAGAACCTTAACCTAGCTAATACCCCTCACTAAAATTATCACTTATGGAAAATTGATTAAAAGGGGATGGTATGGCCCATCTAGATTCCATTTTGTGAATATCAAGATGAGAATGTAAATTATATCTTCCTTCAATTCCCATTTGGTCAAGGTATATGGAAATGCATTATATAGAAACTTTTCTTGGTATAAGTATTCTAGAGGATTAAATATTGGTATAAGGTATATTGGTATAAGTTTCTGACTTCTTAGCCAACTCAAGGTATGATAGGGATATATTTGTAAAATTGGTAAGTGAGGATCCCCTAGATTGGTCAGGATTAGGAAATATCCTCCACTTAGATAAGATTAATGTCAAGTAATGAATGTGAGAGAAAAAAAAATTAATATTTCATCTCCCCTTCATTGGAAAATCATCTCTCCTACGATCTTTATCGGTGCATTAGTTTTCTATAAGGAAAATAATGGCTCATATACCCACTAATTTGATGAGTGAATTATTCTGAATGGGGAAATCAGAGGTAAGTCGTATACACCATGTTCTTTATTTTTTGGATCCCATACACTCTCTAACGTAATTTTATACTCCAGA
Organism: Taxus chinensis; assembly: GCA_019776745.2. Lineage (NCBI taxonomy): Eukaryota > Viridiplantae > Streptophyta > Pinopsida > Cupressales > Taxaceae > Taxus > Taxus chinensis. The sequence continues at coordinate 132,199,302 of CM034152.1, read as the reverse complement.
TGTTGTTAGGATGGGTTTCTTGTCAAGGCTTGTTTCTTTCTCCCTTATTTTTATGTTTATTAGTTTGTTGACCAACATCTTCTCTTCTGTGATGACTTCTCTTCCGCCCAAGCCTTGAAATTGAAGGGGGTGATGCTTCTGATAATTTTTTGTGTTTTTCGTAATGGAAATTATGTTTGAGTTCCTAGATATCATCTTTTATCTATGTCCACCCTATGAAGGTGTCTCAAAATTTCTCAGACATGACAATCAGAATGTTTTCCAATAGATTGGATGTCATTGAAAAGAGACTTTCCTTCCATTACTTTTTCAGACATGACACTCAAAATTTATTCATGCCTTCTCTACCATGGTGAATTGACTTTCCTCCTTGCTTGGATTATATATGTTGTATTCTATATGTTGTTAATTATGTTATCCGTCCCCTCTTAAACAATACATTTTGTGTTATTATAAGTTTCCTTTTTGTAAATTTTTCTCTATACACATTATGTAACTACTCTTTTTTTTGGGTGAGTGCACCAATAGATCCCTCATTTTAATTATTAAAAAATATCAACATTCTTAATTCAATTTTTCATTACAATATTATTCAACACTTATCATTTTTTTCTTTGAGGATAATTTACTCTTTCTCCATTTCTAATTGATTTTTCTTCATTTTTTTGATGTTTTCATTTAATTGGAAACATTCAACATATAGTCCCAACTTATCATCCTTGATATTCAGGTATTTTTTTTTTCCATTTTTCTCCATTTCCTCGTGCATTTTGTGGATGAACTTCTTCAAAATGGAAACTTCACCCACAAAATTCTTAAGAACATTGTTGTGGGATTATATTGTATTGTCGGAATCGACCACTATATTCAAGTCAATTTCAAGGGTCTTAGATTTAATAGGAGTGGGTTTATCATAATCCTCCATGATGCCAAAATAATTATCCTTAGTAGAGTGAGGGGGTTGTTGGATTCATCTTCAGTATCAATTTTCTCATCCAATTTTTTGTGAATAATACCTTTTCCATGCTTTCTTTTTCCATACTTCATTACGAATATTGTTTTTCCATAGCTTTTCTCGTGGTATCCTGTTGCTCATATGATAGTGTCTTCCGGATTTTTCTCTACCTTTAAGGTGGTACGTATCCTATAAATGGCCAACGCTCCTCCCATTCCAACAACTGTTGCAACTAGTGGACATGGTTCCCAAGTGCACGAGGAAGTTTGTGTTGAAAGTTTACGATGAGGTATGAAATTTTTTTCCCCATATGTTATTATTTCTGATGAATGTTTAGATTTTGTGGTCAAGTGGTATCAAAATCATTGCCTTATTATGTATTTCTATGCATGCATACCTTTTGAAACCTACCTGTAGAACTGGAAGAAAAAACACTCGAATTCGAACGATATCCTGGTCCCAGGTGTCCATAACCTCACCAAGGGGTTTTATATGTTCTCTTTTCATGAGCCTTATCAACTTCGAGCCCATTTTCTCAAGTCGATGTGCGGGTACTTAGGAAATACCCTGCTTGTTGTTTCATAGTGGACCCCGAATTTTTGTCCCACCAGCCAAATCTCATTAAAAATCCTAGCTTGTATTGAATTTCTTGGCCTTCTCATCCATATTTGGACGTTCATACTAGAGATTGTGAAACCCATTGACTGGGTGATTTTCCACGAACAGGAGAATTTTTTTCGCTCATCCCAACAAGCTTGTGTGTGTTGAGGTGGACCTTGCGACAAATTTACGGGACCATCTGGATATTCAGGTTGGGTCCTTGAGTATCTTTCAAAATTTTGTCTATTTGAACCTCCTCAATACATGTTTCAACTATTAGGCCCCAAACCATCACATTTTGGATTGTCTTCTTTTGGCTTGCTTCAAGCCTACATCATCTCAACCCACCGGCCATAAGCCCAAAAATGACCCTCCAGCTAATGGTTATATTGTGGTGTGGGCCAAGAAGAGATTTGGTGTGAAACCTTTTATTAAGGTTTTACCTTATGTCTCTTCCCCTCCTCCTTCCAATAATGATCCATGATTGGAGCCACCTTGTCCTTCAGTTTCCATTCCTTCCAAACCCTCGCAGAGTCAAGTTACTCTACCCAATTCAAAGAATACTGGGAATTTTGCATCAACTTATCTCCCTTTGCGACATTATCACATTCCACCTCAAGAGGTTTCACATGGACTAAGAGGGGATAATGAGGCTAAGTGTCGCTTCATCCATGTTGAGCAATCTGATTCAGACCAGATTCTTCTTGCTAACAATTTTTTCATTCTCATCTTCTAGGATGGAATTCCGGACAGGTGGGAGGAATTTGACATATCTGAATTTTAATGAATTTCATGTCTTGGAATTTTCAAGGTCTTACAGATCCCTCACAACAATTATCTTTTCGGTTAGCTTGCTAGTTAATTAGTATTTTAGATATTATTTGTTTACAAGAAATCAAGATTTCTAGTTTTTTCTTCAGAATACTCTTAATTACATTGCCCAGGATTTTACACATTTTCACACACAACATATCGATGGTAGAGGTGGTGCTATCATTTCTATAACACCAAAAATTTTGACATTAATCAACACCTCAGGCCAGGATCCTAGTAATAGGGCTCTTTGGTTGATTATGAGTATTAATGACCTTTATTTTGGTATTCTTAACATTTATGCCCCTAATGATGGTCCCAAAAGAAAAACATTATGGAAATGGTTAGGTGATAACTTACCATTTACTTATTGGCTAGTGTGTGCCGACTTTAATATGGTGGAACACCCAAATGATAAATGTGGCACCCTTCTTATCCACTAGTGTGTTATGGAGTGTGCAGTCTGGTATTATTTTTAAATTCGTTGGGGTATTTCCAATCCTTTTCTCATACCAGGGAAGAAATTTAAAGACCGTGCCTGGTTCACTTGGACCAATCTTCAAGAAGGATATGATTGGGTTTTAAAATGTCTTAACCGTACACTTCTTTCCCAACATCCTTTTTTTTATTTTGACATGCAAGGATCCTATGTTATCAAGGTATGGTCATAAGTTATTTTGTCAGACCACCATGTAATAAAATTTAAGGTTGTTTGGCAAGGGGGACCTCCCAAGGTGCCCAAAAATCAATTTTATCTCAATGTTTCTCTGTTAAGTCATCCTGGAGTAGTCCCAATTATTTCCAAAATTTGGAACATGGCAACACATCGGCCTTTTGCTATGAGCTAGATTTCTTGGTGAGAGGTGGCGATTCATCACACCACCAATTTCCTCTGTTTCTTCGGTAAATAGGTGGCTCGTGTCCATAGGCAGGCTGATTCGGATCTACATAAAGAATTTTGAAGGATCTCTCTACTTCTCGAGAAAAATTCTTTCGATGCTCATCTCCAGTCCCCGGCTATTGGTATTCGGCATAAGCTCGAGCTTATTGAATCACACTTGGCCCTTCATGTGAAAATCCGGTCGATATTACATTGGCTTAAGGTGGGATACAAAGCCTAAAAAAAAAATTCAAATCCCTCTAGGCTAATCATGCTCGTCAACATATCAAATTTGTTTATGACTCTCACTAATGGCTTACTGAGCTCCCAAAGATAACTAATTATTTTTTCAAGCACTATCGTTTGGTTTTTCAAGCTCAAGAGGATTCAATTGAGTGAGCTACTACCAAAAAAATGTATTGATTTTGTGCCTAGTAAAATTTCACCCCAAGATTGTGCTCATTTTGAAACTCCTCTCACTTTGGAGGAGCTCCATACAACCTTGCTCTGAATTGCTGATCATAATTCTTTAGATCTGGATGGTTTCTCGAGTGAAATCTACAAATAAACCTAGTCTTTTTTGGGAATTTATTTTCTTTGGGTTTACAACAAAGCTCTCCAAACTTACTCTCTAGGGAGTTTCATCAATAAAAGCAACATCAAGTTCATCCCCAAGTATGGAGATCTGAAACAAATGAATAATTAGCAGCTAATCACCTTATTAAATGTTTCTAACAAAATTATTGCCAAGGCGTTGGCTCTGTGCATTGCAGATCTCCTATCTAAAATAATTCAGCCTGAACATACTAGTTTTGTTAAAGGCTAGTACATTTTGGATAATCTTCTTGCAGTATAGGAAGGCATGGAATGGTCACGGGTTTCTTAACAGTGACCTCTCTTACTAAAAATTGATTTCGATAAAGCTTATGATCACATCGAGTGTCCTTTCATCCTTTTCATGCTTAAAGCCCTTGGCTTTGGAAAATTACTTCAATTGGTTATTATCACATTGTTTTCTAATGCATCTTCTTGGCTCACCATTAATGGTCACTAATCCACTGCCATTTGCCTTTTCTACTCTATTATATAGGGGTTCCCTCTTGAGTCGGAATTGTTTTTATTTGTTGCTGAATAGTTGGGTTATTTAATTGTGCATCAAGCTTCCCAGGGTCTTATTCATGGTATTTTCCTTACGGATCATACGTCTCAACTTATCAATAGATATTTCATTCATGATTCCTTCTTTGCTATTGCAGAATCAGAGTAGAATGCTGCCAGAGTCTTCGAGTGTCTAGACACTTTTTGTTTGGCTTCTAGCTCCAGTATTTAATTGGCCAAAACCTTGGGATATCAGATAAGTTGTTTTCCTCTTTTGGACTGGTTAAAGTTCTACCCATGGAAATGGATTCACCGTCATGAGTAATTCATATTTTTAGGCATTCTTTTTACCTTCGATAGTGACTTTGTGACATTGTGGCAATATGTTCTTAACAGAGTTGAGAAGAAAGTTACCAAGTGGTCTTCCAAACATCTCTCTTTAGATGGTAAATTCCAAGTCTACATTAAGATTCTTTTTGTTACTCATGTCAATTACTTTATGTATCGGTGCCCTTCTTACAATTCGTTCACTCGGTTTACCAAGCTTCTCTAGGACATTTTATATTGTAAAAGTTCTGGCTCATTTGGCTTCCACATAGTAGCATGGGAAGTCTATTGCCTTCCTTGATAGTAAGGTGACATGGGGATCATTGATGTCTACTGACAAAGCATTTCCTTATACCCTAAACGGGTGATCTGATGTCTATTGGGCAATTAGGCCTAGAAAATTTTGTTGCACCATTGCATAGAATCTAGAGCCCCTTGTGGAAATAAGTGTTGGAGCAATATTGGGTTACATACTATTATTATCACTTCGGATCATATCAAAATTACAGGTACCTTTATGGCCAAGGGTATATGAAAATCCTTCAAGCAATTTAATCCTTTGATGCGCTAGGTTGGTGATGGTTTCCGCACAAGGATTTCTTTTCATTCTTAGAATATTTGGTGGTCATCTATTATCACAAAGGGGGATCTTCCGCTTGTTGAAACATTGTGCATTAAATCAATCTGGCTCTATCACAAGGGCATTCATACTATTCAGGATCTTTTAACTCAGAAAGACTGGATTTCTTGTCCCAAGCTCAAGTTAAAATTCAATCTTTCCAATTCAGACCTTCTATCTATCTATAAAATTCAAGAGTTCCTGTTGGATGTAATTCTCCATAAATTGGGGCTTAAGACTTCTGTGGCTTGGTGGCAGGATGGGCGATGGAATCAGGAAAATTCATTCCTTTAATATAATACTAGAACCATTTATCATTTGGTGAGCCCGCTCTCGCAGGCCATTAATAGGCTTAATTCTTGTTGGGGATTGGAATATGTGGAATCCGCTTGGATTTTTCATCTTTCCTGTACCTAGAACTCTCTTCTTGAGCCTAAATTTAACCACTTTCTCTGGTGTCTTGTTTACCAAGTTCTTTCTATGGGTAAAAAATCTTATTCATATTGGCATCACTAATCCTACATGTCCTTTTTTCTCTCGCCACAAGTCGTTCAAACATCATTGTTGGTCTTTCCCTCGTGCTCAGACTATCTGGAAGTGGATCCACTCTTTATTTCAGCTTTACCACCCTAAATTTTTTCATTGGTGCCTGACTTTATTCGGTGATTTTAGTCATTGGCCTTGTTACATTGATACTCTTTAGCAATTGTTTCGTGCTTGTATTCTATCCCAGAATTGTAAATCTCACAATGCTTTAATTTTCAAGAATGATCATTCTGGTACTTGTTTTTCCACTAATGATAGAGTGATTATTTTTTCTATTGTGCGCATATAGATTCAAGCTCAAGCTACCAAGGTTTCTCTAGAGTTTTATCATCTGCAAGAGCTTCTTAATCACTGGGGGAGCGTGCCCTACACTATGAGTCAGGTCCCATTAGATCCTTATCTATCGCCACACCGGCCTTCACCACCCCAATGCCCACCACCTACAAGACCTCGTCAGAGGAGCCGCTCGAAAAATCATTGTTCCGCCTCTCTTCATGGCCACCCTTCATCCTCGTCCTCCTCTGGACCTAGCTGGAGCCTACTTCTGAGGGGGAAGGGCGTTACCGACTCTCTGTGGTGGGTTCCTCCACTGTTGGCCATGTAGACCATTGACGTATCTCCTCCCCTTGAATGGGGTATTATGGTGTCATTACAGATGTAGTATCATGATCATCACGGTGACTTGCATGTGGATCCTCCTTCGGAGGATCTTAATAGTGGAGCTTTCATCCCTCCTCAAGATGATCCTCCCCCTCCTCCTGGTGCTACAACATGTACTTTAGTGTGCTAGTGTCTTTTCTTATGTGCTCTCTAGCTACCCTAGTGACGTTTTGATGTACCCCTTGTGGAATTTTCTACTTTTTTGGTGCCCTTGTAGTGTTTTGTGGGACCGTGAATGCTCTGGTCACCCCTAACTATGTAAATATCTTTTATTTTAATTAATATAAATGGTATTGCTAATAGTAATAATACCTTTTCCTTGCAACGTAATGACCCTTGTTAAAAGGGATTGAAATATTTAATAGACCCAATTAAATGGGAGTGTAATAACTATGCACTTATGAAAGATTGTGTTAGTTATCAACTATCCATGAGAGATGTATAATTTTTTTAGCAATGATTAGTAGAGAGACATCAATAAAAAAACATTGAGAGCTCTTTTAATATATTAGAAGATGTCTCATGTGTAGAAATATAAGGGAAGGTGGTGGAATTTTGGAGGAGACATTAAAATTGTGTCCTAACTAGAGTTACAAAAGTATAATCCCAAATGGTTCTTGGTCATGGAATGGTATGAATTAATTGAATATGTTAATCCTTCATGGATAAAAATTCATAGCTCAAGGTTCTTGATCATGTACATAACAGACAACTGCAATTTGATTGATCCATAATAAAGGATATGTATATCACTCTTATAAATAAATGTAATTTGATCTTTCTAATTTAAATGAATTTAGTATGAATGGGGATATATATATATATATATATATATATATATGTTTTATTTATTGTAATCTTTCTTGTTATTTTATCAACTCAAATAAAAAAATAGGATAAACCATGGTTAAATAGAAATATAGGAATAATGTAAACGAAATGATGATTTCGATTGTGATGTCGATTGTCTATTGTAAGTGTTTAATTCATGGATAATTTTATATGATAATATCAAAAATGTCATATATATTATATGCTTCTTACACTAAAATTATAAAACTTTCTCTTATTGGTCCACATGTCTCTATATTAGCATTATTGTTTTACAAAACCCTGCCACTTTTCAACTAGACGTATAAGGTTTTCATGAACAATATTATTGACTCGGTTGAATTCTCTATATGAATAATCTATCCACTTGTCATGAATTTTGAGTCCCAAATTTCCTATTGTGTCATCCCTTTGTTTCCAAACCCAAGTACATGAAATCGCTGCAATATGTCACAAAACCTTACTAACGATTAACTCCTTTTACCTCTTCATATATATCTACACATTGGTGACAAGTGGAAATATTTTGAGTTATTCTGTTTTTGGTGTTCTAAACTAAATATCATTTCCCCATAGCCCAACAATGCATAACTTTTACATGTGTTTGCATCTCATATTCCATCATCATTCATCTCAATAATATGGTATTATACCACGTCTCCAAGTCTTAGTCTTAAAATCAATTCTCATCAAGTGACATAAAATTGTGCCAAATATATAGTGAACTCCAAAACTCTTTTCAATAATGACACCTCCTTTATATACATATATGAAATTTTGAGCCTCAAGATCCTCTCTCTCCACCTTACCTTTACAGTGTTGTGTTTTAATTTATAACGGAAATATGTTTGCTTAAAATAGTCAATGTAGGACTAAATTCAAGAATACATAATCATTCTCCACTACCAAAATTTCTTCTCTCTAAATTGAAAATTCAACTTGCTCGCAATGATTACCATTAGTTTTAGAATTGGATGTAATATTTTGTATAATATTTGGCGAAAAGGTGATGTTATAATATGCATATAGAAGAGTGTGTAAAAGAGGATTTCCATTGGCACTTCAAACCTAGCACATGGCAATCCAACACTGTAAACAAAAAAGAGAAGGGAAGTTTTAGAACTATACCCAAACAAGTTCCCCAAGCTATCCCAAAATATTGTTTAAAAATAAATACATGATACAATTCAACACATGGAACAAGGTCCCATTACGACATATAAGAGACCAACAATTAACCAAGATGAAAAGGAACTTTTTAAAAAGAAAAAAAAGTAATATACATTAGATAATGTCGAAGTGACCTTTGAAAATAAAAGGAAAAATAATCAAATAAGATGATTTTATTTGCAATCCAAAGAATTAAGGCTAAATATCCTTAATAGAATAGATTGAAAAAGATAACAACAATTTTGCATGTTAGAAATCAACAAATCATTAATCCAATCAAGAAAATAACATGTAGTTTTCAACATAACACAAAAATATGTTTCAAAATGTTTTCACATAACTTGTCTATGTGGTCATTGACAACCACTTGGGGAGTGATAAAATTAATTCAACCCATCTATCATAGAGTTTATCCATGTTCAAATATGAAGAGATCTCATATAGATATTTTTGATGTCCAATTTAAAGTATCATCCACGATGTTAGGATATTATTAGTGTTCCATTATAGTTTGTGAGTGATTTTTTAAATCATGTAGATATATCTTTGGTTAGTTATTAGAATATATTATTTGTTAGTTGTATTGTTGTATGTTAAAAATATATATTTTTATTTTAAAAATTGTTGAGGAGACATATTTGGCTCTGTTAGGGTTTTTTCACATGTTGATAGTACATCTTGTACCATTCAAGACCCTGCTAGATATTTTAGGTTACATCCTTGGGTAATTAACCCACTCTTTCAAAGTGGCGACCCGCTTATATAATGGCATCTCAACCATCTGTACCAACTAATATTGCTAGTGGTGATAAAGATGGCTCCAAAGTGCGCAAGGAATTTTTCCCAAAATTTCACGATGAGGTAATGACTCTGAATCCCCTCTAACAATGTCATAGCTACCGAGTTTATTGATCCATTGGTTAAGTATTATAGTAATAATTATCTGATAGCTTAATTTTGAGGTTGTATTCCCTCGGAATCTTTCCTTCAAGGATGGATTAAGAACCACTACGATTCTAGCAGTATCCAGGTCACTGGTATCCGTAACCTCACCACTAGATTTTAAACATTTTATTTTCACAAACTTTCTCAGGTATAAGCCTTTTTTCACGTGTTACATGTTGGTATCTAGATAACACCCTGCTTGTTATTTCACGTTGGAAACCTGATGTTAACCCTTCCAATTAAGTATCACTTATGATACCTATCTAGGTGTAGTTGTCTGGTCTTCTCATGCAGCTTTGGTCTTTTCTGAATGATATAGTCCACCCCATTGTAATATTTATTTGTCAATAACCTGAACATTTATTTTATGCTCACCCGCATAAATGGGTTTACGTCAATGTTGATCTTGCTAAGGATTTTTGGGACCATATCGACATTCAAGTTGGGTCCACTCATTTCTCCCCAAAAATGTTTATTTCAACCTTCCTAACACCTATTTTAGGTGTTAATATCCTGACCATCGCATTCGTAATTGTCCTCTTATAGCAGAATAAAAACAAGCTTCCAAATCCCTTATGACCCCTACACCTCAATCTGATACTACGGCTGACAGTTGGACTATTGTTGGCGGTAAGAAGTTGGTTGGGCCTAAATATGCTTCTACGATGACCCCATCTTCTTCCAACCCACAATCATCACCGAATAATAATTCTATGATGCAACCAATCTTTGAAACCCCGACATAGCCTATAGCTCAGCTCATGCAAAATCATTTTATCTCCTTACAAGAAAATTTATTAATCGGGACTATTGTTTCAACCTCTATTTATCAGTGTCACTCCCGAAGTCCACCTCTTGAGGTGTCTATGGGGGCACGTGGTGAAAAATGGGGCTAAACCCCACTCTCTTCAAGTTAAGCAAAAAAATTTAAACCAAGCTTTTACACTATCTAATAGCTTTAGTTTGTTTAACTCCGGGGATGGTTTCCAAGACAGCCATGGGGAGCTTACTATGACTAATTTTTCATTAATTTTCTCTTGTGGAATATGTGAGGCCTCAAGGAGTCCTCAAGAAAAAACTCTATGAAAAACTCTTGTCAAATTATTAGTAATATTGATGTTGTTTGTTTACAATAAGTTAAGATTATTATTTGTTATGCTTTAAACCACTTTAATGTGTATTACTCTTTATTATAAGAATGTTTATTCTTCACATATGGAAGGAAGAGGTGGCGTTTCTATTTCTATCTCTCTTGGATTTTCTGGTATGATTTCTTCTACGGGGTATGATCCTAAAAATTACGTCGTGTGCATTATTTTGGAAATTAATGGCTATATTTTTAGCATTCTCAATATTTATGTTTATAATGATGGCACGGAAAGGATGTCATTATAGTGATGGTTGGGAGATAACTTACCTTTTTCCTATTAATTAGTTTGTAGACACTTTAATATGATTGAACATCCTGAGGATAAATTGGGGCCTCTTCCTATGAGGTGGTGCGTGAGGGAACCTAAGACTTGGTTTTATTTAAAAATCGTTGGGTCCTTTATGACCCTCTTTTTAGACAGCAGAATGATTTCCCTTCTCAAATTTGGTTCACTTGGTCCAAATTTCGAGCATGTATTGACAAATTCATTAAAATGCTTGATCGTGTCATGATCTCTCAGCAACACACTTTTGATCTAGATAGTAACAGTCATTCCCCGATCATTATTTGGCTAGGTGTCCTTTTGTCTAACCACAACCTAATTTCTTTTAATGTTAAATGGAGTGGGGACCCTTTTAAGGTGACTAACAGTCAATTATATCTTAATTTTTTCTTATTGAGTCATTTTGGTGTCATCTCTCTCATTGCTAAGGTTTGGACTCTAGTGCCACGTCCACCTTATACTAAAAATTGGGTCGATTGGTGGAATGCCACCATTTAGCGTACTACTAAGTTTCTCTGCCATTTTGGGAAATAGGTTGCTTGAGTTTGAAAAAGGGAATTTTAAACACTAATTCAAGAGTTTCATAGAATCTCTACTCTGCTTGAAACTAAAAATTTTGACATCCTTACCCATCTTCGGGCAGCCAAACTTCGTCACCAGCTTAAGGTTAGAAAATAAAAATTCCATAAGTGCTCAGATCCATGTCAGACTTCACTGGATTAAAATGGGAGACAAATATTCCAAAAGAATCTTTAAATCACTTTGGGCTAAGTTTTCCAGATAATAAATCAAAGCTATTAAGTTAGCTCATGATCGTGTCATGATCCTTTTAGATGTTTTCAATACCTTTTTGGAGCATTACACCTTGGTTTTCCATACTTAGCAAACTTCTAAATAAAGTCAAGCTACTCTACACCACTGTGTGGAAGTGGTTCCTTGCAAGTTTTCTCCTATGGACAGGAAACATTATGACACTCCTCTATCTTTGGATGAGCTTTACAATGCCCTCCTTTGTCTTTCTAATGATAAATCTCTCGGCATTGATGGTTTTCCATTTGAGTTTATAAGGATATTTGGTTTGTGGTTAACAATTACCTTCTTCAAGTCTACAAAGAAGCTTTGTAGAACCATGCTCATGGTAATTTTATTAATAAAGGAATTATCAAGTTTATTCCTAAAGTCAAGAATCATGAGATCATTACTAGTTGACAACTTATTACTCTCCTTAATGTCTCTTATAATATTTTGGCTAAAGATATTGCTCTTCGTATTGATAACCTTCTTCTAAAGGTGGTTTGCCTGGAGAAAACTAGTTTTTTTAAAGGCAGATACATTCTTGTTAATCTCATTGTCATCTGGGAAAGTATAGAGTGGGCCAGAATTGCTCTACAATGGGTTATTTTCCTTAAAATTTATTTTGAGAAGGTTTCTTGATATGCTTCAAGCCCTTAGGTTTGGACCTTTCTTTATCAATTTTGTTCAAACTTTGTTTGTTGATGCTTCATCTTACCTCACTATGAATGGAAATCAATCTCAAGCTATTGGCATGTTTAGGTCTATTAGGAAAGGGTTCCCTCTCATTCCTGCTCTTTTTTTTCTTGTAGTCAATGCCATTGGATATCATTTTTCTAATAAGGTGGAGCAAAGATGCATCCAGGGAATCTTTCACCGTGATCATGCTTCTCATCTTGTCAATGGGAAGTTTGCAAATGACTCTTTCCTCACTTTATTTGAGAATGAAAAAAACATCAAAGAATTTTTCTTTTATTTAGACACCTTTTTTCAAGCTTCTAGCTCTAATGTTCAATCAGCTAAGTCTCTTGGATTTTGACAGAGTTGGTGGCTTATGTGCAATTGGATGAAAACTTACCCTTGGCGATATATCAATCATAGAGAAATATTAAAACTCCTATGGATTCCATTTTCCTTCGATAAAAATTTTGGCACTCTTTGGCAATATGTCATTGATCAAGTGGAGCTAAAATTTCAAGGTTGGGTCTATAAGCCTTTCTCATTAGCCGACAAGTTTCAAGTTTGCACTAAATTTTTGGCTGCCACCCAAGTTTATTATGTTTCCTGTTGGTACCCTTCACAAACATTCTTTGACAAACTTTTATAAAGTTTTGTGGGATTATATTTGGTCTAAGAAAAATCAGGGTGGCTTTCATCAAGTTTCTTGGGATATATATATATATATACCCTTCCACATAATCAAGGCAGCATAGGAGTTATATATGCTTACAGATAGAGTATTTATTTTTACTCTAAATGGGTTATCAGATGTATAAATGGTAAACAAGACTAGAAAATATTGTTATGACATTTCATTTCTTTAGGCTCTCCTTATGAAAAAAACACTGGAATAACATTGGGTTACATACCTGGATTATCACCATAGTGCTAGTTAAAATTACAAGTACCTTTGTTATGAAGAGTATCTAGAAATTTTTCAAAGTTGTTAAGTCATTTCTTCACTGGATTGGGGATGGATTTCACATTGGGCATTCCTTCAATAATCACAACATATGGTGGTCTCATATCTATACAAGTGATAATTTATTGTTGGTTGAGTTTCCTAGTGTTAAGGTGCTCCAGCATTCTCGCAAAGGCATCAATACCATTTGAGACCTTGGCTCCCAGAGAGATTCACTTCCTTGGCATGATTTGAAATAGAAATTTAACTTGATCAACTCTGATCTTCTATTTATGCTAAAGATTTAGGAGCTGATGAGTGATGTTATGCTTCATAAGCTTTGTTTGAAACCTCGTACAACATGGTGATAGGGTTGGCGGTGGAATCTGTAAATACCATTTTTTAACTACCAGTCTAGCATGATTTACAATCGTTTATCCCCCTTATCTCCTGCTATTATCAAGCTCAGTACTCATTAGATCCTTAACTATTCAGTCACCACTTAGCTTCAAAGTCTTATCAAGTATTGTAACCCTAAATTTGAACCCAGTCTTTGGTGCCTCATATATCATTGTCTTCATTTGGGAGAATGGTTAAATCATATTGGCCTTCCCAATCCTAAATTCCCTTTCTATGATCGACCTAGATCTTTCAAACATGTCTTTTGGAATTTCCAACGTGCTCAATCTCCTTGGAATTAGATACACACTCTCTTCCTCCCATTCCATCCTGAACTGTTTGATTAGAAAGTTATCTTATTTGGTGACTTCGTTAATCTTCTTTCTCAGATTTTTTTCATATGGAATTTGTTTTGGGAAGTTATTTTTTTAATTGTAAAAATATAGAAACAATTGTATTTTTTATCAAAATAATATTATTTTAGAGCTAACTCTGAATAACAAAGTGGCTATTATATCTTCTATGACTATGTAGATTCAGGCCTAGGCGCAGAAAGTGTCATTAGAGTCACACATTTATAGTAACATTTGGATCATTGGGGGAGTGCTCCTTGCACTATAATTTAGGTTCTTCTTGATGATTTTCATGCCCTACCACATACCCCTGTGTCACGTCATAGAATCTGCTCTCAAAGTCAGTTTCCTCCCCCTCCTTGGGTTCATCCTGCTCTATCACACTCTGGATTAGGATGGAGTCTACCACCTCGGGGTAAGGTTATGTCCATCTCCTCTAACTGTAACTCTTATCCTCAAGGAGGATATTTTTTGAGGATCTATACCTACTAGCTTGGGAATAATGGTGCCTCTAAATATAAAAATGTTGGATCTTGATGGTTGGGCTATTGATCTTCCATATGAGGAGCTGACTGCGGGGGTTGGGCGTGGGGGTGGGGTGTTCATCCCTCCAAAATATGATCATCCTCCTCTGCCTAATGTTGTTGCCCCATGTGCCTAGTTATTTAGTTATGTGATTTTCTTGTTTCCCTTTTGGCGTTTCATGCCTTCATGGCATTTTGACTCTAGACCATGAATTTTTGGTCACCCCGTCATTTTAACTCGTTTATATTATTAATGTAAAGGAAAGTTCCAATAGTATGTTACAACAATATGACACATATATAGATTGAGTTCTATTAGATATTTGGTTGAGAAATTGGTGGAGATATCATCTCCATGAATATATGAATGACTTTCCTATATATGTGTAATGCCTAAATGATTGATTAATTTAGAACAAAGATTATTGTGTGTTAAATATGTGCAATCTGATCCAAATCTACATTTGGTATCAAAATTAAAAATAGTTCTAGACCCATGGGAAAATGAATTGAATGTAAGGGAATGTGTTATTTATCATCACCCTGCTTGATGTGTTTTTTTCTTACTATTTCATAGTATTTTAGGTATTTGTTTATTAAACAAATAGTGTCTGTGAGAAATGAGAAAAAAGCGAGGCATTTCAATAGAAATAGAAACACATATGTATTTCTTTATATTATTTGATGAAGTTAGTGATTTTATTATTGAGTTTATTATATGACAGATTTGCATCATCTTAAAGATAGATTTAGATGTGATAATCCATAATACCATAACGTACACCACAAACTCTATGGAAAAGGTAAAGAAACAAATAATATTTATTTATATGTGTTCAAGTTGATTGATGGTCCCACCAGTAATATACCTTTAACTAAGGTGTTAGGATTGAATTGATTGACATGTCTATCCAACAAACCCAAGTATATAAAGGTTCGCAGAGTTGAATCACTCTATTTGAAAATAAATAATGATTTCACCATATATATGATTTAAGTAATAGGTGAAATGGTGATTATGGCACCTCACTCAGCGTAAGTACCAAAATGGTAAAAAGATAACCAAACATCCTAATCAAAGATGATAAAAAAATAAGTGTGGTAATAATTTTTTTTAACTTATTTAAATATATGGCGATTGCAATTACTCATATAATAAAATTAACACGTCTAAGTTGCAGCATATGATGAAGTGGCACCAAACTGAAATCGCGAATGACAAGGACAATTATACCAATTTTCACACCATTAATATAGCATCGTATTAACGACCATGCAGGACAAGAAGTTGGCTTATCGCCGCTCTCGCAAGTTATACGAATTACGATTATTTTTATAATTGTGGATGATAAATCTATCATGACAATGGTAAAGTAAAATTACCCCACTACTGATAAAACTTATCGCACAAGAAAAGTGATTATGAGTTTAAAATCAATTCACGGAAAATTTAATAATCGTTTCAAAAATGATTTATATATATAAAGGTTTGTGGAAAGGAAAAAAATGGTCATGGGTCCTATTTCGTCTCTAAAATGGACCCATGCCTTCTAATTTATTCCACAAATAATAATATTGGATTTACTTAAACAATGCATTCCTTTATTAAATTTAACCAAGGTCTTTTCCCTAAAATAAAACATTTAATTACACCCCATAAAAATTTGCACCCTTACAACTTAAGTCAATTTAAAATTAAACAAGAGCACTATGATTAAAAAAATCTCCACCGTGAGATCATAAAACCTAAAATTTGATAACTAATGAGGATAAAGTATCAAACCTAAAATCTTATTATTCATTTTTATTCATCTCCTTCACCCAGATGCCCTAGTTTTATTTTAGTTGAGTTTTCCTTGTGTGTAGGGAAGGCAACTCATAAAGAGCTCAAAAAAGAAGAGATTTAAGGGAGGATTATCCACTCCATTTATATTTGTATGTGCAAATCTAGTTTGCACAAAACTGTTTGATTTGTCAATATTTCAAAATTATGGTTGTAGTCTCTTTTCACCGCTTGCTTTAACAACCAACCCCAAATGCGTTGACATATCATCAAGATTGGTTTGGAAGCTCACCCAAGGCACACGTAGGCACCAAGCCTCTCCTTTATGTGAGCTTTGTGAGAATGATCACCCTTGGTAAGGGAACACTTGCATAAACATGGAATGAACATACCCATTCTAGGAATTGGGATAAAGAACTAGTCTTAATCTAATGCAATAGAGCATGGTATAACATGATCAACTAATTGAAAGTAGAATCAAACCATGAATAATATCAAAAAGAAACCCGTAACATGCACATGAACATAAGGGAAAGGTATAGATCTAGATCCATCACATGAGTGCTTCGGAAACTCTTCATTAATCAAATACAGTATCCAAGTTTACATCAAGAAGGGTTCCATCTCTGGGAACATTCATAGTAATAGGGATTTTATGCATTACAGAGCCCGCCATTACACATTACACAATACCTCTATATTTTTCTTGCTCTTGTCCTCACCTACATCTACACACACATACTAACTGATCTCTCCCTTAACCTTACTAAAAAATCATCCATATGAAGAATAAGAAGGAATATTCTCTTAACCATTCATCATTACCTGCAAAATCCTGAAGGAATCCTCTCATGATTTCTCTACCACTACCTAGGAATATGCCAGATGTCATCATATGTTTACCTCAATCAATTTCTTTAGCATACATGTGATAACTAATCCTTAACAACCTCGACTCCTTATCCTTTCATGATAACCGTATTGATGCCCTGGAATATCCTTTCCTTGAGCCGTAAGTCTCCATAGCTTATCCACATATGTATATGGTCATTTTTCCATTCGATCCCTATGCACGTCTTTTCCTATTGTCCAAAACTCGCTAAGTCCTGAATCCATCCTACCTAGGTGCAAGCCTTCATGCCTCTCCAAGAACTACTCCTTCATGTGCCTTTGCACCCTACTTTTGCATGCCATAAGGCTCTATGCCTTAGGTAATTAGTTATTTTAGGGGTCCAACATCACCCCACACTAAACTGGTTGCCACCTTGGAAATCCACCACGCTCCTTGAACAAAAAATTGTCGACCTAAGTGTGTTAAGGCAAGAATGTTGCTCCAAAGAATAAAGAATAATGGTTAGGAAATAATCTGAATAAATAATTGAAGAATGGAGGAATATGTTATGTAACCAATTGGAGTTCGGGGAACTCCGCATCTATCTCATCCTTCAATTTTTCTCAAGCCCTAAATTCTTATAGGTCCTTTTGTGGCACTTCTCTTACAACACTGGGCACCTATTTTGGGAGGATATCTCCCACCTTCCCCTTCAGTGCGTTAACAGCCACCCCTAAACCCATGCAGACACCTTTGAACTCATCCATCCATTTAGTGATGGAGTCTCGGAGTTCGCTGATTTTGAATTCCAGCTTCTCACGCTTTGTCTTGATTTTCACCTTCTGGGTTGTGGTGTTAACAACCAACTATGCACTCTCCACCTTGTTGGTAGGGATGGTATCCTCCAAAACCTTGAGGGATTCCTCCTCCTCCGTCACTTGTGCGTCAATAATTGGCTCACATTTTCTATAGTTGTTGAAGCCCCTATCTGCTATTATATTTGCTTCCTTGAGTTGGGAGAGCAAGTCTTCTAACTCAGTGATCCAAGCTTCAACAACGACCTTGTTCTATTCTTTTTCCTTTTTGAGATCTCCAGATGTGGGGCCCACGCCATCCTTTATGTTACTGAGTAACATCCCCACGAGGTCTTAGACGTACTCCATTTCATCCCTGAAGGTGGTCCTGTCCCGGCTTACAAATGTCAAACATTATACTAGAATGCTCTTTACTAGGACATCAACTCAGTTATATGCCTCCTTGGTTCATGTTTTTTCACCCTTCAGTCCTTGGCACAATATTTCCACTTCCTTTTCCTTCTCTTTCTTTTTCATGACCTAGGTATGAACAGTGGCTCTTGCGTCCAAGTTGTGCCAATCACCTCTACAGATATCTTCTGCAATGTATTGCATGCCTTCTTTTGTGTTATGTGGTTAGGATCCACCACCTTATATGTATCTCCTCCTTTCTTCTTCAAATGAATGGTCGTGATTGCATGATTGTTGACCTTGAACTCAGGTTCCTTGAAGTGGTAGTGCATGTTCCAGCTGAGCATCTTCCTGGTCTTGGGCACACCCCCATCTTGGTCCATCAAATCCTATCCATGTAAGTTTTTTGGTGGGAAGGTGGCCTAGAACCTCACGCTTAACACCTTCATGGGGTCATCCACAAAGTCCACCTATGGGGACACAGGAGTCCACTTCTTCCTCATTTCCTTGTACTTGGTCCTTTGCTTCTTTGATCCTGGAGTAAATCCTTTATCCTCCTTTATAGTGAAGAAGTCCCCTCTATCTCCTCCTCCTGGGCTGGTGAAATTTTTTGGGAAGGCCTCATATGTTGGAATTTTCTATGGTTCTGGAGAGTTCTCCTTCCCTTTCTCACACACCTCACCCTCAACCCTGGCTCCAGCTTTGGCTTCCCACTCCTCAAGTTCTTCCTCTAACTCCACCTTGAAGGTGGTGTTGTCCTCCTCTTCTCCTTCCTCTGAGCCTGTAGCGGAGCTCGATGCATATTGTGTTTTCCACTTCTTTTCTTCGAGGTCTTCCTCTTCCTTCCCTTCCTCACACCTTAGAAATGAATCCTTGGCACTACCTTATGAAGTTTTGGTGCCCTTACTCCCATACCGGCACATGTAGTACTTCCTTTTCCTGGAAGTATCTAACTTTCCCTCATCCTTTTCCTCTTTTTCTTCCTCTTCTTCCTGCACTACTTTCATGGGAGGGATTGGTGTCTCCCATGGCTTTGGAAAGGGAGATTCTATAACCTCCACCTCAATCCCCCTTGTGTTTTGGGGTGCAACTGCACAAACACCCGATGGACATACCCCTTGATGGTAATGCTGACTTGAGGGTGTAAGTCTAGAAAATATGGCTCCAAAACTTTGACGTAAGCAGGTCGAGTGCCAAATTTTTATGTTGTGTGCAATGTGTGGACATCAACATCTACTTTGTCTACATTGAAAACCAATTTTTGCACATCCTTTATCTAGTTGATGGCACACTTAAAATATCTGGCAGTAAATGTGAAGGGGATTTTGCACCATGGCCCCATCTCTCCCTTAGCCATTATGAATTTTTCCAGACAAAAATGTTGTGTGATGGAAAACTTTACCTGGTCCCCAGAAACTTGTGGTAACACGTGGGGGATGAGTCACTCGTTCTCAAAAACTTCATGCAATCACTCGAACCATCTATTCATCTAAGCCTTGTAAGCACTTGAGATGGTCCCATCGTAGGTGAACCTTGTGAATTGGACTGCATGGGATGCATGTGTGGGAGGGTGAACCCAAATCTTACCAACTGGTCCGTCTAGGACACCAATCTCCCAGACCATGATCAATAGCAGGATGGATCCCCATGTGATCTTTGCTCCTACCTCATTCTTCACTCACGCTTCCTCAACAATGCCCTTCGCGATGAACTCTGCAAAGTTATAATGTGACCGCTTGGACATTCTGTAGGCCACGTATAAGAACCTCCTGTTAATGTCTGTCCATCTCTCTGATGCGCCCAATTTATAACTAATGAGTAGGGAGGTGAGTCTCATTGCTGGTCTAGGAGATCTGTAATTACATGTGCCCTACCTCCCTTCTCATAGTTCAATTTCTTCGCCATCTCCTCAATCTTGGCAGTGGCACATAAATCAAGTGACATGTCCTCACCAGTGTTTTTCAGGCCTGTAACTGTCCTAATCAAGTGGTATGTTATCCTCATCCTTCACCCCACAAAATAAAATAAGTCTTCATGCACCCGTGAAATTAACCATCCGAATAATGGGGTGGGTTTTGCAAAGAAAGACAGCTCCAACAGCTGCAAGACTCTAGTCTTCTGCAATTCCTATTGTACTGAGTCATCAACCCTAGGGTTTCCGAGCTCGTCTACCATCGGAGTTTCCGAAACCAAGTCTTCCCTCATCATCTTCTCATTATCACTTGTCTTATTGTTATACTCATTGATTTTGCATTTTTATAGCTTTGAGATCCACTTTTCTGCCTTGATAACTCTAGGAGGGTACTGCATTTCTGAGTAAATTTCCACGGGATCCTCCTTTTCCACCACTAGTCTCTTTATATGGGCCTTCTTTGGTGCCATCTTCCTCCTCCTTTCCTTTGTTCCCTAGGTTCTCTTAACGTCTCTTGTGTCTTCTTGAACTCGATGACTTCCACGCTTCTCTCTCATGTAACCCCTTCCTTCGATGTTGTCTACTTTTTCCTCTTGTTTACACCACAAGATTACTCCACAACTTCACACAATCGCACTAGTTCGTGACAATTTCTTCGCTCTCCTTCATAAAACCCTTATCACACTTTAAGCTCGTCAGCACACAAATAAATTCTCTAAGGAAAAGTAGTCAAAATGACTACCCTTACCCTTCTATTTATACTTTTCCAGCACCTTAAAGTTCTTTCGACCACGTGTCTCAACGTCTCTTTTTAATAGAGTACTTTATTTTACTCAACTTAACTTTCACGACTTCCCTTTGCACATCACAACTATAAGCTTCTGGTCCTCCAACACTACTTCACTACCACAGACCTCCTTCACATGCATCTTCATGCTGAAGTACATAACCTCTGCGCTAACTACCAAGTAGTTTCCCATGGTGCTACATACCTTATGTTATATTGCGCGATCTTTCTCCTCTTTGTGGTCTTCAAACTTCTCTCAACACACCTTTATAACCGCCTGAATCCAAACACCTTAATCCACCATACCACCCATTCTTCTGTCTTCAGAATGAGTTTCCCAACAGTTCCTTGTCGAAGGAATTTGTTTAAACATATCCAAGCATATCTTCCAATCCACCCCACACAAAAATGTATGTGCAGTCCTCTGCACATAGAACCACTCTTAATGCAATTAGCTACTGGCACACCAATGCACAACACAAAACTAAAAAACAAGGACAAAGGAAAAAACTGAAAGGGGAAAGCATTAAGGGAAACCTAATCTAATTGGAAAATTTACATTATTTTACAGACACATAGAAGCCTTATTTATAGTAGGGCTTCAACCTACTCCCATTGAAATATCCTGATAACCTTGTCCCATCCAGTGCTTACAACTGACACGCACCTGAATCAAGGATGTAAGACACAATGTACAGCCCTAACCAATGGACTTGGAGCTTCCCAGGATGGTGCAGAAACTTAGAATCATACAGTAGAACCATTTTCCCAACCTCAAATTGTCTATTCTTAATGTGATGATCATGTCATGCTTTTTGTCTCACTTTCTCAGTCTTCTGACTCCATCTGGAAAGTGATCTTGCCTTTCATCCAACTGCATTAACTTATCCATGTGCACTCTTGTAATGATTGTTCGTTGGCCAATCCTCCTGCGCTCACAATACACAGAGAGGGTAGCATAAATTCTATCGGTAAAATGGATTCCCCACCAAACACTAATTGAAATGGTGTGGGTTTGTTCAATCTCTTGTAGGTTGTTCTATACGCCCATAGCACAGATGAGACTTTTTCATCCCAATCCTGTCTCCCAACATCAAAAATATTGGTCAACATGTGACTTAGTATCTTGTTGAATGCCTCGGCTGTTCCATTAGCCTGAGGGTGATAAGGGGTAGTCTTGTGATGAGCCACCATGAATTCTGCCAACAAGATCCTAATTGTCTCATTCAAGAAATGTGTACCCCTATCACTAGTCAAACTCAAAGGGAACCCATACCTGCTGATTATATTTTCCCATAGGAATCTTGCTACTTTGGCCGTAGTGCAATCCCTTGTAGGCACTGCCTCCACCCACCATGTTAAGTAATTAGTACAGGTAATTATATAGCATGAATCATTCCTCCATGTGGCATGTGAAATAGGGCCTACAAACTCAAATGCCCACTTCTCAAATGGCTCAGCGCTAGCTATCATCCTTAATGGCATTTCATCTCTTTTCCCTAGTTTACCAAGGTGTTATTAGTGGTCACAGGCCTTGCAATACTCGATATAATCTTGGTAAACTATTTCCCACAAAAATCCTGCTAGAAGGATCTTGCACATGGTTGCATTCCCTGCATAGTGTCCTCTTAAAATTCCACCATGTGCTTCCTCCATGATTGCAGTGTGCTCATGCTCTAACACGCACCAGCACAAAACCTCATCACAACCTAGTTTGTATAAGTCTCCACTAATTAGCATGTAGGGCATGACACATATAGCTAATTGTTTCCTTTCCAAAGTCTTCATTCCCTCTAGCGCCACACCCATTTTGAGAAACACAACAATATCTTCCAAGTCAGAGGGCACGCGTCACAATCTAAACAATTTGTGCATCTAGCATTGTATCCTCAATGCTCTACGTGTCCTCCCCTATTGATTCAATCCTTGATAAATGGTCAGGTCCCAAATTACTCTTACTTGTTTTCACAACAACCATAAACTAAAACTCTTGAAACAACAGGACCCACCTACATATGCACCCTTGTAAAATGGGCTTGTTTACCAAGTACTTCAATGCCATGTGGTCCATGTAGAATATAAAAGGTGTTTCCAATAGATACTTCCTAAATTTTTGCAGCACGTAGATCATTGACAATGCCTCACACTCAGTAGTAGTATAGTTTTGTTCTACTGGGGTTAGCTTCCTACTTGTGAAACAAAGAGGGTGGTCAACAGTTCCCTCACCCGGTTGTGCCAACATTTCCCCAATTGCCATCCTTAAAGCATCAACATGCACATGAAATGGTTTGTCCCAAGAATGAAAGAATAATATGGGTGCAGTAATAAGTCTATTCTTCAATGTATCAAATGCCATCTGTTGTGCCTCTCCCCAGTGAAATGTACTTTTGTGTTTTAGCAACTTTTCCAATGGCGCGGTGATCTTGGCATACCCCTTAATAAATTTCTGGTAATACCCCATATGCCCAAGGAATCCATGCACGACGCTCTAGCTGGTAGGCTCCCCTAATCCCACAATAACGAAACTTTGGCAGGATCCACTAGCAAGCCTTCCTTACATATGATATGTCCCAACAGGGTTCCAAATGGAGTAGCGAAAACACATTTCTTAATGTTGAGGGATATCCTCAACTACCAACATCTTTCAAACATCAGCCTCAGATTGTCACAATGGTCCCTCACTAATCCATATACTGTCCAGTCATCCAGGTAGACTTGTAGAAACTTGTGGATGAAGTCCTAAAATGCCTGAACCACAATGCGTGAAAACACAGCAGGCTTGTTCTTCAGTCCAAAAGGCATGACCATGTAGGAAAAACTTCCCCATTCAGTGGCAAAAGTTGTCTTTTCTTGGTCCTCCTTTGTAATTCTAACCTGATGATATCCTGAGAATCTATCTGTGAAAGAATAGATCTCGTGCCCGGCTACTCCTTCCAGGATCTCTTCAGTGAAGGGGGTTGGAAATGGGTCAATAACACATACCGCATTCAAATCCCTATAATCAACACAAATCCTTATCCTCCCATCCTTCTTAATGTTAATGACCATTGGACTTATCCATTCTGATTCTTCAACAACCTCAATGATACCTGAAGCTATCATCTTGTCAATCTCTTCCTTGACCCTGACGTGTAGATTCAGATTCATCTGGTAAGGTCTCTTCCAAATTGGGCACTCTCCCTCCTTTAGTTTGATCTACATCTCCCCTAAAGAGTGGTGAACTCCCTTAAGCTCATGGTACCCACATGGAAATAAATCCTGAAACTTGCAACAGATCAATGATCTTCAAAACCTCCTTCTCTAACCAGTAGTCCCCGATAGTAGCCTCCTTAGGTTCCACCTCAGAACCAATGTTAACCTTCTTGGTTTTTAGGGGTTCATGGTAGGCACACACTTTCTCATCAGCACTATCCATAACCTCACGCATACCCACAGTATGGTTAACATCCAAGTTTTCCACCTCTTCACCATCGATCACATAGACCAACTTTCCTTTCTCTTTTTCCATGCATGCGCACTCAAGTTGTATCTCCTCTGATTCTTCCTCATCAAAGCACACTTCTAAGCCAGGTTCACCCAATAATTCTAGTATTCTATCCTCTATCATGACACTATCTCCCATAGTTAGGTGTTTAACAACCTGCAACGCCTCATCCACCAATGGCTTAGTACTCCGATATTCAAAATCTTGAAGGAGATCAGTTGTCAACTCCTTCCAGTTTCCTATCTAATGGTGCATCTCTGAGTGAATGTACCATGCACACACAACCTTGTAAGGTGGAGTACAACTTATGCACCCATAAAGAAGGTAGAAAGGCTTCCATGCCTTCCATCCAGGCCTTCTCACATGCTTGGATGTGAAACGAGGTAGGTTCCTTCCCATGATAATCTTGTATGATAGTAGGTGCATTGCTCCAGAAAAACCTAACAGAGAACATGATTCTCACTTTGTACCACTCTAGAAGGTTATCGCGATGGGTCTCCCACCAACGTGTTATGGTTCCTAGCAAGGTATAGCTAAGAATCCTTCTCCTTTCTATCTCACATCTCTACTGGGTCTCCATTTCTCATAGGAAAACATCTGGGTTGGCTCCCCCAGTATAACTTGGAAACTTCTTTCCTCCTAGGTGCCTGACTGAGCATGCCTTTGTTACTCTCGTCACAGAGCTCTTAACTTCCTTCCAACCAACTCATATGTCCCATGCACCCAATTATCACATGCTACACTAGTGGTATCACTTACAGATTGAGCATGTCTTCCCACTGAATAACCCCTTTTGTAGGATGCACAACTTCAGGGTCTCTGATAGTGCACACATATATTCTATCTATATCTCCTTCTCCCAAGGGTTCAGTATAGGGCACTGACTTTCCATCTATCAACAGGATGATAACACGTTCCTCCTTGTTTTCAAAACTTATATACCCCTTATTGAAACATAAGTCAACATTGTTCTTATAGCACTAGGGGTGCCCAAGTAACATTGGAAAGTTGTTCTCCTTAGCAAGCACTAAGACTTCAAAGTCTCCAGTGAATTTCACCCCTTGGATAGTGATAACAACATCCTTCAAAACTCCAATGGGCATTGCCTTCATCTTGTTCGCCATATACAACACATTTGAAGATGGTTGTAATGGGGGCCTTCCCATTTGATTCCATGTGTCCAAGGTGAGAACGTTAACTTCTTCACCCGTGTCAATTAGGATATTGCTCAGGAGCCATCCATCAACCACGACATTCAGGGTAATTTCCTTATCATAGTCAATTATGTGAGGAGGCAGATTAGCATGTAAAACCTACCTTTCGTGCTCTTCTCCAGCACTTAGTACTTTCTCTCTTAACCACTCTCCTAGTAAGGGGATGATATTTTCTTGCCTCAACATCTTTCATACCTCCTTGACATCATCCAGATCCTTCTATGGAGCCTCAACACTCTTCTTTTTCTCTAGCTACCGCATGACTGCTCCTTTAGGTACTATATCTCTCCTTGTAGGCTTTGAATTACATACATGGTCTCCTGATAAACTTCCTTTTGATGAGTGGGGTCTAGATACTTCCCATATACCACCTCTTCCCTTGTAACCAGTGGTCTCTACTTTGGTATTTCCCTGGCATGTAACCTCAGCTCGTGTCATCACTAATACAGGTTCTAATTCTGACTCACACACCACCCTTGGCATCCACTACAAGTCTTCTTTCTTCACGCTTACCATCCTGGTGCCCTTGTCTTTCCATTTTTGTTGGCTCATGTGTTCAAATAATTTCGAGAACTCATCATACTTATGCTTCTTCCCACACCAAGAGCATTGTAGTAGGTCAGGACATTTGTGCTTATAATGCTCTGTAGACCCACAGTTGTAACAGGTTCCATGAGGGAATTCACCTCTTCTACCTCCATGAATTCCACATGGCCTCTAAATCCTTCACAAAAGCCTCTTCCATGAGCTCCTCCATCCATGCGCCCTTCATAGTGAGGACCATCATCCTTGGAATTATTTGCAACATTGGTCTAGTGCACACCAATATCAATGACATCATGTATTTGATTGATCAATCTAAAATCCTTGGTGTCATGAGTAGTAGAGGTGTAAATCTTGCAATAGCAAGAAACATTCTTACGGATCGCACACTGAAGTAGCAGACACCTAATTAAATCATGATATCCATGGAAAATCTCACAGTCTACTACCATGGCACGTACCGATTTCTTAGGACAATTTTCCTTCGTATGCCCCTCTACCTCACAATCCATGCACCATAGGCCACTGCAAGAGTCTCATGTGTCAAGTTCACAGATAGCTTCTCTAGCTACTTTTCCATGGCAACAATCTAAGCTTCAAGAAAAGGACTAACACCATGGTATCCATGCTTCCCACAGCCTCAGCATGTAGGGCAGCCTCCAAGGCCTCGCGCAGGTCTGTGAAAGTCTTATGCGACAGCACTCTCCTGAAGGGTGTTATTAATCCTCCAAAAAACCATTGAGCATGTTGAGAAGGATGAATATCATAAGACAGTTTTGACAAGAGAGTCTTAAAGCATGCATCATACTCCCACACACTCTCTGCCATACCTTGTTGAATCTCCTTCAGCATGCTAATGCTTTTCTGTTCAAACTCAGGAATATGGAATTCAACTAAGAAGGAATTACACAACATGGTATAATCTACTACTGTCTAGTGAGGGTCATACTTCTGGTACCAACTATGCACGTGCCCTTGCAACGTCATTGCAAACTGACTTGCCTTCCATTCTAGGGTAGTGATCCCCTTCGCGTGCCATAGTAACTCACATTTGTGTACATGCTCTGTAGCATCCTCAACACCTTTGTAATCTGGCAGATGCAAAGACATTTCAAAGAACACTTGCTGAGGTGGTTGAGGCCCTTGTCTTCCTGATCCAGAACCTGGATTCCCCCTGGTGTTGCCTCCACCACCAGATCCACTAGATCCACCAACACCTATTCCTCCTGATTCCTCCCAACCCACTAGATCTGCCAAGTCAGCCAAGTCTGTCAGTTCCTATTCCACCTGAAGTGGTCACGCCTTGTGTCCCCATTGTCGCACTAAACTACATGCCAACAGTCTGTGATATTACACCGCTACCAGATGTGTGTCTTGCACCACTTCTAGATGTGATACCCAAGCTTTGTGTACCCATACTTTGTCCAAACATTGTACCAGACAATATACCTCTGAACATAGGAAATGATTATGCAACCATGGATGTACCAAATGAAAAATTATACCTCCTAGGTGTTGATCAGTTACTTCCACCAATACCAACTGGGTTAGTAATACTTATCTCTAGATTTGGAAAACTAAGTGTCAAGGGTTGGTCACCAGGTGGATTCATATGTGCACCAAAGGCTCTTCTCCTTTCTTCATATGACGAGCTCTCTCCAGAAGCTGAGGGGGTTTCTCTTCCACACTTTCCAAGATGGGGTAGCACAGACTGCTCAGGTTCCACATCCTCTGCATGAACCTCAAATCCTTCCCGCAACATCTGCCTCCATAAATCCATCACTCCCACAGCTTCACGTTGTCTTGTCAACTCCCTCTCTTGAGCCTCATTATACTTAAGCCATCTCTCTTCCCTCTCCTTTTCAGCTGTAAGGTCCACCATCTTCCTCCACTCTAGCTTCCTTTCCCAACACTCAGAAGAAGCTTAGCTGGCCATAGGAAATGCTTCCAAACTCAGTGTAATGATCAGGATCTTTATAGCTAAAGGGATAACATGCAAGAATGATCCTCTTGGCTCCCTCAAGAACTCAAACTCAGCAATCTCTAGGAAGAATACGTAGAGATAGTGTATTCCAAGGTATAACTAGTCAGCACTCTACTCCACCAGTGATCAACAACACGGGTCCATGTCAGATCGGCATCATGCAATCACTGATATTCCTCCTGGGTCCAAACATGAGGTCTATAGTACCATCTTGATCTAGATGCATACGTCGAAATCCATTCATACAACTCCACTAGAAAACAACAAAATAAGGTCTCATACAACTCATGATACAAATGTTTTTCTACCCATTTACGTGCATCAAACTCAGGTCCAGTATTAAATCTCTGAGAAAACTCATCCTCTGTGATTTTAAGCCATGCTTCGACACTATCCAAGGTCAAGTGCTCTGTCATCATGCACCATTCTCACAACAACTTCGAAAAGAGGTCCAGAAATGGAACCAAGATGTAGTCTCTTTTCACCACTTACTTTAACAACCAACCCCAAACGCGTTGACATATCATCCAGATTGGTCTGGAAGCTCACCCGAGGTGCACATAGGCACCAAGCCTCTCCTTTATGTGAGATTTGTGAGAATGATCACCCTTGGTAAGGGAGCACTTGCATAAACATGGAATGAACATACCCATTCTAGGAATTGGGATAAAGAACTAGTCCTAGTCTAATGCATCAGAGCATGGTATAACATGATCAACTAATTGAAAGTAGAATCAAACCATGAATAATATTAAAAAACCCCGTAACACGCACATGAACATAAGGGAAAGGTACAGATCTAGATCCATCACATGAGTGCTTCTGAAACTCTTCATTAATCAAATACAGTATCCAAGTTTACATCAAGAAGGGTTTCATCTCTAGGCACGTTCATAGTAACAGGGATTGTATACATTACCGAGCCTGCCATTACACATTACACAATACCTCTATATTTTTCTTTCTCTTGTCCTCACCTACATCTACACACACATACTAACTTGATCTCTCTCTTCAACCTTACTAGAAAACCATCCATATGAATAAAAAGAAGGAATCTTTTCTTAACTTCTCATCATTACCTGCAAAATCCTGAAGGAATCCTCTCATGATTTCTCTACCACTACCCAGGAATATGCCAAATGTCATCATGTGTTTCCCTCAATCAAGTTCCTTTAGCATGCATGTTCCAGCTAATCCTTAACAACCTCGACTCCTTATCCTTTCATGATAACCATATTGATGCCCTAGAATATCCTTTCCTTGAGCCACAAGTCTCCATAGCTTATCCACATCTATATCTGGTTGTTTTTTTCATTTTCTCCCTATGCACGTCTTTTGTTGTTGTCCAAAATTCACTAAGTCCCGAATCCATCCTTCCTATGCGCGAGCCTTCACACCTTTCCAAGAACTACCCCTTCACATGCCTTCGCGCCCTGCTTCCACACACCACAAGGCTCTATGCCTTAGGTACTTAGTTATTTTAGGGGTCCAACAGGTGACTGTGTTTAAATAAGGTCAAATGGCCCATGGGTGTGTGAGCAGCCATTGGCCATAGCAACAAGGAAAGGGGGATGGTTGTGGCCCATGCCACATTCGTGGGTTGTGTCATGTACCACATCCCTTAATGTTTAGTCAATAGGGTGTGGGGACATGTGGGACAGCCATCCCAACCCACCCACCCCCCCCCCCCCATGTTTATAAAAAACATTATACAACAAATAAAAACCAACCCACTTAGCACAAATATGGCCTCTCCCAGGGTCATTTCATGGCTAAAAAATTTAATTCTTTTAAGTGTGTGTGTGTGTGTGTGTGTGTGTGTGTGTGTGTGTGTGTGTGTGTGTGTGTGTGTGTGTGTGTGTAGATAGCTTATCTTGTAACAACCAGATTTACAATAAGTTCACTAACTTATTTAGTTTAAATCACTTACACACACACACACACACACACACACACACACACACACACTTCTAGTTGTTACAAGATAAGCTATCTTTATATATATATATATATATATATATATATATATATATATATATATATAGATTTCATATACTTTATTTTCATCAAAATATACATGCAAACATTAGATAGAAAATATATAATTTTTTCCTGATAGATAAATTTTTACTCACATTTGTTCTAATATGAGATTTCTATGATAATTGATTAAGTGTAAAAGTGGTAAAATTTACTAGAGTTTACTATAAGATACAAACAAAGAAGCTATAGGATTGCAACTAATACAACAAGATAAACTTGAAATGCAATAGTTTCAATTTATAAACTTACTTTGAATACAACAATTGTATAAGATTTTTATCAAAAACACACAACCATTTCATGATTAATTGAAGGAGAATTTAAACCCAAATATTTGATTTCTTTCCCTTTTCCATAAATTTTTTCAAGAGGAGGAAACAATGATTTATATAATAAATCATCTTTTGAAACAAGATGAATAATTCCATTAAAAGCATGCAATAAGATGCAACATTTGAACAACAACTAATAATTCTTAAGTAAGAATTCCAACAACAATAGATTTAAAGTAATAGTCCATTCCATGAGAATAATACATATTTTTTACATAGATTAACAAGAAGGAAAATTTTCATAAAATTCAATTACAAAAGCTCTCCACTTAATGTGGAGACAACACGTAAAAGTTGTCCCAAAATTATAACTCCTTAAAGGAAAATTTTGTAACCTACAACTCCAAATGAGCACCAACCAGCTCCAAACCAGCAAGAGTATAACCTACAAATCACAATAGAAAATGCTTGGTTGACCACCCAACCAATTGGCATCATTGCATGCCATCAAGGTGTCCAAGGTAGCATGATAGCCTTCCCCCAAGCCCATGGGAAAGAGGCAACACACCCAATTATGACATAGGAATAATTCAAATGCCAAACACATCTCAAGACTTATTTTTTAACACATCAAAACACACATTTAACCAATAAAATTTAGTCAAGAATATGCATGCTTCTTCTTGGGAAGAAGGGATGATAATCCCATTTTGTACAACCATAACTTATGTCAAAACAACAATATAAAACCTTATCTCTCCATGGATCTAACACCTCCTTATCTCTCCAATTTCTCCCTCAAGATGGATTTTCAAACTCAGAGTTTCCTTCTTTGATGGTAGGGATGAATTTCAAACCCAAATAGAAATCCATCCCTACCTACAAACCAAATGTAGGAGAGATTCCCAATAATAAAGAGGAGAAAATCCCTCCCTCTTCCCATTCAATCTCCAAAAAACCCACACCCCTCAAGGGTGGGCGGAGTAAGCAAATTAAACCAACACAATATTCAAACACCACATTTCGTACCATAACATAACATTCAAAATATAAAATTTAGATGGAAACAAGGAGTTTCCAAGATCCTACCTTGCACTCAAACAAGCCAAATCCAAAAAAATCCCTCAAAGATTCTAAATCTCCTTCAAGCTCCCAAGCTTCCCGGCCAAAATAATATTCAATAAAAGAACCCCATTACTAAGGACATAAGGGGTTAAAAAGGAGAGAAGCCACCAAATACAAGTAATGGGAGGGTGACATATATCACCCTCCACCAAAACTAAACCCAATCAACTTATTACAAAATTACACAAAACATAAAATGATGTTAAAAACAAAATAAGCTCAAATAAATCATGAGGAGATTTTCAATTTCTCAAACATTCTCCAAAATTAAAGCCCCGTAAATATGAAGTGTGTGGGGAGGGGAAAAATTAGCCAATGGGCCTCATTTACATTGAAAAGATCCCACACACCCATAGGGATGGGGATTATGTCCTCTTTTCCATGCAAATGAGGTCCCTTGCTTGCCATTTACCATTCCTAAATGGAAAAAATTTCCCAAATCCGAGTTTGGGAAAATGTGACATTTCGGAGGGGAAATTAGGCTCACCTTATCCATGATTAGGTGGGCTAATCCCACCTAACACCAACACATCATCCCAAGACCACAAAATGTGTCAGAACCACAAAAAAAGGGTAGCATAAAACATTAGCATAATATTAACCAAAGGAAAAGGCTTAAAACAAGTATCTAAGCAACATAATAATTCATCACCATGGTAGAAGGAAAATTAGGCTAACACTCCCAAACCAAATCAAACCAACATGACATGGCACACACAAGATGAAGGGATGTTGTAATCGATAAGAAGGAGAGGTTTGGCCATTATGGCCTTTGTGCTAATTGGTGTGTGTTCCCTGAATCCCACGTTATTCTCATGATCAATTGCTTGCCACATGCACACTCAATGCAAACATCATATCTTCCTAATATGATAACAAAGTATGACAATATCATATGCATAAAAATCAACATCCATACAATTCATGCTAAACTACCAATATATCATAATGTGAATCATCAACTAAATGAGACTATATAACATCATACATCAATTTGGATTTAATACCAATGTAAGATCATGCCCATATTAACTCATGATAACATCCTCATAACATAATATCTTATAAATGAACGGTGGCATCGTGTGCCCCATAAGTAACATGTCAACAAGAGTTAGCATCCTAGTGATAGAAAATATGATATCATGAACAATGTCACATCAAAACTAATCTACTACAACAGTAATATCCATGGCAATCAATAATATAAGAAATAATGTCCTTTTCATCATAATATTCTAGATACAATGAGTCGATATCGACCAAAATGAGAATACAAAAAAGGGTGGGAGCTACAGTGACTTGTATCTTAATAAAAATCACCTACCTCAAAGTCTAGGGGTTATAACCGTACAAGTAACTTTGTAACATTGTATAAGAGGTTTATATTTTAAGGAACCCTATTAATTTAAATGGTGGGGAGACAAATTTTTATAGTAGGGGTAACAAGTTTATTGAAAGGTGGAGTTTTATTGAAGACTCTTTTCAGTGATTTTGTTATAGTCAACTTTGTAATTGACATTTAATGTTATCCTCAAAAAGGTCAAAAATTAATAAAAACTTACCTTAAGGACACATTTTCGATGTTACCTGATGTCCTGAAAATAAAATATATCACATTGAGGGGAGAAGAGATAGTAAAAATGTGGAAATCTTTTAAGCTTCATATCAAAATATAGTTGAGTTGGCAACATCAACTGAATGGTGGAGGCAATAGAGGATGGAGAGTGATCAATGCCTCTCGCCAATCACCACCGACAGGGCCGCATTTTGTTCTGGTGACATCTTTTTCACTCGCATGTTTTATGTTGTGGTTCATAATAAGAACATAATATTGTGCCCATTCACATGGAATGTGTGAGAATTCCTAATGTAATCTCTTAAATATGTTGTGATATCCAATGAATGTGTGATACTGTAAAAACAATTGTATAGGAAGGAAGTTGACTGTAGTGATCCTCTGACCGTCATGCTTCATTGGAAGATGATCAACTGGTGAATATGTTCAATTGGAAGTGAAATAATGATAAGTTCTCATATGTAGGTGATCATGTGCAGCAATATGCAGACAACAGTATGCATACCTAAAAGTATGCAGTGGGATACAATTCTATTTTCAGTTCTCCTTTCCCCATTTTCGCATTAAGGGGGGAATGTTTGGAAATTATTAGTGCTTCATTATAGTTTGTGATTGATTTATTGAATCACGTAGATATATCTTTTGTTAGTTGTTAGAATATAGTTTTTTTTAGTCATATTGTTGTATGGTACAACAATGTGAATATGATGCATATAGTTATATTGAGTTCTATTAGGGGTTTAGTTGAGAGGTTAGTGGAGACATCATCTCCATGAATGTAGGAATGACTTTCCTATATATGTGGGTAATGCATGAATGATTTATTAATTTAGAACAAAGATCATTTTGTTTTAAATATGTGCCATCTAATCCAAATCTACACACAATTGTTTCCCATCACAAAGGTTTACCCTAAGGAAACCAGTAAGGGGGAATGAGTTAGCTTCAAATGAATGTGGCCGCATAAGCACAAATCCTAACAATAGTATAGGAATATAAAGGGGGTGTGGTTTTTTAACCCATCTTGTGTTCCAATTCCTAGACCTTATTGGTGGTCCAAAAAACTTATGGACAAGAGTCAAAATATATCCTCCCCTTGCACACTCATCTTGTGATTATTCCTAATATAGGTGGGAAAATGAAGTTAAGGTCCAAAATAAGGAATACATCACACAATAACATAGGGGAGAACTCATGCACATAACAAATTTACAAGTGGGTTATACATGTAGGTCCATTATACCATGGGTTAGGGCACATAGCAACTATATTCACACTACAACATGTACACATGGATAAATTAGGTACTACGTAGTCATAAAGCATATGTCAAAATAAACCAACCATATGCACGATTACTCAATGGAAGGAAGTAATTTTTCCTAGAGGTTCTAGAATTGAACCTTTTCTTTGAAAAATGTTATGCTATATAATTTTCAAGCAAAAAACCAAGACAAAATCTATACATTTTTTAATAAATGTATATATATTAAAAATTAAATTTCATGTAATTTTTCATTAACATTAGTATTTATTTATTTTATATTTTTTTAATTATATACACACACAAACATACATACATACATACATACATATATACATATATGCACACACATACATATATATACACATATAAATATATACATACACACACACACACACACACACACACACACACACACACACACACATGTGTGTGACATTTAAAAGAAGATACACTCATGTATATAAATTAAATACACCTATTTAGAAAGACGCCAAGAGCTATCAATCTCAAGCCCCATATTCCATGAATCAAATACATCACACATTGGACCAATATAACACAATGGTCAACTTAAAAATCACTAGAGTGGTGAAAGCTTCACTACATACCCAAGACAATATGATGTGTTTATCGACGTTTCCAAATATGGGATTAAATTCTTAGTGATGGTCAAGTGGGCCTCCTACTCAAACTGAAACATTTATTTGCTTAAATTTAATTATGTAATGCCAATACACATCCATAATATTATTAATTTCCTTTTATCTGGGTTTATGTTCTCTTAAAAAACACAAATATCACATGTCTATATTGTGTTTAACATAACAAAATACTTGTTATCAAGGTACAAAGACACTATTGTACTATGAATCACAAGGAAACATGTTTCGAGGCCCAAGAAGAAAATGTCAACAACATTATTTAAAAGTGACAACACATTAGAATCCTTAAGGAAGAAAACATTAGATGGGTGATTTAATCTAACTATGTGAATGAAACCCTAAATGTTTAGATTTTATATACATTTATATTGCAATCTAGAAATTATGCACATCCAAATTATTAAATCCACATTTAACATTTAGATTTGAACATGTTGTAAATGATTAAGAAGAAAAATTAATTAAGGTAAATGTTAAACATAGAAATTGAAAGGAAGATGATTGCACTTAAATTTCTAAAAAAATGGATTGATTTATTTGTGAAAATAAGAGAATAGGTTGGAAAATATTTGTACTTACTTCAGATATGAAATTGTCACTGAAAAATACCTTTGGACAAAATCACCTCAGAAGACAAAATCAACCCATAAAAGTTGTACTTGTCGAATTAATTTCTACACTTCTGGTTTTAGTTTTTCCACTTTCTCCTTTGTTTGATCTGCCTTTTTTGCTCACAATCTCTCTGTACAAGCACAAATTTTCCTATAATTAATTATCTTCTCTTGAAACCTCATCTCCTTGAAAGAAAAATAAAAATTGGCTAACACTATAGGTTTTGGCACCCTTGTGTTGCCTACATAGTATTACTCTTAAGAGGAATCAAACCCATGTAGTTCTTAGCTAATTGGAAGTGAATTTGCAATGATGGGACTACATACAATTTGGCTTAAATACTTAATAATGATTACTTAAAAGTACATAGAATATTGTTAGATACTTAATACTTTCTTAGGAGTTGTTTATAATGTTTGTTCTTATAATACGGAAGTTTATGAAAACTTTACTTCAAATTTGGATATGAAGACTAATTTTTTTAGGTGGTTTCCAAGTAGTGACCAAGTGATAGCTAAGTGAGTAAATGAGCTGTTTTAAGTTGTATTTATATCACGCCGCAAGCAGTATTTCACACTAAAGATGACCTAGGAGGAGGATTAAAGATACACACTAGAAAATTGACCGTTATGAGGGCCTTGGATAGGAACATCCGAAAGAATAGGATTGATTAGTATATCTTTCCCCTACTAGACAATTTTGTCCAGCGGAGTAAAAAATCTCTATAAGTTCATGAAAATATTTGTGTAGGAGATATGAGGGTTTTTTTACTAGTAATAGTGTTCATATATGTTTTTGAGTATAATAATGAGAGGTTATAAGTATTAGAAAAAATTAGGATAGTGTAATTTACCTCTATTTGGAAGCACAAGTCATGAATAAGGAATGTAAGCCAAATATAACGTCATCAAGTACCAAAATGCTAAATTTGAGTGTCTATATTTCCCCCCTTTAATCTACTAAATGAAATTTTTTAATTAAAGAATGTGCATACCTCAATGTTTAAAGACGATATATTTTCTCAAATACTTGATTTTTTGAGTGCTTGAGAGTTTTCCAAAGTGAAACCCACAAAATTGAAATGTATTCAATGTTCTTATTATGAATACTAAAACTTTATCTCTGAAATTTTATAGAATTGAAAATCACAAAATAGGGAAAGCAAGGAAGGATTATGTGTGTATATGTAGGAACCAATGGTGTCTTGTAAAGCTTGACCCTTCTTATTGAAATATTTGGAGTAGATTGTGCCCCCTAGTTGGGGCACTTGGAAAAATATTTATTGCCCAAAAATATGGAGAATTATGTGGTAGTCAAGTCCCCAATTTATAGAAGAGAAACGAATGGTATCTAATGATATTGGGGGCACAATAATTCCCAACACTCATCATTTCTAGAGTACTGGACTACTTAAAGGTGCGACCAAAAAGGATCAACTAAGAATGGTGCTCAGCTTAATGAGTGTCACTAGAACCAATGTACATTAGCCATTGCAACTCAACCACACTGTTACAAATGAATCTAGGTTCCAAATTTTCATGATTGAAAGAGAATGAAGTAAATTCATGCTGCCACCATAATTTTAGTAATTGATAATTCTTGAAAGGGAACTAAAGATATAGATACCCACATACTTTTAAAAATTTGAAAATTCTGAAATAGAACTGTGTCATAGAATATATTACAAATTGTACCTATGTAATGATTGCATTTGTACCATACCTATACACTTTTGAGGAAATTGAAATAGCTATAGATTTCTCATATCAAAAGTTTGATGATGTGTAGAAGCAACTAACAATATGTAATATATTACTTGCACGTGGAGAGCAATTATATGTTTCTCAATCAAATATATAATCTACCACATTGAAGGAGTGCATGATATCAATCATGATACTAGGTATAGGGGATGCATGATGTTAATCATAACACCAAATATAAAAAATACAACTAGTACACAAGATCAATCATGTAAATCCACATATAATGTCATATAGAAAGTGAAGAGGCCACATACAAGGGACATAAGGGTGCCCCATAAGAAAACAAGGGCCGAAGGTCACACAAAAGAAATGTTGCTAATATTGCAAACAAGGGACACTAATGTGTCGCATGTAAAAATAAGGGCTAAGGGCCACACACAACAAACATGTAATAACACATGCATTATATAAGAAAATATACAATAAGTGCTTATCGCAATAGAGACTAGTCTAACAAATCCATATGTGTTGGTATCAAAATGTGATACTAGCATAACATAATACAATCCATGAACATGAGCAACACACGTGTTAGAAATAGAAAGCTCTATAAAATATCATGGAGATATATAACCTTGTATAGTGTTCTTGGTATACAAATATGCCCCCAATAAGGCGAGTCCATTGGGAAAAGATAAGGGAAACATATAAAATCCATATGCGATTATGTATTATCATTAAAAAGAGTTTGGTTTTGAGGGGACAAAAAAACCTTGTACATAGAAAGGATCCAGTTTATACAAAAACCAAAAAAAATCCAGTGAGGTAAAGTCAAAAAGGCTTAACAACAAGCCACCATAGAATAGAGTCAGACAAAACCATGTCTAAATATTAAAAATTAAATTTTTGAGAAACTAACCACCAAAGAAAACAAATCTACAGTCCAAAGGAAACACAAAAAAGGACAACAAAAGGTCAGCCATTAGTCCTCCTTAGCTTTGCTGCGGGTTCCAACACACGATCCGCTATCCTTCCTACCTATAACTTTAATGATCATGCATTTAGGTCTTTTCTCCTTCTTTTCCACAGTCTGGATGTTCACATTCTTAGGTTCTTTAGGAAATTTCTCCTCCTTGTCCTCAGTCTGGGTGTTCATTGTCTCAAAATCAAATTACCATCAGTCTCAGAATTTGATGTTTCTTCACTATCCAAACTACTAAGGGCCAGTCTCATATTAGGATTATTATTTTCCACTTTGGCCACTTGGTCCTGAAGGATAGAAACCCTCTTCTCCTGCATGAAAAATTCAGCTTGTATTCCCCCAATTATTTTGTTCTGGATCTCAATTTTATGGTGGCACTCCTTCAGCTCCTGGATCAGATTCTTATTGATCGTGAGAATGGTATTAGTAGTTGGATCAACATGAATAATCCTAGCCTCCCAGTCCACAAAATCTCTCTCCATGCTACCAGATATTTCACCCACATTCTGAACCCCAAGTTTCAGGTTGTAAAGAACATCGACAATCCCTTCAGGGGTGTCTTTCCCCTTCATTTTATTCATGCATTTAAAGGAAGATGCAAGGGTTTCTTGGTCAAACTCAGGGTCACCAGCATTCAAAGGCTGAGCAGGGATAATGGGTTTTCCCTTTTGCACTAACAGGAGGATCAAACCTTGATGCAAAGGAACATCAACTTTCTTGTTTTTAAAGTCAGCAATGGTGGATAATAGGGACCTGTAGAGGAAGAAATCCAGACTCATAGCTTGGTTCCTACAAAAGAGATTTATAATGGAGAGATGATAAGAGATGATATTTCTAAATTTTCCTTCCAGAGTCAGGTATTTCATGACAACAAGGCAGATGTTGGACCAATGCTCAAGGAGGAAAGTATGGGCAATTCCATCATCATAGGAAACAATATGTTCATCAGGTTAAAAAAAATGGCTATCTCATGTTTTTTACAAGTTTTTTCTTTAAAATTTTTGAGACCATCCATAGCAAGCCCAATTATCTCAGCTATGGATTCTTCAGTAACCCTAATTTCCACCCCCTAAAATTGAATCTCCCTTCAACCCAGGCATTTCCAAAATCAACAGAGAGTGCGGGGTCATTACCTTTTAGGTGTCGTATGTACTTGGAGAAGCCCCCCTTTTGTAGCAGCTTCTATAGAATGGTGTCATTTTTCAGATGAATGAAAGAAGTGGGCTCAGTTTGACTCTGTGGCCTTCCATTTTTTGTCCAACACACCTTCTCACTTTGAAATGAAACAGAATGTAATCACCAGTTTCAAGGAAATTGAATAAAAACCAAAGCAAATGAATCATAATATTTTCCAAAAAGAAGAAGATATTTTTGAGCTCCCAAGTGTGTGAGCCTTAGTCACCATCATTAAACTACCTCCAAAGACGTGTCATCATTTATCAATTTTATAATGTCTTTCCAAGGAATATGTGTCCCTGGCCACATCATCAATTCTGACATGTCATTTCCTTGATTAGCTAG
Organism: Taxus chinensis; assembly: GCA_019776745.2. NCBI lineage: Eukaryota > Viridiplantae > Streptophyta > Pinopsida > Cupressales > Taxaceae > Taxus > Taxus chinensis. The sequence continues at coordinate 132,159,220 of CM034152.1, read as the reverse complement.
CACGTCCGCATGTTTATTACCTTCCTTGAAGGAATGTTGGAAATCCACCTTGTCAAATGATTCCAACATCGCACAAGTTTCTTTGATGATGTTGTTAAGTTTCCATCCGCACTTACTCTGATATTTTAGAGCATTGATGACACATAAGGAGTAGCCTTCTATAATGATGGATCTTAGTCTCAAATCTCTACACATCATGATGCTACAAAGCATAGCCTTGGCTTCAACATAATTGTTGGTATGATTTCTGATGGGACCCACATAGGCTCCAAGACATCTACCGATGTGATCACGAACTAGAACTCCCCCCAGTAGTGTTATCCTTCTGTTTGGCAGATCCATCAAAGTTGAGTTTAAAGAAACCATCAGGAGGTCTCGACCATTTAACTTTGTGGGTGACCTTCTCCTTCAAAGGGTTGATTGGGGTAATGCTCATGCTTTTGAGAATATTTCTTTCCCAGGCCGGGAAGACCTTAGATGATTTGGGCTTTAAAATTTGAGAATTTTATTTGAGAGACAGACTCACCCTTTTAATAACCATATCCAGGCTTGAGGTTTTATTCCTAAAGATCCGATTATTTTGTTCGAACCATAGTCCCCACAATGTTTACAGGAGGGAAAGTTTCCATATTTCTTTGATCAAATCATTTTGGAAATTGAAGCTCCATTGTTTGGGGAGGAGGGCCACATCCCTAGGGAGGACCAAATGTATCTTAAAAAACCTGAGGATCACAGAGAAGACTTGAAAGGAGAAAGAACATTCTAGGAAGAGATGCTAGATTGAATCTTCATTACACATTCATAAATTGCATCTATTAGTTATGATCATCCCCCTTTTTCTTAACCTATCCACATTAGGATCTTTCTTTTTAACAACTTCCAAAGAAAAATATTGATTTTGGGAATAATATTTTTATTCCAGATCTTCCTCTAGTAGATATTGGGTTCAATATGCTCAAAGTTCAACAAGTAGCCTGACTTGACCCTGTACTCCCCAGTGTCCATGGTTCTCCAAATTAACTCATCCCGAGCTCTGTTTTGGGGTATGTGATAGTATTTAAGGATTTGATTAAGTTCTTGAAAGGGCTGTAAATTCCCTTGATAGTGAGGGGGAGGTAGGAGTTGGATCCACTTCCTCTCTTCATTCCAATATCTACAAACCAACTCCCCCTTTTCCTAGTTGAAGAAATGTCAAGAGCTCACTCCATGGTTCTTGAGATATGAGGATTTTTTTCTTAATCCATGGATCTTCCCAAAATTTTATCTTTGTACCATCCCCAAGATTCCATTTACTCCCTTTAATTAACAACTTTCTAGAATGAAAAATATTATTCTAGAAGATAGATCCTCTAGGGAGCTCCAAATAAGAGAAAAGAGCCAAAGTACCTCCAAAGGGCCACAAATATTTTTCTTTCAAAATGTTGATCCAGGTTCCCTCCTCCCTGTGCAATATCTAACCAACCTTTTCTATTAGAGCTTGATTCATGAATTGAATATTCTTCAATCCAAGACCACCTATGTCCTTGGGTTGAGTAACCTTGTCCCAATAAATTAAAGGGATTCTATTCTTTTCCTCTGATCCAGTCCATAAAAACCTCTTTTTTATACCCTCAATAGCTTTCCTAACTCTTACTGGTAAGGTAAAGATGGACATGATGAAAACAACAATACCCTGTAAGAAACTTTGAAGGAGTTGAGATTTTCCAGCCTGTGACAACAATGATCCTTTCCAAGAGGAAATTTTTTTATGAAACTTTTCTATTAATTTATTCCAACCTCCTTCCTCTAAATTTTTCCCACAAAGAGGCATTCCAAGATAGGTATTCGAGGAGGCCTTTAATGCTATAATCCATAAATATTGGCTAGCCTATTCTACTACTCCTCCCCCACATTTATGAAAAAATAGGAGCTCTTTCTAAAGTTAATCCTCTGACCAGTAACTTCTTCATATTGTTTGGTGATGTTTTTGAAGACCCGAGCCTCCTGAACAACAACTTGTCCAAGGAGAACCATGTCATCCACAAACTGCTGCAAGAATTGATTCTCAACTCCATGAGCCACTTTAATACCCTCCATGTTACCTTTAACTTAGGCCCTAGAGCATAACCTACTCAATATTTTAGAAATAATAATATACAAGAAGGGTGACAGGGGATCTCCTTGCCTCAAACCCCTTTCTGAGATGAAGAAACCATTAGGATTCCCATTAATAATAACAGAAAATCTTTGGTCTTTAGTGCAAGCTTGGATCATTTTGATGAAGTGAGGATGATATCCCAAATGATTTAGAAGGGAGAACATAGGAAATCCCAGGAAATCTTGTCATAGGATTTTTGCATGTCCAACTTAACAATCATAGCCTCCCTTCCTGAAAGTTCAACAGAGTGGATCATCTCATGAATGGTGATTATGTTATCTAGAATTTGTCTACCCGGCACAAAGGCTCCTTGGTTAGGAGAAATGAAGTTACTAAGAGTCTCCCTTAGTCTGAAAGCTAGGATTTTGGAGATTAGCTTATACATAGTATTGCATAAAATTATGGGTCTGAAGTCCCCCAGATCTTTTGCTCCTGATTTTTGGGTATGAGAGAAATAAAGGTATGATTAATTTGTTTGAGCAGGATTCCAAATCAGAAAAAATATTGGACAACTAAAACCACTTCTTTCTTAACAATATCCTAGTACATCTAGAAGAAAAAAGCAGGGAAACCATCTGGCCTTGGAGTTTTGTCACCTTCCATAGCATCTAAAATTGATTTTATCTCCTCCTCAGAAGGGATGGCTATGAGTTCACTATTCTCAACATGGCTAATGGGAGGCTCAAAAATATTTAGAATTTCTGCTCTAGAAATCTCAGCTGAAAGTTGACCTTTGGTAAACAAATTCCTGAAAAAAAGATAATAGTGTTAGAGATATCCTTATCTTCCGTAGCCAGTTCACCATTTTCTTTCTTTATTTCTTGGATTCTTCCTTTATTAGCTTTAATGGTGGCTGAGATATGGAAGAATTTGGTGTTGCGGTCTCCCTCTTTGAGCCAATTAATTCTTGACTTCTACTTCCAATAAATCTCTTCCCTACTCAGAATGTTGTGGTATTCAACAAGTAGATCTTTTTCCTTGATTTTTTCCTCATTTCTCCATCCTCCCTATTCCATAGTTTCTTCCAACACTCTGAGATCTTCATAAATTCTACTTTTTTGAAGAAAAATATTACCAAACACCTCCTTGTTCCAAATTTTAATATTCATCTTAACATTTTTGAGTTTTGCAGCCACCTTGAACATACTATTACCTTTGACTTTTGGCCTCCACCATTCTTATATCATTCTTTCCAACTTTAGATGAGTGGTCCACATATTTTCAAACCTAAAATATTTTCCAATGGGTTGCTCCCTTTGATTGAATTTTAGGACCAAAGGGTTATGATCAGATCAATATGCGAGCTAAGGAGGATAGATTGTATTGTTGCTCCTGAATCTAATGGAGATTCAAAAGAAATCAATCCATCCTGATTTGAATCAGATTTTCCCCTTCCCTCCTATTGGTCCAGGTGAATTTAGAGCCACTGAGGTCTAGATCCATCAAACCATTCCAACCCAAGAAATTAGCAAGATCCTCCATGCTCTCAGTAAACACATTAACCCCCCCTTTCTTTTTTGAGGGAATGAGAGGAGTATTAAAGTCACCCCCAATGATCTAGCTTAAATCATTAAACATCCTTCTGAAGATAGTCAACTCCTCCCAGAGCATCCTTCTACCAGTTGTTGTATTTGGAGCATAGATATTAGAGAGAATAAATTATTTTCTAGAGCTAACATCGATGAAGCAAATGGCTAAATGGTGTTGACTATTATGAAGGGGAAATCCCTCCAAAATGTTCTTATTCCACAGAAACAACAACCCCCCTGAAACACTTGTAGATGGTTGACAATGGAAGCCAAATTCCTTCAAACCAAAAGCATGAAATTCTTTCATCTTATCCTGATTCATCTTTGTCTCTTGTAGCATTATGACATCTGGTTTTTCCTTACTTTTAAAATCAAACAAGATCCTATGCTTACTGGGGTGGTTTAGGCCCCTTATATTCCAAGAGAAGAAAATCATTTAGAATGGGTAGATTTATGGCCTACCATCAATGGTTTCTGTCGCCCTTCCATAATATCCTTCCTTGTGGCTCTCTCCCTTTTTTCCTTTTCAGATGGTCTCCTTGGAGAGGCTTTGTTGGCACCAACATCCACCTTGGATCTAGTTCTTGGTGTCACTTTCCTTTTTGGAGATGGTTTGGGAATTTGTTTGACCTCCTCTAGGGATTGGACATCAGAGCACTCTACTATGGGGCTTTCTTTAACCACTTCATTGGTAGATTTATCTGATGAGACCTTGACTGACATCCCATTTGAAACATTCTTGCTAGTCTCATGAGCACATTGGAGATCCTCTTCCACTTTTGGGATGTCCTCCAAATTAATGTCTAGAATATTGAACATGTTGCTTACAAGTAGCAATTCCATAGGTCTTTGGGAAAAAAAAACTTTCCTCCATGGTATCCTGAACTATTGATCCCACAATATTGTCCTCATGGAAATATTCAACAACCACCACATCCTCAACTTTTTCTGAGTCTTTATCATCCATCATTTTACTAACCTCATCATGGTCTGCATCTACAACTTCTTCTAAAACATGTTCTGGTCTTTCTAGAACTTGATCATTAATATCCAACGGTTTGTTTATCATTTTCCATGAAGGATTAACCTTCGAAGTCTCGTTACCATTTGGTTGCACTACGCATTTTCCCTTCAAATATTCCTTATTTAAACCTTTGTTCTTCTTAATCTGAGCCTTTTGGGTTGCCCCCTCTTTGGCATTTGGGCATGATTTGATGTTGTGTGATGCCTTAAAGAACTAGAAGCACATGAACGGTACTGGGGGGCCTTATACAGCTACACTTTTTTCAGTTTCTATTGTAAATTGTGCATCCTTCCTGCCATTCTATAGATTCTCCCCGTGATCCCCTGCATCTAGATCGTTTACCTTTTCCTTCTCATTCCCAAATTTGAATTCTCTCGCTCCATTCTCCTCTTCTGCTCCCATCGTTCCAGTATCTTTGAATTTTGGATTTTTGGATTTTTAGTATAAACTAGAACTCAAGTCCTAGTTTTTGAATTTTTGAGTATTTGGATTTTTTAGAAAATTATTGAGAGTTTATAACTGGTGATTAGATCAGGGGGGATGAGAAGATTCAAGAGGATTTCCCATGTCATACTATGGAGGGTTAACTCTTCTCGGTTGCGATTACTAGATGCATATATATGTGAACTAGAAGTAGAATCATGTGTCTTGGTGGGAGGATGCCTTTGTATAAGAGGGTGTGCATATAGTATAGTTGTAGGAGAATAATGCATCTGTGAAGAATGTTTCATTGTAATCTTATGTTATAGGACATGATTATTTTCTCTAAAATTTACTCAATTAGTCTTTGAAATGGTATTGGGTGAATTATGTCATACTTGATGTATAGGTGGTAGTGTATGATTGTACAACAATTGAGTAGGTGTTGTGTGAGGCTATAGATGTTCTATTTGTGTTTTGACCATTTGGCATAAGGTTTTTTTATAGAAAGAGTATTAGATACCATAGGTTGCAATGTGTATTCATAACAGATGTATGAGACCTTAATAACTTGATTGCAATAGATGTACTTGCTGCAATGATGTATTGTGGATGGAACGACACAAAGCGTTTGAAATAAAAGGTATGTTTCTTCTTGTATTTTTTATTGACATTGTATATATTGTAGTGATTATTTGTATTATGTGATGAGCACTTTGATTTAAGGAATATGTCTTGTGTGCTTGAGAAATATATGAGATGTGTAGATTAGAATGGTTGATATTTCATTGAAATGGATTTTACAGTCACATTTGTATCATGATATTCATTCATTTATTTGTATTTCAATGATAACTTACGAAAAATTTGTATGGGTTGTATAATGTGATAATAATGCATTGTAATTGTTTGTTACACTTTTTATGGAACAATGTGAAATGTTATTGGTTGTGTTGTATGTTTGTTAGGTGCTTAGATGTCATGTTTGGAATTTTGTGAAGCTTCGTAGGAGTCATTTGTATGCTTTAAAATGAGTTATGATTCTATTTTATTTCATTTATTTGTATTTTAATGATAACTTACGAAAAATTTGTATGGGTTGTATAATGTGATAATAATGCATTGTAATTGTTTGTTACACTTTTTATGGAACAATGTGAAATGTTATTGGTTGTGTTGTATGTTTGTTAGGTGCTTAGATGTCATGTTTGGAATTTTGTGAAGCTTCGTAGGAGTCATTTGTATGCTTTAAAATGAGTTATGATTCTATTTTATTGGTATCAAATTTTTAGGTATATCTTTATTTTGTGCTTCCTTGTAGAGAAACACTTTCTTTACAAAAAAAAATCTTGTCTTGCACTAGTCTATGCAATGTATCTTTTGGTAATTGTATTTTTTGTTTCTTCTTTTCGTGTAGTAATTGATCTTGTTGTAATTTGTGCAACATATCTTTTTATAATTTTTCCTTTTATAACTCATCCTTTTTCATGATAATATGTTGTGTCTCTTGCATTGGGATAAATGATGTTGCATTATTTCCTAATTTTATATTTTCTTTAGAGTTTGATTGCTTAATTTTTGTATTCATATATTATTTGGAGATTCATCATTCTAATAATTAATTATATTAGGCCTCATGGGGTGTATGTTGAAATAATATCTTCTCCAAGACATGTCACTCATAGAAGATTGATGGGTTAGTGGTTCCCATAAGGGAATATCATGGAATATCTCAAGCTTCATGGAGAGGTTTGTCAAAGAAGAGATGAGATCGAGGAGATGTAATATCAAATGAAATATTCACTTATGCTTAAGTCGTTTTATTTTATTTTTTAAATGTAACAATCGTTATCACAGTTTCCATTGATGTCATGATAATTACAAAAAGGTTTACATGTTATCCACTCAAGTAGATGAGGAAGATGGTAGTAATTAGGTGAAAAAGTAATTTACCACTTGTGCAGTAACCTGTGAACTATTTCATGTGGTTGATCATTAAACTTATCAAATCAAACCAGTTCTTTTCTATGTGGTTTCTTGATGAATCAAGATATACTACTTGTATAGTAGGAATTGTGACATCGATTTAAGACTTTCACTTGTCTTGAGTTACTAGATACATATTATTTACTATTTGTATCACTTTTTTATTAAAAACTTGTCGGAGATACACACGCATACAAATGTGCTTGCTCCATTAGAGGATCAATATTATTCTCTAGTATAATAATTTGTGTGCAAAGAGAGTTAAATGTGTTATATGTAGTGAATAACAACTTCTCCAAAGAGGGTATATAAGACCCCAAAAAATTGTTGTGTATTTCCAAATTATATGGTTGATGTATTAATTGTTACATATGTATTATATCAAATAATGTATTCACTTACATATTCAAATTATCTTGATGTAATTCTTGTAGATTCTTATATGTAAATTTGTTGCCTTTATTCTCAATATAATGGATTAGAATGCTTCTTCTAGTTGTAAGAATGCACTCAATGATCTAATAGGGAGATAATGAAACTAGTTTAGTGTTATATTGGTTAATCTTTGTCAAAATGATTTTAGTAACAATATGTTACTATTTTGTTGTTTCATTGAATTTTGAAAGTGCTTATAGTGAAGATATAGACCACCATTAAATAATTGGAATATAGGCATGATGAAGCCCTTAGGATATGATTAATTAAGAATACTACGCACAATTGGATGTCCATATGTGGTATTAGAGTTTATTTATAAATGGTAAGATTTACTTTTGAGTGATAATGTATGTACTTTATATTTCAAAGCACATATAACATGCATGAGGGCTATGAAATCTTATGCAGGTTTAATAGAAGTATTTAGAGGTTGTCCTTTATTGTTGATTATTGCCACTAGAACATTATTAAAATTAGGGGAAGATGGCGGAAGGCCTACACATTGAGGTATTGGGGATAAAATTGGATCACTAGTAGTACTATCAAGGTAATCGTAAAGAGTAGGCATAGTATGATGATCATGAGATTCAATTCCTAGTGGCATATCATCACATGTAAATTTTATAGAAATTTTTTCACATGCATCAAAGAAGATATTAAGAGAAGAGAAGGAAGAAGTGTCACAATCATGTGCATCATTCCTAAATTCAAAATAATAAATGGGAGTATTTCCATCATTTGTAACTTGTTCTATTTATGAGAAGAAAGAGGAAATAGGTCATCATTTGTATCATCTTTGGTTTCATGAGAGGAAGGGAGAGAGAGTGAGTGAGAGAGAGAGAGAGAGAGAGATCACCGACACTTATATCATTTTTCATTTCCATATTTGAAATATAAACATCACAATCATTTTTAACCTTTTCACGAAATAGGTCATCATTTGTATCATATTTGGTTTCATGAGAGGAAGAGAGAGAGAGAGAGAGAGAGAGAGAGAGAGAGAGAGAGAGAGAGAGAGATCACCAAAACTTATACCATTTTTCATTTCCATATTTGAAAGATAAACATCACAATCATTTTTAACCTTTTCTACTAGCATTTAATTTGATTTTACTATGATATAGGAAGGGGATAAAAATGCATGTATCACTTCCTCCATCACTATAATTGTTAGTATAGTCATCATAATGACAATCATTGTCATCACAATAATAATCATGAGTACAATCATTGTTATTTATAAACCCATCATCCTTGATAGTTTGATAACCATAGTTAAATGGCATGACATGAGTGGAGTAGGGTATATATATTTCCTCTTTACTATGCACACCACTACTAGGTAGACACGAGTGATATTCTATTATTTGATATCCATAACTATATGGTATTACATGGGTGGAGGAAGGGCTATATATTTCATTTTCATTATGAAAATTTTCACACTCATCTTAATAGTCATAAGAATAATCAAGACCATCACTATTTTCCTCAAACACGGATATTATGGCTTGCACAGTATGCGGCGAGGGGGGGGGGAAGGTCCAGTGGGCAGCGCCCCACACGGTTATCACAGGGGTGCGGGGGGGGGCCCCCCCCGCCTGTTTATTTATAATTTTTTTTTTATTTTTTCTTTCAATGAAACAAACAGTCACTGTGGGGAGGGGCCGAACCTCCCCCATTAACATTTTTTTTTTTGTTTGGAAACAAAGTGATGGCGCGACTTCGCAGGGGCCGAACCCCTAAAAGAAATTTATTATTTTATTGTTTATTTTATTTGTTTTATAAATAACAATAACCATAAAATAAAAAAAACGTTTAGTTTTAGATATAGTTTTTATATTTACACATAAACACACACACACCCATATATATATATATATATTGCATATATAGTTTTTTTAAAAGTGTATAAAAAGGGTGTTGTACATGTATAGTTTTAATCTTTTTTTTTTATTACAGGAAACATACTCCCATATACTGATATAATTTTTTTTGTCCATTAGAGATAATATATTTGTAATCCACAAGAAAATACAGTTTTAATATATAACCAGCAACTCAAGATAACCAAGTATTTTCTGTTAGAAATAAGACTTATTTCTAAATGAAATCTTCAAGTAGATACTCAAAACTAAGTATAAATATTTTGCAACAACAAACATTAAACTTCTCAAGGGAATGAACTATATATTTTCAACTTCATTTTCTCATATTCATTTTAGGGATATTTCTAAAAGAGGAGCCTATTGCAAGAGAGGGATCATTTCTCATTTAACAGTAGCCACATGTTTTCTTAACAAAAAAAAATGTATAAACCATTAGTTATCTAAATAACATGCTTTCTTAAGTTTTCACATAAGCAAGGAAGTTCAAGGAAACCAAAAGAAATACAGTTTTCTTTTCTTGACATATTGCTTTCAAAGTTTGCAAGGTAACAATGGTGTAAGGAACCCAAAACCTTCAACATACTATTCTCTTTTTTTTTATAATATAAATGCAAGAGTTGTAACAAGATTCAAGTAGATAGAGTATTTACTTTATTACTTCTTTACTTCACAAGCTTGAGTTACATGGATGATAACTCCCAAGCAACATCAATCAAACTTCTCCAAAACAAGTTTACAAGTGACACAAAATGTACAAAATGGAGGATTTACAAGGAGATGCAACTATCACATACTATATTCGAAGAGGGTTACATTACAAGAAAGTATCACAAGGATAAGAATAATGAGAGCCCAACAAGCCACCAATTCCAACTGAGAGCCATCTTCCATGTCTTCCAAAGCCATGCAAGGAGAAAGAGCTTGTTTAACCACCCAACCTTTAGGCATCATCACATGCCTATCCCAAGGTTGGGATGCATGCTAGCCTCCCCCAAGCCCATGGGAAAGAGGATAGCTAACCAACACTTGCACAAGGTAAAAGGGTAGACAAGAATGAAACAACACACAAACTTAAGACTCACAATCAACACAAGATTCCTACAACAAGGAGGAGAACCCATGTTCATCCTCCAAAAATGGGGAAGAGAGGAGAAAGTTCTCCAAAATACAAAAATATTATATGCACATAATACATCTTCTTCACCTCCTTATTTCTCCTTAGTCAAAACAAACCCTCCTTATTCCTCCCCCTTTCTCCATGTCCTCCTTGGAAGGATTTTCAAACCCCAAAAGGGGGTTTCCTTACCAAGGATGGGGAAGGAGATTTAAGCCAAATGAATCCATTTCCCCACCTCAACCATTGAGGGGAAAACAATATAAGACCCTACAAGGCTTGGCCATCAAGCCTTGAGGGTTGAGAGGGAAAATTCCCTCTCTCTTCCCCCACACTCCAAACTCCATCATGCCATATGATGGAGGGAGTAAATACACCAAAAAAAACTAAAACTTCATGCAAAAACCACAATTTTCTACAATCAATCTAATAACTAAAATGAAGCAACATAACTACAAGATCCAAGAGCCTACCTCAAGGAAAGCTCTCCAAAAAGCTTCCTAACTTCAAGATTTTCACCCCTAGCTCCAAGCAAAATCCAAGCTCCAATTCACTCAAGCATCCAAGCAAGAAAATCCAAGCAAAAAGTCCCTTTTTTTTTCTCCATGAATGAGAATATGAAGAAGAGGGACCAAGCATCCTCACAAATGAGGGGGTGACATGTGTCACCCTTCTCCCTCCTCATGGTCAAAGATGCTGAGACAAAAGAGAGAAAGGGTAAAATTATCTTTTTACCCTCTTCTCCCAAATTTCCTCAAATGTTAGCAAGACAAAACTAGTTGCATTTTTGAAAAAAACACACAAATCCACATCCCTTACATGGATGTGACAAAACAAGGGTAGAAAGGGAGGGAAAACTCCCTCTAGCCTTGAAAACAAGCCCCCCTACCCATTAGGTAGGGTCCAAGGGCTTATTTTTGTGATAGGGGGACTCCCAAGCTACAAAGGGGTCCCCAAAAATACCCAAAATACCCAAATTTCGGGTTTTGCATTTTGGCACAAGGGTAGAGGGTGTGGGGACCACCCAAGGGTCTCACATGTGACCCTTAACCCTTGTGATTAAGAGACTAAAATAACAAAACAACAATTTAAAAGAAAGTGGGATTATTAACTCCCAAAACAAGTTTACACTTTACTAACAACCCTAAACACAATTAATAAATTAAAGCAAAGTACTTTACATACATTGGGGTCACTCATAGTGCCCAAAATTAATAATCATCTATCCTAGGGCTTCACACAGTGAACATGGCTAGGACTCAGCCCGTGGGCTGCTTGTGCAAGTTTTGAGTAACTGGCCTGAATCCCACGTTCTCCTGTAAACCTGTCACCTGCACACTCATTGCACACATTAACTGCACCTGTCCAATACAATATAATTAAGTGACATAGTAAGATATCAATACTTGCTAAACTAACCTAACATCCTACTGAAATCAAGATGTAACAACGTGCACAATTATATTCCATATTCCAAAAGTTAGACCAGATGATAAAACGTCATATACTCCCACCATGCAACAACTATCCATCAATATAATTAGGCTCCAAGCACATCATATTTCATTAGTTTCCATGTCATAATAAGAAAAAGCGACAATAAAGAGATTAGGCTAAATTGGCGCTACACGCCTGAATGTCACACATGTCTAATATAATCAAACATCTAAAATAATGTCCAAGTTATCACCAATTACTGTCCAAACATGTCTATGAGCAAATAAACAACAAGCTACTGAGCTATAGAAAATGTGGGCACTACATCCCCCTCTACTAAAATTAGACTTCCTCCTGGAAGTCACTGAAAGAGGTAGGGATATCTGGTCCTCAAAGGAATCGCATCCTCCCAAGTAGCTGCTGTCTCATCGTACCGGTCCCACTGTACTCTAACCTGGTCCAAGTCTCGACCCCGAAGGGCCAACCTCCGGTGCTCCAGTATGCGTACGGGCTCCAATCTCCACTGTCCTCCGTCCTCTACCTGTAATGCCGACCAATCCAAGACATGAGAAGCATCAGGTACATATCTACGTAGTACAGAAACGTGAAAAGCATCGTGGGCCCGTGCAAGGCGTGGTGGCAAAGCTAGGCGATAGGCAACTGGACCGATGACCTCTAAAATATCAAAAGGCCCCACAAAACGAGGCGATAGCTTAGAACCCTTTCCATAACAGATAGGACTCTTATGCGGACGAACCCTCAAGAAGACTTTGTCACCCACTGAGAAGTGACGATCAGTCCTCTTGGTGTCTGCATACGCCTTTTGGCGTGCTCTGGCCTGCTCAAGACGCTGTCTAATCAACACAACCTGCTGCTCTAAATCCTGAAGATAGGCTGGTCCCAGAATGATCCTGTCATCAAGTCTATCCCAACTCAAAGGCGTCCTGCAAGGTCGTCCATACAAAGCCTGGTAAGGAGCCATACCAATGGAACTATGATAGCTGTTGTTGTAGGCAAACTCAACTAAATGCAAATAATCCTCCCATTTCCTCTGTTGATCCATGACATACATCCTCAACATGTCCTCTAACACCTGATTAACCCCTCTCTGTCTGCCCATCTGTCTCTGGATGATAAGCTGAACTGAAATTGATCTGAGTACCCAGAGCGGCCTGAAAAGAAGTCCAGAATACTGAAGTGTAGATAGTATCCCTGTCATTAATGATGGTCTTCGGAATCCCATGCAACCTAACAATGTCCTCGATAAATACCTTGGCAATGGCCTGTGCATTATAGGTGACCTTGGTTGGCGAAAAGTGCACAACCTTAGTCAACTTATCCACGGTGACCATAATGGCGTCATGGCGATAAGAAGACATAGGAAGTCCGACTATGAAATCCATGGAAATCACATCCCATTTCCACTCGGGAATATCATGAGGCTGCAAAAGTCCTGCGGGATGAGAATGCTCTGCCTTGACCCTCTGACACTCAAGGCAACGTGCAACAAAATCTGCTATGTCCCGTCGAAGACCTGGCCAATAATATAACTCCCTCAAATCGGCATGCATTTTCTTTACTCCTGGATGTGCCGCATAAGGGGCTCGATGAGCCTCTGTGAGGATGAAGCTACGCAGATCACCTGACTTAGGCACGTAGATGCGCCTGTGGAAACGAAGCAAACCATCTGTCTCTAAAACACACCCGGAAAATCTGCCCTCTAATGAACCCTGAGACTCTAACATCTGTTTAGCTCCCTCATAAAATCTGTCCTCAGGAAGGTGCTCAAGAATCCTGCCTCTCAAATCTGACTGAAGTGTCAAAGAAGCAAGCACATGTCGCCGTCTACTAAGAGCGTCTGCCACAACATTTTCCTTCCCTTTGATGTACTGAACCTCCATGTCATACTCACATAGGAACTCCATCCAACGCCGTTGACGAGCGTTGAGGTTCGGCTGTGAGAAGATATGCTGCAAGCTACGATGGTCTGTCCTCAAAATGAAAGGCCTACCCAAAAGGAAATGTCGCCAACGCACTAGAGCATGTACAACTGCTGCAAGCTCCAAGTCATGAGTAGGATAATTAAGCTCGTAGTCCTTGAGCTTACGAGACTCAAAAGCAATAACTCGACGCTCCTGCATAAGGACTGCTCCCAAACCCTCTAGTGATGCATCTGTACAGACAACAAAATCCTCTGTCGGGTCTGGAACTGCTAAGATGGGCGCCGTGGTTAACCGCTCCTTAAGCAACTGAAAAGCTTGCTCACATTTTTCTGACCAATCGAACTTCTTCCCTTTCCTCTGAAGAGAAGTGATAGGGTGAGCAATCCTAGAAAAGTCCTGTACAAACCTGCGGTAATACCCTGCCAAACCCATGAAACTCCTCACCTCAGTAACCGAAGTGGGCGCTGGCCAGTCCAGGATAGCCTGAATCTTAGAGGGATCTACAGAGATACCCTCGCCTGAAATGATATGACCCAAGTACTGAATCTCTGTCTGAAAGAAGCTGCACTTTTCCAAGTTCCCATACAACTTCTGCTCTCTCAAAACCTGAAGTACCTGCCTCAAATGCTCCTCGTGTTCCTCCTCGGAACGAGAATAAATCAATATGTCATCAAGGAACACTAAGACAAAGCGATCCAGAAATGTCCTGAATACACCATTCATGAGGCTCATGAAGACAGCTGGGGCATTGGTCAAGCCAAATGGAACCACTGTGAACTCATAATGCCCATATCGTGTGCGAAATGCTGTCTTATGGATGTCTGCATCTGAAATGCGCAACTGATGATATCCTGACTTGAGATCAATTTTGGAGAACACTCTCGCTCCCCGCATCTGATCAAACAAGTCATCAATCCTAGGGAGCGGATAGCGGTTCTTTATTGTGACTTTGTTGAGCTGCCTGAAGTCTACACAAAGCCTGAGAGAACCGTCCTTCTTCTTCACAAATATGACTGGCGCTCCCCAAGGAGATACACTAGGGCGAATGAGACCCTTATCCAACAACTCCTCTAATTGAATCTTGAGCTCATGAAGCTCTGGTGTCGTCATCCGATAAGGTGCCCTAGAAACTGGTGCTGATCCAGGTACTAAATCAATGGTGAAATCCACCTCTCTGCGGGGTGGTAACCCTGGAAGCTCGCCTGGAAAGACATCTGCATACTCCCTCAAAACTGCATGATCATCTAAGGGTGAATGCTCTGGAATGCTCTCAGATCGATCACTAATGGTGATAGCAAACAACTGACAACCCTTACGCATGCTCCGCTTGAGTTGCTTAGCCGATATCATGCGCAAGGAGATAGGTCTCTGCATCCCTGATATAACAACCACACTCCCAAGATCATCCTGACACTCAATGAACTTATTTCTGCAATCCACCTTAGCTCGATGAGACTCGAGCCAATCCATACCCAAAACTACCTGATAGGAACCTAAAGGAATAACTCGGAGGTCAAGCGTAGTGGAGAAGACTCCCAAATCGAGTATACAACTCTCCACATACGAGTCCACGGCGAGTTTAGCCCCAGAGGCCAACTCAACCTGCCAACTATCTGGCTGCCTAGCCACCACTAGCCCACACTGGTCCACTATAGAAGGTGATATAAAAGAATCTGAAGCACCTGAATCAAAAAGTACTGAGACAGAAATACCCCTGATAGTACCTGTCGTCTCAATGACCGTGGCCTGATGCTCGGCCTGGCGGTTGTCAACCGCTGCATAAACACGATGGGCGCGTCCTACGTCACCCACCGTCTGCTCGGATCTAGCAACCCTCTGTGCATCCATGGTGTTGGGTTTGTGCGGGCACATGCGCACATAGTGATCTGGAGATCCACAAATAAAACAACCTCCTGTACCCCTCTGAGATGGGGTCCCTCCTGTACTCTGGTGTACTGATCCTGCTGGTCCAATCCTAGCAGACTGCTGAGTGCGAGCTGGCTGTGTCTGCTGAGTGCCCTGCCTCCTATCTCTGGCTCCATTAAAACCTCCTCTAGAAACACCTCTCTGAAATCCCTGTGTCTGCCTAGCCATCTGCTGCGGGTGGCTCTGCTGCTGTGTCTGTCGCTGTGGGTGCGGTGGAGCCCTCGTGGCTGCTGGCGGAGGCCAAAATCCTCCTCTAGGGGGTGGTGCAGAACCTCGTGACCTCTGACTCTGAAAGGCCTGAATCCTCTCCTGAAACTTGCTTTTGTTCCTATCACGATGTTCCTGAGCTTTGGTCCTGTTCTCCTCGGCTAAGTAGGCCTTCTCAACGGCCTTCTCAAGTGTGGGAGGAGATAACATCCTAACTGCTCCCGCTATATCTGCATTGAGCCCTCGAATGAACCTGTTAACCTGCAATTTCTCATCTTGCAGGTAATCCACATACTGAAGAAGATCCAGGAACCTGCTCTCATACTGCGCTACTGTGCCCGATCCCTGTCTCAAGTCGTGAAATTCGTCAATCCTCTTCTGAACAAAATGCTCTGACATATATCGCGCCCTGAAACGCTCCTCGAACAACTCCCAAGTCACTGTCTCTCGGGTCAGATGGAGCTTCCGCTCCTCATTTCTCCACCAAACGCCTGCTGCGTCTCGGAGGAGGTGTATGGCGAACCTTGCCTTGACGTTGCTCTCGTAAGCGTGCAAGCCAAAGCAACTATCCAGGCTGAGGAGCCATGACTCAGCCCCAAAGCCATCTGTGGAGCCGGTGTAAGTGGGCGGCTGCAAGCGAAGAAGATCCCGGATCACACTGCCTGTATCTCGATCCTGGCGATGTAATCCAACAGGCGAAGGGAGTCGCCTATCCTCGAAAGGTCCCTCGAGACTGTGAGATCGGCTGCGACGGAATGAGGCTGCCCTCTCGTGATGAACGGAAGGGCTGCGTGACCTCTCCCGCCTCGGTGTGTCGTGCTCTGGCGGCTCCGAATGCGCGTCCACGCCTATCGGCTCCTCGTCTCCCAAAGATGCCTCCACTCTCGTCTCCTGTGGCTGTGGTAGGCGCTGCTCCACAACGCCTATCAGCTGGCGTAAGGCCTCTAATATCCGAGGCCCAAAATTGGGCGTCGTCGGCTCCTGTGTAGATGCGCTACGCTCCATACCTCTGGTTGATCGTCCTCGCTTAGGCGCCATCCTACGCACGAGGTGAGCGAACAATTTATAAATTTAAAGTTTGATGGGAGTGGGTGGCTTATTTTCACTGTCTAATTTTTATTTGTTTAGAAAATTTTGTGTTGTTAATATTGACCTTAATTATCTTGATTTGTTACCCAGTGGTCCGCGAGTGCGAACCCCCAAGCTCTGATACCAACTGTAATGCCCCATCTGGGACACCGAAAAACGCAACAAAGCAGGCTAACAATTCTAGGGTAAAATTTTTTTTTTTTTTGAGTGTATAGCCAAATACTGATGCATATCTTAAAACTCTTTCCCGATTGCTTATTTTGTATTTTTTATTTTTTTTTTATTTACCCAATTACATTACTTACAAGCCTAAACCCGGTTGCAGTTTGCTTAATTACACTTTAACTTAAGGTGGCCCTAAGGAAAAGACTACACCCCTCCTAAATAAAAAAAAAAAACACCCTCTTCTTACTTATTAAAATTCATCCCCCTTTTATTATTATTATTCGTCTTCCTTTTTGATGCCCTAAAGGAAAGACCTAGTTCTTCTTGTGTTCTTCCTACTTACCATTCTTACTATTTTGTTTCCTTCATCTCTTGAACAAAACCAATGAAATCATATATATATATATACAATAGGCCTATATATATATTTATATTTTTACTTATGTACTTCCATTTTATTTTAACACCTGCCCTTCCATTTTGTTTTGTTGTTAATTTAAAACAACTTCATTTCAAGCATATACATCTATTCTTACCCATATGTTGGCAATTAGAAGAAATGTAGTTAGGGTTTGATGGAAGGGGGTCGCGCGGCTGGAAGAGGCGGCGCTGCGGAGGGAAGGAAACAGGTGAGGGGAGGTTGCGGGGCAGGTCGAAGGCGGCGGCAGGGCCGAAGGGGACAGGGGTGTGGGGTGACCGACCGCGGGACAGGGCAGAGGCGACGCTGCGGGGGACAGGAGAGGAGAGGTCGCGGGAGGTGGAGGGGCAGGGTCGCTGGAGGGTCGGGGACAGCGCGTGGAGGAGGCGGGGTCTAGGGGACGGGGGCGGCAGCGACGGCTGCACAGTATGCGGCGAGGGGGGGGGGAAGGGTCCGTGGGGCAGCGCCCCCACGGTTATCACAGGGGTGCGGGGGGGGTCCCCCCCCCCCCGCCTGTTATTATAAATTTTTTTTTTTTTTTCTTTCAATGAAAACACAGTCACTGTGGGGGAGGGGCCGAACCTCCCCCATTAACATTTTTTTTTTGTTTGGAAACAAAAGTGATGGCCGACTGCGCAGGGGCCGAACCCCTAAAAAGAAATTTATTATTATTATTGTTATTTTATTTTTTTTTTATAAATAACAATAACCATAAAATAAAAAAAACGTTTAGTTTAGATATAGTTTTTATATTTACACATAAACACACACACACCCATATATATATATATATGCATATATAGTTTTTTAAAAGTGTATAAAAAGGTGTGTACATGTATAGTTTTAATCTTTTTTTTTTTTTATTACAGAAACATATCTCCATATACTGATATAATTTTTTTTTTTTTGTCCATTAGAGATAATATATTTGTAATCCCACAAGAAAATACAGTTTTAATATATAACCAGCAACTCAAGATAACCAAGTATTTTCTGTTAGAAATAAGACTTATTTCTAAATGAAATCTTCAAGTAGATACTCAAAACTAAGTATAAATATTTTGCAACAACAAACATTAAACTTCTCAAGGGAATGAACTATATATTTTCAACTTCATTTTCTCATATTCATTTTAGGGATATTTCTAAGAGAGGAGCCTATTGCAAGAGAGGGATCATTTCTCATTTAACAGTAGCCACATGTTTTCTTAACAAAAAAAAATGTATAAACCATTAGTTATCTAAATAACATGCTTTCTTAAGTTTTCACATAAGCAAGGAAGTTCAAGGAAACCAAAAGAAATACAGTTTTCTTTTCTTGACATATTGCTTTCAAAGTTTGCAAGGTAACAATGGTGTAAGGAACCCAAAACCTTCAACATACTATTCTCTTTTTTTTTATAAATATAAATGCAAGAGTTGTAACAAGATTCAAGTAGATAGAGTATTTACTTTATTACTTCTTTACTTCACAAGCTTGAGTTACATGGATGATAACTCCCAAGCAACATCAATCAAACTTCTCCAAAACAAGTTTACAAGTGACACAAAATGTACAAAATGGAGGATTTACAAGGAGATGCAACTATCACATACTATATTCGAAGAGGGTTACATTACAAGAAAGTATCACAAGGATAAGAATAATGAGAGCCCAACAAGCCACCAATTCCAACTGAGAGCCAACTTCCATGTCTTCCAAAGCCATGCAAGGAGAAAGAGCTTGTTTAACCACCCAACCTTTAGGCATCATCACATGCCTATCCCAAGGTTGGGATGCATGCTAGCCTCCCCCAAGCCCATGGGAAAGAGGATAGCTAACCAACACTTGCACAAGGTAAAAGGGTAGACAAGAATGAAACAAACACACAAACTTAAGACTCACAATCAACACAAGATTCCTACAACAAGGAGGAGAACCCATGTTCATCCTCCAAAAATGGGGAAGAGAGGAGAAAGTTCTCCAAAATACAAAAATATTATATGCACATAATACATCTTCTTCACCTCCTTATTTCTCCTTAGTCAAAACAAACCCTCCTTATTCCTCCCCCTTTCTCCATGTCCTCCTTGGAAGGATTTTCAAACCCCAAAAGGGGGTTTCCTTACCAAGGATGGGGAAGGAGATTCAAGCCAAATGAATCCATTTCCCCACCTCAACCATTGAGGGGAAAACAATATAAGGCCCTACAAGGCTTGGCCATCAAGCCTTGAGGGTTGAGAGGGAAAATTCCCTCTCTCTTCCCCCACACTCCAAACTCCATCACGCCATATGATGGAGGGAGTAAATACACCAAAAAAAACTAAAACTTCATGCAAAAACCACAATTTTCTACAATCAATCTAATAACTAAAATGAAGCAACATAACTACAAGATCCAAGAGCCTACCTCAAGGAAAGCTCTCCAAAAAGCTTCCTAACTTCAAGATTTTCACCCCTAGCTCCAAGCAAAATCCAAGCTCCAATTCACTCAAGCATCCAAGCAAGAAAATCCAAGCAAAAAGTCCCTTTTTTTTCTCCATGAATGAGAATATGAAGAAGAGGGACCAAGCATCCTCACAAATGAGGGGGTGACATGTGTCACCCTTCTCCCTCCTCATGGTCAAAGATGCTGAGACAAAAGAGAGAAAGGGTAAAATTATCTTTTTACCCTCTTCTCCCAAATTTCCTCAAATGTTAGCAAGACAAAACTAGTTGCATTTTTGAAAAAACACACAAATCCACATCCCTTACATGGATGTGACAAAACAAGGGTAGAAAGGGAGGGAAAACTCCCTCTAGCCTTGAAAACAAGCCCCCCTACCCATTAGGTAGGGTCCAAGGGCTTATTTTTGTGATAGGGGGACTCCCAAGCTACAAAGGGGTCCCCAAAAATACCCAAAATACCCAAATTTCGGGTTTTGCATTTTGGCACAAGGGTAGAGGGTGTGGGGACCACCCAAGGGTCTCACATGTGACCCTTAACCCTTGTGATTAAGAGACTAAAATAACAAAACAACAATTTAAAAGAAAGTGGGATTATTAACTCCCAAAACAAGTTTACACTTTACTAACAACCCTAAACACAATTAATAAATTAAAGCAAAATACTTTACATACATTGGGGTCACTCATAGTGCCCAAAATTAATAATCATCTATCCTAGGGCTTCACACAGTGAACATGGCTAGGACTCAGCCCGTGGGCTGCTTGTGCAAGTTTTGAGTAACTGGCCTGAATCCCACGTTCTCCTGTAAACCTGTCACCTGCACACTCATTGCACACATTAACTGCACCTGTCCAATACAATATAATTAAGTGACATAGTAAGATATCAATACTTGCTAAACTAACCTAACATCCTACTGAAATCAAGATGTAACAACGTGCACAATTATATTCCATATTCCAAAAGTTAGACCAGATGATAAAACGTCATATACTCCCACCATGCAACAACTATCCATCAATATAATTAGGCTCCAAGCACATCATATTTCATTAGTTTCCATGTCATAATAAGAAAAAGCGACAATAAAGAGATTAGGCTAAATTGGCGCTACACGCCTGAATGTCACACATGTCTAATATAATCAAACATCTAAAATAATGTCCAAGTTATCACCAATTACTGTCCAAACATGTCTATGAGCAAATAAACAACAAGCTACTGAGCTATAGAAAATGTGGGCACTACACATGTAGTCTAAATCCTTACGGAAATTGTAGCGGAAAGATATTTCCAAGTCATGTGTAGAAGCAAACAAGCCTCACTTGGTTGAAATGATATCATTACTAAACATGTGGGAATATGGACATGAATTCAATCGGGATGAATTCTTGGCTCAAGAGCTCAACACCAACATGCAAAAACTGATTGAGGTTTTCGGAAAAATTTTCATGTACCAATGGTTGGTTTCATTGCTCTGTTTTATACACTGTAGAGCTTCGTAAGGAATAATAGAAGTAGAAGATGTGTATTACCCATATGAGTAGTTTGCACAATATATCCAATCCCCACACTACATATGACGATACAAAGAAGATGGGATATTGTATCAACAGTATCAGGGAAACACTCAGCACAAATCCATGCATACCAAAGGAAGTATTCACATACACATACATGTACGACAAACTAACTTCGTTGCATGATGGGTTCATACTCCAATCTGAGGGAGCCAATGTCAAACACACAAAGAAACTCCCATTCTTCATTGATATAAACAAAGCACAAGCAGAGTTAAGTAAAGAAACACGGCATGATTGCAATGCATGTGTAACCTTTGCAGACCAAAAGGCCAATGAAACCTATCCAAGGAGGCATACACAATCTAGAGCACATATGCAATCCAGAGGCCAAAGCTCAACCCACCATGCAACCTACAAAAAAAACAAGGAAGTAGGCAAGAGGAAAATAAAAGGGAACTACACAATCTAAGACCACCCAACAAGTTCAAGCATACCCTAGGTTGCCCAATTGGTTCACAAATCTGGATTTGACAAGCTACAAGTAATTCAAAACAAAGTGCACATAATTTCACTTGAAGACATGGGTTCCAAAATGTATATCCTCGAGGAAAGAGAATGATACACTTGGAAAATAGTGAGAAGAACGTAGGCCTTAACTCACATGAGAAAACTTGAATATTTAGTTAAATTCCATTCATGTCAAAATATCTCATGATCAATACAAGTAGGGAGAATGCCACATGAGAGTAGTGGATTAGAAACATTACAAAGGCACTAAAGGAGGCTAGATTTGATGTCAAATTTGAACCATAATTGCAAGGGGTCAAATTGACAAACCTCAAAGAAGAAATCTTGGTGACACCTCTCAAGAAAAGGAGGACATATATAAGCCCATATAAACCAATGTGCAGATCACCTCCACAAGGCTATATAGATATTCCAAGTTGGGGAGTCAGTACATGCA
This sequence comes from Taxus chinensis, assembly GCA_019776745.2. Lineage (NCBI taxonomy): Eukaryota > Viridiplantae > Streptophyta > Pinopsida > Cupressales > Taxaceae > Taxus > Taxus chinensis. The sequence goes on along the minus strand of CM034152.1, from coordinate 132,136,582 downwards.
GAAGGGCCTCGCTCAAATAAGAATATATAGCTCAACAATTCGTCATACAACAAGAAGAAAGGAAAACCACCCAAGAAAGGGAAGAATGTGTACAAAAGAAGGAGAATATCAAGACCCATAGTAGGTTCAAATTAACAGTTCTAAAAATTGGATTACAACAAATAGAAACTACACCTTCTCCTCCATCATCTCCTTAAAGAATAGTGCTTCATCAGTAGGCAAAGAAAAAGAAAAAATTACGTATCCCATGGAAGCAGATCCAGAGGTTGCAAATCTCAATGTGTAACCAGCAACCACCAAGGAATAGCAACACCATGATGTTGAGTGCAAACAAGAGGATGAAGATGTTAAGGATGCTCTAAATGAAGTAGAAAAATAAGAGTGCATTACGTAAGAAAAAGTAGAGGAATAGTTGTGAAAATAGGAAACAAAAAAAGTAGAAAAGAAAGTGAAGGAAGACACAAAAGTGAGATAAGAGGAGAAAGAAAAATTAGAAAGAAGAGACAACATATCAACAAAAACAAGATGATGTGGAAGTGGAAGCACAAAATATACTGTGTAGAAACAACGCCAAGAAGAAGGGTATAGGAAGCAGGAAGAAGAGAAAGAAAAGAAAGAATAAGAATAGAAGGCCAAAACATAAGAAAAAATAAAAGCTAGGAAAGAGGAAGAGGATAAGAAGAAAGAATAAGAATAAAAAAGGAAAGCATAAGAGGTAAAGTTCGTGAGAGAAAAACGAGAAATAGAAGAGCAGGACAAAAAGGCCCATGACACACAATGCACTACATATGCAATTGCAAAAGTAGAAGAAGAAGTAGAATCCTGCGATGTAAAAGAGAAAGCATGATCACGGTCAAATACAAAAGCATAACATAAGTTCCCATAAGCATAAGGGAAGAATCATACGGATACTTTGTAGCCCATAATAACACTCTCGAAGCAATATGAAACTATGCAAATTCGTCTGCAAGCAACAACCAATGCCACATAGATTCAACCTTTTAATTCCGAGCAAGCCACGTCAAAAGAAAATGTGGAAGAGGACATGCAAACACTTTGGTGGGCATTACATTCAATAGCACAAAAATGAAATCGTAAGCTAGTCCTTCATATCATGTTCAGTTTGTAGTTCTATAGATCACCCAAACAAGTGTGCAAGCTACAACATCTCAAGCATTTGTCAACACAGTCGAGGTGGATCTTGAGAAACTACCATTGCAAACGTAGATTAAAAGGGTTCACACACTTCAGGAAAACATCAATGTAGCCACAATGCAACTA